>BSUD01000007.1:29121807-29253337 GCA_033239045.1 Fagopyrum esculentum
AAAAAAAAAAAAAAAATTATTTTGATTTATCGTAATAACCTTTGCCTTCTTTTGTACCTCTCTTAACTTTCCATCTTTCCATTAAACTCTGCCTTTTCCCTTTAAGGTGTATTTTTATCAAATTAAAACACTATCTCTAAGTACGTCATTTCTAATGGTAGACACCAAAACAAGAAGTGATGAGATAATATGTCACTAATATCACATCCTTAATCCTTAAAGAATTAATCTTTATACTCATATGTTATATGTCGACCCTAATTTAACATTGTACACTTGTAATTCGATGTAAAATAATGCATGCATGGAGTGGCAGATACAGTAATTTACGCAGTGAACGACAAGATGTGAAAGCAACAAAGCAGGGTAATAAAATATTAACCAAGAGAAGAGAAAGCAAGAAACGTGGCCAATGCATTCACAAGTGAGTCGCCACATATAGCGTGAGTGACTGCGTTACGCTAATCAAACCCATCTATTTCCTCCCGGTTTTACGGAGTCCGTACAAATGCCTTAAACCGGGTTCACTATCCCTGTCAAAACCACTTACCATTTTGTGGGCGCCCTACGTCTTTGGCGCCAATGGTTTTGCATGGACCTTCTCACACTTTTCACTCATAGGTTGGAATTTCCGATTTTAACCTTTTTCTTTTTTCATACATTATGCATTCTGATTAGATCACCCTAATTCCGGATTGCTTGGACTAATGGGATATTAGTTTGCTTAATTGCATTTGAATTTTGGTCGCAACTGCCACCGCTTCCACTCCAAAATGTGATCTAGTCTAGATAGGGAGGTCCTAAAAAATATTTTTCTTTAATAAATAAAGTTTTAATTCCATTTTGAGTAAGCTAATAGGAAAAAGCAATTCCATAATTAATGTTGAATTAGTACCTAGTTTATGGTGCTTAATGACATATCAATGTTTACACTTTTACGTCTTCAAATTTCCCTCTTTTTCCTTCTCATTGTAGTGACATATAACTTAATCAAGTTGAATATCGGCCACTTGTTAACTTTGTTAATTGATATTTTGTGTAATTGACATTATATATATTTATGAAATTCATATAGTGTAATTAAAATTGAATATATATAATTACACTATATATAATATCCTTAAATCGACTTTAACAGACGAAATATGCTCTCTTTCCACTTTCCCCAAAATGGTCGAAATCGTATAGCAACCCTAAATCGAGCTCTCTCTCTTTCAAATCCCTCTTGTCCTTCAATCGATAGTCATGAAAACTATCCACAAAATCCTTATGCAAAACCTCCTGCCGGAAAATCACTCTCAAATCTCCTCAATGTTTGCTCATCGTATCGAAATCATGATGAAGATTTGCTACAAACCATTGAAGTCCAAACAAAAATCAAGGGCAGGGAGTATGTACCAAATCGGGAGAGACAGGGATGGAAGAGGAGAAGAAAGAAGAGAGACAAAAAGAGAAAGTTAGGGGAAAGTCGATGGTGTGCAGAGGATTCATGGTCCTCGAGAGTTTTTTGTTCCACAACGAATAGGCTAGTAGCAGAACCCCTGAACCAAGAACTCAGAACCATAGTTCACCAAGTCAGCAAAGATGACCTCGATATTGTACGAACTCTAGACAAAAAGAACGAAGATCCTGAAGGGAAGATAGCAAACCAGCTCCATCTGCAAAAGGGGGCAGCATCGAGTAACAAGAGAGCAACCCTAGGAAATCTCTATGACGTCTTGAAGTCTAGCCTAATCAGGTGTTTTCTCTCCTTTTTTCTTGGTTTCCTTTACTCATTGTGGCAATATCTGATCTCTGTGCTTCATTGCTCCTTTGGAATAATCTGCTGTATGATTTGTTTTCCTTTTGGTATAATATCCTATATGACTCTATGCTCCTCTGCCTTATTATGTTCTACTGAACTACTGTCTGATTGGAATATAACTCTGGAAACACTAGCACCGCAGTGCAATTGGAACCTTGCTGAATTTGTCTGTGTTTTTTGCTTTAAACTGATTTATGAGATCCTTCGCCCTGGTGATAATGTTTGCTGTGTGATTTTATGCCTCACTGTTACACTCTGCATTACTGAATTCCTGTTGGAATGGAACACTTATATGACTAATTTATCACCCCTTCACAAATGGAACCTAGTGGAAATTGCTTGGACAAACTGGAGGGTTTGTTTGACTCCCAAACTCCCCTATAAAATGGCCACCTTTCCCACACCAAAAACACAAACTAAACACATCTACATTGCTAGTCTTATAACTAAGCTAAGTATGAGTGCAAAAAATCAAACCTTCAAGGATAAGGTGTGTGAGATTCTTAAGAACCTTACCAAGGAGGAAAAGGATGAGTGTATCCCACCTGAGAAAGATTTTTCAGTGGAAACTAAGAAAGAACAGCAATCTGAAAAGCCCAAATCAAAGAAAGGCAAGGAGATCATGGAGGATGCCACCAACCTAGAAGACTATCTCAAGCTGCTTTCTAAGGTTAAGTCCGACTTCACCAAAATTAGGGAATCATCTTTGATGGGTAGAATCTTTGGAAACCCTCTGGAATTCAATAAGGTTAGAACCAAACTTCTCTCTGAATGGAGGAACATAAAAGGGGAGGTCCAATTTATCCCTAAACTTAACCATTGGTTTGAAATCAATTTCTCGAATCCATATGACAAAGCCATGATTTGGGAGAAAAGACCCTTTCACATCTTTGGCCACATCCTTATTCTTAGACCTTGGAAGCCAAACTTTAATGTTTTCACTGAAAATACCACTGCTGTGGATGTCTGGGTTAGAATCCCAATGATTCCTCCTGAATACATCAACAAGGAAGCCATTAGAACCATCATTGAAGTAAATAAGGTTGGCAAGTTCATCAAGCTTGACCCCTTCTCTGAGAAAGGGATGGGAGTCAACTATGCTAGGATTTGTATCAACTACGACTTGGAGCTGAACTTTCAGAAGGAAAAAGAAGTCCCTATTCCGGATGAAGAGGGGAAGCCGAAATTGTTCAAGATTTGATTTGAAGACTTCTCGAAAGGCTGCGGTTTCTGTGCTAAGAAGGATCATGGATTTGAACACTGCCCCATGAGAATGGTCAGTGCTAAAAAAAGCTAATTTTTCCATAAAAATGGGAAGAAGTGGGAAACTGGAGATACTCAGAAAGACAAAAATGATGAGAAGGATGCCGACTGGACACCGGTGAAGAACCATAAGAAGAAGAAGAGAACCCCTGTTTTTGTCAGCGGTGTCAAACCCTATCTTTCGGGGTCAACTGGCATTATAATTTCTTTCAATGATATCTCATCCCAAAGCTCTAAGAGCAGTTCTATGGGCCCTTGCGAAAGCAGGGATCCAATGAATAACCCCAATCCCAATGAGGATGCAACTGAGGGATTTACCCCTAATGATGAAAAAATTGAGATTTTTGGCAAAGTTAAGGTGCAACCCACCTTCTTGGAGCAAGAGAATGATATGACCAGCCTGAGGACGAGATCTTTGCTATGAATATGATCAATGACTGTGAAACTGAAGGTAACCTGACCTTGACAGGAAGTGGTGATATGCTAGCTAGTCTACTGCACAAGACTCCGACGCCTATTGATGATGGCATAATGATCTCTGAAGGCTCCTTCCACTCCTTCCATACCAACAACACGATGCATAGACATATCGAAGAGCTGGAAGTCAAAACTGAAGGGTCAAAATCAACCTCGAGCAAAAGGAAAGTGTTTGGAGGCACCAGTGACACTGCCACCTCTGCGCTGAAGGGGAACAAGAAAGCTAGAACCTAACTCGTTTTAAAGTTCCTAAAATGATAAATAAATGCTGCATTTTGTTAGGGACATGTGAGACTCCCTATAGTCAATTAGTTTCACTAGCTATATCTGGAATCAAGTTCTGTATGAACATGCACTTATGCCCAAGTCTATTTACTGGACTGATTAGAATTTCACCTAGGAATCTATGTACGCCTACTTGGCCTAGCACCTCTACTGATGTTGCTTATGTTACTGATGTGAATATATGGATTCTAAATCCTTTATGCTATTATCTGATTTCCTTGAATTTCTTTGGCTTGAAATTATCCTCCCTGAAAATTGGTCACTGCTGGCTTCCATTGTTTAGGTACTTGAAGAATTATCGGAGGGAACTTAGATGCGGACACCCTCAACTGAGAATTGAACTAAGGACCCCAGGGAAGCTGAACTTCAAAGCCCAACAAGTGAAGGAAATGAGGAAATGTACTGCAAACTTGCTGTTGGTAAAAATCAGGAATGCCAACTAGAACCTATGGCTGGCAACTAATTTTATTTCTAGAATTCGATGTATGTACTCAGGTCTATTTCTTCACAAGTGTGTTTTTTATGTTCTTTCTCCTTCTGCTGCATGTTTTTTTGAAGGTTTGTGTTTTACATGTACTATGAATAAAAAAATTCGGATATACAGGCACAAAAGTAAAGAAGTTGCAACCAATGCAATTTGATAATCTTGACCTGCTCCCAAATGGGGATAAAAAGGAACCGAATCCCGTTAGTTTCGATTATAGAATCAAACAAGGTTGCAAGGGATTTTCCATTTTACGTGGTGATAGACGAATTCCAAAACTTTTGGAAAGCCCAAAAATCGAGTCGTTGATTTTAGCTGAACTAAAATGTAGTTGCTCATTGGTTAGAACACATTCAAGGAGTTATCCCTCCAAAACAAACCCTAATTCTGAAAACTGTCAAAAACTAAACCTAACTAACCAAAAGACTCAAAAGATATGGCAAACTCCGGGGATAACAAAGGGCTCTCCACCCAAAAATCTAAAATAATTATAATGAAAGTGGCTTTTTGGAATTGCAGAGGTATAAAAAAGAAGAATTTCTGGACGGACCTTAACATTACGTGCAAAAATGATAGAATCCAGATGATCATGCTAGCAGAATTAAAAACGAGTATTGAACCTGATGAAAAATGCTGGAAAGGGGCAGGCTTTGATAATATTTGCTTTGTCCCTACTGACGGCCTCTCGGGAGGGCTATGCCTCCTCTGGAAAAACTATCAATTGCTAAATGAACAGGTTGAAGTAATCACGAAAGAAAAAAGGTATGTAACGATTTTGCATAAGAATCTAATGAATAACACTAGCATTTACATTACTTTCATCTATGCCCCTCCACAGGAGAACCAAAAAGGAACTTTCTGGACCCAACTAATAAACCATATCAATATAAGTAACCGGCCTACCATGGTAATAGGTGATTTTAATGACTTGCTCCAGTTATCTGATAAGAAGGGAGGACTAGAACCTAACAATAATAGAACCAAGAGACTATATGAGTTTACCCAGCAATGTAATCTTGTAGACCTAACCACTAAGGGAAATAAATTTACTTGGAGGAAATGCAGAGAGGGTATTGACAATACCTTTGAGAAACTTGATAGGGCAATGGCTCAACAAGAAGTTTTTCAAGCATACCCAAACATTTTCACATGGAACCACGCCTTCACTACCTCGGATCATTGTCGTATTTCAATAAATCTCCAAAATCAAGGACAACTTACTAGGAATAAACCTTTTCGATTTGAAATGATGTGGACACAAAGGAAAGACTGTGAGAATCTAATCAAACAAACCTGGAGAACATAGTACCAAGGGACCGACATGTTTAACCTTGTAAAAAAAGTTAGTCTACTAAAAGTTTAATTGAAAGCATGGAGTAAAGTCAATTTTGGAAACATCAATAGGCAAGTGGGGGAAGTGGAATCTGCCATTGAAACGTTACAAAACTTGATCACCACAAATTATTCGTTGCAGACAGAAGATAAGCTAAAAAGACTAAATAAAAAAAGAGAATGCCTCATTAACTACCAACACAAATACTGGACTCAACGAGCAAAATCAAATCACCTCCGTCTTGGTGATAAAAACACAAAATTCCACCACCGCAAAGCAACAGGTAGAAGAAACCATAAAAACATAGCGGTTATTAGCAGAAATGATGGGATGGTCCTAACCTCAGATGAAGAAATTGATAAATAATTTATTTTGGACTACGAAACTAGATTTAAAGCTTCAAATGTAAACTTAGTTGAGCTGCAAAAACAACTCGAAGTGCTACAAAACGAAATCACTGAAAGTGAAAATAGTATGTTGACGGGACCCTTTACAAACGATGACATTAAAACGGCAACCTTTGAGATTGGAAGTGAGAAATCCCCGGGGCCGGATGGCTTGCCAGCGGGTTTCTTTCAAAAATACTGGCATATTGTGGGCTTGGATGTCACCCGAGCGGTTAAGAGTTTCTACAGAAATGGAAAAATCCTCAAACAAATCAACCACACTTTCATTGCCCTTATCCCAAAGATAAATAACCCATCACTAACATCACACTACAGACCTATTAGTCTATGCTCAACGACCTATAAAGTCATTGCAAAAATCCTAATAAACAGACTTAAGAAAAT
Organism: Fagopyrum esculentum; assembly: GCA_033239045.1. Classification (NCBI taxonomy): domain Eukaryota; kingdom Viridiplantae; phylum Streptophyta; class Magnoliopsida; order Caryophyllales; family Polygonaceae; genus Fagopyrum; species Fagopyrum esculentum. Next base: position 29,128,245 of record BSUD01000007.1, read on the forward strand.
CCTCCCGAAATTAATTCACCATTACCAGGGGGCCTTCACCCAAAATAGATCCATTCATGACAATATCCTTATTGCCCATGAAATTTTTCATGGATTTAAATCAAAGAAAGGAAAAGAAGGATATGTAGCACTCAAACTTGACATGGAAAAAGCGTATGATAGGGTGGAATGGCCATGCATTCTGGCCATTCTCCAGAAACTGGGATTTGCAGAAAAATTTATTGGATGGATTAAAGAATGCATTTCGACAGCCTCCTACTCCATTCTAATCAACGACAAACCGACTAGAATCATACATCCAACTAGAGGCCTTAGACAGGGTGATCCGTTATCCCCACTAATATTCAACTTAGTTGCTGAAGTATTAGCTAGAAATATCCAAAAAGCCAGTATTGAGGATAAAAAAAACATTGGCTTCCCAATCACTAGAGCGGGAACCACCATCCCTTTCTTAGCATTTACTGATGATATCATTATCTTTGCAAAAGGAACTAATCAAGCGTGTAATAAAGTGCTAGATATCTTAACAAAATACTACCAAATCTTTGGCCAAAAAGTAAACTACCATAAATCGGCCTTCCAAACATCCGGAAATTTAGATAACCAAGCAAAAAGAATGATACAACAAAATACAGGTATTCTACCGAGTAACTGTCTGGAAAAATACCTGGGCTGCCCAATCATCAATGGGCGAGTGAATAAAACTATCTTTCAAGATGTTATTGAAAGCTCCCAAAAACAGATAGCCAAATGGAAAGCTTCTTCCTTATCTCAGGAAGGCAGAATAGTACTTATCAAAGCCAATTTAAATGCAAAACCAAACTACATAATGTAGAGTTTCATGCTCCCGGCATCAATACACAAAGAACTAGACCAAATTAATAGATAATTTTTCTGGAACAAAGGACCAAACTACCATCCGCTCATAAGCTGGGACAAGATCTGTAAGCCAAAGAGCAAAGGGGGGATAGGGATTAGAAAAGCTGAAGATATGAACAAAGCACTACAAATGAAACTCTTATGGAAAATTATGGCAGAACCAGATAACATCTGGGTTAAAATCATTGAGGAGAAATATTTGAAAGGGAACCAGCTATGGAAGTACAAACTGGGTAACAACACGTCTTGGCAATGGAAGCGACTATTTAGGCTATGGCTAGAATTTGAACAAGGAATCAGATGGAATGTCGGAGATGGAGAAACTATTAGGATTTGGAAGGATCACTAGATTGATGATCATCCATTAGAACAACTAGTTCCTAACAAGGAACTAATAGCCAACATTGAGGATACAATGAGTACCCTTATTACGAAGAAAAAGTGGGACCACGGGAAGATAAGAATTTTGGAAAACTGTTTAAACAACCAAAATATTATCAACAACATATTAACCCACCCGCTCCCAACAAGTGATATCAGAGACATACTCTATTGGGCCCCAAGTAAGAACGGGTGGTTCCGCACAAAAGATGGTCTTGACTTCATAAATGATAAAGGTAATGCTAGTATAGGACAACAAGACATCTCATGGATATGGGGCCTAGACACGATGCCCAAGGTCCTTAACTTCTCTTGGAAACTAGCAATGGACAACCTTCCTACCAAAGAGAACCTTGAAAAACAAAAGGTCCCCACCCCTATGTTCTGTGTACTTTGTCAACATCCATACGAGAGTGCAAAACACATCTTCTTCAAATGTCCGTATACTATGGATAATTTACCTAATAATGAAATAAGAAGTTTTTGCAAAGTATAGACATGACCAATATGAAACTTAGGGATGTGATGTCCGCTATTAGAACTAAACTTGTTGAACCCTCTATTATCTCTCTTTTGGTCACTTGGTGGAACGTGTGGTTCATAAGGAACAAGATTATCTTTAACAACGAAAAAATTAGGAACATCTCACACATTGTTGACTCACAACTATTGGACTGGGATAAATCAAAGGAAAAAATAGTTAAAAAAATAGTCAACAAAAAGAAAACAAGGAATATTAAATGGTCTGCGCCAAAGCCAGGGGTAGTTAAACTTAACTTCGATGGTTCTAAAAGGGAAGATGGCCAAAGCACCTTTGGATATATTTTAAGAGACCATAACGCCTCTGTTATTGCATTGGACTATGAAAGGTGTGGGAAAATGTCTGTCCTTCAAACTGAAGCACATGCGTTAAAAAAGGGCCTAATAAAAGCAAAACAACTAGGCATTAACAATATCGATATTGAAGGAGACAACCTTACAATTATCAACTCTATTAACAAAATCTGGATGCCACCATGGGAACTGGACATCACCATTACAGATATCTTTATCCTACTTTCAGGTTTCAGTCAGGTTCAAGTTAACCACATTTTCAGAGAAATTAATAGTGCAGCTGACAAGCTCGCAAAACTGGGCCATGACGGCCATGTTGTGGCCTCCCGGGAGTCAGAAGAGACGACAATCAGCTTGAGGATCCCGGCTCTGCTTGAGGCTACCGTCCGGAAGGATGCTATAGGATGGCCGACTACCAAATGTTGATCATTCCTAATCCCTTACCCGCCTTAGTCAAAAAAAAATGAATATATATATATATATATATATATATATATATATATATATATTTATTGTGTTATCCACTTTCCATTTTACATATGTGATATATAATTTAAATGTCTTTGTAATTGAATGAACTTTACTGTTTAATTTTGGACAATTTATAATGGTGTATAAAGTATGTACTTTTTAGTATAGATGATTTCTTTTTTATATTTTTAAGTAGAGAAAAATGACATACATATGTTTACTCACGTATCCAACCTTACATACTCAACTTCACGTACCCAATTCTAATAGAAAATTATACTGATTAATGTGATATAAAATTAAGTACTTCAAAACGAGTATTTTGTCATGCAAGTTCACTTACAGCAAGTATCTCAAATGCCCATTACTAATTTTAGCATACAAACTAGTATGTCATTAGCAACCAATCTTTATTCAACACATAAAAATAAAATAAAAAAGAAGACCAAGAAGAAGAATATGTGAAATGTATTTTGTTTCTTATTACTGAACTGAGTTCAAATAGTAAACTGCTAGTCAATTGGCCATAATCTCAACCAGTTGATGTATTCTACATTACACGAGCTACAACAATGTCATTCCCTATAAACTGATAACCAAAAGAATCAAAGAGATACAGAAAAAAAACGAGGGTAACAATATGGATCGACTTCCATGACTAACAAAAGTCCGCCATTTCCAAAACTCCTCCTCATAAATAAAGATTTCAAAGTGGGGAAGTCATTAAACCTTAATTTATATAGAGTTTGTGAACTGAAAGTTTTTTATTTCCCTTGATCAAATATGTTTTTGGAACCAAAGGTTATTTTAATTAGAAAAGAAGATGCAGAATACGGAGTTTATGGGACATACAAAAAGGGGTTCTAGTTAGATGCATTTGACAGAGTGTTGGGAATGTGGGGTGAGATGTTGAGGTAAGACATCCAAGATGAGCTGGTGTTTGTGTGATGGTGCCATTGAGTTGCAACAATGATCTTTACTTCATGCTAGATTCTAGCGGAAGTGGTGGAAGCGACGGGGATGTTAGAGTTAAAGACATAGTCGTTTCTTGTTTTCCAAATGTGGTAGATGTAGCATGTAAAGGTGAGGGTGATGATTTGGTTCCTCAATGATTTGGTGTTTGTAGAGGTTTTGAGCCAGTCAATCCATATATGGATTATGGTGAGTCGTTCGGAGATGCCAAGCCAGGTGAGGAGGGAATGGAGAGTGGATTTGACATGGGTGCATTGGAAGAGGGCGTGATCATCTATTTCTTCGGCAAGGAGGCGTATAGGACAGATGTTAGAGTTTGTGATGCCCCATTTGTAGAGATTGGAAACCGTTGGTAGTCTTCCATGAGCGGGAATCCAAGAGGTGAAGCTGCATCTAGGAATTTTCATCTTTCTCCAAAGTAGGCTGTTTAAGGGAACATAGGTTCCCGGCGGCTGCATGCTCTTGTAGATATTTCTGGTGTTGAACTTCCTGTTTGTTTTGGTCAAGATTTGGATGAGTTGGTGTTGAGTGTTATTTTGAAGAAGGTCATCTCTTGTGTGGATGATTGAGCGCCGGATCCAATTGTGGGAATCGGATGTAGTGGTTGTCTAGATGGTGTTACGTTTGATCACGATGGAGCGGATCCATCTTTCCCAAAGGCTAGTGTTTTGGTCCAAGTGAATCTCGTAGATGAGCTTTGCAATGCATGCTTTATTCCAATCTGTGATGTCTTTAAGTCCCAGTCCACCCTCATTCTTAGGACGACAAATGGTGTCCCAAGAGATGAGACTTCTGCTCTTCCCTGCTCGCCCGGTCCAGAGTTATGATTGAAAGAGGCTTTTGATTTTCCCTGCAATTGAGATAGGAAGAAGAAAGATATTGTACCAGTAAGTTAAAGATCCATACATGACAACTTTGAGAAGTTGAAGGTTTCCTGCATAGGAGAGATTTTTGGCGCTCAAAGCGTTGACTTTTTGTGTTAACTTGAGGAGTAGGGAGTTGAAGTCGTGGGGATGAAGGCAGTGGATCCGAGAGGGAGACCAAAATAGGTAGTTGGGAGGGATCCTATTGTGAGGTTGGAGGCATTGGCAATAAGAATTTGGTTGTGGGTGTCCACACCGCCAAAGAAGATGGAAGATTTATCCTAGTTAGTGTGAAGGCCGGTAGCAATGCCAAATTCATCAATGGCTTGTTTAAGAATGGTAACTGAGCCAATATCACCTCTACAAAAAAGAAGCTAATCATCCGCAAAGGTGAGATGTGAGATGCTATTCCTAGAGCATGTGGGGTGGAAATTCAAGTTTGGGTTGGTTGTTTTGGCTGTGATGGTTCGTGTAAGGTATTCTATGATAATTATGAACAGGTATAGGGAGAGGGGGCAGCCTTGCCTAAGGCCTTTGGCTCCTCTGAAGAAGCCTTCATACACTCCATTGATATTAATTTGGGTACATAAACGTGGTAATGCAAGCTTTGCTCCAATTGATGAATTTTGGTGGGAAGTTCATGGCTTGAAGAAGGTCTAGGAGGATGTGTCGGTCAACATTGTCAAAGGCTTTACGAATATCAATTCTCACCGTGCATATGGGAGAGATATTTGCTCTAGAGTAGTTGTGCAGGAGCTCATGGCTAAGTAAGATATAATGACGAATGGATATGCCTTCAATGAAGGCACCTTGTTGCGGGCCAATGATGTTGGAGAGGATAGCTTTGAGCCTTGTAGCAATGATTTTGGCTATGATTTTATAGATGGTGGAGCAACAGGAGATGGGTCAGAAGTCGTTTGTGGTACTGGGTTTTGGAGTTTTTGGGATGAGCGAGATTGTGGTGTGGTTGATTTGGCGTAGGAGTTTGCCAGTTTGGAAGAAGTTCTTAACAACCATGGTAAGATCTCTTCCTGTGGTGTTCCATATTTCTTTGAAGAAGAAGGAATTGAATCCGCCTGGGCCTGGGGCTTTATCATTGTCAATGGAGAAGAGAGCAGATCTCGGCATCAGAAGCGTCTCTGCAGAGGATAAGGCCACTGGGGTTCGACAAAGTGTGTCCGGAGGAGATAATCTGGTGGGTGGGCCCAGTCGTGGTAGCTTTGGTTCCGAGGGTGCTGGAGAAGTGGTTAATGAATGCTTCCGAGATGTCTTTATGGGAAGTGATAGGATTTCCAAGTTGGTCATTGATGTAGCCAATCCTGGTTTGCCCTCTTCTTTGTTTAATTTGGCGGAAGAAATAAGCAATGAATGATCATTGTATTTCAACCAATCAGTTTTTACAAGCTGAGTGGTAGTGAGTTGGAGCTTGTGTTGGAGTGAGATGAGGTTATGGATGGTGGAGGACTCTTGGAGTTGGAGTCGGGTGTTAGTTGGGTTTAGATTGAGGTCATTTTGGGATCCTTCAAGGGTGCTTTTGTGGGCTGAGATATCAATGGCCATGGTATCAAAGTTGAGGTTCTTGTAACGTTTGTGTTTTTTTTAAGGATTTTGAGCTTAGAGGTGATTTTGAACATATGGTTACCTTTGATGTTGATGTTTCATATATCGGAGACTGATTTATGGAAGTTCTCGTGTACATTCCATGCATTATTGAACCTCAAGGGTTTTTTGAGAGGTGGTTCGGGAAGAGAGGTGTAGAGGATGGTATGTGGGAGATCGGATATGTTTGGGTTGGGAAAGAAATTAGTGGAGTGGGGGAAAATGTTGTCCCAATAAAGGTTGATGAGACTTCTATCAAGCTTGCACCAAGTGCGGGTTCCGTCTAGCCTTTTGTTGTTCCAAGTGTAGAGAGATACAGATAAGTCATGGTCAGAAAGAAGGGTTTGGGAGAGGACATTTTGAAGTTCAGGGTTAGTGCTAGAGGGGATACCATGGGTCTCGTTAAGTTTCTCTCCAGGGGAAAGAGTGATATTGAAATCTCCCATAACGGTCCATGGTTCATTAGTGCTTTGGGTGAAGGAGATAAGAAGAGTCCAGAGGTTGGCACGAGAGTCTGCGTCATTTATGGCGTAGATGAAGGTGGCCAGGAAGGTGACATTGTGGTAAACAAGTGGAATGCGAGTGTGAATGAGTTAGTTTGAGGTGAGAAGAGTGTCAATGGTGATAGAAAAGGGGTTCCACCAAAGCCAGATACGGCAATTGGTATAGTGGTGGATGTTGGAGATGTTATGCCAGTTGTGGAAGAGGTTCTTGCTAACTCTGTCAAGCTTTTTTGGTCTTAGCTGAGTTTCTAAAATGGCAACAACATCTAGGTTGAACTTTCGAACAATGTCACGAATTTAGGTTTGCTTAGGAGAGGATCTTAAACCTAATATTCCAGCTTGCTATGGAGGCGTTAATTTTGGGCAATCTGTGGTGTTGAGGGGGAGAGGGAAATGTTGTTCTCAGATTGTTTAGAGTTGGCGGTGGAAGAATGAGAGACGTGGGTTATATCTGTTTGTTTGCCATTTTCCCCCAACTTAGATGTGTTAGGGTTGGGGGGTTAAGATTTGTGGAGGAAAGTTCGGGGGTTGTCTGGAGGAGATCGAGAGAGAGTGTGGATTGGTGAGTTTCCTCCAAGGTGAGGGGAATTTTTGATTTGGAGGGTATTTCTTGGGGGTTTGACAGAAGGGGACGTAAAGGGGAGGGAGAAGGTTGATGGGAGTTAATGGGTTTTGGGTCTTGATCTTTTGGGTTTGGGAGTTTTGAACATTTGGTGGTAACTGAGAGGTTTAGTCGGGTGTTGAACAAGTTTGTTTGATTGTTGGTGGAGACAGTTTTTGGAAACAAGCGAGGTTCTTTAAATGTGGGCGTTGGGTTGGGGAGATTGGAACTGCAAGATTGGCCGAATTTTTCATCTATTGTAGTTGATTGGGAGCCAAAGGTATTCAAGATCTTGAAAGATCAACTCACCATCATATCCTTGGAGTTTCACCTCCCTTAGAATTTCTTTGTCCGTTGAAAGCTCCACTAGAATCCTTGCGTACGAAAGTCTTTCTTGGTTGATTGTGTTGAAGTCGGTGAGGATGGGTTTACCGATGGATGAGGCGATGCGTCCAAGTCCGGAAGATTAACCTAGGCAGGAACCTCCTCGAGGCAGCTAAGGTCTAGAGCCATTCCTGGGTACCACTTTTTGAGGATAAGTGGGGTTTGGTTCTTGATCATCCAAGGAACAGTTTGCAGAATGTGATGCAATTCATTTTCATTTTTGAATTGGAAAACATAAATGCCATGAATGTTGAGGAGGATTTTGGGGGAGGTTATGTTGGTCCAGTGAATGTTGATATATTTTTTCATGGCTTTGAAGGAGAGCTTCTCCCCTAGCGGTCATCCTAATAGAGAGAGGTTCCATTTTGCAACAATATCAAAGACATCTTCATCATTGAACGAATGATTTCGTTTTTGATTCCGGGGACGAAATCAAGAGGGGTTGTCTTGAATGAGTGTTTCCTTATGTTTACTGCATCTTTAAAGGTTTTCTTTTGGGTGATGCTAGGGAGAGGGGGGTAGGATGGGTTTGGTAGAAGGGGTTTAAGCTTTTGGGTCTGAGGGCGAGAATTTTTGCAGTTTGCCAAGTGTTTATTGTGGAGGTTTCGAGAGTGTTGGGTTGTGCAAGGGAGAAGTCGGGGCTTGTTGTTGATGGTTCATTTTTGGGGAACTGTCGGTCCTCTTGTCGGAGGAGGGGTTGCTTATTGAGGCGTTAGGTTGAAGGAGAAAGCCTTGAGATATTTTAATGGGAGAGAGAATGAGTTTGGTTAAAGGGGGAAATCTTACAAGTTTGGGGTTGATATGGGCTTCCCGCCGGCGGAGGAGTTAGCCTTAAGAATTCTAGAGTTGTTTGAAACTATTAGTTCAGTAGAGATGATAGCTATGGGACTGGAGGTTGAGGGAGCTGACGGTGGTGGCGGGTTGGCTTTGTTAGAGAAAGCAGAGATTTTGACCGACTTGAGGGTTGGGTTGGAAGAAGGGTTAGGATGAAAGTTTAGCATAGGGATTGCCGGAGAGGGTGGTTTGGACGGTTGATTTGGCCTTCTCATGGTACGAGGTGTATAAATTCCTTGAGAAGAGGGTTGTCAGCAAGTCAACTATGTTATTTTCATCACAATCCTAGGGTGGTGAGGGGACGTGTGGCAAAGGACAGAGAAGCTCAACGCATGGAGGAGCGTGATGGTGCGTATTTCTTCACAAGAAGGGTTATGTCTTTTCTTTTGTTTTGTATGTGTTGTTCGAGATTTTTGTTGTATGAATACAAACGCAGTTGATCAAATATTGTTTATATAGACATATATAAAGAGATAACAAAATAATAAAAAAAAAAATAAACTAACAAATAAAGAATAAGACCAACATATGACCCAATATATACCCAATATATTAGGCTCATACTCTAACACTCCCCCTCAAGCTGGAGGTGTGATTCTATAACCCCAAGCTTGAACAGTCTTAGCTTGAAGAAGAACCTCCCTTCCTTTAGACCCTAATATGCAAGTTGATCCTGTAACACCCCGAATCCTAGAGGACTCGAAATGCTACGAGCTGGGACCTCACAATGGGTCCCGGCCCTTAGCCTGGCAACAACTTCATCGGACCTTACAACACGGCACAAATAAAAAGGCAAAACAAAGAGTTTTATAACATGAGCGGAAATAATAAGAATCCAAATTCTGAAAACAATACAGCCAAGTCTCAAAAACCAGAAATACCCACATCAGTCTCAATAGTCATAAAATAAAATATAACAGTCCCGTCCTATAATGCACGGAACCCCGGCTGCCCACTACCGCCGGATCACTCGATCGCCTCCCTAACCTGCAAGGCATCTACAAGCGGTATAAAACCGTTAGCTAACATTCTATGCATAAGTATAATGGTAAAAGCACAAACACACAACATACGCAATCAGCATGTGACACTCATTCCTTTTTATTATCTTTAATTAAGTGATACGTCAATACTAATGATACTTATTTTGTGACACGAGGGATTCCCAAACCTCGCCCATGTCCCCGTTTACCAACGCGGAATGGTACTAATGCATGTGACCGTCTACCGGACTGGGCTGGTCGTAGGGAACCTCCTAGACTCTCGCAAGAGCTAGGCAGATGATGTCACGACCCGTTATCATACACTTGGGTCAATTATACTATACTACAGTCGTCCTATTGCATTTTTGTTTTTTATCTTAACTATCACACACCACTCATACGCATCACACACATGCAAGAAGCTAGCTAAGTAAGTCAGTGGACTTACCAGAATTAAAACTCGTCTCTCTTAACAACACTAACAGTAGCTGCAGGAACTCAGTTGCCTGTCAAAGGAGGCACGTGGGTCAACATTTTTCCTTGGGTGCTTAGAAGCCTAAAACTCCTAAGATGTACGATTCTATGTGCAGAAGTTATTACAGTGTTTATTTAGGGTAAATTGACTATTTTACCCTTGGTTCCGAGACTTCCAAAAACCCGTAAAAAGTACTTAAATTCTTACTGAAGGCTAACTAATCATATTCTACTCCCTAGGATGATTTTAGGTGACAACTATAAAAACTACCGATTTTCTATTTCCCGAAAAGTCACTAAAGTCCAATTACAGCTGTAAATATAAAATTAAAATAAACTTATAAAAATTCTAAAATAAATTTCTAACTTATCTATGATCTCTAATCTACTCATAGGAGAAATAATTTCTTAAAACTGTTCAATCGTTATTCCTACAAAAATCTTTAAAGTTGCCTACAACACTACAATTGTTCCCATACTTAGTCAAATTTTTCTGCTGGAAAAACAGCTCAACTACTCCACTTTGAGACCCTATAACTTTCAATCCGACCGTTCATTTGTTTCCAAATTTTAACACGGTAAACTATGTATATATATCTATGATTTATTAAAATTTCAACGGTGGATCTTATACGGAACTCTTTAACATTGATTCACAACATTGGGTAGTCTTCAACTTCAAAACTGAATAAAATAAATCCTTTACAGCAGTGTATTGTTTCTATCATCTATGACTGCACACTCAGCGGTTACTCTACCCTATATGGCACAATATCCGCCCTACTACAACAGCTCACATCTCCGAGTTTCAAACAAGACATAACCTTATATCATAAGCATCTACTAGTAGGTGGGAGGCGAGATTACCTACTTACGAGTCTGCAGTGTGCTGAGTGACGCAGTACCCTAGCGCTCTTTACCTACCCCTGGGCTGCTGAATCCCTTAACGACAGGACTAAGGTGAAACTGGATGCGCTGCAGTTGGTCTCAACGATTCCTAGGACAGAAGGACAATCAGTCCTGGCCTTTAGACTAGGGTTGTTTCGAAAAGAAAGGTTAAACGGAAATAGACTCACCTTACTACTCTTCTCAGAGTTGAAGACAGATGGGTGGTGTTCTTTGATTGTGCGAGACTGTAAGTCGGATGCAGTGAAGACTCGAGTCTTCTGTACAGAGAAAGGCTCAGCCACTGGAGTCCTTCTTTGCGTCTGCAGCGAATGGAGCAAGTGCATCGTGAATGATTAGGAAGAGACGATGCCAAGAATTGTTCTGCACGTGACTGAAGTTAGGAGAAAATAAAACGCTGCTGTAGGAGTTAGGGAGTATAACTGCTGCATTAAAACCGGCTGTTACAGAAGACTCTTCAGCAGCCGTTAACTGAAGAAGAGAAGGAAGGAGAAGGGCTGGCTGTTCACACGTAAATCACAGGCTGGAGAGGGCTGCACGCTGGGCTGGAGGGAGCTGAACGTGTTGGGCTGGAGGGGCTGTTAATGGGCTCGTAACCAGCTTCTCCCGGACTGCTGCAGGCTGGGCTCGAAGTCACCCCTGCTGGGCTGTTGTGGGTAAGCAAACTGGGTTGTTTAAGGTAAAAACGTGGGCTGAAGCATGCAAGAAAGGTGGCTGAATTACTTGTCAAAAATCTGTCAAAACTCGTCACAGCTTGTCATGATCTCGTCTCAACTTAGTCATGATCTCGTCTCAGCTTAGTCATGGTTTCGTCACAGCTTGTCATGAGCTCGTCACAGCTTGTCCTCAATAAGAATGAATTATAATAACTAGGGTTTGATATAAATCTATCATTTTATGTGAATTAAATTCTACATAAAATAATAGATAGTTATAAGGGTTAGAGTTTGATATAATTTTATCATTTTATGTGAATTAACTTCTACATAAAATAATAGATAATTCTAAGGATTAGAGTTTGATATAATTTTATCATTTTATGTGAATTAAATTCTACATAAAATAATGAAATTTGTGAAGGGAGAGATAATAGATAGAATGGGAAACCATTAACGGCGGAATTAGACGGAATAAAAATTCCGGATATTACAGATCCGGTCTCATTATCCTGAGTTTGGGTTGTAATTAGCGAGATGATATCTGCCCGTTTCTGATACCAGTGGCCAAACTCGTTTTTGATACCGCTGCCGTCGGTGAAAGCCGCCATCACCGGTGCAACTAGGATTTTGTTTTGTTTTGTTTTGTGCGGAAGTGTATGTAAGGAAAGTGCTCAAATACCATGTACAGATTTGTGAACTGAAAGCTTGTATATTTCATTGATCAAATATTGTTTATATAGACAAATATATAAAGAGATAAAAAAGATAAACTAATAAATAAAGGAAAAGCTTAACATACGACCCAATATACTAGACCCAATATATTAGGCTCATACTCTAACAATCTAGACCAACAACACATATTCAAAATCTAAACAGACATCTAAAAAAACCATGACGGTAGAAACTAGAAAACAAACTTTAGAAACCATTGAACAAGAACCATCATGATTCATGATCATCATCTCTTTCAACAGCACCATCATAAGCAATGGAAGAAAAGAATCCTACCAAATCCATGGGGGATCACTGTGTCCTTCTGGTTTCAGCTTTAATTGGATGAAATTAACCTAAAAGAACGATGAAATTGACAACATTCGTCTTTGACTCAATCAACACCTCAAATTCTCTATTTGATTTGTATCGAACCCTAACCCCCAAATTGAGAGCTTCTTTCTCTCTAATTCAATTCCTTCTCCACCCGCTTTCTTCATCCTTCGCCTTCCCCAAAGCTTCGTTTACGTCCCAGAGCTTCGTCAACTATGAATCATCGATAGACCTTAAAATCGCTTTAAACTATATGAGAGTTATATTCCAAGATTGGAGATTTCATCAACTATGAATCATCGATAGACCTTAAACATTTTCTTTTCTTAAACAAATGCGACTATAATCATGAAGGTATGTTGCCTAAAGTATTACTAATCCCCTTTCGGGCTCAAAGTAATGTGCCTTAACAATTTAACATTCACTTTCGCACAAAGTTAAATGAATCAAAACCCTTTAAGCTCTTAGATACAACAAACATATTCGATTCCAACATCTACTTTCGGTCTCAGTTTTATCAAATAAGACATGCATCTATGGCAACCTATTTCTCCTCAAGAGATCTAAGTCACTTGTACACAAATAAATCTCAAGTTTATACCTTATTTTCTAACAATTTCTATTACCTTTCGGTCTCTAGCAATCATCTAGGTATAGATCTAAAGACTTAAGGTATAAATCAATAAAAACAATTAAATATATTTTCAAGAAGTTATAAGAACCTAGTCTATCTCAACATAGTTTATTCATCTCCAAACCTAGAACTTAGAGATTGAGCTGGACATGAAATAAGAAATGAAATTAACAATAAAAATAATCACTTACAAGGTTCAATGAGGAAGAAGAAGAAGAAGAAGAAGAAGAAGAAGAATAATGGTAAAACTCCCAAATCCCTTCTCAAATCTCCTTTTCTCTCCAAAAAATCTCTCTAATTTCAATCGTTCAAAAAGTTTCCTTAAACCTAGGTTGAATCTCCTCTTTATAACCCCCCAAAAATGTCTTAATAGAGATGTTTTTAAACAGCCAAATTGGCTAAATGTCTCTTAAAGACGTGCATTAAATGGAGGTTGTACGTTCGTGCATTGGGACTGCGGGATCGTGCAACCCGGCAGTGGCTTCAGGACATACTTTCTTGAAAGCGTAGGAACGTGCGCTGCCAGTACAAGAACGTGCGCTTTCAGCGATTCCTTTGCACGAGCACCTTGTATGGTTCTGCATGCTCAACTTTGACAAGATCTCCTCAACTTCAAAGCCTCTTCATCAAGTCTTCAAAGATCAATCCTAACGTCTCCACCATGCACCAAAACTCCAACAATCCTTCTCATAACAAAGACAAAACGAGCGTAGACCTCCATACTAGAAATGTAACGAAAACTAGTAACAAAGCATACAAACTCGTGTCAAAATATGCTAAAACTAATCCTAAAAATATGATCTAAAACCTAATAAAAACATGCTATCAAAATACCCATACTTGACATTGCTTGTCCTCAAGCAAGAACCAAATCCAAAATAATTTGACGACATAAAAATATAAAAAAAAATCAAAAGTAAAAATCTCTTGATAATGCTTCAAGTATGATCACTCTCAATATGATTGCTATAACACAGGGACAAAAGCATTTCAAGCAAGCCATACAAGAAAAATGATTATACATTGCAAATATCCACATGTTATCAAATCAATTTCAAGATAGTCACAGCTTGCAAAAACAACCAAATCTCCACCACTTAGCCAAGTAGGGGCGACCCTTGGGGGGGGGGGGGGGGAACTCCCCCATTCTCCAAAAAAAAAATTGGTGAAAAAAAAAAGTTTTAAAATGGGTTGTGGCTTCTCTCGTTTATAAAATTGTTTCTACGGTTTATTATTTTTTTTAAATATCACTATTCTTGTGTTATATTTAAATATTTTTTTGGATCTTTCGCCGAAGTGAACTAAAGTTCAAAAGAATTTCCCGTTTTAGGCTCGGAGTGAAATAATTCACCAAAATGCATGAGATCTGTTGTTTGGAGTAGAAGCGCGGTCTTAGACCGCACTCTTATTTGTAAAACGCGTTGTCGAGGACAACGTTTTAATATCCGAAATAAAGATAATAAAAACACAAATAGAGGTGCGGTCCTAGAGTGCGGCTATGGGGTAACGTTTTTGGAAAAAAAACTAAAGAGGTGCGGTTATAGACGTGCCTAATAAATTTTCGCCACCCCCCCCCCCTTTAAAATCCTACGGCCGCCACTGTAGCCAAGCACATATGTACATAAATCATGAGGACTTTAGAAGATGAGGCCAATAAGAGATGTTAAGGTGGGAAAACTTTTAGCTTTGTGGTACTAATCCGGGAAAAAAGATTTTCAACCCAACATTACACAAACTTTTCAACCAATGCATCCACACCTTTTTATTTGCTTTTATAAACTTCTTCTATTTGGGAGATTGAGCATTGGTGCACAATAGCCGAAACCTCAATGATTAGCAAATCTTAGTGTCCTAAGATGCCTCACATCACATGCACATACTCAAATCTCCATCATTCACAGATCAAGCCGCCTTTTGACACGAATACAACTCATTTGTGATGAATGCACCCGGTTACTCAACGACTCAATCCATGACCCAAAATTTTTTTTTTTAATCTTTTATACCTCTCTCTTTTTTCTTTAATAACTTCAAGCAAATCACATCATACTTAATTTCAAGCAACTCCTTTAGAACATCAATTCCAAATTCCCATATGGGTAAAAGGGAGGACATTAGTAAACAATTTGGAGGAGCAAATACATGATCATGGAAGAAAGAAATACAAGAAGTGAAATGCCTCAATCATCTTCATGCAATGCACAAGAGCTATGTTATGTGATTTTGAAAAGAGTTATTTAAGCAAGCATAAGACAAAAAACACTTTCATCATTTCATGAGTTTATAACAAAGTATAAAAATCTCACATATGTCATGCTATTCATGCTTTATGTCCTACATCCACAAACAAGTCATAATTTCATTATTGAGATCATATCATACACCGAAGCATTGTTTTTTTTTTGAAATTTAAAAAAAAAACAAAAACTAAAACAAACTAAAACTCCATGCAACTAAGATGCAAATATTCTCACCCCACACTTAAACCCTACATTGTCCCCGATGTAGCAAAAAGAAGAGGTAAAAGAAAACTCACAATGCTATTTGAGAGGTACTAAGGAGGAGATTGTTGAGACTTGAGAAGAAGACCAATTGATTTAGGAAAATTTCGCCGGAACTTTCTTAGTAAATTGACCCTATCCAAGGCAAGCAACAAAAACATCCCAACAACACAAAACAACAGCAATTCCAACTACATATGATATGTTAACACTAAAGTCATATCCCCTACTTATTCCAAATCCCATATTTTCAAAGTGGCCTTTTAGAAGTAACATTAACAACAAAGCATCTTAACATGATCATGTATTAAATTTGAAATAACAAGCCATAACTATGATCATCAGGATTAAGAGAAGGCTAGATGTACTTACAAATCGGATTCAAGTAAGATCCGGATGCTAGTTGGGATCCCAAAGGGGTTCTTCGAATTGGAATAGAGTTGTTGTGTCAAGGGTGTCTCCAAATAAGTATCATGGGTGCCGAAAACTTCTTTACGACCTTTGCAAGATCACAATTTACAATAATGCTCATAATTTGTCCGAGAGACTTTTTTTCCTCCGCCATTTGCCTTTAACCCTACAAAACACAAAACATAAAAGATAAGATTCATTTAAAATACTTATTACCTCGGGTTGCCTCCCGGGAAGCGCTATTTTAAGGTCTTAGCTCGACCCTTCATAGCTTCTATTTGGTAACTTCATCACATCTTCGGACAAGATCTTTCTCATCAAGAGAAGTCCTATCCACCATAGGAATCTTTCCATTGAAAACCATAATGGGAGAAACTTGTAGTAGCGTCTTTTGAACTTTGGACTTGGACAAATTTCTACCAAGCCTTGTTGGTCCATCCTCCTTAGGTATTCTTTCACATAAGACCTCTACCTCGTACATGTCTTGTAATTCCTTAGCAATAAATGATCCCATGGGGTTGAGTTGATTGAGAGCATTCACCATTTTCTTAATCCATTTCTTCGTAGAACAATGATCTTCATTAGGCATTGGGGGATCGTCATAGAGCTTCCCAATGAGGTTAATCATGATAACCATGTTCTCAATCTCATTCTCCACTTCCAAGTCTCTTCCCCTAGCCTCTTCTTGGGCGATTTCCTCCTTAAGAGGCTCTTCTTCACTTAGCACCGTAACCCTTGGACGAGGAATAAATTGACAAGGATCCATACGCTCTTCAAGTGTTTCAAGTGTTTGTGGTCCAACCGGAATATGGTGTCACAATAGAATTATCATTTTGGTTTTGCACATTTTACATGAGGTTTCGCATTTGCGCTTGCATCTCATCAATTTTCCTTTATTGAGTTGCTATCCTTTCTCGTGTAGCTCTTAGTTCAGTTACCTGAGCCGCTTCTCTCTCTTTTGCAACCGCTTCTCTCTCTTTTGCAGCTCTCAGCTCAACCTTTAGAGCCTCCATATTATCCTCCATAGGATACTCTTCTTCTTGGGCATACCATTGATCATATACAGTTTGCCTTCAGTTTGTCTTTTCTCTTGAAGCCCATAAGTCAGCTAGGCAATTGATCATTCCTACAAAAAAAACAAAAAGAAAGAAAAATAAAAGCGACAAAAAGTCTTTGAGAACTAGTAATTAGAAATGATTGATACTAGCTAAAGTCCCCGGCAACGGCGCCAAAATTTGATGTGAATATATACGAGTGTCGAATCTCAGGGACTTTAGGAGTATAAATCACAACCTTAAACCGGTTATCAAAACCAAAAGCGGTAAAATAAAAATGGGAAATGTTTGTTTCTTTATATTATCCAAAGTGGTTTAAAATACTGAATTAAAATCGATTTAGACTATATAAGAGTTATATTCCAGGATTGGAGATTTCATCAACTATGAATCATCGATAGACCTTAAACATTTTCTTTTCTTAAACAAATGCGACTATAATCATGAAGGTATGTTGCCTAAAGTATTACTAATCCCCTTTCGGGCTCAAAGTAATGTGCCTTAACAATTTAACATTCACTTTCGCACAAAATTAAATAAATCAAAACCCTTTAAGCTCTTAGATACAACAAACCTATTCGATTCCAACATGTACTTTCGGTCTCAATTTTATCAAATAAGACATGCATCTATGGCAACCTATTTCTCCTCAAGAGATCTAAGTCACTTTCGCACAAATAAATCTCAAGTTTATACCTTATTTCTTAACAATTCCTATTACCTTTCGGTCTAACAATCATCTAGGTATAGATCTAAACACTTAAGGCATAAATCAATCATAAAAAATCAAATATGTATTCAAGAAATTATAAGAACCTAGTCTATCTCAACATAGTTTATTCATCTCCAAACCTAGAACTTAGAGATTTAGCTGGACATGAAATAAGAAATGAAATTAACAATAAAAAATCATCACTTACAAGGTTCAATGAGGAAGAAGAAGAAGAAGAAGAAGAATTATAGATCTCCCAAATTCCTTGTCAAATTTCCTTTTCTCTCCAAAAATCTCTCTAATTTCAATCGTTCAAAAAGTTTCCCTAAACCTAGGCTAAATCTCCTCTTTATAACCCCCCAAAAATGTCTTAATGGAGATGTTTTAAACAACCAAATTGGTTAAATGTCGCTTAAAGACGTGCATTAAATGGAGGTTGCACGCTCGTGCAATGGGACTGCAGGATCGTGCAACCCGGCAGCGGCTGCAGGACATACTTTCTTGAAAGCACAGGAACATGCGCTGTCAACACAGGAACGTGCGCTTTCAGCGATTCCTTTGCACGAGCAGCTTGTATGGTTCTCCATGCTCAACTTTGACAAGATCTCCCAAACTTCAAAGCCTCTTAATCAAGTCTTCAAAGATCAATCCTAACGTCTCCATCATGCACCAAAACTCCAACAATCCTCCTGAGAACAAAGACAAAACGACCGTAGACCTCCATACTAGAAATGTAACGAAAACTAGTAACAAAAGCATACAAACTCGTGTCAAAATATGCTAAAACTAATCCTAAAAACATGATCTAAAACCTAATAAAAACATGCTATCAACCAACAATTAGTGTGTGTGTGAAATGTGTGTGTTATCTTGTCGAAAAACATTATCAAATCATTCAAAATATATAAACACTGCATTCACATGATATAAAACAACAAATAACAATTATACAACATTCAAAACATTATCTAGTTGATGTTTTCTCATAACCAATTCACAATTGTATTCACATGAGCATTGCATTCACATGATACAAAGGAAACACATAACAACTACACAACATTCAAAACATTATCTTGTTGATGTTCTCTCATAACTAGTGAACAACCGAATTCACAAGATACTAGCAACTACAATAAGCAACAAGGGATCAAAAATCTTTTTATAAACTACGCATATGTACTCTTCTAACATAAATAGGTAAGAAAGTGAATCCTAACCTAATTTTGAAGTAGATTCAATCCTAACATAAGCAACACTTCAATTCATAATTGATTCATCATAACCCTAATTTGAAATAGATACGATAAGCAACCATGAAGTTATTGAACTAGTTTTCCTAAGACATCATTGTTGCTCATCGCCTTGAAGCACTTATTCGGTGTTGTGAGTGAATCGAACAACAGTTACACAACTCCTCAGTCCAAGCAAGAGAAGATGAACCTGAGAAAAAGGCGTCGTTCAGGAAGTAGATACATGGAAGTTGAGCCTTCTTTCTTCGGTCGTGAAAATTTTCCTCTTTCTTTCTGTGTTGTATTTTTTATCCTACGTGGAACCTTCTATTTTTTTATTTTAATTATTTTTAGGTGAATATAATATTATTAAACATGGTTTTAAATAAATATTTGAAAAAAAACTAATAAATAAAGTTTAATAAAACCAACACATAATTTTAAAACAACACTTTCATAATTAATTTGTCACATTACAAATTATTATTAAAGACTAACATTATAGATTGTTATAATAATGTTTAACTACTTGATTTTAATAAAACCAACTTTTTTCTAACTGATTTGTTTTTAGGCGATAATATTGTTGTTACACATGATTTAAATTTATCTTTGGAAACAAATTAATAAATTAAGTTTAATAAAACCAACTTATACTTTTAAAAAATAATACTTTAGTATTTTTAATTAATCATATTAAAAATTATTATTACTATAGAATAACATTATCTAGTTGTTAGAAGAATGTTTACCTACAATCTCAATTTCATATCTACAACAAATTAAAATTAGAATACAATATAATATGGATGAACTTTTTTTTTCTATGTAATTTTACGTTTATATCATATTCAATGAACTCGTAATTCCCAAATGCTCAACAAGCTTATGAAAATAAATCATATTGTTCAGTCAACTACTTATTTCAACTATTCATTCAACTTCAGCTACATAAAACTTGTGGTTCCCAAAGGGACCCTAAATATGTTTCATTTTTCTTAAATCTTCGCAAAAAGCTCTATTAAAAGCTCTATCCAACACACCCTAAATTGTATAAAAGTTCATCTTCTTGACAATTAGAGATTAAAAGATAAAACTAAGGTAGATGAAATTTTTTGAAAATCTGGTTGTGATGGATGATTGGTTTTTTTTTTTCCCCTTTAAATCACCCTTGTGTTCTCTAATAAAAAAAAATATGCATATGTATTTTCGTAATTTTACTTTTATATATATCTCTTGTCAAATGTCCACCAAACTTATTATTTAATTTTAACCTATAAATTAATCCTAACTTTTTTGTACGAAAAACTGTATACACGGTCTTTGTTTTTAATAATTCAAAAAACTCGCAATCCGACGACGCTCACCAACGCACATTTTTTCTTTCTTATTTCAGGGGAGAAAAAGGGCACCGGCGCCGAAAATTTAAAGCTTAATTCTTTTTATAGATAATTTATAACAAGCATTATTGTCCTCGAAGGAACTTTGAAGGATTTTTGGGCGACAAGCGTCAAACGCCTTACTTAAGGGCAAACAAAATAGAAAAAAAAGAAAGCGTCAGTCCATCCAATATCTTCAGATTGATTGTCAATGTCATGCAAATTTGTTTGATAAAAAATAAATTAAAAATCATGTAAACAACACTATTTATTTTCATCAACGTCTTATGAAAGAATTTTACTTTCAACTTGAAGGTGATTAAACCCTCTGTAGTAATAGTAGATAAGTGAATTAGCCCATATAACTTATCGCCTCATTTTATAAAGTAAATTATGTTTGGACATCTCGGCCCATTAGGATTTAGCCCAAGTTTTTATAACTCGAATTTATTTCGAGTCCAACAATTTCTTATAAGCGTTGATGTATTTTGGGCCAACAAATATTGGGCTTTGCCGGTGGCAACGTCTGAGCGCACTAAGAATGCGAATTGCTTGGTCCGTTAATAAATCGAACGTCGTGTTATTTTTATTTACTTTCACCAACCAAAATCTATTTAGCCCATATTTGTTTTACACCAACCAAAATCTGTATTTATAAATTCCTTTATTTACATTATTTCAAGAAAATATTACTGGTTGCTTCTCAACAAAAAAAAAAAAAGAAAAAATTACTGGAGCAACTACAAAACAAAATTCGTAGCAATAATGCAAAGCGATATGAATAACATGTAGTCCTCTTCGTGTACAATACTTTGGTGTGATTTGCAAAACGAAATAATTAACTACTATAAAACAAACATATAAAAACAAAAATATATGAATACTATACAACAACGTACACATAATTCCATTCGTTTGTAGGGTATGCATTGTCTTCTTCGTCCACATCTTCATCTTCCAGATCTCGATCTTCTTGCCCTAACTTACAAAAATGGAAATTAATTTCAACACATACTGATTTATAAGTTCAGCTCAGTTGTGGAGACGATCTGGGCTGCTGGGAACTCTCCGCTTGCTCTCCTCCACTTCTGGCCGTCGACTGGTGGCGGAGTTGAACGGCTGAGATCTGAAGTCACGGTAGTAGTTGAAGAGATCTTGAGGAATTCTCATATTTGCCCCTCCGGTGGCTGGAAATGACTCGGCGGGTTCTGAGGCTGGAAAGAGCAACGAGAGTATGAAGAGGTTGAGCACGTACATCACCGGAGATGGGAGGCAGTATATATTAGATGCTCAGGTAGTACGGCGACGTCGTTTTAGGAACGTAGAAGATAAGTTGCCTGGAGAAGGAGATATTATGATCGGATGAGTTATGAGTTTTGGTTTGGGGTATATTTGTTGTCATGTCAAGTGACTCAAAATGAGAGGAAGAGACAGGTGACTTTAATCTAAATGTACAGTTTATTAATACTTGTGGTTAAGGTATTTAAGATCACTTACGACTTCAAAAAAATCTGAAATTGTTCCCTTACAAGCTTCACATTAGCATGCAATGAACATTATTTATAATAATTTGTTGGCTAATGTTTATAGACATGTAAAAAGTGGGCTCGTATCGGGCCATAATTGAAAACTCTACCCGAAATGTGCAGGTCGGGATGGTCCGGCCCGCCTTGTCCAGGCCTTAAATGTTGCCCATGTCCGTCCACGTATAAAGCGGTGGAGCTACTGGCCCAACCCGAATTGTCTCTATGTACTTGATTGTGTGTTTTTTCGGGATATATCATTCAATGCAATATAATGTTTTAACACAAATTTTCAATGCAATTTTATATGCATAGTGTTCTACTAACAACTCCAACGAGTTCAATAACAATACACACAAAAATGAATAAATTCAAATACGTGAAAAACAACAAGTATCATTGCAGTCAAATTATCCCCACAATCTATTTTCCCTAATTCTCTATAGAAATAAAAAAAGACCAAGGGAATTTAGTTATTTGATAATATGTTAAGATATGAGACATCTTCTAACAATCCAACAACCAAAACAATCAAACACCAAGGTCTTAAGACATGCTAATAACTTCAATGCCTATAATATTCTACTTAATTTCTTGATTTCTTCAATCTTTGTTTCTTCATTTGGATTACTAAATTATCACCAAAATACACCCAAAACATGCTAATAACTAACTTATGTGATATGGATCTACCACCTATCAAATTTCCTCATGCTTAGACTTTTACTCGTCCCGAATAATATAAGATTTCACTTACTCCAACAATCAAACACCAAGATCTCAAGAAATATGAAAGAAGAAAGACAACAATAATTACATCATATGAAAGATAAGCTCTTAAACAAAGATATGAACTAACCAAATTAAGCCCCATCTAGCACATTATTACTCCAAAAGTGGCATAACCGAATCTGCATATAACTCCTCTTCTTATGTCGTCAACGCCATAATGATGAAACTCCGAATTTTCTTTCACTTATTTTGCCAAGGCGTGTTTTCGGATTTTCACCTTGCCACTCATTTCTTTTTCAAAGATGGCCTCACAAATGCTCACATCACTCAAGTTTATGTTTGCCCCAATCTAAAATTTGTCGGACTACCTACTTTTTGCCTAAGCTTCCCTTTTCAGTTTTCGACATATCCTAGGATTTTGATTGCCTTTTTCTAAAGTTTTTGGCTTTTGTTTTTAAATTCATAAATGTATGTAAACTGAAAAGATGAATACTAATTCTCCACATGCTTTAAGTACACATTGTCCTCAATATGGAAAAATAGATGATAATATCGAAAAATAGGGAAAGAAAATGAAGTACTCACTGAGTAGGAGGAGAATCGGGCGGATGGGGAAAGTGCCAGAAGAAAAATGATCCTGAGCAGGAGGAGAACCGGGTAAAGTGGCGGCAAGAGGGCGGAGAGGGGCGGTGGTTTTATGATAAGAGAGTTTTGAGAAAATGACGGTTCAAAAAAGAAAGGGAAGAGTGTGTAGGGTTTGATATTTTTTTGACTACTTTTTTTTTTTTGCTTATCGCTGATGCGGCTGGGACTTCTCGTCTTCGGTTCATTAGGGTTGTTCCCAAGCAACTCCTTTGTTTTACGTCATTATCTCAACGTAGACTTTTATTTATTTAGTGTGTGGCTCTTCAAGAATCGTCTCATCGATTGGATCGTTAGGAATCCTTCATGGTAGAGTTTTAGCTTTTGACCGTTCACCTTGAATACCTTGTGAGATTGTGGATCATGTAGATCCACAACACCATACAAGTATACTTCAACAACGATGTAGGACTTATCCACCTTGACCGGACTTTTCCCGCAAAGAGATTTAGACGAGATTGAAATATAAAGAACTTTATTACTTGGATAGAAGTCCTTCCAAAGAATGTTCTTGTCGTGCCATGCTTTAGCATTTGGCTATAAGTAGTAGCATTGTCGTATGCATCAAGGCGTAACTCCTCTAGTTCTTGAAGTTGTAACTTCCGGAACTCTCCTACCTCATCAATGTGCATATTGCATTTCTTCACCGCCGACCATGCTTTACATTGTAGTTCCACAAGGAGATGGCAAGCTTTGCCAAACACGAGTCGGAATGGAGACATACTGATAGGTGTCTTATAGGTCGTACGGTAGGCGCATATTGCATCGTTGAGTCTTAAACTCCAATCTTTTTTATTGGGTGCCGTTTTTCTAAGGATGGTCTTGATTGCGCTATTGGACATCGCGCTTTTCCATTGATTTGTGGGTGACCATGGTATGCCATGGAAAGTCTTTGTGTTACATGATATTTCTTACATAGTGCGGTTATGGTCCTGTTGTAGAAATGAGTTCCCCTATCGCTAATTAAAGCTTTGGTGGTATTCACTTCCACCCACTTGAAAACTTTGTCCACCGTACGAAAAATATAAATATTTCCAAAAGAATTGGGAAAAGGTCCCATAAAAACTTCTTGAAATATAAAAAATTTCACACAAAAATTAACGATGATTGACATTTTATTTTTCCTAGAGATAATATCTATCCGTTGACATCCATCATAGATCATACAAAATGCAAAAACATCTCAAAAGGTGTGTGGCCAATAGAATCCCGCATCTAGAACCTTTCTAGTTGTTATAAATTGTGCCTCCTTATCCAAAATGCAGCAGCGAATCACCTAATCACTACATTGCTTCTATAGATATGGATCATCCCAGACATAGTTGCGAGCCTCATATCGCACATTTCTCTTTGTGCTTTGGTATAGTCTATAGGATATTCTACTCGAACTAAATATTTCAGAATATCCGCAAACCAAGGTTTTAAGGAACCACTTATGAGAGTTTATTATGTCCCTTCTATCACAAACGCGGGTATGGGGTGCCGCAATGTGGTGTGTTATGGCCGCGGGCACGGTTTTTTGGGCAGGGACCGCGGGTGTCTGATTGCAGTGTAATAGCGAGTAGGGTGTCGCCTGGAGATAATTTATTAAATTGAGTAAATATGAAGATTATACAAATGAATATGAATGGTACTTTGTCAACAACATGCTCAGACAACTAAAAACAGAACAATAGACAATGCGTTTTCGAGCTCTCTTGCCAACTCATCAAGCTAGTTATTTCTTGCAGTTCCCATTTTGTTTTGAAGAGATGATTTTTGACTCGAGATAAGCTAAAGCTCTTCAATCTTTTTATTAAAATCTTCTATGAGTTCTTCACTTCACACGCGTTCCTCTCGAAATAAGTTTTGCATTTATTTTCCCGGTCAAAGTGACAATTATCAAAACTATAATCATAAAAAATTCATGAATATTTTCTTCTTCTATGAATTTACCTTACGAATTGTATCAATAAACTTTGTCTTTAGATCAACAATTCTTGTCAGTACCTTATACAATTGATTAAGCAACGCAGCGTTCATATTTCTTGTTTGCCAATTCAAAAGATATAAAAATAATCAGCAACATGGAGAGTATAAGAGGAACCGAGAAACTTCTCATCATGAGGCAAAAGCAGCACCTCGGATTAAATAATTTCATTTTGCACACTTCAGTAAGGTGATGGTCATGAGGCTACTTCTGATGCTGGTTGAGGATATTAAGCTAATTGATTTCTGAAACCAAAAATGTAAAGATAATCTGACTCATAAGGGTGAAGATTAACTAGTAACAAACCTTGACCATTTTCTCAATGATCTCAATACGCCGAGTAGAAAATCAAAACAAATAAGAAATCAACTTGCAAATTATGTTTGTATAATATGATATTTGGGCACGATTCCCAGTTTTTTGTATCTAGCAAACATAGAGAATGGAAAATTTCGATAAGTTTGGCAAACTACACCTCAATGATCTCTATAATGAAAACCAACAAGTACTTAGGCAGATCCGCTGCATATTTTTAAGCTCAAGTTGGAACATAAGACAAAAGGATAAACCAGAATTAAAATTCAATTCCTAGCCGATAAGAAAACCGAAAGCAGCACACAGAAAAAAGCCTACAAGACTAACAGCAAAGGTCATCACAAGCAAAAATTGGGAATTCTGACCTCCATCCTTGTCCGCGTCAAAATGAAGGAAAATTCTCCTCAACTTCTCCGATCTCGAGCCTCTAGTCTCTACCATTGATGCTCCTGAAAGATATCTTTTATTGATGTTCTTGGAAAAAAATAGTGAAAGCTTGGTTCTCGAATTGGGAATTTTGCTTAATCGGAACTTGAAAATCTGAGAAAGAGATTTTCAAACGGAAAGCTTATGATAATATTAGGGATACGGAGGTTACTTGTGGAATGGGTGAGTCGAATAAAAGTTGTGAGACGTTGTGAGACATTGCTCCCAAACGGGTCCTTTGTCTTCCTGGCTTGTCTTTCTCGTTGACGAGTTGACTTTAAACTACCCGCTTGTTTGCCCCATTCTTGTATCGTTTTCCACATCACAATCACTTATAAGGAGGATAATCGTATTAGTATGAGTTTTTGTCTCCTTTGTCATCAAGTAGCGAAGAGTTGCATTGTCGGTGTAAATTATCACCTTGACTCAAGAGGTATTGCCTGAATTTTTTCAAGGCAAACACTACAACCTATATTTCTTTCTCAATGGCGGAGAAGTTCCAATTTGTTTCCATGTAAGGTCAGGAGACATAATGGATCACATGAGAGGCTCTTCCCTCTTTTTGTCCTAGAACCACTCCCACTGTATAATCGCCTATGTCACACATTATCTCGAATGGTTGAGACCAGTTGGGTGCCTAATGATTGGGGGACTTGTCAAATATTTCTTCAATCGGTCAAATTCTTCTTTGCACCTTTCATCTACTATGAATGCGACATCTTTCTTCAATAACTCACACAACAATGCATACATCTTGGAAAAATTCTTGATAAACCTACAGTAGAAACATGCATATCCTAAGAAAGAATGGACTTCAGACACATTAGTAGGTTAGGCCAATGACTGAATTACGTCACTCTTTGCCTTATCCACCTCAATACCATTTGCAAAAATAATATGACCCAACACAATTCCTTGTTTGACCATAAAATGACACTGTTCAGAATTCAACACCAAATTAGTTTCAACACATCTTTTTATCACAAAATCTATAATTAAATTTGTAGGGCCAAATCTATAATTAAATTCCACAGAGGGTAGATCAGCAATTTCCAAAAATCTAGGTCAAAACTATAAATACAAAGTATTGTGTCACATTTGTAATAACAACAAAATATAGGGGCCCCGATTGGATTAGTTAAAAAGGGTTTCTTAAAACCCTAAGAAGGAACACAAAGGCTGAGGAAGAGGATGCACAGGCGGCGGTGGGAACTCCGGCAGGCAAGGGCGAGGCTGCAGGGAAGACGAGGGAAAGGAGGGAGAGGCGAGGCTTCCTCCGGCTTCGACAGGGCGGCAACGCTTCATCTTCGGCGGTGTTTGGCGGCGGCAAGGGAAGGCGACATAGGCTCCTCTCGGCGGGTTCCGCAAGGCGAAAGTAGGGAAAGGCTGGCCCTCCGGCGGGTTCCGCAAGGCGAAAGTAGGGAAAGGCTGGCCCTCCGGCGGA
Organism: Fagopyrum esculentum; assembly: GCA_033239045.1. Classification (NCBI taxonomy): domain Eukaryota; kingdom Viridiplantae; phylum Streptophyta; class Magnoliopsida; order Caryophyllales; family Polygonaceae; genus Fagopyrum; species Fagopyrum esculentum. The sequence continues at coordinate 29,155,610 of BSUD01000007.1, forward strand.
GATGGTGGCTGCTACTGCAGGGGAGCAATTCTCCGGCGAGGGCGAGGCTGGAGGTTGCAGCTGGATGGAGGCTCGAGTGCTGTTGTTGGGTTGGGTGCTTACAGAGGTCGAAGGAAAGAAAAAAGGGAGGAGACTTGCAGTGTGTGAAAGCCGGGCGGGAGAGATCGAGAGGCAAGGGGAGTTAGGAAGATCAGAGTAGAAGGTCTCAGCTTGCGTGAGAGAGGGAGATGGAGCAGAGGTCCCAACTTGCGTGAGAGATCAGACTAGCAGAGTGCCCATCATCCCGCTTGGAGAAAGGAGGGAGAAAAAGAAAAAGAAATAAAATAAAAAGGAAAAAAAAGTAATAGAAGAAACTCGATCAAAATTAATCGGAATGAACTATCCGGATCGGAAAATATTTCCGAACCTTTTCAAAAAATAAATACGGAAAATAAATAAATGGATCAAAATATATATAAGCTCGAAAAATTTAATTTACGATATGAAAATACACGTAAAATATTTAAGCTATTAAAATATCGATCGAAGTAGGAGAATAAATATCGAAAACACACCCAATAAACGGGGCGTTACATTATATCCCCTTAAAAACAAGTTTCGACCAAGGGAAGATTTAAGTCTAACCCGTCGATTCTATCTTAAATTTGCTACTAGCTCAACGCAAAACTCAACCAAAGATACTATCCTCCGTCTTCTAGTTAGTTTCATCGTTTCCTTGCCTACCACTAGATCATCATGACCGACAAAACGTCTCGAGTCATGTATGTACTCTCTCGATTGATACACAAGAAACACCGGATGAACACCCTCTACACTTGGTGGCAATGCCAACTTGTAAGCCACTTCCTCAACTCGAGCTAAGATCTCAAAAGGGTCTGATATATTGAAAACATAATTTCCTTCTTGGGTCTTCTCAATGCAGTATTCCATTATGTTTCTTCTTTGCTTGTCTCTAACAAAGAAGATGGAACTTTCAATTTACACCGTTGGCTTTGGTTCTTGCCAAACCAAACGTTGATGTTACGTTTCCTCACTTCTTGTTGCAAGTTCCAAGTAATGAAGGAAGTACTTTACTTCACACTACTTCTACTAACAAGACACGTATGATATTACTTTTACATTCGTTCCTCAATACTCAATCAAGAATTTGTCTTGGAGAATCACTTGCACACTTCAAGCCCATCATACCTCGAGGCAATTTCAAAACAGTTGCACCAATGAATCTCCTCTTAACTCTCAACAACTCCATTGTCCATTTTCGTCCTACTTAAGACTTAATTGTCATCCGGAGTAGGTTAGCCATAGATGATGTTACTTGGAGAACCTCTCCACAAATCAGGTAATGACCAGCAAATTCAAGAAAACCCGTAACTTCTTTCACATCCTTTGGGGTTGTCATCCCGAGACAACTTGTAATACAACTTCTCTCTTCTTCAAGAGTTGACCAAAATCTCTTATCCGGGGTATTAGTAAGCCTATTTAGAATCACTACAACTCATAGTGACCATGGTTTGTCCGGAATGTCGTATTTGCAATATCCCACTCTCAAATTCTCAATTGGTGACAATGAGACCTTTAAATCAATTTTTGAAGAGACTACCGACCCTTGCAACCAGTCGAGTAGATCATCTATACGTGGTAAGGGATACTTGTTCTTCATTGTTATCTTGTTCAGCTCACTTAAATCAATGTACAGACGGAGATAACCGTATCTCTTTTCCCAAACTGGTGTTCCATATAACAACTTCAAATCAAGAGTTTAAGATATATTTCAATATAAACTTCAAATCAAGAGTTCAAGATAACTTCTGGTGTTCTCTATGGCATTGGCTCTAATGAACCTGTATCAAAAAGTCCTTGCAACTGGTCGTTCAAATGCTTCTTTGACTCACGTATCTTCACCATCCTATACAGCGCATTGGATGTCGGAGGTGCACCAAGCTCAACCTGAGTGGCAAAATTCCACATTTTGACGTATTGGAATCCGTGATATCTCGGTTTTTGTCTTTCCTTCTTTTGTCCCAAAACATAAGACCGTCACCACCTTGTCTTAAAACTTGACAAGTGGTCATGATACTAAGGATCTACCCCGATATGTTGGGGTGACGTCCTTGAAACACGTATATAGTTCTATCTGTAGCTTCAATGTCGACCGTCCTCTTTCAAAAATTCCTCAACTCCTGAACTCGAGAGACTTGCTCGAGTCTTCTAACTCTTGGGGCCTTAGTTAAGAAATATTTTAGCTTAATTCCCTTTTTTCTTTTTTGAAGGAATGGTGATAACAATATTTCTTGATCTCGCACATATGTTCAGTCATGAAGGCCTTAACTACAAGATTTAATCATGCCTTATAACAAACCAATCTTATCTTCTTCGCTTTCCTAGACATCCCAACATATGGGAGGAGCTCTTCGTATTCTACATAAGCTTTCACCATAGACATCTCTTCTTCAAGTAGGCATAGAAAATTATACTTCATTTTTGTATGTAACGTCAAACCGACCGTAGAGGCTCTAACCTCAATCTTTCATGCACTTGTTGTACATCTCATATCGACAACAAATTTCAAAACTTTGGTCTTCTCTTACTCTTGTTGGTCACCTTATTCATCTCTTGGTATTCCATGAACAACTTCACAACTATATCAGTATGCTCCGTGGAGAACGCTAGGCCAATCTCTCCAACCACAATCCCGGAAAGATCCACTTATTACTTCCCCAAGCACTAACATCCTAAACTCTAAGCTTGCAGGGTTGCCATAATATAGGTCATCCCTTTCACGCAATAACCACCATGGTTCTTCCGTGTGAGTTTGAAACATCTGACTCGGCTTTTGCTCGCAAAAAACGTACCATACATTTCATTAAAACAAACATACTATGCATCCTCTTATTATACTCTCGTCTAGCACGACAAACAATGAAAACCTCACCTTCATCTTGATCTACTAGTTCTCTTTACCATGATCAAATTTTAAAACTTCTAATCCAAGTCGATCTCCCATATGTCGTTCTCATGACCTAAGAAGGTCGCAAAAGATCATCTCCATCCTCCCCTAGGAGGTCTGTAACAACTACTTGCTTGAACTCATTCAACATTATTTGATTTAAGACAAATGCACTTCCGTTGACGTACTTCCTTACCATTGACATTGATCCACCGAGAATACTTTAAGCTCTTGTTGTCGATCCTCTGTGTGCCCATAATCTCGATTACTCATCCCCTCTACGCTCACCAATAGACAACCCGCACTTGTGCGTTCTCTGTTGTCACCGATTAACTTGTATCTGACCTTCTTCGAAGTCAACGACTTATTATTCTACTACACTTCTCATGTTACCATTCTCATGAAGGTTACCCTCCTCGGGGTACTTTACCTTAAACTCCGTTAGTTATTTCCCTGTTCCATGCTTTCTTCCTCTTCCATAAGACAACCATACTCTTCTAGGCCTCGCACGTCGTATAACTCACCTTTATTAGCTTAACCACGGCTCATGCTATCTTGTAAGTGTGTCTTCTCAAATCTCTACTCATCAACCGTTCGCGTTTCTCTTGGGTGTTGTCTTACGTCTTTTCAGAACTAAAAGCTCCTTGTTGCATTACTTATCTTCTCGGAATCACGTCTACTCACACTTCTTTCTTCTTGGCGTTTCGTAACCTTATCATCATAATGGAGGCCGGTCAACTATACGTAAATCCCACTATGCCCTTCTTCTCATAACTCTAGTAATGTTGACACTTCACTTATTGGTACCTCGTAAGCTTAACTTACGCTATCTTAAATCTTCAGCAAATGGCTTGATCACTATTTTCGTCTTGACTCCAATGCTTAGAAGCACCTAAAGAAAACTTCACATCTAAATGGAATACCGCCTTTAACCTTGCTAGAATGTACCCATCTCCTGCTCGATTCACATCTTTAGTTGTCCATGCTTCTTCTCGAAGAACTTAAGTTCGTTATCTCTATTGGTCTCGTTGTCGTTCAATCATGGTTTCTTTAGAACCGCTTCTACACTTTAATGTTGCTCCCATTTTTTGTATTGCTTCCATATTGATTCCTCTTAAGTTGTCTCGAGTTTTCTTTTACTTGGTTGTCCTTCGTTTACGTCTTAAAGGTGATGATGTCATACAATCACCATTTCTATTAGGTCCCATATCTCTATATGCTACTATATATAACATAAGTATACACATTAAACTATACAAGCCATATGATCACATAACTACCATGTATCCATATCTAGGAAACCCACTCCAACAATTCAAGGTCCAAAACGTACTATAGTCCAAATATATAACTATACATAAGGTTATCATAATAATTCTACTGTAAAATTTAAGTCCAGAATGCAATTACAATTCACATACACATATTTATATATATATATATATATATATATATATATATATATATATATATATATATATATATATATATATATATATATATATATATATATATATATATATATATATATATATATATATATATATATATATATATATCAAAATCCAATAAAATAAGTTGCCGAGATCCGCGGAAGGAGTGATGGTTCGTACATTCTACCCCGACTGACTATGCTCGTGATTTTGAAAACGAAAATTCAATTTAAACTTAAAACCCTTGAGGGTTCTGTTTCCTTCTATTCGACCTTTAGAAGAGTGTCATTGTTGTCAACCTAGCGCTTTGATACCATATTGTAACACCCCGAATCCGCGGGACTCGGGATGCTACGGGCGGAGATCTCACAATGGGTCCCGACCCTTAGTTTGACAACAATTTCACCGGATCTTGCAGCAAAACACAAATAAAGGAAAAAACGAAATACATTTTTATGCAATGTAATGAAACCCGAAAGCATACAAACAAAAGACTTCAGCCGAGGTACAACTCCAAAGACCAAACGACATACACGCGGCATACAAAATACAATAAACGAAGAACAATACACAACCCGACTCCAACCAAAACCCACTCCTAAAATGTACGGAACCCCGGTTGCCCACTTTTCCGGATCTCTCGGCCGCATTTCTAACCTGCAAGGCAATCTACAACAATCGGTATAAAACCATTAACTAATATTCAAAGCATTAGAATCAAGGTGATGGCACAAACACACGTAAGTCAACATAAACACACAATATACTCCAAAACACACAAGTCTGGTTTATTATCTTTTTATTATTAAGTCATATCCCGTTCTAATTCAACTTCTTTTGTGACACGAGAATCTCCCGAAACTCGTCTCGGTCCCTACTTACCGGCAAGGAATGGTACTGATGCATGCAACCGTCTACCTGCCTGGGCTAGTCGCCAAGAACCTCCTAGCTCTTGCAAGAGCTAGGTAGTGATGTCACCTCCCGTTATCATACACTTGGGTCAAATAATATAAAGGTCGGTGTTCTTATTTCCGGCTTAGTTGTTATAACATAAACAATAACACACACCACCAAACACACATATATGCTAATACAAGGAATATGAGCTAAGTAAGTCCAAAGACTTACCTCGGCCCAAACGCTAACGCAGAACTCTCGCTTCCCATGGGAAAAAGTCTACACCTGCTCACAACAAGATATCTATATCAACAATTCGCTCAACTCAAGAAGTCTTAGACTTCTACACAAATGATCTACGCAAGTTCATTTGACTCTCATTCTAGGACCGCATCCTAGAATCCCTCATGCTCACACCACACTCAACATCAGCTAGAAGTCCTTAGACTTCTAGACCCTAAGATCTCTCAAAAACATAACTCATAACACATACTAGGATAAACATGCCTAGTCTCAACAATCTCAATGGTATCAACACTATGCTAGGATACGCATATCCTAGCCCATAATATCAACAACCATATAACCACAACCTCAAGCCTCAGATACTCACAAGATCAACCAATCACTCAACGTCCTACAACAATCGACAATCCTCAAAACTCACCTAAGGTCTAAAACACTACTTGGTATTCACTATAAGTTATGCTAGATCCATCCTAGCGTGATACTAATACTAAACATAACAAGATCGAGATAACACCATAAGCTCGGGGGTCACGTGACGTCAAAAGATGGAAGACGATCTATGGATGTCGATATGGATTCGTTGGCCTTAAACGGGGCACTTCCAAACCTAGCACCAAACTAAACAAATTTAGCATAACGCTAAATTTGGACATACTACATAGTATATATAAACTATAAGAATAACTCCCGTAATTTAAATCCGAGTTTAAAATCTTATAAACACTTTCCGGGCAATTTGTACAATTTTAGAAACTTGGTCATAATCGGCAATTAAATCTTCGGGCTATGAATCCGAAATAAATCCAACAAAGGGCACAATATGTAGTATATATAAATATAAGAATATTCCCGTAATTAAAATCAAAGGTTAAAAACCGCTAACACGTTTTCTAGGGAAAAATATACACTTATAAGAACATGGGCCAAATCTGCAATTAAATTTATGGGGCCAAATTTGTAATCAAATTGCACAGAGGGTAGATCAGCAATTTCAAAAATCTTGGTCAAAGTTGTAAATACAAAGTACTGGGCCACATTTGCAATAACAACAAAATATAGGGGCCCCGATTTGATTAGTTAAAAAGGGTTTCTTAAAACCCTAAGAAGGAACACAAACGTTGGAGAAGAGGGTGCACAGGTGGCGGTGGGAACTCCGGCAGGAAAGGGCGAGGCTACAGGGAAGACGAGGGAAAGGAGGGAGAGGCGAGGCTTCCTCCGGCTTCGACAGGGCGGCAACGCTTCGTCTCCGGCGGTGTTTGGCGGCGGCAAGGGAAGGCGACAGAGGCTCCTCTCGGCGGGTTCCGCAGGGCGAAAGCAGGGAAAGGCTGGCCCTCCGGCGGAGACGGTGGTTGCTACTGCAGGGGAGCACTTCTCCGGCGAGGGCGAGGCTGGAGGTTGCAACTGGATGGAGGCTCGAGTGTTGTTGTTGGGTTGGGTGCTTACAAAGGTCAAAGGGAAGAAAAAGGGGAGGAGACTTGAAGTGTGTGAAAGCCGGGCGGGAGAGATCGAGAGGCAAGGAGAGTTAGGAAGATCAAAGTAGAAGGTCTCAACTTGCGTGAGAGAGGGAGATGGAGCAGAGGGTCACAACTTGTGTGAGAGAGTAGACTAGCTGAGTGCCCATCATCACGGTGGGAGAAATGAGGGAGAAAAAGAATAATAAATAAAATCAAAAGGAAAAAAGTAATCGAATAAACTAGATCAAAACTAAACGGAATTAATTTTCGGGATCGGAAAATATTTTCGAGCCTTTTCAAAAAAATAAATACGGAAAATAAATATACGGATCAAAATATACATAAGCTCAAAAAATCAAATTTACGATGTAAAAATGCTCATAAAATATTCAAGATATTAAAGTATCGATCAAAGTAGGAGAATAAATATCGAAAATGCACCCAATAAACAGGACGTTACATTTGTTGCACAATCTTGGTCAATGTTGGATACTTCGGGGCTAACCTCTTCCACCAATCCAAAATTTCAAAAGTTTCACTATCAAAACTAAAACAAGTTGTTAAATAATCTTGAAATTCCGCATTTGCGGATGAATGCCTTTGTATTTTTTTTTTAATCTAAAATTTGTTTAGCTTTTGAAAGAAGAAGAAGAAGAAGAAGAAGAAGAAGAAGAACTAGCATTTGTTTCAAAGGAATCAATTTATTAATTTCATCACGAACTTCGTGAATAATAGTATAAGTGTTTCTAGAATAACTTAAACCTAAACATTCATAATAAAAACCTAACAATTCGATAACACCATCAATTTTAAGTCTAGGATAAAAAAACGGCAGAAATAAGATAAACTAAGGGAATATCGGTGTAATATTTATACCATTTTAATTTCATTTCAGTTATAGCATTTACAATTGTTGGATAAGTAAAGCTGGTTTGTAAAGCCTCGGCAACATTTATGGCTATTTCTAAAAAGCTACAAAAAGTGGAAATGTAACCATAACTCATCATATTAGTTGAATCACTAAAAACTTTTAAATCATTATAAATATCATAACAAGTTTGCCAAATAGTTTCGTCATATAACATAGACCACGAAGTGTATTGTGTGAAAAATGATTGTAAATGATATTTGTAACGAAGAGCTTGACTAAGTAGTTTGTAAGTAGAGTTTCAACGTGTAAGACCCCAGTCTGTTGCCTTCACCGCCCCCGCGGTTAAGTGTGCCGCCCCTGCGGCAGGCCGCACCCGCGGCAGGGTCAGCCCCCCCTGCGGCTGATGACAGATCGTGCCCGATCTTTCTTTCGTTCATTTTATCTTTCTTCCATAGATAGAATATCCGATATTCTATCTTATGAGCCGGTTTTCTTATCTTCTTTCTAAACCCTAGACGCCCTTTCCGTCTATCTTTCCAGCCCGTCTCCTTTATATTCCCATCTTTTCCTCTTTTCCCCGTTTCTTGCTTACGTCTTCTTCAACCCTAAGAGCTGCAGCCGTTCCCTTGCTTCTTGCGACCTTGTTGAACGTGTAAGTTCATCTCTTCTGGTTTCTTCATCACGTTCTTATAGTTGTTGCATGCCTTCTCCTTCTATTTCGTTTCTTCTTTGTTCTGCTCTTTTCTTCTTCTCTAAGGATCAAGCTTGAGCCTTGATTCTTGTGGAGTGTTCCGTTGTTGATCCTTTGATGTTCACAAGTTCCCTTGGTTGAGTTGTGACGTGTTTGCGCACTGAGAAGAGAAAGCTTTGGCCCTTGCTGCGCTCCTTGTTGTCGAAGGAGTCGACAACGCTTCTGCACTGTAAACCGCCCCCGCGCCTCTGTTGTGCCGCACCCGCAGCCATCCGCCCCTGCGCCTGGTCCAAACGCCCCTACGGTTTCCTCTACAGTAACTCCCGTCTTTGGTGAGTTGCTTCCTTCCTTTCCTCCTTCCTTTCTTGGTTTCTTATGGTTGTTCTTTGTCCCCTGAGTTGCTGTAAGACTAAGGTTGAGCCCTTAGCTTGTGGAGATCTCTTAGAGATCATTGAAACTAGAAGTTATAGACTTCTAGCAACCATTTCGTTCCTGATTCATGATGCTTGTGTGAACAGGCTTTCCTTGCTCCTTTCTTGAGGGAAACTGAGTGTTCTCTGAGTTGTTCGTTGATCTTTGAGTTAACTTCGAGTGAGGTAAGTCCCTTGGACTTACTTAGCTTCATTCCGCGTATTAGTTGGATTGTTTTGGCTTGTTTGTGTTGTTTATTATTGTTATCACGGATAACCGGAATAGTATTCACCCTTTGATACCTTAATTGGCCCAAGTGTATGATAACCGGGCGGTGACCACTTGTCTAGTTCTACAGGAGACTAGAATGTGCGCTTGCATTTCAGGCCCGAAGGTAACGGATATTACTAATCTATTCGTATTGGTAGACGGAAGCGGAGGCGAGTTCGGGAGATTCTCGTGTGACAAAAGAAGTTGAATTAGTAATGGATAACCTTAATGAAAGATAATAACCGGTTGTGTGCAAGCATGCTTTGTTTTTTCCTTTACCTTATGTGTGTTTGTGCCTTTATGTTCTTGCTAGTATCTAGAATGTTAGCTAACAGTTTATATCGTCGTTGTAGATGTTCCGCAGGTTCAGGATGCTGCTGAGTGATCCGGATGGTGTGGTCAGCCGGGGTTCCCGTACATTATAGAACGGGATCGGGTTTTTGTTTTGTTGTTGCTTTCCCTTTTGTTTTGAACTCGACTGCGAGTCTTTTCGTTTTCCTTTGTTTGAACCTTTGGTTTTATATTGAGTTTTAGTTTTCATTCATACGTGCCTTGTTGTAAGATCCGTTTGTTGTTGCTACTCTGAGGGTCGGGACCCATTGTGCGGTCCTAGCCCGTAGCGCTTCGAGTTCCTAGAACTTGCGGTGTTACACAACGAGTTCCATTGTCTTTTGAAAATGCAATAGGAAGAACAATATTTTCTAAACATGTTGTTCTCAATTTTTCTCTTAAATCGGTTAAATGTCAAATATGTTCAATTACGTTGGTGATGGGGGTTAACATAGCACATAAAGTTGTAAGCCCATCTTGAACACATAAGTTTAAAATATGACATCCAAATCTTTAATGAGTAAAAGGAGTTCGTATATATTGTCCCGCATCCTCCACCAAATCATTTACGGCGGCGGTGTTAGTGGATGCATTATCAAAAAAGTATGAAAAAACTCAATTTTGTATATTTAAATTCTTGTAAAACCATTTTTATCAAATTTGCAATGTTTTTGACATTATGTCTTTCGTTAAAATGACAAAATGCAATAACAAATTTATGCAAAAAAGTGAAAAACATATTTGTTGAAGGAAAATGTGTACAAATTTCCAAAACATTATTTCATTATTTTTTATGATATTTTAGTTTGACCCTAATTTTTACCCTCTTAATTCAAAATAATATTATTATAAAATATTAAGGGGTTTTTATTAATTGGGCTGCACCTGAATTTTTAAGGGTTACCTACGTATCTCTTTAAAGAGAATCAAGCTTTACGTAGTTCAGTTGATTTCATCCATCAGGGGATGTAATATACATCCACCTTCTATGAAGGGTTGTCTAAATATAAATCAACTATCATTTGCATGGTTTATATTTCCGTTCATACTTTTGTATTTTATAAAATAAAAGATGTTGCACGTCGAAACTAACATAATTAGAAATATAACAACAAGTCTCATACTCAAGGATATCAAGAACGGATTAAAGAAATATTTTTTTGTGTTGTATAAGTAAACAATGGAGCAACTCAATCCAATTTACAGAACCTTAAATGAAAAAGAATTTGGTAAAGTAGGCTCTTTTTTGTTGGCTTTTGTTTTGTATACCCCCTCTAATTTTTAATATTCTAATTTTTTTTATCACTATTCCTCTATTAGAGATATAATTACTAAATGAGATTATGCTACGGGCCTACTTAATAGAACAATATTACTAAAATGTCTAGTTTGTGATATTTTCATTATTTTATTTTTATACATTTCCATTAACGAACCCTTCTTTTTAAGTTCTAAATAGCATGTGCATAAGCGCACCATGTAATCATGCAAGGAGCTATGAGCTATTAATACAACACCTAATTCATAATAATATTTCATTTATTTTAATAAAATATATATTATCTAACTTACAATTTTTCTAGAGTATCTTCAATAAGCACACCATGTGGCCACACAAGGAGCTATGAGCTACTAATAAAACACCAAATTCATAATAATAATAGTTCATTCAGAGTATCTTCAATAATTCGAGTGAAACACTAAGATCTCACCTTCTCTTTTGCGCGGTATCAGAATATCAGAGAATACTTTGGCGCGTCAGACGGTATCAGGGAATACTGTGGCACGTCAGACGGTATCAGAAGATACCGTCTGGAGTATCAGAGAATACTTTGGGGGAGAAGAAACTCGAATTATTGAAGATCTCAACTTACAATATTATCTAACTTACATATTGTGACTTTTGTATTTTCAAAGTGAAACACTAAGATCTCAACTTCTCTGGTGCGTGGTATCAGAAGATATTCTGGAGTATCAGAGAATACTTTGGCACGTCAGACGGTATCAGAGAATACTTTGGTGTGTCAGACGGTATCAGAAGATGCTTTTGCACGGTATCAGAATCCGCTCCGATTCTTTCCTAGCTCCCTTTTATGCTCTTTTTGTTCCGCATCAAGGCTTAATCCTTAAATATGTCATTTTGCTCCATAATTCGTCAATTTACCTACAAATGCAATTAAACTTTGTGTAGATCTTTATTCTAACAATATAGACAAATATGACCATAATTGTTATGAATGTATGTCTATGTATGCAAAATAAAGGGAAAATCTACATAAATACATGCCAAAATATAGGTCATAATTCATGTCATCAACTCATCCCAACCATATTCCAAATTGATTGAAGTCATTGCCTTTTGCTTTTTTTAGACATTGCATAAAGATATTTGGAGAAGATAGCTTTGGCGTTTGAAAACTTTGAATGAATGTGAGAGTTGAAACGTTAAATATATAGATAGGAGTTGATTGCTTAATAAGAGTTTCTTATTATATCAGCTTATTTTTAAAAAGTAATTTTTTTATTAGATTTTCCTTTATCACGACACTGATGTAGGGTAATATTCCAATCAACACATAGAATGTTGGCATCACATGCTACTAAACATAAATAATAGGGGTTATTTAAAATAAATCGAAGCCTATCCTACTTATGTTTGAATTGTTGTATCATTTAAAATAAATTTGTAGAATATACAATTTTAGTAACAATATTAACAATGGTGACGAGTAGAGAGTATGAGATAAGATTCATATACATTTCTCTTAACTATATGCTTCATGTATTTCCTAAAAATATTTTTTAAAATATTCTACTAATCTCTTGGTTATAGTTATTATAAATATTACAACATGATTGACTTATTAAATTTTTATACAATAATCATTTTTTCGATAGTATATAACGGGATCAAAACATTCCGGATTTATACACTTATTCAGTGCATAAGATTATTATAAAATTTTACGTTTTTGTATTTTAGTTTTGTAGTCAAATTTATAAAATTTGGGCATTAAATTTTAATTATACAAAATTTTTGTATATTATATATGATAAAATCTTATCAATCAATATTTTTGGTAAGACATATGTATGTATTTATAGCACAATACCTTTCGTGTTTTTAATATCTAGTCAAAATAATTTATAATTGAGAACGTCAAATCTGATGCTCTGAAAATTGTGAAATTTATATTTCCATGAAACATACTATATATAGAGTGAGTATATGTTTAGAAACAATATAAGGCTATGTGGTAAACAAAATTCACGCAAAAATTTTTAAAATTAAGAGCGTAAAATCGATATTATAAATCCGTGAAACTTTTTTAAATAAAAGATATATGAAACATAGCGCGAGTTCATGTCCAAAACATCATTTATTTAAAGATCGTATGTTTTTACCATTTTTAAAAAGAGTACAAATCTTAAATTACTTTTAAATAATCATCCAAACTTAATTATGTTTGACTTTTGTAGATTTTCCCGAACTAGTTTTAAAGTGCAAATACAATCCATTTTGGACACTTTTTTTTACTTAAAGATATAAGTATGTTTGCACACATTTGTAAGCTCTGAGAAACACTCTTTTGATCGAAATTTATTTGAAAGCAACAAATGGAGTGTTTAACAAGGATTTTCACACTAGAGTTTTTAACTATGCACGAGGTGTGCGTAGTTGGAGCCGATCTGAAGTCATACAAGCAGATCAACTACAACTATGCTCGTCGTTTGCGTAGATGTCCCATAACAAAACAACGGAATTGGGGATTAGTAGCATAATTTATCTTCTTCCACAAAATGTGCAACATAAGAGAGCGATTTCGGTTTTAAATTTCCAGTTTCCATTTCATTTTCAAAGGTATGTTGAATCATTCTTTTTTCCCGTCTCAATGTTCTTCTTTTCCAAAATCATTCGGTTTTTATTTCGATTTCGGTTCTATCATTCGATTTATCTTAGTTCAATAATTCGAGTTTCTTTTTCACAAAATCGACTTGATTTTGATTTTGGTTCTCCCTCGATGTTCTCTCTACTATCGATATGGTACATCTACGTAAACGGCGGTATCAGAAGATACTCCAGCCGGTATCAGAATTTCTTCTGATACCGTCTGATGCCCCAAAGTATTCTCTGATACCGTCTGACGCGTCAAAGTATTCTCTGATACTCTAGAATATCATCTGATACCGCACACCAGAGAAGTTGAGATCTTAGTATCCCAATATGTGTAACATTCAAGATTAGTAGAATATTTTAGGAAATACAAAAGTCATAATATAACTTTTACCCTAATTATGAAATGAAATTTGAGCCCTATCGATATGAATGATCTTATAAGATGCGGTTGAGGCTAACAAAGAGAAGCACATGCATGACCGAATATTATTATGGATAGTTTGAAAAACCATATAAAGACGTAAGTTAGCTTATAGGATTATGTCTGTATAAATTGAATAAGACGATGTAATTGTTATATCATTTCACACTAATGACAAAGTCATATTCTTTGCACTTCTTTTATCAATCCTTCGATTTTAGGTTAGTTTATGTTCTAGTTAAGTACTTACGAATAAATTGGATTATTATAATTAGTTGTAATTAATTGTATATATTTTATTAAAATGAATGAACTATTATTATTATGAATTTGGTGTTGTATTAGTAGTTCATAACTCCTTGCGTGACCACATGGTGTGCTTATGCACATGCTATTTAGAATTTAAATAGTAGGGTTCGTTAGATAATATTGTAAGTTAGAAGGGTTGATAGCTGTGGCATAGATGATGATAGATTGAACCAAAACAGATTGGACCCTGAGAGTTGCGAGAAACCTCGTCGTCGAGGCTTTCCACGGCATGTTCTTGAGTTTCACGGTTGTGGTTCTTCAAGATCTGACCGTGGTTTTCCTCTGTCGTATGTTCTTTGCTTTTGCTTTGCTCCAAAGTTAAAGATTTGCTTTAACCTAGTATTGGCTTACCTTTTATTGGTAGTAGTGAGACTCAATATCCTTTACTTTGGTTTCGAGTGTCATAACCTTAACCTTTTTGGCTTATCTTTGATTTCCTTGGGTTTGGGCATGGGTATTTGAGAGTTTAATTTTGTCCTTTGATTCTCTTTATAACGAGACTCAACATCCTTTATTTAGAGAGTCTTTGGGTGAGACTTATGGCTTTTGGAACTCCACCGTACAACACCCAACCTTAGATATATACCTATGCAAGCCTAACTCTGTCCTTATATCATTAGAACATCTTGAATCAATCGCCATAATTGGATACCTGAATCTTTAGAATCGTTGTTTTTCCATTAATTATTACAAAAGCTTTTTATCTTGCCAGACAATTTACGAACTGAATTTGATCCCCAAAATCCCTGAGTTCGATACTCTGAAATTCTTGTTTTACTGTACCGATCCGTACACTGCGGGTTCGCTTTGCTTGATTTAAGTTTTTATAAATTTAATACTTAGCGACGCAAACTTTTGAGCGAGCATGAGTCATGCGAAAATTTTTGTGTGAAAGCGAAACGAAAACAATCGAAGTTCAACGATCGATAGTGCGTCAGTGGAGGTTACTTACGACGCTTTTGTCGACAACAATTATACTCATCGCCATGTGGTTGTTTCTAGGGACGTCGGTAAAGTGTCGGTTGCCGAGGTAGAGAAGATGTTGAATTTCGTTTAGGTTCCAGAGCTTGTTCAGAACGTTAGTGCCTTCAACATGATCCTTTGATTCGTGAAGTGTAAACGGATTTAGTTAATTGGAACTAATCTTTCTTTGCCTTTAATTATTTCCTAGTAGTTCTTGATAAAATTCAAGTAGCATAATGAAATTGTTTGAGTAGCATTCCTCATAGGTTGTAGACATAGTGAAATGAATTTGCTTGGTATGACTAGACAGATTTGGTTTACAACCAATCATAAAAGATGATCAAATTAAATTAAAGAGACTATTTTTGATAGTGAATCGTGTAATATAACTATAGACTCACGACTCACAAAAACTTATAATAGCTCATAACGACTTATAATAACTCACAACTCACAACAACACATATCTCACACCTCACCCTAAGCAACCCACGAAATGAAAAATCATACACACATAGCTCAAGAACATATATAGCTTGAGATTCACTTAATTATCTATACATATATATATATATATATAGATTTATATATACTCACACATCATCCACTAGTTATTGGCCCATGGTTTGTAACACATTTCCGTAAGATGATCCCTTCACACTTCCCATCAATAAAGTCTTCTTTCTCATATACAATCTTACACTTCTCGTCGTCGATGATGCATATCGACTTGTAATGAAATATTTTAGAACCGCAATCTCGTGCTTTTGCTGAGAGGAATAAAAGTATATGTTATCATACCGGAAATAATATAGATAGAATTAGAAATAGAAAAATCTAGTTACCCAAGGAAACCGTCGAAACTAGCATAATTAGGAATATAACAACAAGACCCATACTCAAGGATATCAAGAACGGATTATAGAAATATTTTGTGTGTAGGATGAGTAAACAATGGAGCAACTCAATTCAATTTATAGAACCTTAAATTCAATTCATAATTTTATTCTAATAATTTTTTTTATTAACGAACTCTACTCTTTAAATTCTAAATAGCATGTGCATAAGCACACCATGTGGTCACGCAAGCAGCTATGAGCTACTAATACAACACAAAATTCATAATAATAATAATAGTTCATTCATTTTAATAAAATATATACAGTTAATTACAACTAATTATAATAATCCAATTATTTCGTAACTACTTAACTAGAGCATAAACTAGCCTAAAATCGAAGGATTGATAAAAGAAGTGCAAAGAATATAAGACTTTGTTATTAGTGTGAAAAGATCCAACAATTACATCGTTTTATTCAATTTATACAGACATAATCCTATAAGCTAACTTACGTCTATATATGGTTTTCTAAACTATCCATAGTAATGTTTGGTCATGCATGCGCTTCTCTTTGTTAGCGTCAACCGCATCTTATAAGCTCATTCATATCGATATGGCTCAAATTTCATTTCATAATTTTGGTAAAAGTTATATTGTGACTTTTCTATTTTCTAAAATATTCTACTAATCCGGAATGTTACACATATTGCCCGCATAGTTGTTGCTCAAGGAAAAATATCCAAATCAATTTTTTAAACAAATTTGATGTTGACAACCAATACAAATCAGATTTCGAAACATCAAAAATTCAAATCGGAGTAAACAACAACAACAACGAACGAATGACATTGAATTCGACAAAAATTCAACGTAAATAACACAAACCTATTAAATTCGACATACACAACACAAATTCGACACAAACAACACAAGAGAATCGAAAAGAATGAAACTGAATCGCCACAAACAACCCATCACATGTGTCAAATGATGCAACAAAAACAATTTGAATTAGGGTATCAAATCAAGATTAATGAAACCGAATTAGTAGAGAGAACATCGAGGGAGAACCAAAATCAAAATCAAATCGATTTTGGGGAAGAAAAAACACGAATTATTTAACTAAGATAAATCGAATGATAGAACCGAAATTGAAATTAAAACCTATGATTCTGGAAAAGAAGAACATTGAGGGAAAAAACATAATGATTCAACATACCTTTGAAAATGAAATGGAAACTGGAAATTTAAAACCGAAATCGCTCTCCTATGTTGCACACTTTGTGGAAGAAGATAAATTATGCTAATAATCCCCCATTCCGTTGTTTTTATGTGACATCTACAAAAACGGTGAGCGTAGTTTTAGTTGATCGGCTTGTAAGGCTTCTGATCGGCTCCAGTAGAGCTGATACACCCCGGGCTGTCCCGACCGGCCCGGCCCGCCCGTCCGTAAAAACGGGCGGATATGGACAAGATAAAAAGTCCGGCCCGGTCGGACATCCGGGCCGGGTCCGGACATAGTTCGAAGCCCGTTCGGGCTGCTTGCCCGGCCCGTTTCTAATATATATATATATATATATATAAAAGATGAAACCCTAATAGCCCTCCCGTGCCTCTCATCTCTCTCAGACGAAACCTCTCAGTTTCTGCCGCACTTCTCTCTCAGACTAAATCTATCCCTCACTTTGCCTCTCGGCGGAAGATCCTTAGTCTTCACACTCTCAGCAGCCCTCCACGACGCCGAGCAGCCCTTAATCTTCTCGACGTCTCTAGGATCCTCGGATTTGTGACTCTCTTTCTCCTCGGTGTCTTTGAGCAGTCTACATTCTCACCTTTCAACCTCTTATTCGGTAAGTATTTCAACCAATCGGCTCTCACTCTCTCCTCGGCGTCTCTCAGATCCTCAAGAGTCTAGATCTGAAACTACCTCAAATCGATGAGATCTGAAATCAAGATTGGATGGAGTTTATACATTCATATTTGTTAGCATGAAATATTGTGATATTTTAGGCACGTTTTCTAAGTGTATTTCGTCTATATTGGTATTCATTGATAAAGCATAGAAGCCATTGTGAGTTAGTTTATCTATTTTGTCGATATAGAGGTCTACATAAGCTTTGTGTTGATTGTAGGCAATTAAGAGCTAATTCCAAACGGATTGAGAGAGAATGGAGTTAGATTGAGCATGCCTAAGGATTGAGGACATCACTAGGAGCTAAGGAAGGTGCTAACTTGAAGAATAGCACGAGACTAAGGAGAATTACGAACTACCTCTAAACCACGCTCTAAAATACGGCCGTACTAGATTCCACGTTCTAGTCCACGGCCGTGGAACCTTGGCAAGAGAAGCGTGGTGCATTCCAGCAACTTACACGACCGTGATCTTGACGATCTTTTACGAAATATTTTAAGCCACAATCTTCTACGCAATGGGCCGGGCTCATATTTTATCTTACACTATAAAAGGACGGAAGAAGAGAGATTTCGTCACCTTAGCTTACACTTAGGCTTACCCTAGTTTTACGCTTTTGCGGAGATCATCGTTGAGAGATTTGCGCTTTGCCCTATTGAGATTTCCGGATTGACGGAAAGAGAGAAGATTTGGAAGACTGTTCGTGAGGAGATTACGCCTTATTGTTAGGTTTGATTAGAAAACGGATAGACATCCCGTTCTTCGTTCTTATCTAAGATTCGTGATTGTTTGTGTTATTCCGAATCTATTGACATTATTATTCTTGATTTGTGGATTTGAGATTTATTTGAGATTTATTCAAGGTTTTCGGAAGTTTTCATCTTTCATTCTTTTAAATCTTGAATTTGATATCAATATGACTGTTATTGGCTAAAACCCTTTAGCAATTCTAAGGTGAAGGGTTGATAGTTGTGGCTTAGATGATGATAGATCGATCGTAAACAGATTGGACCCTGAGAGTTAGAGAGAATCGCTGACGAACCTAATCCACGGTCTGTTCTTGAGCTTCCACGGCCGTGGAACTCAAGAACTACCCGTAATTTTGTGTCAGTTTACGAACCTTGCTTTTACTTTAATCCAAAGTTAAAGATTTGCTTTAACTTAGTCTTGGCTTGCCTTTTCTAGGTGGTAGTGAAGCCTCAACAACCTCTACCTCGATTCTGAGTGTCATAACCTTAATCGGTTTAGTTAGTCTTGATCCTTGGATTACAAGTTTGGGTATTTGACATTAATTCTTACCTTTAGATCCTTTCTATACTGAAGCCTCAACAACCTTTATAGAGAGTGTCTTTTAGGTGAGTCATATAAGGTTTTTGGAACTTTATCGTACGATTACCTTACATTCGTATACCTTTGCAAACCTTAACTTTGTCCTTATATCTTTAGTATATCTTGAATCGATTGCCACAACTGGATTCCTGGATCTTTAGGATTGTTGTTTTCCCAATAATTTGAAAAGCTTCATATATTTACTTGCTTGATAATCTATAACTGGATTTAACCCCCCAATTCCCTGTGTTCGATACTCTGGAATTCTTGCTTAACTATATCGATCTGTACACTGCGGGTTCGCTTGCTTGATTCTAGTTTTATAAATTTAAAACTTATTTGCACGCACGCTAAGTGGCGAACAATATTCATAGATTGTATATTTTCTATTTACTCTGTGTTGTTGTGTATATTTCAGCTTCAGTAAATAGTATGTTCTATGAGATGCGCTTCATACTCAGATTGTCTACACACGTCTTCTAATAAAATCAACTGAAGTGATTATCGATGAATGGTGAATTAAGAATATTGGTACAATTTAAAAGTAAAGAAGAAATGGACGTAAAAGTGGAAAAGTGAATCCGGGTACCCGGCGGGCAGCCCGGCGCGGCTTGGCGGTCGGGTACGGTCATGCTCTGTGGCCCAGAACCCGGGCTTAGCCCGGATCCGGCCCGTACACCCGGACAAAATTTTAGAAAAAGCCCGGTCCGGATTTGGCCCGAACCCGGATAGTATCAGCTCTAGGCTCCAGCTACGCACACCCTATGCATAGTTAAAAATTCTAGTGGAAAAATTCTTTTAAGCACTCTTATTATGTAAATCCCCGTTTTTAGCCTTCATTCTACGTTCATCTCTTCCTTCATCTTCCTTCTCTTATATCCTTGAAATAGTTCTTATTCTTCACTCATTCCCTTCAGCAAGCAATTTGGTATTTCCGTCCTTCGTGTGATTTCATCTAGAGGAACAAGAGAGTGCCGGTGGATCCTCTGGTTGTGGTAATCAAACTTCTTTTTGTTCTTCATCTACCTTCTCTCTTTATTCTTCTTTCTTCCTTGTCTTGATGTCTTCCTCGTAATCTCGTCATGTATGTCCCTTCTTCTTGGTGTTCTGATGATGCCTAGGAAGTAGTCAGTATCCTAGACACGAAGGAGACGATCCATAGAGGATCGTGTAGACGAAGGAAGTCGAATGACATTTCTGGAGTTCGCTCGCACCCGCGCATGTCCTTCTCCGCACCCGTGTCTCGCAAGAGTCACCGCCCTCGCGCCTCAGTGTCATCCCGGTCGTGACATCTCGAAGCCTGTCACCGCGCCCGCGCCTTCCTATTTACGCGGTCGCGCCTTGTTTGCAACGAGTACCATCTTTCTTGGTGTGTTGCTTCCTTCCTTGTTTTAGTTAGTTTAGTAGTAGAATCATGCTAGGTTAGACCCTAGCTGAACTAGTAAGAATGTCAGTTAGTGGCTTGTGGATTCTTAGGTGTTTAGAGGTGAATTAAGAGCTTTGGAGCTTGTTGGTGGATGTTGATCTTGTGTGGTGTAAGATCCCAGTTTTTAACTTCACCGCCCCCGCGGTGAAGAAAGCCGCCCCAGCGGCAAGCCTTGGCAGTCACCGCCCCCGCGGTGACAGTGAGCCGCCATTGCGGTTGGCCGCCCCCGCGGCAGGGACAATCTGCCCTTGAGGATTTGTCTCAGATCGCGAAGATCTTCTTTCCTTTTTCGGTTCTATCTTGCTTCCTATCTTAGAAGATCCGATTTTATTATCTTTGGACGACTTCCCTAGATCTTATAAACCCTAAAATGTCCTTCCTTCTATCTTTTCTTCATCTTCTATAAATCTCCTTCTTTCCCCTCTTTTTTGCATTTCTTGCATACGTTTTATTCACCCTTGAGAGCTGCAGCCGTCACCCTTGCTTCCTGTGATCTTGTTGGATGTGTAAGATCTTCCTCTCTTGTTCTTCCTCACGTTCATTAGTTGCAGCATGCCGTTTCCCTTCTGTTTCGTTTCCTCTTTTCGTTCTTCTCCAAGAATCAAGTTTGAGCCTTGATTCTCGAGGAGCGTTCCGTTGCTGATTCGTTGTTGTTCTCAGGCTCCCTTGGTTGAGTCTTGACGTGTTAAGATCAAAGGAACGTGCTTTGGATCCCTGTTGTGTTTCTGCTGTCAAAGAGAAACCCAAACAATGCTTCTGTCAGTGCACCGCCCCCGCGGCTGTCTGTTATGCCGCCCCTGCGCCTCTGTCCAGCCGCCCATGCGGTTTCTTCTACAGTCTTCCCGTCCTTGGTGAGCTGCTTTGCTTTTTTTGCTTTCCTCGTTCATTTCCTTGGCTCTTATGGATGTTGTTGACCCTTGGTGATTTGTAAGACTAAGATTTGTGACCATAGCTTGTGGAGATCTCTTAAAGATCATGGAGACTAGAAGTTATAGACTTCTAGCAATCATTTCGGTTCCTGATTCGTGATGCCTTGTGTGAACAGCCTTTCCGTTTTTCTTTCATGAGCTTATCTGAGTTGTTTGCTGAGCTTTGTGTTACCTTCGAGTGAGGCAAGTCCCTTGGACTTACTTAGATTCATTTCGTATATTAGTTTGATTGTTTTGGCTTGTTGCGTTGTTGTTTATCGTTATAACTGATAACCATATTAGGATTGACTTTGTTATACCTTAATTGGCCCAATGTATTATAAACAAGAGGTTACCGCCTGTCCAGTTCAAAATGGGGAAACTGGGAGGTGCTCTTGCGACCAGTCCAGCAGGTGACGGAAGGATGCATAAGTTCTATTTCTGTTGGTGAAAGGGGACACATGCGAGATCGCAACGACTCTCGTGTAACAACCTTAAGTTGAATTAGTAATTGGATGACAAAATGAAAGATAATAACAAGTTGAGTGTGTGCATGTTATGTGTTTACTTTACCTTATGTGTGTTTGTGCCTTTATTGTCTTTCTGATATCTAGAATGTTAGCTAACAGTTTATACCGATGTTGTACATGTTTCACAGGTTCAGGATGCTGCTGAGTGATCCGGATGGTATGGTCAACCGGGGTCCCCGTACATTATAGGACGGGATCGGGTTTATATTTTTGTTGTTGTTTTTTCCTTTGTTTTAAACTCGGTTGCGAGTCTTTTACGCTTCCCTTTGTTGAAACCTTTGATTTTATATTGAGTTTTGGTTTTCATTTGTCTGTGCCTTGTTATAAGATTCGTTGTGTCGTTGCTACTCTAAGGGTAGGGACCCATTGTGAGGTCCTAGACCGTAACACTTCGAGTTCCCAAAACTTGGGGTGTTACATGATAACATGATTTATGACGTTAGTGTAGGCATCCATTTAGATAGATTTTCCCACTAATCATGCATAGTTTAGCATTGGTTCGTGACGTTTACATTCAATTCATGTATATTTGTCGAGATAGACGTCTACACGGACTTTTGCATGTTTTGTAGGTATTTTGGGAACTTTTGGAGCCTAATCGATACATCCGAGGATCGTTCCTCGTGATGACACGTATCCGAGCTCATTGTGAAGCAATTTAGGAGCAAAGGAGAACACATAGGACCATGTTGGTGCATGCCTTGCACCAACTCATGGCTCAACGATCAAAAGAAGGCTGAAGCACAAGAATCACGGCCACTGGGAGATCCACGGCCGTGGAAACTGCCCGTGATTCCTTCTGCACAGTTGGGACAGTTGTCCCACGATCTCCATAACCGACTCTTGCAAATGGTGAAGGCTGTAAGTACCCTTGCAGGCTGATTCTAAAAGAGGATCCACTACACACCTTACCTCACACACATTCTCTCCCATACTCTCTCATTTTTGGAATTGGATTGGAGCTACTCTTGGAGGAGAAAAAAGACTTCCATTGGAGAAGAAGGGAAGAACACACCATTCTTACAGTTTCTTAGTTTTTAGAGTGAAGCTTGTTGGAAACATTTTCTAGGGTTGTAAGAACGATTCGAACCTTCTTTTGAAGGGTCGTAAGTCTCTCTTTTTACACTTATTCAGCTTGTTTTTCTTGTTCTATTTGCTTCATCTCTCTTTCATTCCATCCTCTTGATATGGACTCCATGATTTTATGCTTGATGATTTTGATGATGCATGTTGTTGGCTAAATAGATGTGATTCTAGGGCAAGGAAACGATGGTTATGGCTTGGACTATGATAGGATAGACTTAAACGTATCTTTGGATGATTTGTTTGCTCGAACCTAGCCTCTGTTGTAAAATCACGGTCTGTTCTAGGTAGTTCCACGGCCGTGGAAGTGAGGAACTGCCCGTGATTCTGTCTGACTTGCTTGTATTGATAAATCTAAGTGTAAGGTTGTTAGATTGTTGAAATCCTAGTATTTGTTGAGTTAGATCTATCCTAGGGTGACCTAGTGTTAGCAACTAAGTGTGAGAAGAGACTTACCCGGTGATTCTTGCTCTTAGGCACCAAAGATGATGAACTCTAGGTAATAGTGAGCCTCACTAGCCACTATTGGACTGAGTGTGCTAGGATTTATGTTTAGGACTTGCCTTCCCGAGACCTACCCGGTGAGGAGAGGTTAGATCCCTAGATAGCAATCCGGTTTGTGTAGAATTCCTAACCTTAGGTTCTTTGAGACTTACCCGGTGATAAGACCTTAGGAACGGACTAGTGGACCATGAGACCTACCCGGTGATTGATCCTAATCTAGAAACACCACTCCCAACATACTATAGTTGATCCAAAGAATGACTAGATAGCTTGAGTCCTATGCCAGAACCGGAATTTCTAACCCCTAGAATCCGCTTCTCTATCTTTGATTACCTACCTTGTGTTTGTGTTTACTCATTGGTGTTACTAGTTTAGTTGTTTGTCAACCTTGCATGATTTGTGATCTTTGATTGATCACCTCAAAACAAACCAAAAACATTGAGATTTTCATTTCTTTATTTCTTTCTCTTTTCTTAGCCTAGATCAACACTATCCTTAGTCACTATTGATTCAATTTCACCTTAATCTTTGTGTTCGACCTCGGAATAATATCATTACTACAAAACGACCCATACACTATGGGTTTCGCTAGGAGTTAGGAAAAATATATCGAGTTATAAATTTAAGACTTTTGTGTGTCACGATCTTAGCGTAACATTACATGTGGATCTTGAGACTAGGATTGGGATATCTTAGCATGTTGTATGATCTTGTACCGATCATTGAAATTAGAAGTAGGAACCTTCTAGCATATTGTGGCATGACCTTGTAGAGGTCAATGAGACTAGAAGTTGAGGACTTCTAGCATGTCGTTAGTTTCTGATTTGGGATGCCTTGTTTGTGTAGGCATAGAGTTTTTACTGCGGGTAGCTGAGCGTGATAGTTGAGCTGTTATTATCTTTGATTTATGTAAGTCTCTTGGACTTACTTAGTTGACTTTTGTGTGTTAGCGTAGCTATGATAGTGGTGCATGCTCGATGTTATATTAAGAACATGCTAGGACGATCTTATAAGTTGATTGGCCCAAGTGTATGATAACCGAGCGGTGACAATTTGTCTAGTTCTATAGGAGACTGTGAGGTTCTCTACGACTAGTCCAGGCAGTAAAATGGTGAGATGCATCGGATCCAGTCCTATTGGTATAAGGGGACATAAGCGAGTTTCGGGAGATTCTCGTGTCACAAAATAACTTGAATTAGTAAAGTGTATAACCTAATGAAAAGATAATAAACGGGATTGGGTGAAAGCATGTTTATGTGCTTATTTATTGATTTGCGATTATGCTGTTATAAGTATTCTGATTCATAAAATGTTAGCTAACTGTTAATCCGTTGTGTAGATGTCTTGCGGGTTAGGGATGCTGCCAAATGATCTGGTTAGAGTGGTCAACCAGGGTGTCCCGTACATTATAGGACAGGATGTGAGTTTTCTTATTCTCGTTGTTTTTCCATTATCGTTGTAGAACTTGGCTGAGAGTTTGTTTCTTTTGCGAATGTTAAACCTGTTGCTATTGTATCTATTTTAGAGTATTCTATTTATTTGTGTCTTGTTGCAAGATCTGGTGAAATTGGTGTCAAGCGAAGGGTCAAAAGATTTCCCGCTTGGGACGGGAATGAAGATTGGGGTATCCGCTCCGCTCCCCGATCCGAACCCGAACCGATGGGGAACCTTGATGGGAAACCCGACAAGGAACCCCGTCGGGATACATAAATAAATAAATTATATTTATATTAGACTTTCATTATGGTTTCAAGTTTAATCGAAATTTATTTCAGAAAAAATGTTTGAATTTAAAAAATGTCGATGATTACTAAAATTTCAAGCTAAATACAATTCTCTATTTTGAAAATGTGTTTTAAGTTTAAATATTTATTTGATAACTATTTGTGTACATTATGCTAATGCTAAGTTTGTTAACCTATATTAATTTGATTTTCGATCATATGAGAATATCACCTTCGTGAAATTTTTGAATACATCGTAAACGTCAAATCATGATGATCCAATGCACGACACACTACATATTGTGTTTTTTCTATGTCTTTCAGTCTCACATATATGTGTTTTGTGTGTAACCTAAATGCTAAACCGTAAAATTAAAATGATAAAATAATATAAATTTTATCTTGAGAGCATAATCTAAATGTTAGTATGATATAATTATTTTAGTTTGCACTAGTTTGTACTACGAGTCGTGATCCTAGTTGAACGAACGAGACCTAATGTATACATAGTATACCTCAACTTTAACAAACTTGTATTTATTTTTTTTAAATGGAGTTTTATTTTTATTTTTCTCGTGTTTTTTGTTTATATAGTTAAACAAAGTACAAATATTATATTTATGACCTAATTTCACATTTATTATCCGAGTTAATATTTTTTTCAAACTCCTTAAAGTTTAAAGGGGTAGGGGTGGAGTGGGAGAATTTTACAGGAGAAACAATAAAATTTTTAAATAGGAAAAATTAAATGGGAACGAACGGAAACAATTTTCAATATTATGGGGCATTGTACTAAACAGGGATGGGCAAGGTATTCTGTATCCCAAATTCGACCTATTGACACCCCTATTCATCGCTACTCATTCTCACCCTTAATCTCCCCTCTTTTTCTTTTGAAGAAATTGTCAGGCATCCGTAAAATTGAACATTTGAATAATGGGGATAATACATGATCATACTCTAAAAAAAAAGTAGCAAAACTTATATATTCATGACTTGTAAGTTGTGTAGTTAGTGTTATTATATTTATTCCTTCAGTTTTTTGTCCTTATTCAATCATTGAAAAATAAGAATTCTTGTTAAAAATGATGCGGAAGATAATTTTTTGGAATATTTTAATCTTCACCTTTGACATCCACGTCAAGCCCAAACGCCGTTCACCAAGCCAAGTGAACTCTTACAATCTCCCTACTAACCTTTTTTATGCAAAATCTCAATAAAACACGCTTCACTCTAGAATTATTTATTTTAACTTAATCACTGAAGGAGAATAATTGCTCAATTTCTTATAAGTTAATAATAAGAAGAAAAAATTTCAAATTTGAGAAATTAGGAGTTTAATTTATTAATTAAATATTAATAAATTACCTTTTAAGTAATAAAACGCTCATGAATTGTGAATATTATTAATTCATACTCAATTTAAATATATTTATTTTGAAAATGCAAGTTTGTAGTCTACTCAAATGACGAATATTCGTAAATAAATAGATTGATATCTACTTGAAAGATGTACGTGAGGTTCGAATATAAAGTTCATCCGGATATTCCTTTATTCAATTCTAATGTCCGTTTAGGTTATTTCAAAAATGAACTTCAATGCCAATTGCCAACTGGACTTGTCTAGTTCAAGTTAAACTAGATCGGTTCGGTTATTTCGACTATTTGGTCCGGTTTGAACTTTAAGTGGGCCTAGCACGTTACCACTTTAAATTGTGGGCCTACGTGTACAGTGCAGGGCCCATTCATACAAACACGATTTTGTCGTCCTAATATTATTCTTCCACTAAAAAAATACATACTAAATAATAAATGTTAATACGCAAATTGGAAAAAAAAAAAAAGAAATCAAGAGAATAGTTCTTCTATTTTAAAATATGACGTACCCTATTTGAATAAGAAAGGTCCAAGTTTATCGCATAACGATATACGTGCAGGCATCGTATCTTTATATAAAAATATTTTATTAGATTTTTTATATTTTTTAATACATATTTTCATCATTTGTGCACTTGTCTGTGAATAATATAATTGCATTTTCTTAATTGTTGTATAAGCACTTTCATGTAATAATAAAGTTACATTTTTAAAATGCAAACAACAAACCTCACCCAACCTATAATTCCAAAATCACCTATCGTGTAAGTAAATTAGGTCCAAAATAATCATACCTAAAATAAGTCATACCATGGTTAAAGAAAACAAACACAACCCAACCTCAAACCAAACAAACCCTAAACATGAAAGTATGCAAGTGTAAAAATAATATAATATTTTGTATTTATTATGGCTTTTAACTCTATAATTTTCTGATTAATGAAATTGCATTTTTTTTTATATATATTTTCAAATTCAACTTTTTCTTTATTATAGATAGAATCTTATTAGACCTAAGATTTAGGTCAAGATAAAATGGTTAGGATATTTTGTTTGATTTTCGACCCATTCCTACGTACCATTCAAAAGATTTTGCAAACGATCCATACCCTCTTATACAATCTACCTATACATAATTAAAATAAAATAATATTTTTCAATTATATGGACGTTAGCATATAATACATATATAGCATATAATATATATATATATATATATATATATATATATATATATATATATATATATATATATATATATATATATATATATATATATTATATATACCATTTTTACTTTGACGGGCTATTACCGAGTTATAATACGCAATATATTCATAATATCTAATAGATATAGTATATATTTCTACCATTATTTAGAAGTTTGTAACATTTTCATTTATAAATAAGAAGTTTATGGGTTGATATATTAGTATATATTAAATTTAGTTATTTGGTAGGATGACACAACCCGATTACTACTATCGGGGCCTACAAAGATCTTGTGATCATCATATATGATTCAATTTACTGGTGTTGATATATTAGTATATATTAAATTTAGTTATTAGTATATATTAAATTTAGTTTATGGGTAATGAACGAGAGAAATGGAAACCGCATTCATTAACTATCCGGATTACAATTCTTAAAAAATCAAATCTTTGGAATAAATGTAAACAGATGCATCAAATAGTTTAAGCATTGGGCATTAGGACATCAAATGTACACCTTAAATAGAAAATATACTACAAGATGAGCAATGATACAAAAGCGGTTAACTGCATCCTCTTAAAGCATTCTTAAATAGGCAGCATCCCATGTTCCCTCAAGGCATCGGATAATTTCCCTTCCAATTTACAACCATTCCTCATTAATCCGACCCTTGACAAGAAAAAAGCCCTAAATTAACTTTCTTGACCCACATTCAAACTTATTTACTGCAAAACTCTACTCTTTTTGTACTTGCACATTCATACCCTCCTTTACTTACACAACTTCCTTCCAAACCTATTTACACATTAAACCCATCTTCTACTTTCTCATATGAACTCAAAACTCACATCCTGCAACACTTGCTCCTTCTGCACTATATGTACTTCCTCAGTTACACTCAGTATAGGATTCCGACCAAGATAAGATACTCTCTTCACCAATAAGTTTCCATGTCAAAAAGCTAGCTAAGCCAGGGCAAGGATCCTGCAGTTCCTGCTCCGATCCCTGTCGAGGCAATCGAACCCCTCGACTCTCACTGCCGGGTTGTTTCCGAAAGTCGCCCTCACACACCCTCCTTTCCTCGCTTTAGCAGATGTCGGGGATAGCGATGATCCCGACACCCCTGATGGAGATGGAGATGAAGGCAGAACAATCTTCTCTTCCCGGAACAGAGCATCTTGAATCAACGGGTTCGAGACTCTGCTCGGAGGCGACCCGCAGAAAAACGGGGGTGGCGACGAGCCCTTGTTGTAATTACTTCCCTATAACAATCAGACAGTCATATCAGATCTGGATAAACTTATAAAAATAATGTCACTTTCATTGCTATGAACCACTCATATTCTGGTTGAGAAATCATCTACAGTTCATTAATACTAAAAAAAATTTGTCAACCACAACTAACATATAGCCTTGGCTTTTGATATGGAAGAAAGGGCATAAATTGGACCCACATGATGTGTTCTTCACTATTTGACATTTCACCTTACATGATAACATGTCCTAAATCCTAACACACATCTACCTTTCATTTTCTCTATCTTTCTTCATGGAGGAATATGATTCATACCTACTTTCCTATCCACCATCATTTCTTCTGGTTGATAAAGAAGAACAATTCAAAGTGGGGATCTTTTTTTTTTGGAGATTTGCATAAAACATGAATTATTAGATCTAAGTGTTAAAAACTGATTTTTAATATAAAATAGAGCAGAGAGGAATTAATTACCTTGGCTAGGATCATGTCCAAAAGCTCAGACCTTGCTTTTGAATCAGAAAGATCAGCTTCATGACTGGCAAATAAACAGACAAATCAATACAAATCCATCACAAATCTGTCATGAAAGCTAGTCAAGTAGACGAATTCTGCAATAAATCAGAGAAAATTGAAAGTTTTGAAGTACCTCAAATTCCAGGCAAAGGGCCTTGAAGGATGATTAGCACGGCGAGGTTTGGGACAGACGACGTTTTCACGGCGTTGGCGGTGGTCCGGCAGGAACATGGTGGCGGAGAAGGAGCTTCTCACATCATCACCAGATCTGTCAACACCGTTTTGCTGAATCGCACAGTAATTCATTGTTTTTTCTTCTCTGTATATGTACAGAAAATTAAAATTGACGCCTATAGAACAAAACACAAAAAAATTAGGGATCTGGCAGAATTTGAATTAGAAACATGAATATAGAAAAGGCAAAAAATATTGCAACTTTAACACAAGAAACGAGAACAGATCTGATGGAAATTGGAAGAGGAAATTTGAAGGTGGAGCGCGTTATTACCCTTAGCAAGGTCAAAGCTTTCACAACTATGGCGGAAAAAGCAAACCCTAAAAAGGGTAAAATGAAATCTTGATAAAAATAGAAGGAAGTGAGAAAAAGGGGGCAAAGAGGGTGGGCAAAGTGAGGTGAATTGGAGGAAGAAGAAGAAGCAGGGAGATGGTTTGGTTTTATAGAGAACCTAAAGTAGCCAACCCTAATTTCATAACCCAACCAAAGTGCCAAAAGTCAAGAGAGAAAATTAAAATAAAAAATTATTTAAAAATGATAAAAATCTGACAGGAAGATATTAGGAGGAGGTGAGAGGGAGACAAGAGAATCAGCAAAAGCTGGGGGAAGAGAGGTGTGGCCCAACCCAGAATTAACCTACATTTCTCACTCATATTTTATTAATCTTAAATTACACTTTACCCATTTATTTACTCATTTTGCACTTAATTATACTTATTTTATTTTTATAATTACATAACAACACCCTTCTTTTTAAATAGTTATCAACCAATAACCCTAACTCCATTTTTGTTTCTCTTAAAAAGAGTTTGAAATTCATTATTTTTCCTAATACAATGAACTTGCTCGCAACCTATATCATTCGGAAACGAATCAGATGGAACGGAAAGTTTTGGTGGCGGTGGAGAATAACCATGGGTGAGTAGTCGCCGGAGGAAAACAAGGTGCGTGCATTGTTCAATTAGATCTTTAAAAATGGCAACGACTCAGCGAAGACGTCGACAAATCAACAAAAATCGTATTATATTAAATGAATATATAAATGATGTTGGATGATTTTTCCTTGTAAACAAGTAACACTCATATCTCCTTCTCAAAATATTTTGAAGAGATAACAAGTCGATGTAGACGTCGAGTTTTTGTAATTGTAATATTTTTGCCTAATTCCTTATTATTTTTTGAATTTCAGTACAAATATAATATACTATCGGATTTAACAAAGTATAATCTAATTTTAGTACAATATTTTATAGATACTTTGGACATTGTTAATGTGATATAATATATCATTGTTACTTCGTTTATTGGAGTTATTATTTAACTGTACGTTAATATTAAGATTATCATAAAGTATAATTTTTAAATTGAATATTACGAAATTAATCAAGAATTAAAAAATATTGGGACTAAGATTTATAATAAGTTATTGTATTTATTGTTTAATTGTTGTATTGGAATTTTTGTTAACTAGTCGAAAATTTAAAAACAAATAACAAAAATATCCTTGCATTTATAATCAAGTTAATAGAAAAAATTAAACAGTTTCTTTTTTCAAGGTAGAAATCCGTTTTAAGTTTCCCACAAGCAAAATGAAACCGAACAAACAAGCATCACATCAAAGTACCAATTTCAAAAATGATCAAAAGTTGATCTTAAAACTTCTTTCTTAGTGCATACACCCTGAAATAATTAAACGACGACGACGACGACAACAACAACAACAAATCACGTCCTTGAAGCTAATTATCATGTGAGCAAAAAAGCTTTCTACTGTAGCACTACAACAACTCTGTAAAACCTAAAGTGAAGAGCTTTGGCTGACCGTCACGGGTAACCCTCACTACCAACATGATCCTAAGCCACCGGTTCACCACCAAGGTGTACTCCTTGCCTCCAGTACACCACCCAATCTTCCTCTCACCACTCGTCTCTTTGTATTCACGAATTTAAATCCGAACATGTTGGCTTGATTTCGTCGGCGCATGTGATTGCAACATGAGATTCACGATTCTCAATTCACCCCTCCTTGGCGATGTGGTTTTCATCTACAATCGTTTGCAAGGATGAATCTTGATCCACCCCTATTGTTCATTTAACAAGAGGAAACCCCTCTTGACTTTTATTTGTATGTGTAACCCAGATCCAATTTGAGGAAACCCTTCATGAATTTACTCCCTATGTTTTCTAGATCTAGTAGAGGAAACCCCTCAAGCTCGAGGTTTCTCGAATCTGAACAAAAGAATGTTTTTCTAGAGCTTTCTCTTCCTTGGATTACCACCGACGGTTTTGGTCCCCTACACCATCGCTTCTCCGTCCTAGTTTCTGGACCGAGTTCATGTCTCCACAAATAATAAGGCTTCAAACCCCCCCCCCCCTATTACTTCAAGCAATCTCTCTCCTCTTGTAAGAGAGTTGAAAATCAGCTATCGTCGATGAAGCCATTTTATCGGACTGCCACAAGTGAGGGTTGAAACAAATTGAGAGAAGAATAGAAATGGTAAACGGGTGACAACTTTGTCGGAATGGCCATGCTTTGGTCATGGTGGTTGGTTACAATGAAGCTTCCTTGTACAGAGGGGCAGTCCAGGAGGAAGGTGAAGGCTCGAGCAAGGTCATCCACGTGCTTCTTCCTTTTGTGGGCGGCTGGTGGTGGCTTTTGCGATGGTTCTTTGCTTCTGCTACGAGCTTTCCACACCAAGATTCTTTCTACCAACTGGTCCTCTTGACCTATTATGTTATTAACTAATTTAACGTTAAACCAAGGAAGAAAAAATATATATGGTTTGGACCGACCCGTTACAAGTTCCCGTGTATTAAACCTATTTTGTAACCAACTCTTTTTGAACAAGTTTCTCTATAAATCATTATCATTATTCTTCAAACTCATCAGATTATACACTTTATATATCATGATACCTGTTTTGTGCAAATTCGTCTTCTATGTTTTTATGTTGTCTTTTGGTGGCGGTTCGAGCGTTCTATCGAAAAGGATGCGTGAATTTATGATCGACTCCTAACGACTTTGTAGTATTCCAAATCTGATGTGTCCACAGTTGTTCCTCAGGTTTTCAACCTGTGTACTTCCTTTGAAGATGAACCCTTTTGCTCGTCGCCTCCTGTTGGCCGAATCATCTGCTTCCCCTTGAAGATCTCCTTGCTTTTGGGTTTTATGATGTATTTTTGTGTGTTTCTTTTCTCCTTTGTTCTTGTTCTTCTTGACGGTTTATCCGTCTGCCGACTTGTTCGATTCATTAGACGGCGTGTCATCTAGTGTATCAAACAACTTTCCATTATCAAACAACAACAACAACAACAAAAAGAAAACAAAATTAAATAAGAAAGAACGACTAGAGAATATTAAAAAACGATCAAAATGTATCTCTCAACAACAATGTTATTTTTGATAAGTTCTAGAACGTGAGTCTAGATCTCACAAAATAGATGCAAGAATCAATAATAGTAAGGGCCAGTATTATTAAAAAAAGAAAGAAGGGGGAATGATGGAGTAAGGAATGTGCAATCAATTATATAGCCATGAAGCAAAAGAGAAGTAAGGACTATGAAATGATACTTGTAAATTGTAGGTAATCAAAACATTCAAATTGATATAAGTAATATCAGTAGTAAGAGAATTTCAAAGCCAAGGATCATTGCAACGTCCAACCAATGAATCTCATACTGTTATACTATCATATTAATCACTAAGTTAATTGTGTTATCTAAAACACACTCATACACAACTTTTATATCTTGTAGGTTATTAAAGTTTATCACACACAAATCTCACATTTTGCAAGAATCGACCTTCAAGCACTTAGAGCATGTAGATTACCTAACTGGATCTCTCATATCTTGTTTATATAAGAATAAGGACTATGATAACATTTGAATAATTAACCATCAAATTAACATATAAGAATAACAACGATAATAAATTCATAATGCAAGTTGGCATTCATGTGATTGGACGTGATCGGCTCAATCGTGACAACTGATCAATTATAGCAATCGGCATGATCTTGTGTAATACACAACGTCTCGATAGGTTGTTGATAACATCCATTTTGGCGTGTTTTGCCACCCTCATTTTGTATCCATCTTTTGATAATGTAGGACTTTTCATGATTTTATAGTAGACTTCCTTCATTTTTTCTATTATGGAGATTGACTTATGCTTTTTGTGTAATGATCGACATTCTAGTCCATTTGGAGCAAAAACGAAGTTTAAGAATGTTCAATATTGACTAATATGCTCCCTAAGGTCAATGAAATACATATCCAGACTGAATTGATTGAGATTCGAGAGTCAAATAAATAAAGAAGTGCTTGAACATTACACTTAATTTAGTCAACCGACACCGCCGATCACTTGACATTCATATGAGGGGCAAGTGACCACACCTTCTAGACGCTACGTTTGCACCAGATCGAGTCCAAGCACTACATTTGATCAAGTCGACCCTTGGTATCTGCGTCAATATTTGAAAGATCTATCTTTCTCCCTCTCTTTCTCATCTCTTACCTCATAGATAATGTCAGTTGGAAGATTTGGTTAGAGTTTGATAGCTTATATTTTTTTCTTTTTATAGATAAGGTTAGTAGGATTAACTTCATCCTAATAGATAAGGTTATTCGACCATTAGGTTTGGTATATAATCTGTTTTTACTTGAGATGTTTACATTAACCTTATAAATAAGGTCATTCAAAAGATCAGTCGACACAAGTAGTGTCCTCTCACTTTTTTCCCTTACTCATGCACAATACTTATCAAACAATTAGCTAATTATAACTAATGACAAGAGACCTTAATTTATAGGAAAATAAGAGGTATAATCACCTTAAGAAATATAATATATAAATGATATAACGATAAAATTTTGAAATGATAAAATATCGTTTAATAATCGATTAAACATAATATCTATCTTCAACCTACATCATCCTTGGTGAGCAAATTGTTGATGGAGCGTCTAAGGCAGATATTCCACACGGCTTTAGGTTTGGTCTTTGGATTTTGAATAGTCTCAATATTACATTTCATGGTTTGTTCAGGTTTAACTAACAATACTTTCTTGACAAATAAACAAGGAGAAAGAGACCATAAAGGTCCAACGCATTGTTGTCATCCGGTAGTTGTGCTCCTGGACGCGAGGTCGTTGACTTTATTTCTTGGTTTGGGTTGGCGTGTCGTAGCGGTCTCAATAACTTGGAGGCTTTTAACTTCACTAGTGTCAATCACTATCTCTTCGAGGCATTCGTTGCATGATTTGGGAATTTTCACCCCAAAACACCTCTAGTCTAGCATGATTAGTGGATTTTCACCACAAAATCTAGCAAGAGAACTACTCGCATATCGGAAATGTGAACATCATTACAGTAAAAACATATACCATGGTAGTAAAGTAGACAAAAAAAATAATAAGGAATATAGGAAGAAGAATGGACGAATTTGGACTTATAAATAAAAAGTTATGAGCAAAACAAGTTGTGAAGAAGATCTAGCAAGAACAATATGAAGAACATCAATGCTTTCCTTTGATTGATCCAAAGTTCCGCCAAATTCACTTCCAAATACTGTTACTAGAGCCAAACTACTAACTAATAGGAGTATTTTAAGAGGGATATGAAGACTTTATACATATACATTCAACCAATGCCTTTTATATATGCCTAGAAATCGTGGTCCCCTTGAATGCAAGTGGAGCATGTTGCATAATTAGTTAGGAAGAATATCCTAGAAGGAGGTTATGCAGAAACTCAAGAAAGGCACATCGGGGTTTCCTTAGCTCCATTGGCTTTATGTATGCATCCTAGCTTGCCTTTCTTCCTTCCTTTGCTCCATGAGGTTGATGATGAGATGATGAAGGATCCTTGATTGGTTAAGTGATTGAATATCTTGCAACTGATCTTCATTTGAGCCCAAAGTACCTATAA
Source organism: Fagopyrum esculentum (assembly GCA_033239045.1). Lineage (NCBI taxonomy): Eukaryota > Viridiplantae > Streptophyta > Magnoliopsida > Caryophyllales > Polygonaceae > Fagopyrum > Fagopyrum esculentum. The sequence goes on from BSUD01000007.1 coordinate 29,191,544, forward strand.
AGATACAAAACCAAGGGAGTAGACATTCTTTTGACATTTTAAGCTCTAGCTAAGGCATGAATGCCCAATCCATGCAAAACAAAGGTAAAACTACACAAAAACACATCTAAAAACATAGCATGAAAACATGCTATTATACAATGCATAAACATGCAAGTGAAAGTTTGTGCTCAAATCGGCCAATATGTATTGGCAAATAAGCCGATTGAGGCTAAAATGCCGATAATTTTTATAAAAAACACAAACGAGAGGGAGGGGAACTTAAATATGAACGTGGAATTGAGAATGACGAGTACCCCATACTTAAATCATTCATTGTTCTCAATGCAACAAATAAGATAGAAGCAAGACAATACTCACAAAGTGGATTAGGGTTGCCTCCCTTAAAGTGTTTCTGTTAGTTCGTTTGGTTGGACATACTCTCATGATATTAGAGAGTTGATGGTGCGGATTGATCAACTTGTGTAGTCTCGAACCCTAGAAACAAAACCAAAAAGAAATGGATTAAATATATCGGAGGGTTAAGCATTTAGTAAAGCACATAAAAGAATCAAACTCCCCGGAAACAGCGTCAATGTGATGAAGGTTAAAATATGAGTCTCGGATTTCGCAAGTAATTACAAGACGTAATTGTAGTCAAAGGGTCAGGATCAAACCCATTGAGAATGACGTTATGATATAATTCATTAAATAAAAAGCCAAATATATAGATATATAAATACAATAAAGAGGTGAGAACATGATAGATTCGATATACAAATGTCGATTGACCAACAAGTGAAAGTCGGCCGACCAGGGTATGGGAATCAAACGATCAATGGTAGATCAATGAGTAAAAGAGAGGTAAATATATTTGTTGAATATGCTTGAATTGTCACACTTTGCATAGCAACACGAGGGTTTAAGTGCCCGGTTAGCGAATTTGGGTCGAGAGGGACGAAATAATTCCTCGCTTTGGGGTCCATGAGGGGGAGTCACCCCATCACAAACAATATGCAACATTCTCTTATTGGGCCGTCGAGTTTAGCTCAATACTATTTTGTTCCGTCTAGGGTTTTGCCCAATACTATATGTATTCATTTTTAGCCTATAGTCGCTTAAATGTGATGTTATGTGTAATTCAATCTCCTCAATAAAATCTCTCTACAATGTGGAAGTAGCCATTATTGGGTGAACCACGATATATTTCGTGTCTTTCTTATTGTTTATTTATATTCTTTCTCAAATCCGTTACAACAGTATTTATAGGTTGATCCATGAACAATTAGGAAACAAAACATTCACATAGATGATTTATTAAAGGTATCCCAAAATCTAAATCAACACAATATTAGTGTAACACCCCGAATGCTAAGAACTCGGGACGTCACTGGTTAGGACCTCACAATGGGTCCCGACCTCAGTTTGACAACAATATTACTAAGATCTTGCAACAAGACACAAATAAGAAAACTGAAATTCATGAAATAGTATTTTTGAAGGAATGAATGCAACAAGGTCTAGCAACCTATAGTACTTAAACAAAGGGAAAAAGATCAACTGTCTTAACAAAAGAAAGACCGACAAACAACAACCCCAACCCCCACTCTAAGGAGTACGGAGACCCGGCTGACCACTACTTCCGGATCACTCAGCTGCTGATCTAACCTGCGGTAAATCTAAAAACACAACAAAAGAAACCATTAGCTAGTTATCTAAACATTAGGAGAATAATAATAGACACACACACATAAAATAATAAACACCCATCATGCTTTCAAACAAGTCCATTTATTATCTTCAGTTAAGTTATTCACTCTTACTAATGATACTTATTTTGTGACACGAGGGATTCCCAAACCTCGCCTCCGCCCCCGTGTAACCATCGGGAATGGATCCGATGCATCTCACCTTGTACTTGCCTGGTCTAGGTATAGAGAACCTCCCAGTCTCCTGTCAGAGCTGGACAGTGATGTCACGGCCCGTTATAATACACTTGAGCCTTAAACCATAAACAACGGTCGTCCTAACAAGTTGTTATTATTATTATCACACACATTGCACACACACAACCATTATCACTCAACTAATATCCAAAAACTGGCTAAGTAAGTCACAAGGACTTACTTGAATCAAATCACACTCTATCCAAATCTCAACTCAGTCCGTACTCGTGGTACTCCAACGCCTGTCAAACAAGGCATGTGGATCAAAATCACATCCAGATGTACAACCTCAAGCGGAGGAATTACGGAAAAGGCTCTCTTTCGGTAAAAGACCATTTTACCCTTAGTGCCGAAAATTCTCAAAGTTTATTATTAAATCCTGCTAATTTCTTTTAGAACTTGTTTTCCATAATTTTTGTCTCTCAGATAGTTACTTATAGGTTATAAGTTCAAAGCTCGAATCACTCGAAAAGGACAACACTCCTCCTCATTCTCAGTTACTATCTACTCTAATATATATTATACCGTCATACATACTTTAACCTTTCTCCTCAACCCACTTATTTATACAACTACTCGTGTACCCACATATATCCTACATAAATTCATATCTCCCAAACTCGCACTTATATACGTAAACCCATACATCTATCTACACGTATATACCTATATACAACTTACATATACACTCGGCACTATACTCTTATCTATGTAACCTGCTTACTGTGCTCAGGTCTCTCTCTATATATATATGCCTATTGATACTCCTATTTCTTCACCTAAGTACACATACTTATACACTCTCTATATATACGTACTTATACACTCCTTGCACATTCTACACAATCTGCACTAACCTATACATACGTACTTATATACACTCTCGGCACTACACTCTTATTTATAGGCTTACCTGTACAATCTGCACTAATTTATACATCTATGTACGTATAACAGTGAAGCCGAGGAGGGTTACTTACTCGTCCAAACTACTCGTCTCACACTCGGAGGTGAACCGCGGTTCGGTACGGTCCAACAAGGTGGCTGTCGCAGAGGTCGTAGCTGGCTCGATGTCTTGTTCTTCCCCATGTTGCACCACCCTTCCTGGCTCGCTACTGCCTGCCCCGCGAATCGGCACGCTCTTGGTTAGCATAAGAAGAGGAGAGTAACAGAGGGAAGGGAAACGAAGTACTCACCGGTTGCAGCGGAAGACGACTTCGTGCTGTGTCGATGGTCCACTGCAGCAAAGGAGGAGGAGCACTGCTGGTGTCGACGGTAAGGTTGGCGATCTCGCACACTGCTGGTGGTCCAAGGCTACGGGGATTCAGCGGAGGAAAGGAGTAAAGCAGTTCCGAGAAAGAAAACAAGAGAAGCACGACTGTACCTTTGCGATTGTTTCGTCGGCTCAAGGCAGCGGCACCAACAGTCCCTTACTCCGTCGTCGTCGGCGAGGTGAGCGGTTGTTCTGTTCGACGGCAGCGGCCACTAGCGGTACTCTCTTTGATTATGGTTGTGTGCGGTAATTCGATGAAGGGGTACGTATCGAGATGTGTAGCAGCTATTAGGGAGGAGGGTTAGGTTAAGCGTAGGATTAAAATTAGGGTTAGGATTAGGCTTAAGTAGGTGGGCTGGTAGGAAGGTAATTGGGCCTAGTGGTGGCCCAGATCCGGCTTGCTCTCCCATTAGAACATGGCTAACAAAACTCGTTAAACGCCGGATCGAAGGATAACTTGAGGAAATAATTACGGGATTAATTCCGGTTACAATTTTTCATTATTTTATGTGAATTAAGGTCACATAAAATAATAGAAATTAAATCTCGTTTTATTCTTATTTTAAGGATAAGGATTGACGGGTTGGAAACCGGTTAAATTTAGTATTAACGGAGTTTAAAATTTTCGGTTATTACATCAGTGCCCTCTTAAAAGAAGCTTCGTCCCGAAACTTAGGATAATATCCCTAATCACGTGCAACTACTCAATCATCATTCTCAGACATGCATCACATAAAAATATAACTACTCAGTCCACTATAAAACATGAAAGGTCAAACAACACCAAATCCGAGTACTAACTCGTCGATACAAAAGTGACATCTAACCCCGCAAAGAACTCGGGATAATTACGTCTAATACTCTCCTCAGTCTCCCAAGTGGCCTCATCAGCTCCTCTTCTAGACCACTGGATCCTCAACATAGGTATCTCTTTGGACCGTAGACGTCTAGTATTGCGCTCCAAGATGGCTACTAGGTACTCTACGAAAGTATGATCAGGCTCAACTATCAGATCCTCATGGCTGATGACGTGTCTCGAATCCGGGATGTACTCTCTCAACTGAGATACATGGAAGACCGGATGGACACCCTCTAGTCTCGGCGGTAGTGCTAATCTGTAGGCCACTTCTCCAACTCTCTCCAAGATCTCAAGAGGTCCGACATATCGGGGATTCAGCTTCCCCTTAATGCCGAAACGCCTGACTCCTCTCGTAGGTGACACTCTCAACCACACCTGAGCACCCACTCTAAACTCCAAAGGTCGACGCCTTTTGTCGGCGTTGGATTTCTGACGACTCTGAGCTGCTAACATCCGCTCTCGAACTAGGGCAATCCGAGCGATGTCATCCTGTATCTGATCTGGAGCTACTCCATCAGCTATGCTGGGCTCATCCCAGCATAATGGCGTGCGACATCTCCGTACGTACAAAGCCTCATAAGGGGTCATCCCAATAGATGCGTGCCAGCTGTTATTACACGAAAATTCCACCAATGGAAGATGATCTGGCCATACCTATCCCCAATCTAGTACACTAGCCCGTAGCATGTCCTCTAATGTCTGGATGGTCCTCTCCGACTGAACATCGGTCTGGGGGTGGTAGGCGGTGGTAAAGTGGAGACTCGTCCCCAAAGCAGTATGTACCTGCTGCTAAAACCTCGAGGTGAAACGTCCATCTCTGTCGGAGACTATAGTCCTCGGTACTCCATGAAATCTCACAATGTGCCTGGTGAACTCCTCAGCTAAACGACTTATCGGCCACGTTTCCTTAATCGGAATGAAACGTGTGGTCTTCGTCAGACGGTCAACCACTACCCAAATAGCATCAAAACCTCTGTTGAGTCTCAATCTTGTGACAAAATCCATAGATATATCCTCCCACTTCCACTGTGGTACTAGAAGTGGGTGGAGCTCTCCTCCGGACCTACGATGATCAATCTTGACCTGGTGGCAGGTCGCACACTGAGCTACATACCGAGCCACATCGGGCTTCAAACCACCCCACTAGAAGGACCGTATCACATCCTTGTACATCTTACTCACTCCAGGATGTACTGAGTATGGGGTAGCATGAGCCTCACCTAGTATCCTCTACCTCAACTCCTTGTCTGACGGTACACACACGCGGTCCTGACGTCTCATCACTCCATCAGCTCCAATGGTGAACTGTGGGGCCTCATCTCGAGACATCTTGTCTCGGATCGTGGTCAAAGTCGGGCAAGTCTCTTGTTTTTGTCGGATCTTATCCAATAGATCAAGAAGTAACTCCAAGGTAGCCAACTGGCGATCTGTATCGGGAAACTGAATCTCTATCTCCAACCAAGCCAAGTCTCTCTGTAACTGTGGCTGTATTGTCAACCGGGCTATCGCCCTCTCCCTAGGCGTCTTTCGGCTCAAAGCATCAGCTACTACGTTCGCCTTTCCGGGGTGGTAGAGAATCTCAACGTCGAAGTCCTTGATCAACTCTAACCACCGCCTCTGGCGGTTATTCAACTCCCTCTGAGTGAATATATACTTCAGACTCTTATGGTCTGTGAAGATCTGACATGTCGCCCCATAGAGATAGTGACGCCAGATCTTAAGAGCATGGACTACTACAGCCAACTCTAGGTCATGTATGGGGTAGTTCTCCTCATACGTCTTCAACTGCCGACACGCATAGGCTATGACCTTACCTCTCTGCATCAAAACACACCCCAAGCCTAGCTTGGATGCGTCACTGTATACCACAAAGTCATCGGTACCCTCAGGTTGTGCTAAAATCGGAGCAGACGTCAATTTCCTCTTCAGCTCCTCAAAACTATGTTGACACGGCTCAGACCAGACAAACTGAGTAGTCTTCCTCAGAAGACAAGTAAGTGGTCGGGCAATCAAGGAGAACCCTTCCACAAACCGGCGGTAATAACCTGCCAAACCTAGAAAGCTGCGAACCTCCTTAACATTCTTAGGAGGTTTCCAAGAAGATACTGACTCGATCTTCGCCGGGTCGACTTTAATACCCTCAGCAGTCACCACGTGGCCTAGGAAAGCCACCTCTGACATCCAAAACTCACACTTGGATAGCTTAGCATACAGCTGGCTATCCTGCGGAATCTGCAATACTGTGCTCAAGTGTCCGGCATGCTCCTCTCGACTCCTAGAGTAAGCTAGGATGTCGTCAATGAAGACCACTACAAACTGGTCTAAGAAGTCAATGAATATCTCATTCATCAACTCCATGAACACCGCTGGTGTATTAGTGAGCCCAAATGGCATCACTACAAACTCATAATGACCATACCTAGTCCGGAATGCCATCTTAGGTATGTCCTGATCTCTCACCCTCAACTGGTGGTAGCCTGACCTCAAGTCTATCCTTGAGAACACGGACGCTCCATGCAACTAGTCCAACAGATCATCTATGCGCGGCAGTGGGTATTTATTCTTGATCGTGACTTTGTTCAACTCTCTGTAGTCTATGCACAACCTCATCGATCCGTCCTTCTTCTTCACAAATAATACTGGCGCGCCCCAAGGAGACACACTAGGGCGTATGAAGCCCTTCTCTGCTAACTCCTCTAATTGCTTCTTCAGCTCAAGCAGCTCTATCGGTGCCATACGGTACGGAGCCTTAGAGATCGGTCTTGTGCCCGGCTCTAACTCAATGCTGAAGTCAACGCTTCTATGTGGGGGTAGTCCTGGCAGGTCGTCACTGAATACCTCTGCAAACTCGCATGCAACGGGTATCTCCTCTATGGTCAGGCTCTTGCTTTCCTTCATGGCATAACACTTGAAGGCCTCGCAACCCTGTGCTATCAGTCTCGTTGCTCTCACTGCACTGATAACTGTGCCGGACTTTCCGAGGTCCCAACCTTGGAATATCACTCTATGACCCTCCTCGGTGGCAACAGTCACTGTCCTCCTACCGATGTCTAAGACTGCTCCGTGTTTCTTCATCCAGTATTGAATCGGATATGATCATCTTGATCTCCCATGGACAACTCCAAAGTCCTTGGAGTGCCTTGATAACACAAAGGTTATCACCCTCAATTTTGATCTTTTTTATATTTCGTCTTATTGTTTCTTTTAGTCCAGCTTTCAACGCGAAGGCTTCTTATAGTGTTTAAAAACTGTCATTGTAGACTACAATGGCAGTTTTTAAACACTATAATATATTAAATCTCTTGCAAATAGTGTTAAAATGGGTTAGATACAATTCTGACATTTGGAAGTAAGAGTTGAAATAAGAGACGAAGAGAGAGAAATAAAATAAGGGTATGTTTGGTTATAAAAAAAATTTGCAGTTGAATAACACACAAAAAGTAGCGCATTTGTCTTTCCTATTCATGTGTTTTTCAATCAAATCTTTGTCTAGGTGGCATGTACAACAGATTTTGTCATTTCCATATTTTCTTGATTTGTAAATCATTCTAGTTCATAATTTAACTATCTATCTTGTTAAAATAAATTTATTTTGATGAATTAATATTTATAATATTCATAATTTATTATTCTTTATCCATAGAGTCTAATATTAAATATGTTTAGAATGATTATTTTTTCATAAAATATAAGTAATATAAGTAAAAAATTAAATAAATGATGATATTAATATTCATTATAAATATGTTTTTTAAATAAGTATAATGTAAGTAAAGAAGTCATATAAGTAAAGATTAATTAATTTTCTAGCTAAAATAGTTATATCTTAAAAAATATTTTTTTAATATTCATAATTTATTTTTCTCTACCCATAGACACTAAAATATTGCATATATTTAGAATAAAATATCTATGTAATTATTTATTAGATTATTATAACAAATATTGCACATAAAAATCAATATATTACAAGAGATGTTGTTCACATGACATTTAATATATTACGAGACATTATACATAAAATATATCACAAGAGATTTTATTCACATTAAATTTAATATATTACAAGATATTACAGATAAAATTGTATATATTACAATACATATCTAAAACACCACACTTACAAAATCCAAAAATTTAGAGAAATCCGAACATAATTGTGAAGTTATTCTTCACTTAGGTTTTACGAAATACATAAAAATACAAATAGATTTCACATCAACGGATATCACATATTTAGTTCATGTCTTAGCCTTTCCGCTACGTCCTTCCGATAAGGAGTTAAGTCGCCATCTTGTGTAAGAAGTGTTGTTAGCATTTGAAACTTTTGAGTAACCATGTAATCATTCATAAGTTTATTTTTATCATCTTGCAACTCCAAGTACTTATTGTCCGCCAAATCCCCATGATTAATTGAACTCTCGACGACTCTTTTTCCCTTCCTTTTTCCAGCCTTTGCAGCATTCCTTCCGGAGGGACGAGTTAGATTAGTTGTTTGTCCGATAAATGTCGTATTATCGGGTGTAGCGGCACTGTTGGGAGTAGATGGGTTGGAACTTGAAGTGTAGGCTCCAACTTCATTCACCTTGGAACGTTTTGAGCTTCCTTCATGATAACATATATTATAGTCTATATTTTGGGACTTGTTTAGACGTTTTATCTTCAATAATCTGCATGTTTGAATGTATATTATGTGATTATATTGTCATTTCATCTACCTTTGGGGGAATCGAGGTCTACACCAAGTTTCGTTGTAATCGTAGGTAAAATGGTACATTTTGGATCGAAATGGAGCTAAGGAGCAAAGGAGTCATTGGAGCTACATTCAGGAGCTTAAAGAGGAGCTCAGGAAGCATGAAATTAACAAAGAAGATTTACTTTGGACCATATTTGAGAGATTTCACCTTCAGTTGAGAGTCACCTCGGTTGACCACAAAGTCACCTCGACCGAGGTGATCTAGAGGAGCGCCCCGACCGAGGCGAATACTCTGACGCGGCGAGATATATTTTATTTGGCTGAGATCTTTTATTTTTTGTAAAGAGAGATCTTATATTTTTGGGTTGGATTTCTGGAAGGAAGATCATATATTTGGTAGATCTATTTTTGAGATATGGATATATTTTATTAGGAAATTATCTTTTTAAGATATTATTATCTTTGGAAGATAATTTTCCTATATAAAGGGTTGGATTTTCCACAAGTTAGAGGCATGCTTAGAGGCTGAGAGCATCCAGCAATTAAGGGATTTTTCCGGAGTTTTGAAGGAAGTTTGAAGATTGAAGATCAATCAAGGAAGGATTGATAGCTTTAAAATTTCTTTTGAGGGGATTTGTAAGATTTTCTTAGATTCCCTTTTGTTTGATTGTCGTATTGGATTTGTAATCCAAGAAACGCTTATTTGTTTGATATTTGATTCAGTTATTGAAGCCTTGTTCTTAAGGTTTTTGTGTTCAAATATTCATTCTCTTCCCATATATTTGATTTTTGCTTTCATGATGATGAGTGGCTGATTTCCTTGTGCGATTCTAGGGTGATTGGCTGAAAGTTGTGGGAAAGACGATGATAGAATAATCTTAATCCCAGTAGGACCCTGAAAGCTCGAGTCTTTATCCTTAACCCTAGAACATCTCGTTCAGTCGATGAACATCTCGGCCGGGGTGGAACTTGACTGACCGAGGTGACCTTTTCTGATCCGAAACTGAGAGTTAAGTGTTAGAGTTTGCCAAATCCTATTCTTATTACACCTTTCCTGGTTCAATGCAAGCCTATGATGAGACTTACCCGGTAATTCCTTAGTTTGTTTACCCAAGATCATAAGTGTAGGTAATAAAGGTTTATCCTTTATTGGGGTTTGAGTGTGCCTTCATCCCATCTTTGTGAGTTAGCCTGAGACTTACCCGGTAAAGGTTGATTCTATTCCCTTAGTTGGTGTGTTGGTTTGAGTCTATAATTCCTTTCCTTAGTACCTTGAGACTTACCCGGTAATAGGTTCTTTGGCTTGGGATTGTGAGTAGTGAGACTTACCCGGTGATCTATTCCACTTCAGAAGCACCTTCCCTTTGCAAAATCTCAGCTTTGTCCGCTTATCTTGAGATCTTGAGTTGGAACCACAACTGGATGCTTTAATCCCTAGAATTTGCATATTTCCTTTAATTGACCTTATTATCATCTTTGATTGCTTTAATCGCTTTTGTGGTTATTAGTTGCATTGACTACCTATACTTCACCTAAGTCCTTGTGATCGACCTCTGGAATTCTTGTTTTTTATTACAATTGACCCGTACACTGCGGGTTCACATCCTTGTTTTAAGCATACTTCTTGGGTTATAAATTTAAAGCTTGCACACACCATTTGGAGCGAACACTTCACTTTTCTCAACAAGTTTTTCAAACATCGTGAACCACTTTGGTACGCATTGAAGCTCACGCCAACAATGTTCAAATCTAAAGTTTGAACCTGTGTCAGAAAGGTAAATAACATGTGCCATTTCGAGTACATTTGTCTCACTTTGTCCACTTGATCTTCGATTGGATGCTTGTTTGTAACATCCAACAAAATTTGAAGTCTCTATAGATATTTTGTGCCACCTTTGTTTTATAGAGCTTGAACCCCTTTCAACCCAAGTGTTATCATCCTCCACTCTTCTGGTGTTGCAGTATTCCGTGACCCGGTCCCAAAATGTTGTGCCATTTTGATCATTACCGATAACATTGTCCATGCTAGTGTTGATCCATGCACTGAAAACTAACAACTCTTCTCCTTGGTTCCATTTCACTCGTTGTAGACCGCTTTGACGAGCACTACTTTGAGGAGGGGCTTCTTGTTGACCACTCGTGGGAGGGGTTAAGATAGGGTTTATTTCTTCCAGACTCGCCACATGTAGGTATGACCTCATTGGGATGCTTCCATATGAACCATATTGGTTTGTTGGAACGCTTCCATATGCACCATAATGACTCGCTGGGATGCTTCCATATTGACCATATTGGTTCCTTGGAACACTTCCATATGACGATATTGATTCGTCGTAATGTTTCCATAAGGACCAAATGGGTAACTTGGATTAAAGGAGTGATATGACCCATTCGTTTGATCTTGAGTCAAATCTAAAAAATTTAGAAGAAAAGTTGAGGGAATTTTGATAGTTGTGGGATTGATTTGGTTCCATAACGGTGATAAAGATGAGTTTTAGAGAAGATGAATTTTAGAGAAGATGAGTTGAAAATTGTGAAGAATTTGATTACCAACACAACCTATATATAAAGACTTCAATTATGACGGATTTGAATTTGAATCCAATTTATTTTACTTACTCTTCCCAATGTTGGTAAATCATTAAAGTGTTGACTTTATGTTGATTTGAATGACCACTCATCAGATAATTGACCCTCAATTATGAGGGATTTGAATTTGAATCCAAATTATTTTACCTTATTCTTCTCAATGTTGGTGAATCACTAAAGTATTGGCTTTATGTTGATTTGAATGAGCACTCATAAGACAAGTGACCCTCAATTATGACGGATTTGAATTTGAATCCAAATTATTTTACCTTACTCTTCCCAATGTTGGTGAATCATTAAAGTGTTAACTTTATGTTGATTTGAATGACTACTCCTCTAACAAGTGGCCCTCAATTATGACGGATTTGAATTAGAATCCAAATTATTGTACCTTACTCTTCCAAATGTTAGTGAATCATTAAAGTGTTGACTTTATGTTGATTTGAATGACCACTCATCTAACAAGTGGTCCTCAATTATGACGGTTGAATTTGAATCCAATGCTTTTTAACACTTGGTTCTCCCTATTTAAACTCTATGTTTGTATATGAGAAATATCATCTCACTCTTCTAACTTAGACATTCCTTCAATTTCTCAAAAACCGAACAAAAATTCACATCACCCTCCAATATTTTTGCAAATTACTTAATTTTCATTGCCCACATAAAATGGGTTTCAACCCCGCAAAAGATTTTTTTAATATTGATGGTTTGGCAGATCCCGAGTTTGCTGCAATGGAGGATCGTTTTATTGCAAAAATTCAAGCTCGATCAAGACAACGTCGATCCGAAGGTGAAAACTCTCAATCACGACAACGTCGACAATACATTGATAGGGAGCGTGAGAAGGGTCATGAATGCCTAGTCAAAGACTATTTCAGTGAAGTTCCACCACTAGTTTATTCTGAAGAGCAATTTTGAAGGCGGTTTAGAATGCGTAGACCATTATTCTTACGCATTGTGAACCATTTATCAACAACATATGAATATTTTCATCACAAATGAGATGCAACCGGTAGGTTTGACCTATCCCCATTACAAATGTGCACGGCTGCCATACACATGTTGGCTTATGGTATAAGTGCAGATGCGGTGGATGAGTATCTTCGAATGGGCACATCAACTGCACGAGAATGTTTGACCAACTTCGTGCAAGGAATCATTTCTTCATTTGGAGACATGAATCTACGAAGACCAAACATTGAAGACATGCAACGACTTCTTCATGTGGGAGAGATACGTGAGTCCCTGGCATGATAGGTTCAATTGATTGTATGCATTGGGAGTGGAAGAATTGTTCAACTGCATGGAAAGGTTAGTTCACACGCGGTCATGGGAAGCCAACAATCATCTTAGAAGTTGTTGCGTCTTATGATCTATGGATTTGGCATGTATTCTTTGGAGCACCAGGTACGTGCAATGACATCAATGTTCTCAATCGTTCTCTTGTGTTTGATGATATTTTGCGAGGTATATCGCTACTTGTGAATTTTACCGTCAATGGTCATTCATATACCACGAGTTATTATCTAACCGACGGTATCTATCCACGGTGGGAAACATTTATACTGTCAATAAGACTTGCATGAGGTAAGAAGGATCCGTTGTTTGCTAAACTACAAGAGTCATGTCGAAAGGATGTGGAATGAGCCTTTGGAGTTCTACAAGCACGATTTGCTATTGTGAAGAACCTGACACTTGCTTGGGGAATTGGTTTCATTGGAAAGATCATGAGAGCTTGCATACACAATATGATTATGGAAGATGAACGAGACACATACACGTTATATTGGCATCCGTCTCAGTTTGAGCAATCGAACGATATTGACAATACGTATCTACATGGGATACCAAATTCTATGGCGGATTACATAACCAACCGTGTCCAACTTCAGAGTAACACTACACACGAACAATTGAAACATGATTTGGTTCAACACATATGGGAAAAGTTTGGCAATACTCATGTTGGAAATTAGTAGTTTTATGTATGATTTTGTATGTATTGGTGTGTTTGTATTTTCATGTTTTGCATCTTAACTTTTCGATTATTATTTTAATGTATTTGTATGCTTTTAATTATTAATGAAGTATTTTTAGAAATCTCATTTTTATTAATTTTTTATATATTTATTATTTATTTTTTTGAAATAAATTTAGTTATAAATAAAATTAATAATATCAACATTTTAAAAAGAATATAAATATGGTGGTTGAATAAATTTAGAGTTAAGAGATTGAGAGTTAAAAACTATAAATGTAAATAAAAAGTAGATGGAATTTTAAAAGTTGATGTGACGGAGAGAGAGGTTGTTTTTTTTATATTGTACGGTAAGCGATTAGATTGGATCATCTTTTCGAGACTCTCCAACTAGAGCATCCTTCCGGATGAAATCCACCACCTGGGAGGGGATCTAAGCGTAACCTAGCGGGTAGTCGTGTCCCAGATCTGCGAGCTTATTGGCAACGCTATTTGCTTCCCTAAAGACATGTTGTATCTTGACCTGTTGGAAACTGACCATAATATTAGTAATATCTGAAATAATGAGATCAAGTTCTCATGGGGGTTTCCAAATTTGCTTAATGTAATTGATGATAGTAAGATTATCTCCTTCAATCTCAAGTTTGTTGATCTCCAGATCACATGCTCTGATCAAACCCTCCCTTAGTGCGCATGCTTCAACATGAAGGACCGATGTGTTCCCACATTGTCTGTAGCCTAAGGAAATGGTTGATGCATGTTGGTCTCTTAGAATGAAACCGAAGGCTGACTCCCCGGAATCACGTTTAGATCCGTCAAAGTTTAACTTGATAAATCCATTATCAGGTCTTAGCCATTGGATATTTCTAGTTTTTCTACTACTTATGGTCCCTTTTTGTTTCATTTGATTCTTTCTTTTGTTAGCATCCTTCCAGCTCTTTATTTGATCTTGTACTCGTACCCTAATATTTTGAATTTTCTTATTGCTAAAAATTTATTGGTTTCTTTCGGTCCAAACATTCCACCACGTAACTGCTAGTTGGACCAATTGATTATCGTTTAGCTTACCTTTTAAGCATGTGACCATGCTTGTTGATTTCTGGTTGGAGTTGTTATTTGTTGAAGCTCGATTTTAATGTTGGAATTGTGAAGGTTCTCCAATGTGAAAGGGCAGTTGAAGAACAAATACTTTGCTAATTCATATGGGTGATTACAAAGAGTACACTGCATGGGCACTGGTACCCTTGTTTTTCCAGATTTTCCTTGGTTGGGAGTCCGTCTATAGATAGTTTCTAGATAAAGTTTTTAACTTTGGGCATGATATCTATTTTCCAGATCCACTCATTTGAATCTTCTGCAAGCCCTTTATTTTTCTGGATGAGGTCCATGGCTGATTTTGTATTATACGATTCCTTATCCGAGGCTGCCCAATAGAGACGATCTCGAATATATGATTTCAGGAGTTGGTATGATTTAATTGCAGTCATAATCTCTTGTGGAAGGAGATTGCCTAGTTCCGTATCCAGTTTTCGGGTATTCCATTTATTCTCTAATATATATTTACTAACTAATTCATTATCATCAATATTACTTCTATTCTCAAGAAGTTTAATGAGTAGTTGATCAGTCACCCATTTATTTTTCCAGAATTTAACGATGTTACCATCCCCAACGTTCCATCTAAATCCATTTTCAAATTCAGGTCGGGGATTCATTAGTCTTCTCCATTGCCAAGAGGTGTTCTTTTGGATTTTATAATTCCATAAGAATGAGTCTTTGAGGTATTTTTCATTTATTATTTTGACCCATATGTTGTTAGGTTCTTCCATAATTTTCCAGAGTAACTTCATTTGGAGGACCTTATTCATGTCTTCTACTTTTCTAATACCCACTCCTCCGCACTTTTTCGGTTTGCAGATTTTATCCCAACTGATGAGGGGGTGATATTTAAGTCCTTTGTTCCAAAAGAAGGTGCGGTTGATTTGATCTAGTTCTTTATGTATTTAGGATGGGAGCATGAAGCTTTGCATGATATAATTTGGCTTCGCATTCAGATTAGCCTTGATTAGAATCGTTCTTCCTTCTTGTGAAAGTGTGGAGGCTTTCCATATAGTTAGTTGCTTCCTAGATTTTATTATTACATCTTCAAAGACGGTCTTGTTTACTCTACCATTAATAATCGGGCACTCAAGATACTTGTCCAACTCTTCTGTAACAGTTATTCCGATTTTCAATTGAATTTGTCTTTCCGTTTCCCTCCCTACATTTCTAGTAGTTTGGAATGAGGATTTATGGAAATTAACTTTTTGACCCGATATATGGCAATATCTATTTAGGATATCCAATATTTTTGTGCTTGCATCTAAGGATGCTTTAGCGAAAATAATGATGTCGTCCGCAAATGCTAAAAAGGGGATTATAGTTCCCCCTCTTATGACAGGGAAGCCAATTGTCTTATTATTTTGGTAGCATTCTTTATGAATGTTCATTGCTAGAACTTCAGCTCCTAAATTGAATAGCAAAGGTGAGAGTGGGTCACCTTGGCGTAATCCCCTCTCGGGATATATTACTTATGATGGTTTGTCATTGACTATGATGGAATACGAGACCGTAGAAATGCATTCTCTAATCCAGCTTACGAATTTTTGTTCGAACCCAAACTTTTCAAGGACAGCTAAGATAAATGGCCACTCCACCCTGTCATTTGCTTTTTCCATATCTAGTTTCACGGCCATGAAACCCTCCTTCCCTTTTTTTGCTTTGAACCCATGAAAGATCTCATGGGCGATAAGAATGTTATCGTGGATTGATCTACCCTGAGTGAAGGCACTTTGGAGCGGGTGGATTAATTTAGGCAACAATATCTTAAGTCTAATTGCTAGAATTTTGGCGATAATTTTATATATAGTTGAACATAAACTTATCGGTCTATAGTGGGTAGTTAGAGTCGGATTATCCACTTTGGGTATTAAAGTAATAAATGTATGATTGATTTGTTTTAGGATTTTTCTCGAGCTGAAGAAACTTTTTGTCGCACGGATTACATCCGGTCCTATTATTGCCCAATACTTTTGGAAGAAGCCGGCAGGCATTCCATCTGGACTTGGGGACTTGTCGCTACCAATATCGAAAGCAACTCTTCGGATATCCTCGTTCGAGAATGGTTTAGTAAGCTCCATGTTTTCACTATCCGTGATTTCTTTGGTAATGACATCCAGGTGTTGCATTATGGTGGACTCATTACTTCGATTGGACCTGAACCGATCTTTATAGTCCATAAGGAACTTGGAGTTAATTTCATCCTCAATGTCTAATCTTGTGCCGTTTACCTTGTGAATAAAGGTTATAGACTTTCTATTTCGTCTTCCTGTTGCTTTCCTATGGTGATACTTTGTATTTCTATCACCACATTCTATGGCTTTAGATTTAGCTCTTTGCATCCAATATTTCTGTTGGAATTTGATTAGACATTCTCTCTTCGAATGCGCTCATTCGAAGATAGACTTTCTATCTTCGAATGGGCGCATCAACTGCACAAGAATGTTTGACCAACTTCGTGGAAGGAATCATTTCTTCATTTGGAGACATGTATCTACGAAGACCAAACATTGAAGACATGCAACGACTTCTTCATGTGGGAGAGATATGTGAGTCCCTGACATGATAGGTTCAATTGATTGTATGCACCGGGAGTGGAAGAATTGTTCAACTGCATGGAAAGGTCAGTTCACACGTGGTCATGGGAAGTCAACACTCATCTTAGAAGTTGTTGCGTCTTATGATCTATGGATTTGGCATGCATTCTTTGGAACACCAGGTACGTGCAATGACATCAATGTTCTCGATCATTCTCTTGTGTTTGATGATATTTTGCGAGGTATATCACCACTTGTGAATTTTACCGTCAATGGTCATTCATATACCATGAGTTATTATCTAACCGACGGTATCTATCCACGGTGGGCAACATTTATACCGTCAATAAGACTTGCACGAGGTGAGAAGGATGCGTTGTTTGCTAAAATACAAGAGTCATGTCGAAAGGATGTGGAACGAGCCTTTGGAGTTCTACAAGCACGATTTGCTATTGTGAAGAACCTGGAATTTGCTTGGGGTATTGGTTTCATTGGAAAGATCATGAGATCTTGCATACACAATATGATTGTGGAAGATAAACGAGACACATACACGTTATAATGGGATCCGTCTCAGTTTGAGCAATCGAACGATATTGACAATACGTATGTGCATGGGATACCAAATTCTATGGCGGATTACATAACCAACCGTGTCCAACTTCAGAGTAACACTACACACGAACAATTGAAACATGATTTGGTTCAACACATATGGAAAAAGTTTGGCAATACTCATGTTGGAAATTAGTAGTTTTATGTATGATTTTGTATGTATTGGTGTGTTTGTATTTTCATGTTTTGCATATTAACTTTGCGATTATTATTTTAATGTATTTGTATGCTTTTAATTATTAATGAAGTGTTTCCTTAAAAATCTCATTTTTATTAATTGTTTATATATTTTTATTAATAGTTATCAATAAAACTAATAATATTAATATTTTAAAAAGAATATAAATATAGTGGGTGAATAAATATAGAGTTAAGAGATTGAGATTTAAAAACTATGAAGATTGATAAAATGTAGGTGGAGTTTTATAAGCGGATATGACGGAAAGAGAGGGTTTAGAAGAGAGAGGGTTTAGAGACTTTGATTTATATACATACGTGAGTGTTCTTAGGCAATGATATGTTTTTCACTTTTCTCATTCTCCCTTCACTTTTAATTTTTCTGTTTATTATTTTCTTTTAGGAAATTGGAGACAGCTACGGGTCCATGATTGTTGTGCCACGTGTCCACATGAACGTGAGAAGAAGTAGAAACGAAGCAAGTTTCTTCAACCATTACAAAAGGATTTTTTCCTGCTTGCAAACAACTGATAACCGACTTTTAAGTGATATTATCTCTGTATCTGTGACAAATTAGTGCAGTACACAAGTTTTTAGACGGTTTATTAATATTTGAGCATTAATTACTTAATATATATCTATATATATATATATAGGTTTTTTTAGTCATGTACGATTAAACAGATATAAAATAAAAAGTTATAACAAAGTATATAAAATTTATATAGAAGTATGTTTCATATCACTCACAATCTACATGATACTTTACATTTAACATCTCTAGTATAAAAGCAACATAATATTAATTAATATTCTATAAAGTTGATAACATAAAATATTTATGTTATATTAATTATAATTTGTTAATTTATTAAGCATTTAAAAAATATTTTTATGAATATCTTATATTAGAATTTATGTAACCATCTAATAAATCAAAGTTAAAAAATACTCTTAATAAAAGAATTAATAATATTTAAAATTATGTAATAACTCATATGCATAAAAATGTTGTCGAAAGAGAAATAAAAGGTATTTATGTATTGTTAATTAGTTTTATTATTAGTTGCTGAAATAAGTTAATTATATTTAAATTTATGGAAAAAATATGGCTTACAAAATTAAGATATATGCTTTGATATAAAGGTATATAGATAACTAAACAATGGGTGCTTTGGTTGAATCTGTTTACATCTAAGGGCTCGTTTAGAAGCGTTAGGAATCATTTCCGATAACGGAATGATCCAAATCAATAAAAAATTGTGTTTGGTTAGAGGTCATTTAACACATGAAAGTAATACCCTCATTTCCATTTCTTTTCCCTACCCTTAATCGATTTCATTCCGTTTCCATTTCACCGCTTCAATCAAACGGACACTAAGGGCCCGTTTGGAAGCACCGGGAATCATTTCCGGTAATGGAATGATTACGAATCAATCAAAAGTTACGTTTGGTTAGAGGTCTTTTAACACATAAAAATAATCTCATTCATTCAATTTCCTTTCTCTACCCTTATTCGATTCCATTCCGTTTCCATTCCACCGCTCCAACCAAACGGGCACTAAGTCTATTTATAAAAACAAAGGCATAAATATTTTTGTAAACGGTTATAAACTCGTGTTCAATTATATGCGGAACATTTATAAAACTTAACTAGATACGTTATTGAAAATGAAAGTAGCGTACATCAGGAGAACCATCTCATATGACACTTGTTAGGAATATATATACATTCTCTAGATTAAGCTTAAGGCTTCAAAATTAATTATATGTCTGACATATAATTTAATTTGATTTACTACACTTCTCATAAGACTAATTTAATTTATTAAGTTTTAATTAATAAAATATCGACAACATTAAATTTGTTTGGAGGGTAGTTTCTAACCAATATGTCATCAGATTTCAACAAACAAACATATGATCGCCAAAATGATTATAAGAACATAATGATTATTTAAGTTTCCATTCAGGTGACCATAAGGTCAATTTAGACAAGTGTGAAAATAAAAAAACAAATAAATTTATATCTTATTCATTTATTAACTCATTTGACGGTCAGGAAGAAGTTATGGACTTCAATTGATGCGAGAGTATGCTCTCAACATCGGCGGACGAAGGTTGTGGTGGTTGCAACGGTGACTAGACCATTTTCATTCCCTAAGTCATCCGTTCACAAATCTTGAACGATGTTACGTGTAGAGAAATGAGAGAGAACTCCAAAACCTAATTTCAATTATAGATGAGTAGTTAATTTGATTTTGAAGGTTGAGAGTAGTCGTAGATTTTCTCGCAAAAATGCGAAAAAAAGAGAGAATAGAATAAAGCTCATTCATGTTATTTCAAAACTAGGCTTTCCCAATGTCTTAGTCTATATCTGCAATTGTGACTTAACTAATTGGAGCATTCAAATGGCTAAAATAATACCGAGGGTGAAAATAACTCTCCCAAAATATGTAAAAGTTTTCCGTAAGTCGAAAATGTGTAGGACCCACCGGCACAAGTGGAATATGTAGTTCGCACCGTTTAGAAACTAGGGTAAAAAAACCGAACCAAGGTTAAGATAATCTTAAGTGTTGAGATGTAGGGAAAAGAATCCCACATCGATAACACGCCATCAAGTGAACCTACCATATAAGCATCCGGGCTACTCCTCCTATTGTGAATTGGTTTTAGGATGGAACCTCGTGTGCTTGTATGTATGGCTCACCGGACGTGTGTCCTCCGCGTCATTTGGTCCCGGGACGGATATAAGAAAAAGTAACATGGTATCAGAGCAGGTCCGATCCGGGTCCGGTTTTCTGACTTCGGGGATTAGCTAAAAAGAGAATGAGATGCGAAACCCGTCGAAAGAAAAAAAAAGAAGAAGAAATTATGGGCGAGCTAAAAAGAGAATGAGATACTCACTTGAGGGGGAGTGTTGAGATGTAGATAAAAGAATCCCACATCGATAACACGCAATCAAGTTGAGATGTAAGAAAAAGAATCCCACATTGATAACACGCAATCAAGTGAACCTATCATATAAGCATCCGGGCTACTTCTCCTATTGCCAATTGGTTTTAAGATGGAACCTTGTGTGCTTGTATGTGTGGTTCACCGGACATGTGCCCTCCGCATCATTTGGTCCCGGGGCGGATATAAGAAAAAAGTAACGTGTGCCCTCCGCATCATTTGGTCGCGGGACGGATATAAGAAAAAAGTAACATAGTATCATAGCATGGACCCGTAATGTGAATACAATCGTGGTGTGTTTACGAGTTATGGTTAATATGACTTACATATATTAGGGGAAAAAATCTGAAAGTAGATATTAGCAACAATTGATGATAAGGACGTTAACGCTGTGCGTAAGGCTCCAGCATTCAAGGCATAACTGTGGCAGTAGGGCGTAAGAATAATATAATTTAAAAATAATGTAATAGTATAAGGATGAAGCATGGTAATTTTTATAATATAAAGTTGGATCTGCTTTTAGTTGTCGATATCCTCTTCTCTGTTCACGTGATCGATGCTCTTACAGAAGCTGAAGCGTACGTTCATGTTGGTGTGCATGTTACCACTTAGTTGCATGCTTTTTTGTTGCTCAGCCTCAGAAGAGTAGTTACTTGCATTATCATGCCTTTTTTTTTTCTTATAAAAATAAATATATATAGATTCATTGTAATCTAAGGATTTGGTGATTTACAAAAGAGTCGGTAGCCACATATTTTGACTTGCTCAATCATCGCACCATACCGCCTTTATCTCGATCTTATACCCCTCCGATTCTACGTATCTAAGATTACAAACGAACGATTGTCGATGTAACGCATTTTTACTAACATTTTGATATTTTTTATGTTATTTTAATAAAAATAAAATATAATCTAAATAGATATATAAAAATAAATTTTGATAGCTTTAATCTGAGCAGGTAGACGGAACGAACGTGGACGTGACACGTAAGTTTTATCACCTCAACTCTAATATATTATATTGATGTAGGAGTATGTTTCTTTAACATTGAGATGATTATATTTAGTTTTTTAATTCTTTTTTTATTCCTAAGTTAATAACAACTTACCAATTTATCATTTAAAATTACGTGTCAAAATCTCCGATATTTGTGGTGAAATATGTGACTGATCATTGCCATTAGACAATTTTCAATTATAATGGTTTCAAGAGTGGTTGTTTTTAATGTTATATTTTTGAGCTGAAATATTGTATTGTTTGTAACACCCTAAATTCTCAGAACTCGGGGCGCTACGGATTATATCACAAAATGGGTTCTGACCCTTGTTTGTCAATAAGTTCACTGGATCTTGCAAGAATACACGAATAAAATAAAACCGAAAAAAATAAAAATGTCAATATGTCAATAATTTAATAACAAGGGACAAGACTCTCAGCCGAGTACCACAATCTATAATGTCAAAATGCAAAAGAAGAATTGAAATTAAAAAAAAAAACCAACATCCCGTCCTATAATGTACGGGAACCCGACAGACCACTCCGTCTATAGATCACTCGGCAACGTCCCTATCCTGCAAGACATCTACAACGACGGATAATATCGTTAGCTAACAGCCTACATATTATAAGAACTGTAACAACACACACGTCATTGCAAATATAAAACACTCATCATGCTTTCACGGAAGTTCATTTATTATCTTGTATTAAATCATACACTTTCTAATTCAACTTATGTTGTGACACGGGGATCTCACGAACCTCGCATCTGTCCCCGTGTACAAACAAGACTAGAATCGATGCACATCACCGTGTACTTGTCTGGCTAGTCGCAAAGAGCCTCTCAGTCTCATGTCAGAGTTGGGCAGTGATGTCACCGCCCGTTATACATACACTTTGACCACATTACAATAAAGGTCGTCATATTCAGGTTATAGTTATTAAAACTCAAGGAAAACGCCACTATCACAGATCATGCTAACACGTAGAAAGCCAGCTAATTAAGCCCAATGGACTTATCTGTATCAAGGTAATCCCAACTATCAACACTCTCAGTCCCACAAGAATAAACTCCACCACCTGATAAGAAGGACATGTGGGTCAATCATATAGCCATCATCTAGAAGTCTCTAACTCCTAAGTCAACCATGACTATAATAAGTCTATCCCAACACTAGACAACACTCATGTTCATCAGCAATCCATCCTTTATTATTTGTTCCGAAAACCACACTAAAGCAATTTTTCTATCCTTAACGTATATCCTCTACAACCTCAAAACAACTTAAGCCTTAATTCCTCCAGATTTGTACTTTCAACCCACTAACTAGGATTAATTCTAGTTCTGCTAGGTTCCATCCTAACATGATACTAACTACTAACAACCTTAAACAACGAGAGAGGATCAACGTACCAACACTTGGTACTTTATAGATGGATGACGCGACCGCGGGAACAAGGAGACGCAATCGCAAGAATAAGGAGTCGGCGCGACCGCGGCGATAGGTCTCAGTCGCAACCGCAACAAGGTAGAGGCGCACCCGCGGTGGTAGGTTCAGACGCGATCTCCGACTTCGTGTAGAAACCTTAAGCGGAGCGACGATTCTATCACATCTTGTTGTTGTTGTGATGAGGGGATCCAACCATAATCAAACACTTGAACACATGTACTGAAATTAAAGGGTAAAGAACAAGATCGAGTCTTACCCTTCTCACACGTTCCACAAAAGACTCCACCTGAACTCCCTGCGTATAAGGGACGAATAACAGCGATTGTCTTCTCTGTTCATCTGTTGTCACTCGAACAACGAAGGTGGACAGATGTACCACTGTTGTCAAAAGGAAGAGAGTGAAAATAATGAGAGGGGAAGAGAAGAGGAGCAAGAGAAGAGAAGACTTACGTCAAAAGGAGTATGCAAATATGGTTTCAAAAGGGGCATAAGAAAAAGAGGTAGGGAGGTATAAGAACGAAAACGATCGGGTTTAACTCCACCAAGGAAAAAAAATCCCGACACTTATAAAAGATAAGACACGAATTGTTGTTTCACCGCGACCACAACAAGGAAAATTTCCACGACTACGGGGCGCGACCGCGGTGACCCTATTCACAACACCAGAACCAAATATTCGGTTGTTGCATTGTCCTTCCCCTAGAGGTATCTATAGATCTATTTACTTGATGACAAATAAGATTCAAACATGAGATTTTTAATAACATCCATTTTGCGTAGTTTTTCACCATCGTCGTTTATGCATAAACACTAGGTAAGCTAATGGTAAGAATCATTGCATATGCGTTTGAATTTAAGTGATATTGTTTATGTCTAAACACATGTGAGACATTTATACACACCCTCGAGAGGTCATGAGGTTTTTCTAATCTTTGAAATTTTATATATAACGTCGATGACGTGTGATGATGGCAATATTGTTGAGAGTGATTGTTTTAATGTTACATCTTCTAAGTTGAAACATTATATTGTCCTTCACGTGTTAGATATCTATGTATCATGCTTGAGAACAATTAAGATTCAAGTATGGGGTATTTGATATCATTTATTTTTTTCGTAGTTTTCCACCCTCTTTTTTATTTATATCCTGTACATTTAGTGTAGTTTTGTACGGTGCTTAGTGGATTTTATTGGTTTTTCTATTTTGAAGATCTATTTGTGCTTTTGTGTAAATAAATATAGGCAATTTAGCCCATTTTAGAGCATAAATGGTGTATCTTTGGAAGAATGTCTACTATTGATTTAAGTTCTTCTCGAGGTCGAGGAAATTCAAACCAATATTGAATTGATTCAGATATGTGAAACAAATAAGTGCTTGGAAGAATGCAAGCAACCGAGTCAACCATCAACATTGATTGAGTCAATTGATGCACATGGTTAATTCGAGAGCAACCATGTGAGTAACACTGGATCGATTATCCCATACACTATGGTGTACACGTTGTCGAGATGATCCAATGTGTTAGTAGTGTTGGATGTTGGAGAATTTGTGTTAATTGATTGAAAATTTATCTCTTTCTCTCTTTCCTTATAGATATATTCTACTTAAGATTTATTTTTATCCTTTTTGATAAGTTTTAAATAATAGCCTTAAACTTATAAACAAGACATGACGGTCATTAAGTTAAATATCTAGTGTTTACATTCTTGAAATTCAGATTCCAACATCCTTTCATGAGCGATAAACTATCAATTATACGATCAATTCGATCACCCCTGAAGGGATCGACACGATCGATGTATGCGATTTCAATTCAATAAAAGATAATAACTCCTCTGCATCCCAAAGCGCGTGTGTGGACCGCAGGTTGGGCCACACACGTGCTACAATGGAAATTACAATGGGAAGCAAGGTTGTAAGGTGAAGCAAATCCGGAAAGATTGCCTCAATTCGGATTGTTCTCTGCGGCTAAGCCTACATTACACGCAATAGTCTGGACCCGGTGAAATTGAATTCTCCATGAAGATGCGGAGTACCAACAGCTAGATGGTTCATCCAGGAGCGGGGGAACGGACGAAAGCAGAGCTAGTGGTGGTCAAGTTCGAGAATCATACGTAGATTGAGTTCCAGATAGAGATTATGTTTCTCCAATAGAAGAACCTGTTTTAATTTAACTACACCGCCAACCGGAGCGTATGGGCCTCTGAGACAAGGTTTGAAAGAGTAAACGGAGCAATGGATTATTTGAATCCCCGTTACTTTATTAATAATAAAGAATGATGACCACAACAACATGGGCTTGTGGCAGACTTGACCGGCAATGGAAAGGATTTGGCTCATCCAAATCAGATGCATCAAATACTCTTAATAGTGGTTTGCTTAAAATATATGTACTAAGAAAATCTCTATTCCTACTGAAATCACACATGAAAAAGAGTACGCGAAAAAAGCACCTTTAGGTGCCAAGAGTGCGGCGACCAGCCACATTTGCTTCGAATCGAGTACCAGCACCCGCGGATGTCCTATTTCGTCTGATTCAACAAGTGGATCCTCCTGTCCTTGATTAACTGTACTCGGGTTCCTTTTACTTTTAAACCACCAAAGAGCTTGTCCGGCCGAATAAGGAAAGGGAGATTCTTATCACTGAAAAAAAAACAATAGTAAAAGTCGAATTACACATAACTGACAAATGAAAGAAAAATAGGAAAAGAGAAGATTCAAGAGGGGGAGGAACTAACTCGGCTTTGCCTACTGTGACTTTGCCGAAAGACGACCCGTTTTCTCCGAACGCGGGGATCAGGGAAATGGATGGAAAATCCCCCGGAGGCCCACGAAGGACTTTTATGCCTTTAGTTTTTTTTACAAGATTCCAGAGTTGCATATGAATTTATTTATTGATGTATAGTTTTACTTGATCTCTAAAGTTAATGTATAATTGCATTGCGGCCAAAACTCATCTTTCATCTTTGTTGATACTAGATCGAGTAGAATGATTTTGCCAATCGGCTCTATCACGTGTGTTTTATTTCTCTCTTTGTGTTTCTTATGTGTTCAATCGATATGCCGTCTTTTGTCTTGATCAAGTCGATTCCGTGCTTGATCGACTCAATTTCTATTTTTTTCTCTTTTATTTTTTATTTAGATTTGCAATTAATCACTCAAATCATTACCGCTTACTCTCATGTTCGAACGTCATACCTTTACTAATTGAATTTTGTAATTATATTTTCTAGATCTATGACACTCACTAGCTTCAACCCTCTCCAAGCACCCTATTTTAGTCCTTTATGGGGAAACAATTATTGTGGTGTGTCGTCGTTAATGAAAATAGAAAAGGATACAATAGAGATGCATTCCCATATCAATTTCCTAAAGAAAACAATAAAAAAAATCCGAAAACTACTGTTTTCATAAAGAAAGGTCATGCAATCATATTGTCGCTTTCTCGATGTCCAGTTTTATTGTCATATAATTAAATTGTCGTTTCAACCCTCTCCGATTACCTAGTATCTCCGAGATTCGTTGTTGCCTTATAATCTGTTTGTCCTTAGTCTGGTGAACTATGGAAGATTTTGTTGTGGTAGTTGTTGGAGCCGGCTGTCATTGTGCTCCTTGAGACATATAATTGCGTTCGTTCGCCATTATTCCGAATATAGTACAATAGATGGAGCCTATGTGTACGTTTGGGTTGGAATTTGGGTCTGGATTAACATGAGAGTTGATTCAAAGGTGCTTGTAAGGTGTTTGTAACAATGCCTATGTGTACGTTTGAGTTAGAATTTGGGCCTGAATTCACATGAGAAGGAGGAACGGAAGAAGAGATAGAGACTTCACGTACTTGGGAACTTGGGCTTGGTGCAATAATTTTCGGATAAGTAAAATAGACTAACTAAAATTGTGTATATAAGGATCTAATTTATTAACTAGATTATTAAAGGACCTTCAACGCAACATTTTCTCTCTCATCCTCTCTTCCAACAAGCAACACGGTGCTCTTCGCAAGCCGAAAGCTTGTAGAGAAGCCCAAAAAATGGCATCATTGGTTCATGCATCTCCTTCACTTCAATGTTGATAAGCATCGACCCAACTTCCTTCCCCTGCATTTGTTCTCACCGGATATAACTTCCTTATACCTATTGTTCTAGATCTCAATACTTTCATGTTCTTAGAGTCACATTTGAGTAAGCATTTGTCTTTTTTGCTTTGTAAAGTAGTTTGTTGAGGTTTTAGGAATTTAGTAGAAGTATGGTTTGATAATCACCATAAATATATAAAGGACTTTGTATTATATTATATGATTGATTTTGGGTCTTTGAGTTTAGTTGGTCATTTTGAGAAAGTTAGGGACACATCCAAAGTTTACATAAAAGTTCGGGTATTCTTATAAAAAAAAGTTTTGACTAGCCCATTTCATTCTTACAATTCTTATTAGGACGTTTTGAAAGATGAAAACGTTTTAATGATATATGTGTTTACTGATGTGTATCAAACAAGATAATAATAAATCCGCAAGTGCACGAATCAAGTCATTGTAATATATGATACTTAAGGTCATATCCACAAGGATTTAAGTCATGATTATCGGATTTTCAACCCTATAAATCTAGGCTAAAAAGAGAAAAATAAGGATGAAATCAAGGATTCAAGTAACAAAAATGGAGAATCAAATGGTAAAGAAAACCAGGGATGAAGGATAATTCTCTGAAACCATGTTTTCTAACTCATACAAGTGTACAATCAATCAATGTGGGTAATAAGCATGCTTGGTATATTCATCAAAAGGTCTAATCCTCTTTTAAGCTCATAAAATAAACCAATCAACTAAAACATGCAATGTCATGACATGCTCAAATCAAAAGAATCTAAAACACTAATAGGAAGAAGCGTAATAACATACAAGATCATGCTTTCACACTATTTGTCAAAAGTCAATAAATCTAATCCTATCATGGATGAAATAACAAAAATGTAACACCCCAAATTCTCAGAACTCGGGGCGCTACAGGTTAGGACCTCACAATAGGTCCTGATCCTAGCTTGACAACAATTTCACCGGATCTTACAATAAGACACAAATAAAGGAAAACCGAATAGAAATAAAAATGCAATAATGTCATGATCTAAATGAAAAATTGTCATCCAAGTACAAAATCAGTACGATAATCCAAAGACAACTAAAACAAAAGAAAAAGACTGAAATAATATAACCCAATTTCATCCTATGACGTACGGGGAACCCAGATGACCACTCCCGGCCTTATCACTCTACAGCTACCCTATCCTGCAATACATCTAACAAAATCGGATAAATTGTTAGCTAACAGACTAAATATTAGGAGTGCTAAAATAGCACACATACATCATTACTGAATTTTAACATACAACATGCTTGCACAAAAAATCGGTTATTATCTCATGTAACTGATTAACTTCTAATTCAACTAACTGTGTGGCACGAGGGTCTACCGACCCCCGCCTCCATCCCCGTATACCAACAAGACTGAATCCTATGCATCTCACCGTATACCATGTCTGGGCTAGTCGCGGAGAACCTCTTAGTCTCATGTCAGAGGTGGGCAGTGATCCCACGGCCCGTTATGCATAGACTTGGGTCTCAACTAACAACAATGTCGTCCTACTCAAGCAATAATAAGACTTACAAATCACACACCACTATCATAGTCCACACCAACATTTAGGATGCTAGCTAAGTAAGCCCAAATGACTTACTTGTATCAAGTCAAGTCTGGATAACGATATCACTTGATCCCGTATGAATATGATCTCAATTGTCTGATCATTAAAAGGAAACTTGGATCAATAACTCATCAATCTCGAAAACTTCTAGATTAACACTACTATTTGAGAAAACGTACTAAATTGACCCTTTTTTTAGAAAGGACGATTATACTCATGGGATCTAGAAAACTCTAAAGGCTCTACGAAGGTTCATACCCTCTACTAATGTCCAACAACATGATGTAAACTTCACAAGAAAAAAAATCTTCGAGATTCACACAAAAACAGTTTCCGAGAGCACTAAACTCTATACTTAGCCAAGTACCCTTTTTCTTCAAGCTTGCACCCTTACATCACAAATCTAACCGTTGGATCGAGGTGTGACCGCGGAGTATGAAGACACGACCGCGGAGAAAGGAGACACGATCGCGGGAAGAAAGAACCAGTGTGGCAGCGGCAATGGGTAGGCGCGATCACGGAATACGTAAATTGGGGTTGTTGTTCTGTCGTCCAAGAACTGATGTGCGATTGCAAGGACTTACTGGTTGTGTATGACAAACTTAACAATATCAAATGTTTCTCCTAGTTTGATGAGTACGTGACAGAGGAAGGGAAGAGTTTTACTTATTTGTTGCGTGCTTGAAGAAGAAGGAGAAATTCCCGCTCAATGCTCTATGTGATGAAAGAGAGGGAGCAGCAACACTCGGTGGTTGTTGTCTTCAACAAGAAGAAGAGCTTGATGGATGCTACTCGTCCAACGATGAAGGGAAATGAGGCTGATATGAATAAAGGAAAGAATCAAAGTTTGTTACGAAAGATATCGGCGAGATCTAGGGATTTTGCGGGACCACGACGATGAATAGGCGCAATCAAGGAAAATGCGGCTTGCGTGACGCGTTCCGCGACCGCGGCAAAGGAGGATCTCCGGAATAAAAATTTCGGTTGTTTCAAAAAATGAAATCAATCATGCTTCCGCTATTAATCTTCCCTAATCATACATTGTAGAGGTCTGACAATGCAAAATCAACTAAGTGGTACCTTTTGGTCTAGACTTAGATGATTAACTTGGCATTCAATCATACAATCATGGACTAAATTAATGTTTAACAAGCAAATCATGGTTAGAAACAAAAATCACCAACATACGAGGCTAATAAAACATGGGAGATTCAACCTAGATTTCACAATTCCTAGAATCATATATATGTGCTTCATTTTTCCATCACTTCATGAACAAACACTCATTTAAGTAAGAAAACATAGATTTGAGGATTTTACCCCAAGCGTAGAATGGGATTAGTGACCCATGTTAAAATCTAATCCAAACATAGCGTTCAACATGTCAAAATGTAGGGTATGAAGAGATATTAAGAAATTTTACAAAAAAAGAACCAAGGAAAAAGAGATTATCAAGTGAAAAATAGTCACTTTTTACTTAGCTTCTTCAAGAACAATGCAGATAGTACAATATAAAATAACCAAATTTTATTCAAATATTTGGGAATATCTTGTGGAAAATGGTTCATGTCTTCCACATTTGCAGCCCATACTTTTATACGAAGGTTAGACATGTTAACCTCACTAGAATAAAAAAAGTTTACTAAAAATAGGGAATTGCGCTCGACCTTAATAGGTTCGAGAAAGGTAAGGGTGTTCCCTGGACCGTAGGGATGGCATCTTTGGTTGTGACATAACGGTAAACGAGTTTTCAATTCATTTTGGTAAGTCTTATGGACCTATTTAACTAGCTTTCCGGGCACTAATCTAGGTGTTATGATAGTGGTGTATGCTCTTTGATTGGTTATAACAAACTTAAATAGGACGACACTACAATTCTTTTAGAGCTTAGTTTATGCTTTGTATAGGTCATGCTACCTGAACCACTTCAATCATGTTATATGATGAGGGTCTTTGAAACCGGTTTGTCATATGTATACGGAGAAATGCATTGAAATCACTCCTGCATGTGCATACGTGGATCTAAGCGATGGTCGGTGGACCTTAAGTGTTACAACATAACTTGAACTTAGAGTGAATAAGCTAATGAGATGAGAAAGAGATTTCGTATGAAAGCATGATTACATGTTAAGTTTACTAATTGATATTTGATTGTGCTATTTACAGTACTTAGTTTTGTGTCTTGTGATTGTTAGCTAACGATTTTAACATTTGTGTTGTTAGATTTATCGTAGTAAAAGGAATTGCAAAATTAATTCGGAGCGGGTGATCATCCAGGTTAGTGTAATCACTAGGACCGAGTTATAATATAAATATTATATTATATTAATATGTATTTTTCGTCTTATTTCTGATGGCAATTTTTTCTATATATTCTATTTGTAAACTTATATTATAATGTTCGATTAAGAAATAATTATAATCTATGAAATTGTTGTGTTATTAATATTTTTATAATTATTAATTTATTTTCAAAATGAAAAGAAAATCCCTAGACTAGATATAAATAGTGTGTTGGATCATTGGATGCCGTATAAAACGGTAACGGAGTGACAATTAACCGGAACAAACCAAACACGAAACAAAATAGCAAAAAAAAAAAAATCAAAGACAAGAACAGGAAGTACACAAATTGATTCGAGAGATGCACATGAGGGAAAAGAAAGAAAGAAAGTCGAGTAAAGGAAAATGTCAAAGTCTGATACATACGAACCGATAGAGCGGAGGTTGTGTGTATACGAGCGCACATGCGCATTATACTCAAGTCCAACACATAAACCCGATGAGGTTTCATCCTAAAACCAATTGGCAATAGGAGGAGTAGCTCACCGAGCTTATATATTAGGCTCGAAATGTCCCCATCTTTCGATATGGGACCTTATTATCTCCGACAGAAAACGATGAAACGCGTCATCGAAAAAAGTGTACAAGAAACAAAACTCCGGGAGAAGCACAACAAAATTCTCATAATTAGACTCAATTTTAAGCCGTAAGTTACGATCACACATGACAACCCTCCAAACAAGAACAATCACATTCCAAATAGATACTCTAACACCAAACACATGTCACTCATAAAATAATAAAAAATATAAAAAAAATCTGGAGAGATAGTGAAATTATTGGGGGGTGATGTAGAATTGAGGACAAACATATTAAAAACATGGAAGAAGAATTTTAGACGTCTCAAATAATGAAAAGGAGGATATGGGCATCCCCAATTATTGGCAACCACAATTCTTCATTCACAACAAATTACGCATAAACTCTCCACTCTCAAACTATGCCTTATAATTGGTAATCGCTACTTAATGGCTTAATGATTTATCTTTCGATAAAAACGGTAGAATAATTAATTTGAGCTATGAAATTAACAAAATTAGTTTTTATTACATTGATTTTCACCTTTTAATTAAAAAAACAGTTGAAAATCTTGAACTCTATCTTTACTGAATTTTTTCATAATTTTTTCCGATTTGGTTAAAGTACGGAGTTGTATTTCAGGTACGGAGTTACGAAGCATTTTTCACTGTTGATGTACTTGATCTAACAATCCAGATTAGTTCACATCATTGAATGATTTCATGGCAGCACGGTGGAATTTTTTTTAATTATATGAAGTTCATACCATAATTTTGTCATTTTGAAAATCTGTTTAAAAAAGTTCATGACGAACGACAATATGTAATTTTTATAAGGTATAGTGAGAATCTGTTTTATTTAATTATTTCAAAATATTTATTCCAATGATTCAAATTTTTGTTCAATTCGCTCAAATTGTTTGTTCTAATAGTTCTCATTTTTAACACTTTTTCGTTAATTTTTTTTGTACATTTTGTTCAAACATTTTGAATTAACAGTATAAAAAATTTGAATTTTTTAATTCCAGTTTTGTTCCCTTTCTTCTTCTATTCTAATGGACAATTTTTTCGTTCAAAACTTGTGTACACTTCTTTCAAATTATTTTTTCTAGTTAGTTCACACTTCAAATTATATTGTACTAATAAGTCATATATATTTAGAAATTTTGTTCATAAGTTCAACATAATGAACAACTAATATTATAAAATGTTTGAACTAACAGTATAAATAATTTAAACCAGCAAATATTATAATAAAAGTATTCTAATAACTATCAAAATTTGATCTTTTAAAATATCAGTTCAAAATTTGGGTATCATTATTTCGAACATTGTATTAAGTTAATTCAAACATGTACAAGTAAAAAATGCATTAAAACATAATAAATAATATATAACAAAACAATACATGAACTAACTACAAAAAATATCAAAATTGACTATATAATTTTTGTGAACGAATTGAACTCAAATTATGAACTGAGATAATAAATTGTTATAGTTTTCTCATGAAATTCCAAAACTGTCACTACATCCTCCTTTCTAAAAACAGATTTTTAAAATGAAACAATTGCCCCCATACCTTCTAAAAATTACAAAAATGTCACCGCACCTCTTCTAAATTGTTAAATCACGTGGATGGATGTAGATGTAGACCATTAGATCAAATGAATCAATGGGCCAAATTTCTCCGTAATGCCGCGCTATAGCAACCCTTCTTACCTAAACCAACCCCATTTTTTTATTTTAAAAAAGAATTGTATTGTCATCAATTGTATTGTGATCAATTATACATAGCACATATTATAAGAGACTAGAGTCATTCAGATAAGTCGGATACTTGAGGATAATTAAATAGTCTAGCTAAAGTTATCTT
Organism: Fagopyrum esculentum; assembly: GCA_033239045.1. NCBI lineage: Eukaryota > Viridiplantae > Streptophyta > Magnoliopsida > Caryophyllales > Polygonaceae > Fagopyrum > Fagopyrum esculentum. The sequence goes on from BSUD01000007.1 coordinate 29,225,137, forward strand.
CGGATACCATGTTTTAAAATTTCGTTCTACCGGATATCATTATCCGATTCGAAAAAAATGTCAATATCTGGCCGGATATAGATTGGGTTCTCTAAAAATTTGTATTTTGATATCCAAGTATTCGGTTCGATCTGTTTCCCATCCCACTAGATGACAACAATCCATTGTCACCAAATGTATTCACCAATTGTGTTGTCATCAAATGTGATGTCACCAACCCATGGTCATCAATTGTATCATCAACTATGTTGTCGTCAATTGTGTTGTTACCAATCCATTGTCACCAATTGTGTGTCAACAACTCGTTGTAACGAATTGTTTTGTCAACAACGTATTGTTATCAATTGTAATATCAACAAATCATCGTCATGTAATAACCGAAAATTTTAAACTCCGTTTAATACGGAATTTAACCGGATTCCGATCCGCTAACCTCTAACCTTTAAATGAAGTTAAAATGAATTTTAAATTCTATCATTTTATGCGACCTTAGTTCACATAAAATAATAAAATGTGTAACCGGAGATATTTCCGTACCTTTAAAGTAAAAAATAATAATTTACCTAATACGGAATATAATTCGGTAAAATTTTCCGCAAATGCCTACCGATCCATACGAGTAACAAGTTTCGTTTCAGCTCGTTTTAATGAAGCAAAAGTGGGCCCAATTGTATTGAGGACTGCCGGCCAGCCCAGCCCATTTTTTTTACCTCTAAATAAAACCTAATTAAGCTAATCTAATCTAACCCTAATCTACCCATCCGCTGCGTACCGCTACTGCATCCCCTCCCTTGCATTTTGAAGAAACTAACCGCAGCAGCCCTTCCGTCTTCCCCTACAGACGACGCCGCCACGCCGTGCCCTCCCGCCTCCCTCTTCGCCGGTGACAACAGCCGCTAGGTGAGCAATCTTCTCCGTCCATCTCTCCTCTTCCTCTCTCATTTCCGAACTGCAGCCATCCTAACCTTTGCTGCACACTCAACCGCAAGTCGTGCCTCCGTCCTCTTCTTCTCTGTACGAAGGCAGCAGCAGCAACACGAGCCACCGCGCCGCCTCTGTCAACCGCCGGAGCCCTGGGAGAGTGCCGCCCATCCTCGACGCCGGATCTGCTGAATCGGATACATCAAAAGCAAGACGGACGGTCCACTGCTGGTCCACCGCGTAACGCCGGCTGCTGCGACTTCGAACGCCAGGCCGGGAAGAGCCCTCCTAGCCAAAACCGCCGACGAGCAGGCCTTGTTCCGGACCAACGAACCGGCTGGAACAATTACGTCCTCGCCCCACAGGAATCGCAACCACTCGAGGCTACTTCGATCGACTTCAGTTGCGGTTTTACTCCCTGCAAAGGCACAGCTAGGGTGCGGGACGGTGAGTCTGATCCTCCTCCATGACTGCTAATTGATCGTCTATTCCTGTTACTTCTGGCATTCAAAAACTCCTTCATAGTACATTGTATCTATACATAAATATAGTGGTAGGAGAAGTAAGGTGTAAATAAAAATGTAAATGTGGCAGTGCTGTGTACTTATACACGAATATATAGATATACGAGACGGGAGACATAAGTATAAATATAAATGAATAAGTGCAGCGAATATACCTAAATATATATATATGGGTTAGGGTAACGTATATATATACGTATACGTATATGTATAAGAGTATAGTGTATCGAATGTATGTATAAGTTGTGATCAGATATATAGGTTTACGTATATAAATGCGAGTTGAGAGATATGAATCATGTAGGTATGCGGGTTCACGAGTGGTTATATAAGCGAGTTGAAGAGTAAGGTTAAAGTGTATATATATTACGGATAATATATGTATTAGAATAGATAGTAACCAGTTCAAAAAGAAATTAGTAGACTCTAGAATAAACTTTGAGAATGTTGACACTAAGGGTAAAATGGTCGTTTACCGTAAGAGAGTTTTTCCGTAATTCCTTCATATGAGGTTGGACATCTGGATGAGATTCTGACCCACAGGCCTTATTTGATAGGCGTTTGAGTTACCACGAGTACGGACTGTTTTGAGACGTGTTAGAGAGTGTTTTGACTCAGGTAAGTCCTTGCGACTTACTTAGCCAGTTTCTGAATATTAGTTGAGTGATAGTGGTTGTGTGTGCTATGTGCGTGTTTTTATTAATAATAACTTGCTAGGACGACCGTTATTATTATGTTTAAGGCCCAAGTGTATGTATAACGGGCCGTGACATCACTGCCCAGCTCTGACAGGAGACTGGGAGGTTCTCTATACCCAGACCAGGCAGGTACAAGGTGAGATGCATCGGATCCATTCCTGATGGGTACACGGGGGCGGAGGCGAGGTTTGGGAATCCCTCGTGTCACAAAATAAGTATCATTAGAGTGAATGACTTAAACGAAGATAATAAATGGATTGTTTGAAAGCATGATGAGTGTTTATTATTTTATGTGTGTGTGTGCTATTATTATTCTCCTAATGTTTAGATAACTAGCTAATGGTTTCTCTTGTTGTGTTTTTTTTAGATTTACCGCAGGTTAGACATGCAGCTGAATGATCCGGAAGTAGTGGTCAGCCGGGTCTCCGTACTCCTTAGAGTGGGGGTTGGGGTTGTGTTTGTCAATCTTTCTTTTGTTAAGAGAGTTGTTCGTTTTTCCCTTGTTTAAGTACCTTAGGCTGCTAGACCGTGTTGCATTCATTACCTTAAAAATACTATTTTATGATTTTCGGTTTTTCTTATTTGTGTCTTGTTGCAAGATCCTAGTAATATTGTTGTCAAACTGAGGTCGGGAGCCATTGTGAGGTCCTAACCAGTAATGTCCCGAGTTCTACGAATTCGGGGTGTTACAATCATTTGTACTATCAACAATCCAATGTGTTGGTGTTGTCACCGACTCCCAAAAACACCATATTACTGATGTAATCAACAAACTAAACCTTGGTGATAAAAAAAACTCATTTTTAAAAAAATGTTGTTTTTTTTAATTTTTCTTTTAGTTAGAATGTCAAAAACTATAAAAAAAAATTTATTAATATTTAATATTTTAATTTTTTAATTCCAAAAAATAACTTTAAAAATTCACCATATATCTTCCCCCAATCCCACTATATTTGTCAACTAGTTGTTACTCATTATATTAGACATTTAACTGTAAAACTCTTTTTCCTTTTTCATTGATGTAATATTTAAGTGTGTGGGGTAAGATGATGATATATCATCCCTAACACCAACTATACAAGGACCAATCACTAGAGCTAGAGCAAATACATTGAAGGAGAAGGAAGCTACATCATCTTCAAGTCATGACATAGAAGGATTTATCACAAGATCAAGAGTGAAGTCCATTGAAGAAGAGATTTCTAGCTTATTGGCAACATGTACACCTAAAGGGACTCTACTTGTGTTTACGTCTGCTTTAGTGACAATGGTTTCTACTATGGAAGGACCCTACAAGAGTGAAGATGATCGAGGAGCCAATAAATTTGGCCAATTCGAGATTTAAGCTAGTTAGTTAAAATCCGGCCCTGAGAACCAAATCTCGCCCGAGATTTGCTTATGTCGAGATCCGTAAGATCCCATCGAGATCTTATTAGTTGTTGGATATTTTATTTTTTTTAATACCTTTAAAGCTCTTGGAAGACTTTGAATGCCTACAACATCTTGAACACGTGAGTAGATTTTGAAATTATTAAAGGGAAGGAAATCTACCATAATATGATGCAAATATACACTATATACTCAAGGGATGAATATGTATGAGGGTGAAAAAGGCACTAAAATGGATGTTCTCAAGGGTTCAGTAGAATTAACCTCAAACCCTAAGAGGATTAGGGTTATCTTTCCTCCTCATAAATACGGGTTTGCAAATATTATTTTCTTCGGCTAGTTTTAATGCGAGAATTTCACCACTTATTGATAACATTCATTTTAACGTCATTTTCCACGATCATTCTTATCCATCCCTTAATACTTTTGGGCATATTAACATTTCTTATCGACATATTTCCTTTCCTTTTGTGTTTTTGAGATTCATAGGTTAGTTTTTGATATTGTAGGCATTCCAAGCGATTCTGGAGCTAAAATGGAGCTATTTATGAAAGAATATCGACAACGCACTAAGGTTTTCCCTAAGTTCAAGGAATTGAAGATCAAGACGGAATTGATTGAGATCCGAGAGTGAAGATCAAGAATTGCTCAAAGTTCTAGCGTCGATTTGTCGACCACCACCTACCAGTCGACCGGCCACCAGTGCACATGTTGATCATGTAACCATTAGTCAAGAGCAATGTCTTCCGAAGAATTTCCAAAGAGGTTGACCAACTAGGCCCCACAAGTTTGTTTGGACAATTCTATCTTTTAATTATAAGTGTTTGATAGATTTAGATTTGATATGTAATCCTAGGAGGATTAGGTTAGACATCCTCCTATAAATAAGGTTTGTCAGTCATTCGGTTTTCCATTTGCAGTTTTTGTTAGAAGGTTTGTAGTGTACGGAGATCGATCGACCACACCTACACCGATCGGTCGACCGATCCTTTTCCTCTTCGATTAATACAACTTTGAATTTGTGTTAAGGTATATCTTGCTAAATTCATTTGTTCTATGATCGAAAGAGCCCGACTATAAAGACCTATGATTATCATAATGATCTATGTATTCCTTGAGTGTTTATATGTGAGAGTTACTGTAGTTTTGAGTTGTTTTATGAAAAATGCGAGAGTTAAGTGTGGAGCGCTTTATATCTTCAGGTTGTTGATGGCAAAATGCTAGAGTCAAGTCACTCATGCCTTTTACATTTCGTAAAATGCGAGAGCCGAGCAAAATTGTTTCTTGCATAACATGATTTACATTTTTCTATGAATTTATCAATTGAGGTTATATGTGTATGTCATGGTTATCTCGATCTTAAAAGTCTTTTATTAATCGGTGATGCATCTAAAATTGTGTTACTTATGAAGTCCCTGATTCTAAATCAAGCAGCGAATAATTCTTCTCTATCCCTTATGCAACTCTTTCTATCTCGTCTTTTATACACCGATCGATTGACCGGTCTCCATCAATCGATCAACTAATTTTGTTTTCTCATCCTCATGATTTCCAATTTTGTAATCTATTTCTCTTTAGTTTTCACGTCATCGATCGACCGATGAGTTATAACAGGTTGACTGGCTAACTATTGTTTTTGTTTATGTTTCGTTTTATGATTTAGTTGTTTCATTATTAATCGGTCAAATCATTTCATCGCTTTCTATGAGTTCGATCGTGACTCATTTACTACAATCAGGTAAGTACTTGCGAGCTTTGAGGCTCATGTTTCAGTCCTCGTCACTTACTATAGCACATGGTCTGAATTTCCGTTCCAAATGATTAATCAACCTTGTTCCCATTGATTAATAAAAAAGAGAAATTATGTAAGTTATGTCTTGCTCGTTTCTACTAATTTAAGGTCCGGAGAGTCCGACTATGTATGGAATATCTATGATGTTTATTAAAACTTATGTCTTAATTCATGTGTTATGGCAGTTTAAGGTTTGTGTTTTACGAAATGCTAGAGTTGTGCATCGACATATTTTTATTCTATTTGTTCTTTAAAGTGTTAATTGCAAGGCATGAGAGTTGTATGATTCATACCTTATATACCCTACAAGATGCGAGAGGAGAGAAGTTATTTTCAAAAATACTATAGGATCGATTAATAATATAAAGAGAAAATTATGTAAACAGTACCCCATCTTTTGGCGTGATTGAACTTTAGTACCCCATCCTTTTAACTATCAGAACGGTATCTCATCTACTCACCCAGACCGAAGATTAGTATATACGGTATTTTTCACCCGTTAACTTCACAGACCTTCGTTAATTCTCAGGAGCAAAATTGTTCATGCCCACATAAACCCTAAATCCCAAATTTCTACCAAAATTATCTCTCCTTTCTCCCCTTTCTCTCTCAAATCTCTATGTAAATAAATCGAGATCGTCGCCGGCCCTAAGTGGATATGTCAACCAGAAGAAATTCGGCGGGGATACTACTTACATGTCTCTAATGCACAATTCCAATACCACAACAATCCATCTTTGTGCAATTCTGAATTCTACTGATAATCCTTTTTTCCTGGACAGTGTGATGTTTGGGCCTGATCTATGTGGTACTGACACCAAAAAGCTCCATTTGATACTTTCTTACCAAGGGCATAACTATCCCCTCAAGAAGGAATTAGAATGTGAGACCGACAAGTTAACGCATTTCTATACACTCGTGCTCAGGCCATATGCAAGATACAACATCCTCGTTGATGGCCGAGAGAAGGATACAGGAAGCATGTATACCGATTGGGACATCCTACCCCAAGAAAGATCAAAGATCTCAATGCTAAAAAGGTCTTCAATCAGTTAATCATATCAGCTTCAGCTCAAATTTGATCAGAATACTGAATCAAATTTCTTTTTTGCTCTTGTAGCCTGCTGATTGGGAAGAACATGAGTATATAGTGGACCCTAATCATGTCAAGCCTAAGGTGCATACGAATTTTCACCATCTCTTTTAGTAGTATTGAATTTTGAGTGACAATAATTATTTTGGTTACAGGGTCATGATTCAATTTCAAATGAGATTCCAAAACCAGATGCCAAAAAGGTATATACAGATTGATTTGATTCTTTTGAGAATGTTGCAGTTACATAAATCTGACCATTTTGGCCATATGAGTAGACTAAGCACTGGGATGATTTAGACCACCAGCGAAGAAGATGATAGCTAGGATTACTATAACTAAAAGAATTGTTGGGCTGATTTTGGCATCAGATGAACATCTTCCACTTAGGGCCGACGACGATCTCGATTTGTTTACACGGAGATTTGAGAGAGAAAGGGGAGAAAGGAGAGAGAATTTTGGTAGAAATTTGGGATTTAGGGTTTATGTGGGTGTGGACAATTTTGCTCCTGAGAATTAACGGTCTGTGAAGTTAACGGGTGAACAGTACCGTATATAGTAATCTTCGGTCGGGGTAAGCATGTCCACGGGTCGACCCGTAACGGCTACTTTTGGAAGAAAAAAATCCCAACGGCTAGTTTGATGAAAAAAAAAACAATTTAATTTAATAAATCTAACCTAAAAACAATTCTATAAATACCCCAAACTCAATTCATATCATCTCACACCAATTCTCATCATTCAATCATCTATTCACTCTCTCAATCTCTCCATAATTTCCAACTCTTACATTCAATTACTCTCCTAATCTCATATTCTCATTCTCTTATTTTTCATTTTACCACTCTTACTACTACATTCTATTATTCAAAAAAAAAATGTCTAGCCGAGGAAGACGTTCCGTTAGCGGTGCCGGTCCTTCATACGGCGAAGGTTTTATTCGAGGACGGCATTCCTTTAGCGGTCCTCCAACCGGTTCGGATTTAAGGCGAGACTTATTAAGTGGAGATCACGAGATCTTCGAGGAGGAGGAGGAGGATATCACGGTATCACCTACTTTCCCCAACACCCAATGATCCGAGACCCAATTCACGGAGGAGCCGGAGCCGGAGTGATGCGTCCTTGGAGGTAACCAAGGATAACTCCGGATCTAGATCAAGCAAAACTCCAACTACTCCTTGATTCTTTGTGCAACGTTGTATCGTTTCGGATCCAAAGGGGCGGAAGCGATGAAGAAACAAGGGTTACTTCGATCTAGAGAGATCGAATAAACCTTTTTGTGTGGATCGAAGGTTGATTCTTAAAAAGAATCCTCGAATATGGATTTCTTGGATCAAAGACGAGATCCAAGGAAGAAATTTGAGGGTTAGAAGAGAGATTTTGATGCCCAAGCTAAGTAGGAGGAAATTCTTCTCAAAACTTAGTAATATTGAACATGGAAAATAAGTGAGGCAAGATTTCTCTTATATAGAGAGACTTGCCTACCTATGGGCCAACGGGCCAAACAAAATACATGAAGAAAAGCCCAAAAGGGAAAACCTAAAAGGATAATAGCAAACCCTAAAAGGATAAGGTCAAAAGGGAATATTCTTATACGGAATATCCCTTTATTACATAAAAAGGAAAACATGAAAATATAGTCCGAAAATAAGCTAGCTTCATGCCATGGAGTCGGAAAGACGGGACATGCCGCTAACGGAACCGGTAGCCTATGCCATGGTGGTGTAGAGACAAGGCATGCCGGTAATGGGACCAAGTGAAGAAGTAATGCGGGTGATGATGGAGCCGGTGGCTCGAGCAATGGCCTTAGCTCGGGATCGGGTGATCGGTCCATCTAAACGAACTCTAAGAGCCTCGTCCTCTTCGTCTATGGTCAACGTAAAAGGGGCATCCAAGGGCGCATCAGTCCCCCCATCTTGGCTGTGAAACGTCCCCGTTTCACCATCGTCAAAGAGGGGCTCAACATAAGGGGCAAGGTCCTTGACGTTGAACGTTGGGTGTACTCCGTAGGAATCCGGAAGCTCTAACTTGTATGCATTTGGACCATGACGGGCTAAGATGCGGAATGGGCCATCACCACGGTCCAAGAGTTTGCTCATGCGGCGAGTAGGGAAACGCTTCTTCCGTAGGTGGAGCCAAACAAGATCACCGGGCTCAAAAGAGACGTCGCGGCGGCCCTTGTTGCGTTGTCCGGCAAGTTGGGCGGCACGACGTTCAAGTTGTGTCCTAGTCCGCTCATGAAGCTCAATGATTTGGGCGGCGCGGTTTCCGGCGATGATGTGTTCTCCATCCTTGAGCGGGCGGGGAGTGAAATCCAATGGTGTGTGTGGATTGAGGCCGTAGACAACTTCAAATGGGGACAATTTAGTTGCCGTGTGCCTAGACCTGTTATACGAAAACTCTACAACAGAAAGTAAGTCCTCCCACCTACGTGGGTTGGTCCTAGTGGTGGCTCTAAGTAGAACACCAAGAGTCCGATTGGTCACCTCCGTTTGACCATCGGTTTGGGGGTGATAACTACTTGAAAACAACAAGTTGGTTCCAAGTTTTCCCCACAACGTTCTCCAAAAATGACTTACGACTTTCACGTCCCGATCACTAACGATGGAACGTGGTATCCCATGTAAACGCACCACATTGTCAAGGAACAAGGTGGCAACTTCACTAGCATTTAGGGTGCTTTTACATGCGATGAAATGAGCCATTTTGGAGAAGCGATCGACTACCACGAAAATGGAGTCTTTGCCTCGTTTTGACATAGGCAACCCGACCACAAAGTCCATGGATAGATCCTCCCAAGGTCCCATTGGTATAGGCAAAGGAGAATACATCCCATCCGGACCTTGGCGCGACTTGGCATGATGACATGTGATGCAACCCTTGCAAAACCGTGTCACATGCATACGCATCCGGGGCCAAAAGAAATGCTCTTGGAGAGCGGAAAGGGTCTTGGTAGCACCGAAATGACCACGGCCCTCATGAGCTTCCTTGACCAACAAATGGCGTATAGATGAGCGCGGAATACAAAGTTTATCCGCTCGAAAAAGATAGCCATCGTTAATAAAGAAAGACTCGTGCTCTCGGAGGTCGAGGCATTGTGCCCATATGTCCTTCAAGTCAAGATCCGTGGCATATAACTCTTTGATAAGAGCAAAGCCATGTATCTTGGCATCCATATACACAAGGAGGGCATAGCGGCGAGAAAGGGCATCGGCTACCACATTCTCTTTGCCTTTCTTATGCCGAATGACATAAGGAAAGGTCTCTAAAAACTCTACCCAACTAGCATGGCGCCGACTGAGATTTGTTTGACTCTTGAGATACGAAAGAGCCGCATGATCCAAATGAATCACGAACTCTTTCGGCCACAAGTAATGTTGTCATGTCTTAAGACAACGAACTAGAGCATATAGTTCTTTGTCATATGTAGGGTAGTTGAGCGAAGGACCGGACAGTTTTTCACTGAAGTAGGCAATTGGACGATTCTCTTGTAAGAGAACTCCTCCAATGCCCACATTTGATGCATCACACTCTACCTCGAAAGTTTTCGAAAAGTTTGGGAGTTGGAGTAATGGTGCATTACAAAGGCGGTCTTTGAGCGCATCAAACGCTCGAGCATGGATATCACGCCACTCAAATGTGACACCCTTGGTAGTGAGCTCATGGAGCGGTGCCGCTACCGTGCTAAAGTCCTTGACAAAGCGTCGGTAGAAACCCGCTAAGCCGAGAAAGGCTCGGACCATGGTGACCGTAGTAGGAGTAGGCCACTCCCGAATAGCACGAACTTTAGATTCGTCTACTCGTAGTCCGTTCTTAGACACGACATAGCCAAGAAAGATAGTGGTGTCCTAGCAAAAGGCGCATTTGTCAAAGTTGACATACAATTGCTCTTGTCTAAGGCACTCGAGCGCTTGGCGAAGGTGCCCGATGTGATCCTCCAAAGACGTACTAAACACCAAAATATCATCAAAATAAACAACAACAAATGTACCCAAGAATTGGCGCAAGACATGGTTCATGAGGCGCATGAAGGTGGACGGGGCGTTGGAGAGGCCAAATGGCATGACAAGCCATTCATAGAGTCCATACTTCGTTTTGAATGCCGTTTTCCACTCGTCACCCTCGGCCATCCGGATTTTGTGGTAACCGCTCCGAAGATCAATTTTGGAGAAGATAGTGGCGCCATGAAGCTCATCCAACATGTCATCAAGGCGCGGGATAGGGTGGCGGTATTTGACGGTGATTTGGTTGATGACACGACAATCAACACACATTCGCCATGATCCATCTTTCTTTGGTACTAAAATTACCGGGACGGCACATGGTGATAAAGATTCACGCACATGTCCCCAGTCTAGGAGCTCTTGCACTTGACGTTGTAGTTCACTACAAAAAATAATTCAATTGGCCACTCTTGTTGGCGACGGCAAGAGTTTGCCGTCGCCATTGGTCTATATTTGGCGACGGCACAGCGACGGCAACATCAGCGTGGCAAAAATACCAATTATTTGCGTCGGCAATATAGGGCCGTCGCTAATAGTCTTGTAATTGAAGTACATATTCACGCAGCGGGAGTTGAATAACCGCCAGAGGCGGTGGCTAGAGTTGATCAAGGATTTTGACCTTGAGATTTCTTTACCACCCGGAAAGGCGAATGTAGTTGCCGACGCTTTGAGTCGGAAGACGCCTCAGGAGGAGGCGATAGCTCGGTTGACAGTACAGCCACAGTTACAGAGAGACTTAGCTTGGTTGGAGATAGAGATCCAGTTTCCCGATACAGCTCATCAGTTGGCCACCTTAGAGTTACTTCCTGACCTGTTGGGTGAGATCCGACAGAAGCAGGAGACCTGTCCGATGTTGACCCGGATCCGAGACCGGATGTCACGAGATGAGGCACCTCAGTTCACTATTGGTGCCGATGGAGTGATGAGACGACAGGACCGTGTTTGTGTGCCATCAGACCGTGAGTTGAGGCAGAGGATACTAGGTGAGGCTCATACTACCCCTTACTCCGTACATCCAGGAGCGAGTAAGATGTATAGGGACTTGAGACGTTCCTTCTGGTGGGGTGGTTTGAAGCCTGATGTGGCCCGTTATGTAGCTCAGTGTGCGACCTGTCAGCATGTCAAGATTGAGCACCGTAGATCCGGAGGAGAGCTACACCCACTGCCAGTACCACACTGGAAGTGGGAAGACATTACGATGGATTTCGTCACTGGATTGAGGCTCAGCAGAGGCTTTGATGCCATTTGGGTGGTAGTGGACCGTCTGACGAAGACCGCACGTTTCATTCCGATTAAGGAGACGTGGCCGGTAAGTCGTCTAGCAGAGGAGTTCACTAGACATATTGTGAGACTCCATGGAGTACCGAGGACTATCGTATCCGACAGGGATGGACGTTTTACCTCGAGGTTCTGGCAGCAGGTACATACCGCTCTGGGTACGAGTCTTCACTTTACCACTGCCTACCACCCACAGACAGACGGTCAGTCAGAGAGGACCATCCAGACCCTGGAGGACATGTTACGGGCATGTGTGCTAGATTGGGGACAGGTATGGCCAGATCACCTCCCACTAGTAGAGTTTTCATATAATAACAGCTGGCATGCGTCTATTGGGATGGCACCTTATGAGGCTTTGTACGGCCGGAGATGTCGTACACCGCTATGTTGGGATGAGCCTAGCAAGGCTGATGGAGTAGTACCAGATCAGATACAGGACGACATCGCCCGGATTGCCTTAGTCCGGGAGAGGATGTTAGCAGCTCAGAGTCGTCAGAAGTCCTACGCCGATAAGAGGCGTCGACCTTTGGAGTTTAGAGTAGGTGCACAGGTGTGGTTGAGGGTGTCACCTACGAGGGGAGTTAGACGTTTCGGCATTAAGGGGAAGCTGAGTCCCCGGTATGTCGGACCTTTTGAGATCGTAGAGAGAGTTGGAGAGGTTGCCTACCGACTAGCACTGCCACCGAGACTAGAGGGAGTACACCCAGTTTTTCATGTATCTCAGCTGCGAGAGTACATTCCGGACCCGAGACACGTCATCAGCCATGAGGATCTGATAGTGGAGCCTGACCATACGTTTGTAGAGTACCCCGTAGCTGTCTTGGAACGCAGTACCAGACGTCTGCGATCCAAGGAGATACCTATGATGAGGATTCAGTGGTCTAGGAGAGGAGCTGATGAGGCCACTTGGGAGACTGAGGAGAGTGTTAGACGTAACTATCCCGAGTTCTTTGCGGGGTTAGAGGTTACTCATGTTTGACGGGTTAGTACTCGGATGTTGTGTTGTTTGACCTTTCAGTTTTTCATGTGGTTTGGAGTGTTTCTGTTTTCTTTTGTGATACTTGTTTGATTGCTGCTTGAGTAGCTGCTTGTTAGAAAACAAAGATGTCCAGAAAACTAAAATATACCGAAAGAAATACGTGAATAGGGGAAACAATTTAAGTTTCGGGACGAAACTTCTTTTAAGGGGGCACTGATGTAATAACCAAAAATTTTAAGTTCCGGTAAGATGAAATTAAACAAAATCCGACGAGACCATTGTAAATAATAAATCAGTAAAACAGAACGAGTTTAGTTCTATCATTTTATGTGACCTAGATTCACATAAAATGATAAATTAAATTCCCGGGGATGATCTACGCTTTTAAATAAAATCAATTATAATTTATAAATACGGAAACTAATTCCGTATTATATAAATTCCCGCACTTTAACGAGTTCCGGATCCGTTCTAAAAAGAGTTGGATTGGAGTTAACCCGCTACTAGGCCCAAATTATCGGCCCAGCCCAGCCGGCCCATTCCTAATGACTAATCTAATTAACCTAATTAATTAACCTAATTAATTAACCTAATTCTAAACCTACGTTAAACCTACCGCTCCTCTACTCACCTTCTGTAACTCGCATTCCTTGCCGCTGAGAAGGGACGCCGCAACGCTGAAGCCGCGCACCAGCCGGAGTCCTCCGCCACCGCTCGCGCCGACCGCCTTGCGCCGCTCCCCGCCGGATCCAGCCGCCCAACCCTGCACGCCCAGCCGGACGGTAAGATCGATGCTCCCTTCTCTCGTCTCCCTCCCGCACCCTCTTTCGTTTCTGTTCTGTTCGAGCCAGACTTAACCACCGCCGCACTGTTGGCAGTAGCTGCGCACCAGCCGGACCGCCGCCACCGTCCTCGGCTACTGCTTCCGCCGTCCACCCAGTGCGCCGCCAGCCACCACCGAGCCTGCAGTCTTCCTCCGGTGCCTCCTGTTGTGATCGTTTCAGCCGACTCCGCAGCCTTCGATCGTAAGTAAAGTGCAGCGCATACCCTTCTTTATCTCCTATTCCGTATGACTAATCGACTAGATCGGTCCCTCACGGATCCTGCAGTGATAGCCGGCCAGCAGAACGGTACAAACAAGGGAGGATACGAGTCATTTCTCTGCAGCCAAAGGAGACGCCGAAACCCGCCAACCCTTAACGCCGGATTTGCAGATTTCGTAAGCTTGCTCCGCCCCTCTTCGTTTTCGCTGTCACCCATGTGTTGTGAACTGCTGTTGTTAAGCCTAAGCATAAATAACGTAAACGAGCTGCTGAGTATGTGCATAAATGAATGGAAGGGGCTGCTGTAAATTAATTTCAATTCTTCAGCTTTTAGGTTTCGAACAGCCCACCTTGTCGAACAATTATAAAATGTTTGGATAAAGATCCACCGTTGAATTTTGGATATGTTGTAGATGGATATAAGTAGTTTATCATATTAAAATTTGGTGAGAAATGAACGGTCGGATTGAAAGTTACGAGCTCCCGAAGTTAGGTAGTTGAGCAGTTTTATTGAACTTATAAAATTGGCTAAGTATAAGAAAGTAGAGTGAGGAACCGACTTTGGGAATTATTATAAAAATATCGGCTGAACAGTTTAGTGAAATTCTTTCTTCTAAGGCTAGATAGAACCTCATAGATGATCTAGATAATAAATTCGGAAATTTTATAAGCCGTTAAGAATTTTATTTTTAGAGCCGAAGTTGAACCTTTTTCGGTTCTTCCGGAAAAAAAAATTGAAACATAAGAAAAATGTCCGTTTCGCACCTAATAAAATTCTAAGAGTTAGGATATATTTTAGAACTTCAAATAGGAGTTTGGACATGAATTTTAGGGTCTTCGAGAAAATCGGAACGAAGGGTAAAATGGTCATTTTACCCTAAAACTAATAATGTAGCTAGTACGTCTTAATACTTTTAATCTCAGAAGTTTAGACTTCTATCTACGTGAAAGTGTGCTAATTCACTTATCGCCTTTAACAGGCAACTGAGTGGGTACAGTTACAGTGCAAGTGATTACTAAAGAGTCGAGCATTATAACAGGTAAGTCCTTTGGGCTTACTTAGCTGACTGCTAAATATGAGTATAAATGATGATGGTGGTGTGTGATTGACATGTTAGAGAGATAGGTTGTGATATATAAATACCGACCTGTATTTTGGCCTAAGAGTAACGGGCGGCGGCATTCCGCTCAGTAGCTCGCCGGGCGCTGGGGGTTTCTTTCGGGACTAGTCCACACATGGTTTGTAGTGACGCTACCAAAGGAAGTCAGCTATACCTACACCAGTTGGATAAGGAACGGAGGCGAGAACTAAAAATAGTTCTCGTGCCACAACTTAAATTGAATAATGTGAATCACCTAAAGAACAGATAATAATTTGTTGAGTGCCAGCATGATGTTTGTTTATTTTTTGTTCTGCGTGTGTTTGTGCTGTTATCATTTTTGCTTATATTTGGATAGTTAGCTAACGGTTTATCCGTGTTGTAGATCTGTAGAGATAGACAGTTGCAGAGAGATCCGGAACGGATGGTCAGCCGGGTCCACGTACTCATTAGATGGGGACGGGGGAGTCTTCCATACGTCATGCACGTTATGTATCTGTATATATGTTTGTAAGGCTGTCACATGTGTACTTTCATACCATTAAAAATATTATGTTTTTGAAATTGTTTTAAATACATTTGTGCCTTGTTGTAAGATCCTAGTAAAGTTGTTGTTAAACCAAGGTCGGGACCCATTGTGAGGTCCTAACCAGTAGCTCCCCGAGTTCCGAGAATTTGGGGTGTTACATTTTTCTTTCAAAATAATTAAAAATCCCTATAAATTTTAAAATTTTATCTCCAAAAATATTCCATCAATATAAATTTTAAAATTTTATCCCAGTAATGACAACTTGTTAAAAAATACTTTAAAAAAACCCTAACCAAATTCATCTCATCGAAGAGACGATGTACGTACTCTCTTCCTTGTTTGTCTCTAAGAACCCTCGCCAAAAGTTTTGATTAAGGACGAAATTACAGTTAGAATCGATTGACACCGTCCTCATCTACTCTCCTCCTTGTTGATTAGTCCTCTACTCTTCTCCAAAAACCCTCCCCCAAGACGATGTACGTACTCTTTTCCTTGTTTGCATATCTCAAATAGGTAACTTCAGCAGTTTAATGCTAATCTCTTTTCAAATCTCCTCCTGAAATTTGGGATGAGATGGGCTATAATCTGAATAAATGAACAAGGGGTTTAAAAGTCTGAGGTATTTCAAGAATTAGATTGGCAAATAACATTCATTTTTCATGTTTAGGCATCTTAATTTGTAGTGTGGGAGGTTAATTGAGTCATTTTGGTTGAAGGGCTACTTGTCTGTACAAATTAGAACAATGATAGAACTAAATTAATCATAAGATATAGATAAATAATAACCTAGCATCCGTTTGATGGCATGTGACGAGATTATTTTGGAGATGATAAGCTCAAATCAATAATTCATGAATGAAAGGATGAAAATTTGGAAAGAGTTGTAGTGAGATAATAGATTAAGGAACCACAAAGCATGGTAAATTTATGAATATGTTTCTGTGTACACTGAATTAGTAAGGAGATGCATGCTGAAATAAGTAAAGGAACTGCAAATCATGGTGAATTGATGATTATTTACTCTGTACAGTGACTCGGTGAGGCTGGAGAGTATGTTTTAGAGATGTAGTTACAAAATATCGTGCCAAAGACTCGAAGGAGAAACATATAGCTTTTCATAAACCAGACACTCAAACCTGTAACATGGATCTGATAGGACTATAATAATCTTTGTGCGATTTATTTACGGAGCATATTATGCCTGAATTGTGTTGACTATGTAGATTAGTTACACCTTAAATTATTTTCCAATGAGCTGTTATTAGGGCTGTGCAAAATCGGACCGGACCGGGAAACCGGACCGGACTGGGAAACCGGACCGGACCTGACCGGACCGGACCTGACCGGACCGGAATTTACGGTCCATGCTTTTCAGAAATTCCGGTTTACGATCCGGGTCCGGTTTTGGACCGGTTTGGACCGTAACCCGGGTCGGACCGTAATTAAAAATCCGGGTCGGACTGTAAATTTAAAAAAATCCGGTCCGGACCGTAAATTTAAAAAAATCCTGTCCGGACCGTAAATTTAAAAAAATCCGGTCCGAACCGTAAATTTAAAAAAATCCGGGTTGGACCTGTTTTAACCCTAAATTTCCAATTAGCCGAATGAATCACTTATTTCACTTTCCCCTTCGCTGCTTCGCACTTCGCACTTCGGACACTAGGGCTGAGAGAAGCCGACCGGCGACCGCTCACCTTGCCGCTGCTGCCGGCCTGCCTCTTTCTCTCCGTTCGACCCTCACCGCTCGACCGCTGCCGGCCTGCACTGCTGCACTTCGTTGTCCACTTGTCCCGACTTCTCTCAGTTCTCTGCTGCACTTTGAGTCTTCGCTAGTTCGTTGTCCCGAGTCTCCCGACTTCGCTGTCCCGACTTCTCCTCTCTATTCTCTGTGTCCGGCCTGCACTGCTGCACTTCGTTCCACTACTATCACTTTTCTCCTAGGGTTTCTTTCTGGGTTTTGCCCTTATCGCCGTCTTCGCCCTTCCATCGCCATCTTCGATCGCCGGTAATCTTTGACGGGTTCTTCCTCCTCATCAACATCTTCTTCTGTTGTTTCTTCTATTCAGTATTAATGGGGTTCTTCTTCTATTCATTATTGATGGATTAACGGGGTTCTTCTTCTTCTATTAAACGTAAGTCCTCTGCTCTCTAACCTCATCTTCTTCCATCATCGTCTTTGTGATTCTTCTCAAGTAAATACTTGTGCCATCTTACATCCTCTTCTGATTCCATCTTACTGTATATAAATATATATACAGAATAACCTTGTTTGATTTGCAATAGGATTTGTTTTGCCAATACTTGTGCCATCATACATTTTGTCATCTTACATTCAGTATTCACTTCTTCTATTCAATATTAACTATTAATTTTTTTATTCTTTTCTATTCAGTATTGATGGATT
Source organism: Fagopyrum esculentum (assembly GCA_033239045.1). Classification (NCBI taxonomy): domain Eukaryota; kingdom Viridiplantae; phylum Streptophyta; class Magnoliopsida; order Caryophyllales; family Polygonaceae; genus Fagopyrum; species Fagopyrum esculentum. The sequence continues at coordinate 29,242,891 of BSUD01000007.1, forward strand.
AACAAGGGCCTTACATCTTGTCATCATCTTCTAGCAAGGTTACTGTTGTATTTTGGACCTTTTGGTCATACTTTAACTCTTAATTTCATAGACAAACTAGCAAGGTTATTGTTGTATTGACGGCTTAGTTTACTACTTTACTGTCACTTTATTTTTGTACTGATCTTTCTTTACCAGTTTATTTAGATTTTCCTTATAATCTTGTATAGCTTTCTTGATTTGTATTGTTGTATTTTCCTGCTTTATTTTGGTCATAAATATTTCATACACAAAGTCACAAACTAGCTTTGTATTGCTGTAAGTTTGGTCTGTGGCATGAAAAAGGCCTTTGAAATGAACTAGAAATACTCAAACAGTCAAACTACCTTACTTTTTTTAAACCTGGATGACCTTTAATAGGGCCTCTTTCTTCATGAGTTCATTCTAAATTGTAATGTAGATTGTGTACTTTGTTGATTGTATTTATTTCCTTTTTTTCAAACCTGAACTACGAATACTAAAATAGTCAAACTAGAACAAATCAGATTGTGTATTTTGTTGATTGATATTTCCTTTTAAAATTTTAATTATGTGATTCCATTAGGTTCAAGTTCAAATGACTTCTTTGACTTTTGCCGAGCTTTGTTCACTCCATAGTGGTTAGTGATTTTATTAAACGGTCCGGCTCTAAACGTTTCCGGTTCCAAACGGTTCCGGTTTCAAACGGTTCGTAACGGTCCGGTTCCAAGCGCTTCTATGATTTTATTAAACGGTCCGGTTCCGGTTCAGGGAAAAACGGTTCCTGACCGGTCCGGTTCTAAACGGTTCCCACCGAAAAACTTTTTGGAACCGAACCGTTTACCTTAAACGGTTCGGTTCCCGGTTCCACAAGAAAATGCCGGTTCTGGAACCGTTAACAGCCCTAATATGTTTAAGATTCGTCTGATTTCTCTATTGAATTGAATGAATTCAGTGAAGTAGTGAACATTGTGAGCTGTTGTAGTGTTGTCAGTTGTGTGCTACTACTTTGTGTGATGGTTGTTAACCTCTCTTTCTTCAACCCTCTCAATATATGTTTAAGATTCGACTTCTCCTCTCTACTTTGTGCTGAACAATATGCTTACTTTGATTTTTTGTAATTTTCTGCAACAGATACAATTTTTCAAATTTTAAGAGCAGTTTCCGACTCCGAGCAGTCTCCGGTCTCTCTCTCAGTCTCAGGTACGCTCTCTGCCTCTCTCTCTCGGAGTCTCTAGTATCCTCTACTCCTCTCTGTCTACTTGAGTCATCTTCTCTTGATTTGCTGAGTATGTAAAACTATTGCACTTTGCTGAGTATGTAAATCTATTTTTTAGTTGGTAAAAGAAATGAGTATAGACATGTCTTTTTTACACGAGCATGATAAACTGAATCATAGATATAAAGACATTGAATGCTGAATCATAGACATAAAGACACTTAATGTTGTTGAATCAAATTTTCACACTGAATGCTGCTGAATAAAAAAAACTAGGTTACAAGTTATAAGCTGTATATACCGGGAAAACTTGGTAGTAATAATCCGCAATGGTAAGCATACTGTTCCATGGCAGAAGAGTAAGATATTAAACCCACCACATAGAGATAAAGACATTACCAAATTTAAAATCTTAAAAAACATATGCACATTAACTTGTATATTCTAACTTTATAATGCTCATTAATTTACACATATGATGATAACTCTAAGTGAAACAAAGGAACTAATATCACCGAATTTCAAAAGATAATAACTCTCAAAGGATCTACAACAAAAAATGTTGGTAGATATATTATACATATAAATTAGGAGGGTATATGATCGAATTAAATAATTTGTATTTATAAGTATATATTTTAAATGTGTTGGTAGAGATGAAGAGCTTTGCACTGACATGTGAGAAGTTTGAGGTGAAAGTGGGACCCATATCTTCTTTTAGGTTGACCAATAGTCGTTTTAATAAATTTATTTTGGTGGTATACCTTACACATGGAAAATTATTTTTCTTGCTGTCTATAAGGTTCATTAACTGGTAAATATATGTGCATATATATGTAGGCGATCTGAGGTGATTACAATGCCTTTAGACAAGTCATGGATTGATTGGGGAACTAGATGTTCTGTGGCATATTTTGAAAAGTTAGACGAATTTTTAGAGTTTGCATATGTCAACAAGGAAGTTGGTTCTAGCATATATTGTCCTTGTAGGAAATGCCAAAATCGGCTCTTGTTTAGAAGAGCGGTAGTTAGGGAGCATCTTCAAGTAAATGGATTTTGGGTAAGGTATAAGCTTTGGACGAGACATGGTGAAACTATTGATCAGCTTGAGCAGCATATACAAATGGATGATATCCTTCCCGACTCAGATGTGTATATGGATGATGAAATGTCTAGAATGGTTGAAGATGCCGTAGGAACACCAAATATACCTGTTCATGAAAGTCAGAATGACGTATCTATGCACATTTGCTTATTGGCGCAATAGCGAGATAGAGGTATTATTATAATTTAATTTAAATAATTTCTCATGATTATATTTGAGTGTTGTTTTTATGTAGGCCATAGCAAAGAAGAATGCTATGAATCGAGAGCAGCAAGGACCACATCACATCATTGATCGGAAATCTTTTGCCCAAATAAGGCATGAAGTACGTATCTATGCACATTTGCTTAAATATTTATAAAGATTAAGCCACAATTGAGTTTATTATACATTACTTGTTGTAATCAACAGATGGAAATAAATGGAGAGCCTACGGATAAATTGAGTGTTTGGTTAAAAGAACGAGACCCAACCGACTATGATGTTGTTGAAGCCATTGTAAGCTTTTCTAACAATATAAATTTAAATCTATCAGTATTTACAATAACTAACTAGTTTGTGAAATTCATGCTGAAGGACTACGAAGAAGAGTTAAGTAAGGAGCCCGATGATCAACAACAACTTACGGCTGTAAAAGATCGAATATTTCACAAGATAATTGGAGTTGATGGCCATGGTTATTGTCGAACATTTGGTTCTAGTGCACCTCCTTCTATGGTGTATCCATCAGACCCATCTACATATAAGAGCAATCCGGAGCAAATGCAAAAGATGATGGAAGAGCTAAGAGTAGAAGTCATTGAAGATGTAACTCGAAAAGTCACTGAAGATGTAACAACAAAATTGACGAAGCGCTTTGAGATGAAGTATGAAGAATTGAAGAAACTTTTTATGCAATCAGAGGGCAATGAAAGAAGAAGCTCGCACTCACTTACACAGGTTAGTTTTGGTAATCTAGAACTTTAAATTCTTTAAAAATTCAATTTTAATAAGTAAATGCTCATCTATGTTCATAAGAGTTGTTACCGTTATTTTTCTCCATCTAAACTATTGTTATTATTTCATATTTTATAGGTTGCAACTAGTGCACATCGAAAAGAGTCTATTGGAGATGGAGATCATGTAGCATTAGAAAAGGAACCAATTAGCGAAAATGATGCAGTTGATGAAGAATTTGTCCAAGTAGAAGATGTTTAGATCGTGAAAGTGTGTGATTGTGAACCTCATTACCACTTTGTTAAAGATGAAGTACATCTAGATTTTGTACTTTCAGATTGTGAACTTATTTACATTTCGAATAGAGCTATTTTGATTGTTTTGAAAGTTAAATACACTTTTTTGGTTTATAAAAATTGTAGTTGCAATTTAATGCAGTCATTTAGATGTTTTCAGACAATACAGGTTGTGGTATAGTTTTACAAGATGTGGTAGAATTTTCCACCAAATTAATTTTGTCACGGCAAGTTACCGTTGCTACAAATTAATATCTTAAACACATTTTTACAATTTGTGACGGCTCAATGCCGTCGCCAAAAATACAAATTTCCCACCAAATTTAAATTTTGCGACGGTTCCTTGCCGTTGCCAAAGATATAAAATTTCCCACCAAATTTCGAAGTTTGCTACTCACAAAACGGCGACGGCTGTAGCCGACGCGAATATTTGGCGACGGATAATACCGTCGCCAAAAGGCGACGCCAAATATTAGCGACGGCCAATTGCCGTCGCCAAAATTTTTCGCGTCGCCTGTTCTGGCTACGCCCGGTTTTGCCGTGGCCAAGCCGTCGCCGTTGATTATTGGCGACGGCAAATGCCTTTTCTGCCGTCGCAAACAGCCGTCGCTAATTGAATTTTTTTTTGTAGTGGTTCCTTCGTCTCTTCCGGACTTGCTCGGTACGCGGCACGGTTTGGCAAGGAAGCACCGGGCACAAAGTCAATTTGATGTTCAATCCCTCGGATAGGTGGCAAGCCGGGTGGGAGATCTTTGGGCATAATATCCTGAAATTCGGACAACAACAAAGACACCTCGTGTGGCACATTCTTGGGTCATGAGAAGTAGATAAACAAAACGGAACAAGTAAAAAGCATGGGAACTTGCCTTCCATGACCGGTTGCAAATCATGCCGGCGAGCTAAGAGTATCCGTGGCTCACACCGTCCTTGAATTACGGGATCCGAAGATGGTAAAGGTGCGCCCGAAGAAACGATGCGACCTTTACTACCTTTGGATTCGGTAGCATGGACAAGAGGGGCGGTGTTTCGGGATTTGGAAGTACTAGCACCTACAACATCGGGACTCCGGGGGTCCGATTTTGCCGGTGCTTTAGCGGACTCATCAATAGTTTGTTGCCTCTTCCGTTCCGCATAGTCAACCAAAATTTCGTGCGGAGTCATAGGCAAAAGTGTGACCCGTTTTCCATTATATTGGAACATGTACCGATTAAGATAACCATCATGATATGTGCGGCGATCAATAGTTTTTTTTTTAACACAAATCCGTATTGATGAAGAGTTTTTTTGCTTTTCTTGGAATATCAAATGCGAGATATCCGAACTTTTCGTTAACAAAAATATCCCAAGAGATTTGGTGAAATTAATTAACAAAATTGTCGGATTAGGTCGGTTTAAGAAAAAAACGGGTTTGATAAATGGTTTGAAGGCAAACCAAATATCTCCTATTTTTGTGCTTTTTGTTTTGAGTTAAACACGGAAAAGAAAAAAAAAATTCAGGGAAAATGGATGAACATGATGAAGAACATGATGAACAACATGAAAATCATGAAGAACAAATGAAGAACATCATGAACAAACGAAGAACATCATGAACATCATGAACAAAAAAGGCTAAATAGGTTTAAGATAATAACGCACAAAAACAAGAGTAAAGAGAACTTAGCTTTGATCCCTTGCTCTGATACCAATTTGATGTGTCCTTGGAGGTAACCAAGGATAACTCCGGATCTAGATCAAGCAAAACTCCAACTACTCCTTGATTCTTTGTGCAACGTTGTATCGTTTCGGATCCAAAGGGGCGGAAGCGATGAAGAAACAAGGGTTACTTCGATCTAGAGAGATCGAATAAACCTTTTTGTGTGGATCGAAGGTTGATTCTTAAAAAGAATCCTCGAATATGGATTTCTTGGATCAAAGACGAGATCCAAGGAAGAAATTTGAGGGTTAGAAGAGAGATTTTGATGCCCAAGCTAAGTAGGAGGAAATTCTTCTCAAAACTTAGTAATATTGAACATGGAAAATAAGTGAGGCAAGATATCTCTTATATAGAGAGACTTGCCTACCTATGGGCCAACGGGCCAAACAAAATACATGAAGAAAAGCCCAAAAGGGAAAACCTAAAAGGATAATAGCAAACCCTAAAAGGATAAGGTCAAAAGGGAATATTCTTATACGGAATATCCCTTTATTACATAAAAAGGAAAACATGAAAATATAGTCCGAAAATAAGCTAGCTTCATGCCATGGAGTCGGAAAGACGGGACATGCCGCTAACGGAACCAGTAGCCTATGCCATGGTGGTGTAGAGACAAGGCATGCCGGTAATGGGACCAAGTGAAGAAGTAATGCGGGTGATGATGGAGCCGGTGGCTCGAGCAATGGTCTTAGCTCGGGATCGGGTGATCGGTCCATCTGAACGAACTCTAAGAGACTCGTCCTCTTCGTCTATGGTCAACGTAAAAGGGGCATCCAAGGGCGCATCACGGAGGAGCCGCCGTTGAACAACACTCAACTAACGGCGGCGGTCTTCCGATTTTGGTTTACAAAGGGTGCTCCCGATGCCAACGGAGTTTTCTATGCCAAATGCAGTTTTTGTGCGACACAATACAAGCACAAAAAGGGAGAAGGCTACGGGAACTACAAGAGGCATATCCGGAACAAGCATCCCAAGAAAATGGGATTAGCACGAGGGCAAACACAACTTACCAGGTACGCATCTACTTCTAACCAACCTCCTTCTCTATTTACATATGATCATTCTTCTTCTATGGATGCATTTTCGGAAATGTTGGCCGTAGATTCTTTAGCATTTAGTTTTGCACAAAATGTTGGTTTTAATAATTGGATGCAAAATCATGCTCAACCCGCATATAAACCGATTTCTCGCCAAACCGCTAAAAGAAAAATGATGCATTAATATAAAATTCGTAAAGAAGAATTGATTAAATATTTTATGGACAACGGTGATATTCAAGTTTCTATTTGTAGTGATATTTGGACCGACGGTTTTCAAAAAAATTCATATATGGGTATTACTTGTCATTTTGTTGATAAATTTTGGATTTTAAACAAAAGAGTTTTAGCATTACGAGTTTTCAACGAACAACACACCGCCCAAAACATTGTCCATTTGATTGCAAATGTTTTGGAAGAATATAGATTAGTTTCACGAGTTTTTTCAATCGGTTTTGATAACGCCTCCGCTAACACGGCTTCCATTAGAGATTTAACCAACTATTGTAAGCCGACGATTGGAGGTAAATTTTTTCACATTAGGTGTGCCGCTCATATTTTAAACTTGTGTGTTCAAGACGGTTTAGCATATGTTGGAGATTTAGTACAACCTATTCGAAATATTCTTAATGAACTTTGGTCTAAAAAAAGTGTACGTAGTAAATGGTATACATATTGTAAACAAAATAACGTTTATCCTAAAAAATTTCCAAAAGATGTTTGTACAAGATGGAACTCTACTTACAAAATGATTTACGAATCATATGAATATCGAAAACTTTTATGTAGTTTTGCCGCACAACATATTGACGGTGATTTTGTTTTCGGTGAATCTTGGGTTTTAGCAAGAGATGTAATGGAGGTTTTCAAACATTTTTATGATGCTACTAACACTTTTAGTTATGTTTATACACCAATTTCAAACATATTTTATTATGTAGCAATTAATATTGCATTTGCAATTCAACAAGGTCTTTTAATTGAAAATATTTCACAAGCTATTTATTCAATGCGAAGTAAATGGTTAGCTTATTATACAACCATTCCCGATGTTTTTCTTGTTGCATTTGTGTTAGACCCTAGACGTAAAATGGATGGTTTAAAACAATTTTTAGAAAGTTATTATGAATTTTTAAGTTTAGAACAACATCCCGATTGTCATGTTTCTACCATAATTGGTAATGTTAGAAAATTATTTGATGAATTATTGGTTCAATATCGTGTTTCCGATCGAGGTCAATCTTCTCAACCCCCTCCTCGCTCTTCATCTTCAAGTTCATCTAAATTTAAAGGCTGAATTTGCAAGGTGGGTCTTTTACAATGTAGAGTTTAGATTTAGGGTATCTCATCATTTCATTTGAAAAATGGGCTCCTATTGTAGAAAAAATCAGAAAAGTAAGGGACATAGGTTTCATTTGATTTGATGGGTGACATGTAGAAAAAATCAGAAAATAGTCCAATCAATTCAGTCAGCCCATCTTTTTCCCTCCTTTGTCCCTTCTTCTTCCCTCCTTTCAAACCTAAATTTATTTCTGGGTATCCATATGCAGCTCTTTTCTTCTTCCCATTAAAACACAGAAATCTGGACTGCTTGTTGAGCTTCTTCTTCACCGGAATGTATTTGTGGGTAAGCAGTGTTTGTTCCTATTTTTGGGTAAGCAGTGTTTGTTCCTATTTCTGGGTAATCTCAAACTTCTTGGGTAATTTATTTGTGGGTAATCTGAAACTTCTCATCTCTTCTTTTTGTGAATCTAAAACACTGAAAGTTCCTGTTCTATTTGTGGGTAAGCAATGTTTGTTTACATTTTCTATTTGTGGGTAAGCAGTGTTTGTTTGTATCCATGGATAATCTCCAACTTCTCATCTTCCTGGGTAATGTATTTCGGGGTAAGCTGAAACTTCTCATCTTCATGGGTAATGAATTTCGGGGTAATCTAAAACAGTCAAACTTCCTGGGTAATGTCAAACTTCTTGGATAATCTATTTCTGGGTAATCTCAAAATTCCTGGGTAATGTATTCATGGGTAATCTATTTGTGGGTAAGCAGTGTTTTTTTTTTCCCCAAAAAAATTAACATCAAATCATTTAAAAAAAAAAAGTCTGCACCCCTCTCTTTTCAATTCAATGTCTACATTAGCCTAGTTTATACTTTTCAGACCTATTTTATGTAGTAAATATATTAGAGGCCCATTTCACAAAATGAAAATTTTTGGGGTCCTCTTTCTCTCATTATTTCAAATTTAAATCAATGGCTAGAGATTTGTTTGGCCCGAAAAGGGCAAAAACCACGTCGAGTTCCAACTCGGAACTCGACGAATATCTAACCATTTCTTTTGAGTTTGCCAATGATGAAGAAGAGGAGGATTTCAACATATTAGAATGGTGGAGCCGACCGGAAAGAATGAGGTTCCCTACCCTCTCAAGGATCGCGGCACAAATTCTCGCCGTTCCCGCCTCAACGGTAGCGGTTGAGCAAACCTTTAGCCGGAGTGGAAAGGTGCTCGATCCGACGAGATCAAACATGTTGCCCGAGACGTTGGAGGCACAAGTCCTCCTAGCCGATTGGAGGAAAGCGGAAATGCGAACACAAAAGAACAACCTCTCGGCGGAGGAAGGCGACGAAGATGACGACGAGCGACAACAAACACCATCGGATGTATCGGCGGGAGAGTCCGACTAAGGTAAGGGTCAATCGGGGATATAAACAAAGGTAAGAGAACTACGTGGGCTTTGATTCCTCCTCCCCGAGAGGATACGTAGGCAACCGGGATTCCGGTTCAAGCCCAATTCTTTTTTTCTTTTTTTTTTTAAGTTTAAGACTTAATTACTTAAACTTAAGTAACTTAAGTTTAAAAAAGAATTTTATAAACTAATAAATAGAGGACTTAAACTTAGAAAAATTGGACTTAAACTTAGAAAAATTGGACTTAAACTTAAGTTAAGTTTAAGTCCAATTTTTCTAAGTTTAAGTCCTCTATTTATTAGTTTATAAAATTCTTTTTTAAGTTTAAGTCCTATTTTTAATTAGTTTATTTTCTTCTCCTTTTTTAAGTTTAAGTTCAATTTTTATATTATATTTATTTTCTAATTTTTTAAAGTTTATTTCCATTTTTTTTTTAATCTTACGTGGCCGACCCGTCGACCCGCCGGGTCTGACCCGTGACCCGGCGGGTCGGCCAGATACACGGGTCCGGGTCCGGGTCACCCTCCCCGGACCCATGACCCGGCGGGTCCGACCCGTGGACATGCCTAGGTCGGGGTGAATAGATGAGATACCGTTCTAATAGTTAAAAGGATGGTACTAAAGTTTAGCCACGTCAAAAGATGGGTATTGGTTAGATAATTTTATATAATATAAAATAGTAAAAAGATGGGTAAGAAAAAAGGTAGCCACGAGAGGAGACAAGACAGTGAAGATACTGTTGACAAACTTAAAACATAGAACATGCATTCCTATTATGTAGACTGTAGGGGCATCTTGGCAGCAGAACTAGGAAGCACGCTTTCACACCTTAGCTTCTCTTGAAAAGACAAATTCAAAAGCTAATCCTCCAAAACTGCTAATCTACCTATTAATCATATACAGTACATCAATTGGAGACATCATTGATAATCAATACGAATTGATGAGATTTGACAAATCTCGTTGGCATATGAATCTTCTTTCACTTATAGGTGTCAAAGACAGAGATACGAGCAGATCGCTAAACTGGGCTCGTGTATAAGTTTATTAAGTGATAATTTTCATTTAGTTGACATGCATTATCATGGTTAATCGAGATCGTCCATTAATCTTATCTTATATCTATTAAAACATAACTTTTTTTTTTTTTTTGCTACGAGTCAACGCCACGTTTCTCGGAGTTTAAAAAATTTATTTTAAAAAGTGATTTTTAAATATTAATATAAATTGCAAATTGATTTCTTAATTTGTCTAAATATATTTAAATAAATATTTTACAAAAATAATTTTAAACTTTTACGGATTTTTTAAATATTAATATAAATTTATTTTAAAAAGTGATTTTTAAATATTAATATAAATTGCAAATTGATTTCTTAATTTGTCTAAATATATTTAAATAAATATTTTACAAAAATAATTTTAAACTTTTACGCATTATCATGGTTAATCGAGATCGTCCATTAATCTTATCTTAT
>BSUD01000007.1:29257462-29279141 GCA_033239045.1 Fagopyrum esculentum
AAAAAAATTTGTATGTATTTTAAAATAAATCGTTTTCTTGTGAAATTTTAAAATTTTTTGGGAATTTTTTTTATTTTGTATATATTTTAACTAATTTTAATTTAAAATTTTCTTAAATCGATTTTTTTATTTAAAAATTAGTTAAAATATATAAAATTCCAAAAAAACGTTATTAAAAATTACAAGAATATTTTTTTAAAAGTGAAAAAAATATTTTAAAATTTATTTTTAATAATCTAATGTTTTTTTTATAAAAAAAAATTTACAAATTTTCTTTTTTATAAAAAATATTTACGAATGTATTATTTTAAAAAAAAACTTAATTTATATTTTTTAACTTATTAAATGTGATTAACTTGATTTAAAAAAATAAAATTCACCTCACATAATTATTTCTTCATGACATAATTATTTCTTCATGACATGTCAAAGTTCGGTTGCCACGTCACCGCCTCAGTTAGGATTTTTGCCGGAAAAATAAGACATATTATTTTTGGTAAATACGATGATAGTTTGTATCGCTCCCAATAAATTTTAAAGTTGGTATTATTTTGACTTGAATATTGATAGTTGGTATTATTTTGGGTTGTTTTTTTTATTTTTTTTATTATTTTATCTTTTAATCTCTATATAAACAATATTGATCACCAATCGCTTCATATCAGAAGATACCCTTCTTATCTCGCCGTTTAGCTGAGCCGGCCTTAGACTTTGTATCAAGTGTCAACTAGTCCAAGATAATTGCACTTGAGGGGGAGTGTTAATGATGTAGGACCATCACATGGAAGATATCAAGGTCACATTACTAGAGCAAGAGGTAAGAAGATCCAAGAAGTTACGTCAAGGGAAGTGCTATTGCTTGGCACAATGCGTGAACCATTTAATTGCCATACATCATGTGTTAATCTTTTGGTGAATGTAGGAGCAAGCGAACCAAGGGAGGAGACCATGCCGACGTGCTCATTTCCCAGGCAGCTCGAGGAGACCATGCCGACGTGCTCACTTCCCAGGCAACTCGAGGAGACCATGCAGACGTTATTCACTTCCCATGCAGCCCAAGAGGATAGGTTGTTGCTCACGTCCAAAGCAGCCCAAGAGGGGAGGCTGTTGCTCACGTCCAAGGCAGCCCAAGAGGGGAGGCAGCTGCTCACGTCCAAGGCAGCCCAAGAGGGTAGGTTGCTGCTCACGGCCAAAACAGCCCAAGAAGGTAGCCAGCTGATCACGTTCAAGGAGGCCCAAGAGAGTAATCAACTCCCTCATTCGGATCATCATTTGGGCTCTTAAAAACCATCCAAATCACTCATGGATCTGTTGAACAATTCAGCCCATTCGGATAGTCCATTTGGCTCTTAAAAACGTCCAATTCACTCCAAGGATCTGTTTTGAATAAGTCAGCCTATTTCCATGCCAATTAATTGTTTGTTAGGTTGTTAGCTACATTAGAGGAAGCTCTCTTATTACCACCTTCCCACTAATGTTTTAGTTTTCTTTTCTTTATTTTTGTCTAGATAAAAGAGTCTATATATAGCCTCTTTAGCTGCTGATTAGGTACGTTATTTTCATTGCTTAGAATTACAATTGTAATCATTCACAAAATCAATCAAAGAACAAGAGAGTTTTTGGTTGGCATTGCTGTTGTTTGCTTGGCTGAGCTTGTTCGTGTCAACCGCCTTCGGATTGGTGCTTCGAGCCTTCACGAGTCCCTCTTTGTGCTAGTCCAGCCGGAGCTAGTGTAAAGTTGTATTGGAGACGGGTCTAGGGCATTCACGAAGTGGGGTTTTGGCTCTTCAGCCTTGGTTCCTTTTGTTGACTCTCTTTGGTTCTTCTCTACACCTTCCTGCGTCCATTTACCATCGACATTTCATTCCTCATTTGGATTCGCCTCATTCAGCCGGATTCGGGATCATTGTACCTAGATCGACTCATTCACGGACTAATACCGTATCAGTTGGTATCAGAGCTCAGTTGGTACAATTGATCACTCCTTTCTTCTTTGTGAACCTTATTGCTTATCCAATTGAGGTTTAACTTGTGCTTGAAGTGTTCAAAAGCAAAAGCCAAGGGTCCTTAGTGCCGGACAACATCTTGAGGAGAGGTAAACACAAAACACAAAAAAAAAGAGCTCGAACGCTGCATACACATTCGGTAACCTTCTCTCCCACAAATCTCGTTGCAATCAATTTCGGTTACCTCCTCTCCTACAAATCTTTGACAAAGTCTAAGAGATCTTTCAAAAAAAGAAAAAAGAACAATACAAACCGGCTGGCCTTTTATTAATCGACATCAAGCACAAGAAAACTCCCTCAAAACGTCATTCTAATCACAAATCACCATACTACACCAACCTAACGGTCAATACTCCAATTAGGGGTGTCTTGATCCATCTCCGACACTAACATCAGTTTCAGCAGTTCTAGTCCAAAGGGTTGCTAAGAAGGTTCGAAAATCGTGATCTTAAGGTGTTGTATCCTTACAACTCGAGCCACCAGCTAGGCAATAGCAACGAGAGAGTGAGCGATAAACAAGTGAGATCTTTGTTTTTCTAACCTAACTGGTTCTTTGTTTGTTACTTGAGCATGTCCAGGTCCCGAAGCCCCAGCAAGTCTAGTAGCGAGACCGTCACGCCTGAGATGATCAGTCTATTGAAGCAATTGTCCGATTCCGTAGCTAACCTATCCAAACGAGTGGAGTCTATGGAAGCACGAACACCACCAGCGGGGACACCACCTTTGAGAACCAACTATGAATTTGGCGGTCCTTCACGCGTTACTAGAGAGCCGGATCATCCGGATCAAGGTAATTTACAGTCCAACGTCCACCCTAATGATTCTAACATGCCACCATTTGTTGATAACTTTCAGCGACGGAATGAAGCTCCTTTTGAGGACCACACTTGGGAAGGCTACAATCGACCATTCCAGCAGCCAAGGCAAGGACGAGAACGTGATAACCTACGGCCCTATCAAGAGCAAGACGGACTCGGCAAAGTCAAAATCAAAATTCCCGTCTTTGAAGGAAAGTGTGATCCTGACGTCTACACGGAGTGGGAAACTAAAGTTGAGCAGATCTGGTTGTGTCACAACTTCAGCGAGCCTAGGAAGGTTCAGCTAGCCGCTCTCGAGTTCCAAGGCTATGCCTTGGTATGGTGGGATCACGTAGTCAAAGAAAGAGTGCGCACATTGGATCCTCAAATCACCACATGGGAGCATATGAAGGCACTAATGAGGTCTCGGTTCGTTCCACCTCACTATACCCGAGAGCTTCGACAACGGCTGGAAAATTTGAGACAAGGCTCTCTTAGCGCTGAGGAAGCCTATACGAATATGCAAGTTGCTATGGTGAAGGCCAACGTTCTAGAGGATGAAGAAAACACTATGGCTAGGTACCTTCGTATTCTGAATTCTAATTTGGCTAATGAAGTTGATATGTATCCATACAGCACCATGGAGCAATTACTACACTTGGCCATCAAGGTGGAAAGGAAGACTAAGGTGCGAAACCGGGAATACAAGCCACCTCATGGGACGCCCAACGCTTGGAAAGCACAAGGGAGCCGGTTGCCTAACCACAGCAAGGATCAAGGAGGCCGGAAGGAAGAGAGAAAGTCGACACCTATGGGCCAAGAAGGGCAAAGAAGGTCTTCTACACCGTCCACTACACCACGATCCTTGAATGAGCCTTCGAGTGATCATCGAGGGAGTACTCCTACCTCTAACTCTAGAACTAGGGACATTGTGTGTTTTAAATACCAAGGTAGAGGACACATGAGTAGAGAATGTCCTAATAGACGCACTTTGATCATAAATCATCTAGGAGAATATGAGAGTGAGGATGATGTGGAATTAGATGATGAAAATGCCTTAATTGATGACAATGAACAAAATGAGAATGATGATTGCATTGAGTATGAACAAGGTGAATCTTTGATAGCTAGGAGAACTTTGCATGTCCAACTAGCACCTTGTGAGGATAACCAACGTGAAAATTTGTTTCATACTAGGTGTAGTATTAAAGGAAAAGTGTGTAATGTGATAATTGATGGAGGAAGTTGTTGCAACATAGCTAGCACTGAAATGGTAAACAAATTACAACTTCTTACATTTTATCACCCTAGGCCATATAAACTACATTGGATGAATGAGTGTGGAGAACTTAAGGTCAATAAGCAAACTAAGGTCAATATAACATTAGGATCATATGAGGATGTTATTACATGTGATGTTGTGCCTATGAATGCTTGTCACTTGTTGCTTGGTCGTCCATGGCAATATGATAGGAAAGTTGTCCATGATGGGTTTTCTAATAAATATAGCTTTGAGTATAAAGGTAAAACTTTAACACTTAAACCTATGACACCTTTACAAATAGCCGAGTACTATGAGAACAAGAGGGTAGAGCAAGGAACCCCTCCAAAGCCTAAGATCACACGGCCTAAGAGTAAGGAGAACAAAACCCATCAAACACTGTTAGTACAACCAACAAGTAGCGATCTTGAGTCTAGGAATGAATATGTCACTAACTATGCTTCTATGGATGTGCTAATGATGAGTTTGTGTAAATCTCTAGTGATTGTGCCTCATGACTCTACGATTCCACTTCCTAGTTCTATCCAGGGGCTGTTAGATGAGTTTAAGGACGTTTTTCTTGAGGAGATTCCAGCTGGCTTGCCGCCCATTAGGGGCATTGAACACCAAATAGATTTAATACCCGGAGCCACTCTTCCCAATAGGCCCGCCTATAGGATGAACCCTACGGAAGCCCAGGAAATTCATAACCAAGTTCAAGCCTTGCTAGATAAAGGGTATGTTCGGGAAAGCCTTAGTCCTTGTGCCGTCCCCGTCCTGCTAGTACCCAAGAAGGATAATACTTGGAGAATATGTATTGATTGTAGAGCAATCAATAACATTACTATCAAGTATAGACACCCGATTCCCCGTCTAGATGACATGCTTGATGAGTTACATGGAGCTACAATTTTCACTAAGATTGACCTTAGGAGTGGCTACCATCAAATTAGAATGAGGGAAGGGGATGAATGGAAAACAGCTTTTAAAACCAAATTTGGTCTCTATGAGTGGCTAGTAATGCCTTTTGGCTTAACTAACGCTCCTAGTACCTTCATGAGATTAATGAATCATATTTTGAGACCTTATATTGGTTTATTTGTTGTAGTCTACTTTGATGACATTCTTATCTATAGTAAGACTTTAAAGGAGCATGAAAATCATTTGAGAGATGTGCTTGCTACATTGCGTATGGAATACTTGTATGCTAATATTCAAAAATGTGATTTCTATACTAACCGAGTGATTTTCCTTGGTTTTGTAGTAAGTGCCAATGGTTTGCAAGTGGATGAGGACAAGGTTAAGGCAATCAATGAATGGCCCATTCCTAGGTCGGTTGGTGACGTGAGGAGTTTCCATGGCCTAGCTACATTCTATAGAAGATTTGTGAGAGATTTTAGTACCATTGCAGCACCACTCACGGCTTTGACCAAAAAGAAGGTTCCTTTTGAGTGGAATGAACCTCAGCAAAGAGCATTTGAAGAGCTCAATAAACGCCTCACCCATGCACCACTACTCGCTCTACCGGACTTCACTAAACCCTTTGAGGTTGAATGCGACGCGTCCGGCATTGGTATTGGCGGCGTCCTTATGCAAGAAGGTAAGCCTCTAGCTTTCTTTAGTGAAAAATTGAAGGGTGCATGCTTAAACTATTCCACGTATGACAAAGAATTGTATGCCTTGTTTAGAGTACTCAAAACATGGCAACATTACCTTTGGCCCCAAGAGTTTGTTTTGAAAACAGATCATGATTCACTTAGACACTTTAGGAGCCAAGATAAGCTAGATAGGCGGCATGGTAGGTGGATGGAGTTCATCGAAACCTTTCCTTACATTATCAAGTATAAGAAAGGAAAGGATAATGTCGTAGCAGATGCATTATCTAGGAGATACACCTTAATCACCACTTTGGATTCTAGGATGTTAGATTTTACTTACATTAAAGAATTATATGTGGATGATGCTGAATTTGGGAAGATATTTCATAGATGCACTACTCAAGGCCCTTATGATAAGTACTTTGTGTTTGAAGGTTTCTTGTTTAAAGTGGATAAAATTTGCATACCTAGATGTTCCCTTAGGATCCTATTAGTGGAAGAAGCCCATAAAGGAGGTTTAATGGGGCATTTTGGGAGGGACAAAACTTATCACATGTTGCAAACTCACTTTTATTGGCCTCATATGTTAAGGGATGTAGAACACATGCTGAAAAGGTGCATTGAATGTCTTAAGGCCAAAGCTAGGGTACAACCCCACGGGCTGTATACGCCCCTACCAACGCCTAATGGCCCTTGGGAAGATATAAGTATGGATTTCATTATTGGACTACCTAGGACTAAGAAAGGAAGAGATTCCATTTTTGTGGTAGTAGATAGATTCTCTAAAATGGCACATTTTATTCCATGTCATAAAACTGATGATGCATATAATGTTGCTAATCTTTTCTTTAAGGAAATATTGAGATTGCGTGGAATACCTAAAACTATTGTTAGTGATAGGGATGTCAAGTTTTTGAGTTTCTTTTGGAAAACGCTTTGGGGAAAAATGGGCACTAGATTACTATTCTCGACCTCTAGTCATCCCCAAACAGATGGGCAAACGGAAGTCACCAATAGGACCCTAACGACCCACCTTAGAACCATGTTGAAAGATAACTTAAAAGAATGGGAAGACATGTTACCACATATCGAGTTTGCTTATAATCGCACCATGCATTCTTCCACTTCGTTATCACCTTTCAAATGTGTTTATGGATTTAACCCTTTAACTCCTTTGGACTTATTACCGATTCCTCGAAAGGATCGAGTAGCTTTTGATGCTTTGGAACAGGCGGACTACATTCAGGAACTTCATGCTAAGACCAAGGCTGCACTTGATAAGAAGGGCGTTGAAACTGCAGCTCGGAATAACAAAGGACGCCGGAAGATGGTTTTCCAGCCCGGCGACTTAGTTTGGCTACATCTAAGGAAAGAGCGGTTTCCGACAAAACGCCATTCCAAGCTAGCCCCACGGGGTGATGGACCATTCAAAGTCTTACACCGGATTAACGACAACGCTTATGTGTTGGACTTACCGGAAGAGTATGGAGTTAGTACCACTTTTAACGTAGGAGATTTGAGCCCCTATGAAGAAGATTCGGAACAAGATGAAAATTCGGGGTCGAATTCTTTCCAAGAAGGAGTGGATAATGTAGGACCATCACATGGAAGATATTAAGGTCCCATTACTAGAGCAAGAGCTAAGGAGATCTAAGAAGTTACGTCAAGGGAAGTGCTATTGCTTGGCACAATGCGTGAACCATTTAATTGCCATACATCATGTGTTAATCTTTTGGTGAATGTAGGAGCAAGCGAACCAAGGGAGGAGACCATGCCGACGTGCTCATTTCCCAGGCAGCTCGAGGAGACCATGCCGACGTGCTCACTTCCCATGCAGCTCGAGGAGACCATGCAGACGTTATTCACTTCCCATGCAGACCAAGAGGATAGGTTGTTGCTCACGTCCAAGGCAGCCCAAGAGGGGAGGCTGTTGCTCACGTCCAAGGCAGCCCAAGAGGAGAGGCAGCTGCTCACGTCCAAGGCAGCCCAAGAGGGTAGGCTGCTGCTCACGTCCAAAACAGCCCAAGAAGGTAGCCAGCTGATCACGTTCAAGGAGGCCCAAGAGAGTAATCAGCTCCCTCATTCGGATCATCATTTGGGCTCTTAAAACCGTCCAACTCACTCCAAGGATCTGTTTGAATAAGTCAGCCTATTTTCATGCTGATTAGTTGTTTGTTAAGTTGTTAGCTACATTAGAGGAAGCTCTCTTATTACCACCTTCCCACTAATGTTTTAGTTTTCTTTTCTTTATTTTTGTCTAGATAAAAGAGTCTATATATAGCCTCTTTAGCTACTGATTAGGTACGTTAATTTCATTGCTTAGAATTACAATTGTAATCATTCACAAAATCAATCAAAGAACAAGAGAGTTTTTGGTTGGCATTGCTGTTGTTTGCTTGGCTGAGCTTGTTCGTGTCAACCGCCTTCGGATTGGTGCTTCGAGCCTTCACGAGTCCCTCTTTGTGATAGTCCAGCCGGAACTAGTGTAAAGTTGTATTGGAGACGGGTCTAGGGCATTCACGAAGTGGGGTTTTGGCTCTTCAGCCTTGGTTCCTTTCGTTGACTCTCTTTGGTTCTTCTCTACACCTTCCTGTGTCCATTTACCATCGACATTTCATTCCGCATCTGGATTCGCCTCATTCAGCCGGATTCGGGATCATTGTACCTAGATCGACTCATTCACGGACTAATACCATATCAGTTAATGTGTGAAAATGTGTCTCACATCGACAATATGATATGAACATAACATATAATTATTAATTAGTTTTAGGATAGAATCCGAAAGAATCCGTCGGATATAAAAAATAAAATTAGCATGGTTCATACATTAATTGAGGACATGGTTCATAAACGTCGGCTTACGATGAAAAATGATATAATATAGCTCCACCATGAATATGATATTGTGAACATTTCATCTTTCATCAAAAAAAAAAAAAAAAATTGTGAACATTTCATGTTTTGATACAAAAAGCAGTTAACAAGTAACAAGTGGAGATGTCGACCCTAAAAAACTAACAAGTTGTTTAGCGTTGAGTTATCAATTATTGACGAACAAGTAATTAATGAATCACCCTTCCAAATTGTCCAATCAAAATATTATATTCTCAAGTTGATTCCTTTGTTTTCTTACAAAATATATGTAAAATTTTCTATGTAAGTTTAGATTATTTTGACTATTGAGAAAAAACTGCAGCCAAAACTCAAAATTTAGAAAATAAATTGCGTCAATAAGATTGAATAAAAGTAATTGATAAGGACCGACAATATAACTTGTAAGAAAGGTGAAATTCAATCTTATAATTTAAAATATAATTTGTTGAAATTGTTAATAAAAGAAGTATCTTGTCAAAATACGGAAGGTTACGATAGGACGGCAGCCCATCCTTTTAATAAATATACTCGTCGTTGACTTTTATTTTTTTGATACGACATAAATGTTTTGTTGTCATTTTTATATATTTTATTATCATTTTAATAATTATGAGTTCTTAAAAAAAAAAATTTAAAATTTACTAGTATGTTCACTATAATATAATGCTGAACCGGCTGCAAGAATAAAATAGTAGGTTGAAAAATACGAACCATCATAATGTATAAATTGGGTTCATGAATATAATAGGAACACATTAAAAGTATGACTAATATTGAAAAAATAAGATTTCTTGTCAAATATGAACTTAAAACTCTAAACTATTACTCATAAGGATAAAAATAAAATAAGAATTCTTGATTTGAAATATAAAGCATACATGTTATTTGTATAATTCACTTTTTTCTTATTCGAAAAGGGGTATCACTTGCATAATCGGTTTCGAAAATGAGCCTATTTCAAACTGAAAAGAACGAATGTCTTGAAGGCTTCGAAAATTAGCCTGATAGGTCCGATGCCGATGCCGATGCCAAAGCTTTTTCACTATGACATGGGTATATGACTTGTTCATATTTTTGGGAAAGGTTAATGTTAAATGATAACTTTTCAATAAAGTGTGAGAATTTTTTACCAAAACAACAATGAAAAGCAGGTAAACAATTTATTTTATTTAAGACTTAGAAGAAGGTTGGTTGCTTCCTCCTCATCTTGTGTATGGAGCCATCGCAAAAAGCAAGCACTTTCTAATTTCATACGGTCAACGGTCAAACTCATAATATAATATATTAATATGACTTCCCCCTCTATATATTCGAAATCACCATTTGAACATCCCTAATTCCAGTTAATCTCTCTTCATTCATACTCATAAACCCAACATGTCACCTTTCCTTCAAAGCAACAAAGGTTCACCCATCAATGGCGCACGTCCAACGCCTCTAAGGATCAACAAGGGCTCTAACGTTATTACCAAAAAGCCATCGGCAAAACCCGGTGAACCGATCATCATCTACGCGCAGTCACCGAAAGTGATCCATACGCGCCCTCAGGATTTCATGGCCCTTGTGCAGAGACTAACCGGCTTCTCTTCTTCTTCTTCAATATCAAGATCACAAGATGATGATGAACGTCGATATTCTTCTTCTTCATCTGGATCTGATGATCAGAAGATATTGAATGTAAGGGACAATGATGATGATCATATCAGTATTAAAGAAGAAACAGATATTGGGTGCTATTTGGTTTCTCCTACAATGTTTATGGCTCCTAAGAAAGATAGCATTGGAGATATTCCTCTCTATACTCCTACTGGCTTAGACTGGCTTTCATCTTTGTGAGAGATTACTCAATTCTTTAATTGCACTGTAAATGTACCATTTTGCAGTCAATCGCCTGCTGTCTAATATGTAATGTAATCTTATTTCATTCTTCTTCAGATTATTTGTTAAGTAATGTGTCTTATTTACCTTGGTTTAGAAAAAAGTGATTAAAGGTGCATCATTCAAAATGTATACATTATGAGGATTATGGGTTTTGTGAATAAAGTAATAGATGAACAGCACATAATGACTAATTACCCTTATTATATTCTAATACTACGTTAAAAGTAACGCAAGGGTGGGTGATCCTTTCTTTATTCAATGTTGTGTTCGCAAAAGCATTTATATTGCAACTTTGTTAAAAAAAATGGTTTGACACAACCTTACTATACACATTTTTGTATTCTAAGAAGAGAAAATTAAGTCAAGAAGATGGCATGTACATGTCCGGGCTAACCGTCCAACTACGTTATGGATGCCGACAATTTTTTTTAGTCCTAACTGTGCTATTGTTTTAAAAAATTAAGGAATTCAACGTATTTATAAAAGAAAATACATTTTGAATCAAAGCTTCGACGCTGTGACAACTAATATCTTACCTATAAACAATTAAACAACATACATAATTATTACGACTATGGCATTCATCTTTTACTTTCTGAAATCAAACTTTGAACATACTAGAACTAAAGTTACTAGGTAACTAGGGACGATAATTACCTAATTAACTCAAGCAACCTCTCAGAAGGTAATACAAACTCAACAAGCCCTAATCAATCGTCGATATCAGAGATTGAGGAGACAAGAGGTTAAAAATCTTACCGGAGAGCTCGGTATCGTTAGCAGCGGAGACGGATTCCTCGGAGCTCAAAGTCACCGAGAGCCTTCTCCAACCGGTTGATTCTTGTCCAAGTTACAATTTCAATGGTGGTAGATGCGGTAGCGGTCGGACTTAGGATAAGAGGTTTTGAAATTGGCGACGATAATATTGTGGACGGTGGGGTACAAAGTAGGAAAGCGAGAGACTGTGGATATAATTAGAAAATAGCCTAGTTATCAAATTTACCCGATTTTAATTGAAAAAATAAGTCGTACTATTTTTGGTAAACATGCTAATATATCGTATCACTATCAATAATTTTTAAAGTTAGGAGAATTTGGCCAAATAGCTCTTTCTCTATTTCCATTAAGTTTGTGTACCTCTTCAATTTTTATCACTTTCGTTAAATTGAAGTTGGAGAGTAAGGAAACTTGATTAGGGCTAAATTTACTATTCATATTTATACCATGAATATAGTTACTAGAGAAAAAATCTCAAAAAGACTTAGTTAATTTAAGATACTTGTAATTTGTGGTTATTTGATTTGAGATTTTCGTTATTCTTGTCAAGCACGTCTTATGGATATATTGAATTTGATTTAATTCGTTTTAAGCATGAGTATTTGGGGCTTTATTTAAGATACTATTTTTACACCTTTGTATCTAAGCATGTCCACGGGTCACTGACCCGCCGGGTTAAGAGTCTGGGTAAGGGTCGAGGTGATCCTTACTCGTGACCCGGCAGGTCGACCCGCCAAACCTCAATTTTTTTTAAAAAAAATAAAAATAAATGTAACCCAATGTCTAAAAGGGTCGACCCGGCGGGTCATCTTTTTTTTTAAATGGCTTTTAAAATAAAAGGGCCGACCCGCCGGGTCTGACCCGTGACCCGGCGGGTCGGCCATTTATAGGGTCCGGGTCCAGGTCACCCTTCCCGGACCCTTGACCCGGCGGGTCGGACCCGTCGACCCGGCGGGTCCGACCCGTGGACATGCTTATTTGTACCGTATTTTTATTGGTTATTTGGAAAAAGACTATTTTAAGTTTCTCTCTTCAAAAACTACGGTTATGGAAGTTGAAATTCAAAATCTAAAAAACCGAGTCGATTTAATTGATATTTATGTTGCTATTAATGTGCTTAACACATGTTTATTGTTTGGATTTACAATGTCCATGTGCAAATTCATAAATGATGCACATTGATTTAATTATTCGTTCATATTTGTAAGTGTTTCGTGAATTTTGAATCTCAAACGTGTAATAGAGATAAAGTACGAGAGGAAGGTGATATTTTTTGTTTGTTTTTACAATATTCTCACAATTTTGGTAAATTATATTTTCATTTCAAAACTTATCTTTATTGCCAAATGAACACCTTGTTTGAAATTTGTGTTGAAAATATCGACTATATAAAATTAGATTAATCTTTGTAGTTTGTATACGATTCGATAATCTGTTAAGTTTGTATTATTTTTTGTTTGCTAGTGATCGATAATATGTATTATCTTTTTGCTATTTTTTTTGTACGTGCAGAACTCTTTTATTTATTTATTTTTTTTATCAAGAGGTAAGATGTTCGACTACACCAAACATACTTAGTGTATCGAAAGGTCTAAAACCGGTAAACGGACGAACCGTCATGCAAATAACGAAAATCAAGAGAAAAACACAACAAGTACGACAAGTAAATGACCGGAAAGGTCAACAAGATCCAAAAAGTCGGAACAAACAAGCCACAAAAGAAGTTGAGGAACACTCGAGGCTGACAAAACACGGGAAGGACGCAGGATAGATGAACTAATGTGGTGTCTC
Organism: Fagopyrum esculentum; assembly: GCA_033239045.1. Taxonomy (NCBI): domain Eukaryota; kingdom Viridiplantae; phylum Streptophyta; class Magnoliopsida; order Caryophyllales; family Polygonaceae; genus Fagopyrum; species Fagopyrum esculentum. The sequence continues at coordinate 29,270,451 of BSUD01000007.1, forward strand.
GCCACCGTGAAGTAGGATAGTAGAAACTCTTCTCAAGATGATGGCATAATTCCTGCGAAAATGTGGATCCCACGACGTTCGCACTCCCCACCTAGATGGAGGATCTTCAGAGAGCTCGAACACAACCACAATCAATAGGGACATGTAATTACTGCATATTTTGGAACATTGTTTAGACTACACTTGAGAAATGACTTCTAAGCAAGGTTATATATTTCATTTCTCAATTTTTCGAAACCGAGTGAGACATAAGGCTTATTTTCTCGATTTTTTGATAAAGATGAATATTTTGCTAGTGTTTTAACTTCTCGTACGTACTCTTTAACATAAGCAGTTGCTAGTGTTTTAACTTCTCGTACGTACTCTTGTCCGCGACTGTATTGATTTCCCTGAAAATATGTTGGATGTAGGTGTTAGTAAATTCTGAGATCATGTTAGTGATATCAGTGACAATCATGTCCATTTCCCATGGAGGTTTCCATAGTCGGTTGATCGCATTGATAAGCATCAAGTTGTCGCATTCGATCTCAATGAATCTAACTCCTATCCCGTTGGCCTTTTGTAGGCCCTCCCGAAGAGCATGCGCTTCTGCCTTAAGAACAGAATCAACGTTGCATCTTCCGCTTCCCATAGCAATGGGAACGGCACTGTGAGTACTAATATAACCAAAAGAAAATTGGTTTTTTGAATTTTTTGATGCATCAAAATTTAGTTTGAAAAACCCATCTTTTGGATGTATCCACTTAATGTTTTTAGGGTTCCTCCTTTGCTTTACATTCTTAATTTTATCATTATGCAGATTTTTGTTAGCTTGTTCTCATTCTACAATTGGATAAAAGGCAATTTGTTTAAGATTCCCTGCGTATTTGTTTTGTTAAAGATTATTTGGTTCCTAGTCAACCATATGTTCCACCAAATGATAGTAAGGAAACTCACCTCTGAAGCCTTTAATAAACTTGTGAGGTCATAAAGGGCCTCTACAATGCTCCACTTTTCAAAGTTATAGTTCAATAAAAAGAATGAGATGTTTTGATTGTCGATTGTTTAATTTGTATCATCCAGGGACATTGAAAAAACAGATGTTTGGAACTTTCTGTGTGATGATTACAGAATTCACAATTCATCACAATAGGAATTATTTGCCTATCTTTATTGGTAGACCATCGAGTGCTAGTTTCCATAGAAAATTTTAATTTTGGGCATTACGTTACTTTTCCATATCCATGTTTTGTCCGTGATAACTCTCACCTTCGTTTTTGTATCATTTCCATAGTTGATTTAGTTAAATGTCATCCTTCATCGTTTTCTGCCCAATATAATCTATCTTTTATATCATTTTTAGGGAAATTATAATATTTTTGTTCTTATGATATTGGAAGGTAGTAATGTGTCTAGTTGATTTAATAGTTGATGATTCCACCGTTTATTCACAATAAACGAGCAAGTACATTCGTGCTGATTTATCAAGTCCTTATTGGTCATGATATCTAGTAATGGTTTGTCAGTGATCCATCTATCCTTCCAAAATCTAACTGTTTTTCCGTCTCATATCCGCCATCTAATTCATTTGTCGAAGTCTTCTCTTAGATTCACTAGTTTCTTCCATTGCCATGAAGCATTTTTTCCACACTGATAGTTCCAATGGCATGAACCTTTAAAATATTTGTCTTCAACTATTTTAACCCAAATATTATCCGGCTCCGCCATTATTTTCCACAAAAGCGTCATTTGTAGTGCTTTGTTCATATCTTTTGCTTTCCTAATTTCGGTGCCTCCTAGGGATCTTGGTTTGTAAATTTTATCCCAACCGATTAGCAGGTGGAAATTATGGCTCTTATTCCAAAAGAAATTTCTATTGAGCTGGTCCAATTCGAGGTGAATACTTGTTGGTAACATGAATGCCTGCATTAGGTAGCTTGGTTTTGTTTTGATGTTAGAATTTATTAGAGTTATTCTACCTTCCTGTGATAGAGTTGATGCTTTCCATTTAGTAAGTTGTTGTTTTATTTCATAATAGTGGAAGTGAAAATCTCCTTGTTTACCCGACCATTTATGATAGGGCATCCAAGATACCGCTCAAGGTTATTCGTGGCATTGATTCCAAGGTGCCCCTGGATTCTTCTTCTATTGCTTTGATCAATGTTTGTAGTGGTTTGAAATGCTGATTAATGGTAATTTATGATTTGTCTTGCTATTTCACAGTAGTCATTGAGAATTGATAGGATTTTATTGCTTGTTTCTATTGATGTTTTAGTGAAAATAATGATGTCATCAGCAAATGTTAAAAAAAGGTATTCTTGTTCCATTCTTTGTGATAGGGAAACCTAAAGAGTTAGGGTTCTCGTTTATCTTTACTTGTAAGTTTTTGGCTCGTACTTCCGCACAAGGATTAAAGAGTATGGGGAATAAGCAGTCACCTTGACGAAGACCTCTCTGAGGAACTAAAATGTTGGTAGGGGAGTCATTAATTAAAATGGAGTAAGAGACTATTGAGATGCATTCAAAGATCCATTTCCGAAATCTTTCTCCAAATCTGAACTTTTCTAATACAACTTTCAAAAATTCTCATTAAACTTTATCATAAGGCTTTTCCATATCCAATTTTATTGCCATAAACCATTCTTTTCCTTTTTTGATTTAAAACCGTGGAATATTTGATGCGCAATGAGCACATTATCGTGAATTGTTCTGTGTTTAATGAACGCACTTTGAAGTGGATGTAACAATTTAGGTAAGACTAAGCTCAGTCTTCTTGCCAGTAAATTGGCGATTATTTTGTAAACAGTTGAGCATAAATTTATATGTCTGTAATGGGTAGTTATTGTTGGGTTATCTACTTTAGAAAGTAGAGCGATGAAAGTATGATTTATTTGTTTGAAAATTTTTACGGTCTATAAATACTCTTGACTGCTCTGATAACTGCCGGTCTTATAATGTGTCAGTATTTTTGATATAACCCCGCAGAGGTAGAACTCCTTTATAACATAACTCGGATATTTGAATTGCAGTTTTATGAGTATTATGTTTTTGTTTGAATTGAATATATATCAGGTGGGCTGTATGAATATAGAAAGGTGAAGAAGGTGAGAATATTTTGAAGCCGGCCCAAACCCGATAATGTATCGAGTACGTCCAAGCAACACTTTTGCTTGTTGGGCTTAAAAGTATATGGGCTCAGATTTGTTAAACAATAAAAATACAAAGTAGATCCAATTTTGGATTCTAGGCAAAGATGTTTTTAAGCACCGTTTGGAAATTGGAGTATTTCAACAAAGTGTTTGTTTGTCTAAAATTATTAAAATAGTTTAAAAAGTTATACTCCCTCGATCATAATTATTTGTCTTTTTGATCCTTCACACAATTTTCAATAAAAATATCAAATAATATAAGTTTAATAAAGTTTTTTTAAATCTTATCACTAATTTAATATTCAACAGTTTTTCAACAAATAAGAAAGATTTTAACTTTAAAGTAGTCAATAATAACAATTTTCAAGAACAACTTTTTTAATTACTATTCATTTATTAACCTAAAAAACTTAAAACAACAAATAATTGTGATCAAATTTATAATGTTAAAACGACGTTTATTTATTTATGATCGGAGGATCGGAAGTAACATTTTCATTGGCTAAAACTACCACTATTACTCTATAAGGGGTATATAAATATACCCCTTATAGAGTAATAGTGGTAAGTCAAGTAGAGTGCTAAAACTTAGAGGGATATATAAAATAAAAGCTCATAAAAATAGTTTACTTCACCAAATTCTTTTATTTTTTTATTAGATCTATTTATATGATATTGGGTTTGTTTATTTAGCATCGGTTAAAGAGTATTAAGTGGTTGAAGAAGTTAAGAGCATCTTTATCCCATAAATTCTCAAGAAATTTCTTATCTGATTTTTTTATTTACTTTTTATTTACAAAATGATTGAAGAACCTCTCTCCTTTATCCCAGAATTCATCAAAATTTCTTTAAAGTTATAATTATAACCAACAACATGTTACATCTCTACATTTGGACAAAACAAAAAAAATAAATTAAAAATTTCCTTGATTTTGTGTGAAGTGGGCAGGAACTTGTCAGGAAGAGTATCTCTGCAGAGAAACTTCTTTACACTAATTGCATAGATTCTTTCTCTTAATCTGATATTTATTTTTATTTTTAATTTTTTTAATTACTAAAGAAACTCAGAAGTTATGTGATAAAAATGCCCTAAAATTTAAGAAAAAATTGAATGACAGAGAAATAAAGGGATGAAAGCGGTTAAAGAAGAAGTTGTATGTCCTGAAGAGGGCCATAACCCGAGAAAAAAGAGCATCATTCCAATTCGATTAGCGGTGAGGTTGCCGAGAGTCAGCGTCTTGGATTGAAAATGTAATGTCACACACCAACTAATCTTAATTACAAAAAGCATGATAATAACAATGGAAGTAACCAAGCAAAAGCCACTTTGCTAGGGGGACCCGCCATCACTCTCCTCCTACCCAAACCAAACCAAACCATTATTTTCTTCTTCTTTTTTTCTACATTATTAAATTAAATATAGTTGACTCACCAATGACATTATTATTGTCTATAAGTAAATAAACTCTTGGTTTGGTTTATAAGATTATTTAAGAAGAGTGTTGTTAGTGGGTGATCGTGCTCACTAAACATATAAACACTCCTCACTCTCATCATCTTGGATTGGTTCCATTTTTTATAACTTATTTGTAACTATCTATATGTCCACTGTTTTACCCTTTTTTTTAAGTGTTTTTCATTTCATATGTTGGGAATAGATTGCTTCATTACTATATAAAAAAATATGAAGGAAAAGTCAATGGAAATGAATGAAATATAATGATGGAGTTGTGGAAATTAAAAAAAGATGTAATGGTAGTAAGGATGTTGCTTCAAATAGCAACCAAAATCCCTTTCACATGGAATTTTCAATTATTTAGGGCAGGCATACACGCCGCAGCCACCACCCAACCATAATTCATATGTCCTATCACTACGTACTATGCTTCCAATTATCACTTCACTTCCAACTAATATATATATATATATATATATATAGAGGGAGGGTACTGTTCAAGACACGTTATTCCGATACGGACGTGCGGCTGAACGTACGCCTTTTTTTTTCTAAACGAGTTTTTTTTTTAAAACGAGTGAAAGTAATAGTTCAAAACTTATTATGAAATAGTTCATGACTTATAAAAGGATAGTTCATGAATTATAATAGAATAGTTCATAGTGCAAAATTTATAAATGAATGAAAGTAATAATTCAAAACTTATTAAGGAATAATTCATAACTTCTAAAAGGAGAGTTCATGAATTATAATAGAATAGTTCATGGTGCAAAATTTATAAAGGAGTGAAAATAATAGTTCAAAACTTATTATGGGATAGTTCATTAATTATAATAGAATAGTTCATGAATTATAATAGAATAGTTCAAAGTGCAAAATTTATAAAAGGATAGTGCATAACTTATAAAATGATAGTTCAAACAAATTTTCATTCGTGTCTGGAACAAAAAAATCCGGGACACTTGTCGAGCGTACGTTCAATCGTACGCCCGTACCGTAAATTATGCACCGTACCTGAACGTTTACATATATATATATATATATATATATATATATATATATATATATATATATATAGTTCATATGAGAATAGACCTTATCGTGTAATCATGAGAACATACCTTATTGTTTAATATATTATTCGTAGTTATTATTAGGTTTGTTACGAAGATGTCATATCGTTTAATGTATTATTCGTAGTTATTGTTGGTTGAATGAATTATTCGTAGTCATTATTAGTTATGATATCTACCCTAAATGTCGACCCTTAATATTTATCATCCGACGGTCTAAAAAATGATACACAATAATAGTGTTCTCATGGAAACACCTCTCCCTCTCTCCCCCTCTCAATACTATCCATCAAGTGTTATTTTATACTCGTCTAGTAAGATTATGATATAAAAAACACACTTACGTACGAGTTTTATGACTAAATCAATTAACAATACAAATTATCAGGTAGGTTAAAAAAAAAAAGACGTACTGTTAAAAGAAGAAAAAAAAAGAAAAGAAAAAATGATAGGGTAAAGTTATAGTTAAATGTTACTACGTAATAACTTAATGATCGTTTATGATAATTACTCCGTAGGTAGGTTAAAAGTGGGACTCTCCAATTCCGTTTTGTGTACAATCTAGCTAGCTAGCTTCGTTGGAAAAACTTGTGTATCCATAATGATGCTCTTATCAATTGGAGTATAAGAAAACACAATATACCCTTAATTTTACTATTCAACTATCTTCATTTTGACTTCCATAGGTATCTTTATGAATAAATTTAAATTTAGCGATTTCTGCTCTCTACTTCCAATCAGAACCAAACAAATTTAACACCTAACAAGGATTTTTTTTCTTTCTCATTAATGAGGTAATTCTACTAAGAAATTTACTCAATTCGATCCGGCAAAAAATTCAAATCTAAAACATAATATTACTTGATCATACATACGAGATGAAGTTCAGAAAAAATACACAAGATAAACTTTTAATCATAGAAATTAATATATTATGGTGAGAACACCGTACAAATGGTAAAAATAGAATATAGGTTATCAGCCCATTATGTTACATATAAATTTCAAAAGACATATAAATGTAATAATAAGATTCCAAGCATAAAATAACATAAATTGACCGTAAATAAATAAATAATATATTTATTATTCTAACAAAACATATTAGTATATATATTTTAATACAAATTAGATTGAAAAAAAATAATAGCATACATTAAATAATAAATATAATAACTTAAATACCTAGTCGTATAAAATATTTATTAAAATATATAATCAGATTAAATATTTAGACGTTCTTGTTATCATTTAATCAAAGAAAGAAAAATATAAGAAGAAAACTTAGAATTTTGTTTTTAAATTAGAATAAAGCCAAGATGGGGATGCAAGTTGTTGAAATATAGTCGACAAGTATTAGCGAGGAAAATTATTATGGCATTTATATGACTTTAACACATACGCCGCCGTTTCGATGACTAAAGCGATTCTATGACAAGTCAATGGTCAACCATCAATATTATAAATTATATTCACAAAATGGGAAGTGATTAATTATAAGGTATGCACAATATACTTCATTTTTCTTTAAACGTGAATTGACAAATACGAAACCTTAGTTGTTTCAAATTGTTTTTTTTTTCCAAAAATAATGGACAAGAAAGTATAACATTCGATATTATTTAAATTTATACTCCTTTATTTTATTTTATTCTTAAATCAAGATATATGTTTATATTGATCCAAATTCATAGCTACAAAGTTTGCAACAATGGAGGGTAATGATCCATCGTAGCCATGATCAAGGTTGTTATTAGGGTAAGTCCCGGCTAGATAGTCAGCGGTTGCGTTAGCCGAGTGTAAAATGAATGTGGTAGAGAAACAATGAAATAAATTAGCAATATCAACAAGAAAAGTTCAAACGAAAAGAAAAAAAAAATCAAACTTGATATTTTGTACACAGCTCAGTGATTTTGTTACTCATATATGATGTGGCATGTTTCTAACCTCATAATACTGTAACAGAACATCTGATAGATCCAATGAATAAGATATAAAGGGAGACGTTTATTCCATGTCAATAATTCATTTATAATCAATACAACACAATTTTCTCTTTCATTCTTCTCTTTCCTGGTTTATTCTGAATAATCACAAAACAAATACTTCCGCACATTGTAATATGGTATCAGAGGTTTGATTTTTAAACATGATGGAGATTGAGTCATCAATCTCCATCAAGAAGCAAGAAGAATTGAACAATTACAATAGCATGCAAAAAGCTAGAAGGTTTAAATCCAAATTACAAAAAAAAAAAACTTTATTGCATTTAATGTCTGAACAGTTACATCTTGGCAACACATCTTGGTAACACATCTATTGAACGACAACAACTCCGAAAATGTCTGAAGTATATATTCCCATCCTCCAAGAAGAGAAGCACGAAGAATTGAACAATTAAAAAAAAAAAAGGATTTTTCCGTTTGGTGCCCCTGAGTTTTTGACTTTTTCGGATGGTGCCCAAAGTTTTTCACGTTTTCGTTTGGTACCCCTGAGTTTTTGGCTTTTCCGGATGGTGTCCAAAGTTTTTCACGTTTCCGCTTGGTACCCCTAAGGTTTCGGCTTTTCCGGATGGTACCCTTATTTCTTATTATTTGTCTAAATAACGTTTCTTATATTAAATTTATAAAAAAAATAGGGGGGAAAATTATAACATTTTATATCATAAATTTTGAAGACAAGTATATTTTAATTGAACAAATTTAATCAACTATTAATAAATTATGATATTTTTTAAAATATAAGGTTTTTACATATTATTTTATGATTTTAATATATTTATTACTATTTGATACTTTATCATAATTTGCATCAAAGCATGAATATTTTTTTTATTTTATCGAAACTAATTTTTAAAAAAAAAATTTTATTATCAATTTTTTTCCTATTTTTTTATAAATTTAATATAATAAACGTTATTTTGCATCAAACATGATTTTTATACAAATTTTTTATTTATCATATTTGTTAAAAAATTTTTTATGTTTTATTTATAATTATATATGAAATAAATCATTGATAAATGTATAACGCA
>BSUD01000007.1:29287155-29383306 GCA_033239045.1 Fagopyrum esculentum
ATTATGTGTTTTTTTTTTAAATTTTAAGATTATGGAAAAGTATATTATAAAAAATAATAAATTAACATATAAAAAATAATATTGTGATTTTCAAATTAAAATAAATTTTAGAAAATTAAATTAACTATATGTCTAATTTTCTGGACTCTTAAAAATTTTTAAAAATTTTATTTTTTATTTATTTTAGTTCAAAAATAAAACTTATCTTTATTTTACTTTCCTTTTTTTAATTAGAAAAATATTTTTTTTAAAAAAATATTATTATTATAAATTTATTAGTTTAAAATATAAAGAGGTCATAATCTATTTTAAATTTATTTTTCTGATTATTTTTTAATTTGATAATAAATTTTAATGTTATATATTAAGAATGAGTATAAAGAAGAAATAAATGGAACTTTGAGCGCACCAAAAAGAATTTTAAAACTTAGTGGATGTCAAGAAGAAAAACTCAAACCTTGAGGGGATCAAGAGGAAAAATCCTTTATTTTATCTATTTTATGTAAAATGTCCCCTCAACAGACAAGCGCATAATTCATCGGGTTCGGGTGGATATTTTTGATTGTCATTCAACTTACTATGCAAAATCATCCACCTTACCTCATCTATTATATTTCAGGTATCTCATTCACATTTAGGGCCCGTTTGGTTTTAACTCCGAAATCGAAAACGGAATAAAAACGAATCTAGTCAATACATATGCTCTTATTCATGAAAGTTTTTGGAATCATTCCTTGTGGTTTGAACTAATTAGATTAGAGTTAAAAAAATTATGGTTTGAACTAATTAGTATAGGAAAACAAAATGTGGGAAAGCATGTGCATTTTGCATTAAACCACAATGAATGATGTAATAAAATTTAATGAATAAGGATATACATATGGACTAAATTAGTTTTCATTTCTTTTTTGTTTTCGGAGTTAGAACTAAATGGGCCCTCAATCGTTTTTAGGATGAATTTTTAGGTTGTTCACGTTTATTTGAAGTTAAAAATTTGTAACATCATCCAGATTCAATCATTTTGGGGGTGAATTTTTAGGTTGTTCACGTTTATTTAAATTGAAATTTTGTAACAATTGAACGAATGAGACAAGTTGCAAAAGATGAAAAGCAAATGATATTCCAATGGAATTAAAAGATTTGTTTTGTTAAAAACTGGATTTAAAAATTTGGAATAGCGAAACGTGATTGAAACAAGAAGAAATGAAACGAGTTCCAAACAAACGAGTAAAAACGGATAAATAAGTTGCAAACGAATTAAATTTAAGTGGAATTAAACGAAACCGAACAAAGAAACACGAGTGAAATTAGAAGAATTATTCAAGAACAATGAACTTAGTTGATTGAGGATACGAGTATGCGTTACAAGCGAAGAAACAACTAAGGCTTACATCGAATTGAGAAGCAACTATGAAGACAACAAATCAACAATTACTTGAAACCAAAGAGACGAGAGGGGAAAAAAGAATTTAGGTCCGGACAAGACCGTAATGAATTGAACTGTGGTGGATTGAACCGTAACGATCCGGTTCATGGACCGTTTCACACAAGTGTTAAACGGTCTACTCCGATCCGGTCCGGACCGTTTGAACAACCTTAATTTTAACACTTCTACTAAGTTGCAAGCGTATTGTAACATGCTCCTGTCATTTTTATATTTCATGATAAATATTCATTGAACATATATGTGCATATGCACAGGGGTATTTAAACATGATTAATGGTTCAATGATTTTAGTTTATATATATATATATATATATATATATATATATATATATATATATATATATATATATATATATATATAATAGAGTGTATCTAATTAAGGTCATTCATAATCTCAATATCATACGTCTAATATTACATAACTAATTGCCTAATTTTATAACGAATATAGTAGTTCAAATAATTTAATCATGTGATTGTAAAAATATGAAGTTAAATTAATATATTAACTAATACCATGAAAAACTATAATATCCATTTACTAGTGATAAAATTCGGAAACAAATATGACACTTCAAATTACAATTCTGGTTTGGAAAGGTTATCTATTCAGTCTTCATTTTATTTTTATTTTTTTTTTCTGAAACGCATCTATATATTAGGGGGGAAATCATTCTAAATCAAATCATTCTAAATCAATGTGCTTATTCGATAATATAAATTAAAACACACAATTATAACGAAATGGAATCCCGAGAACAGTCAATTTTTATAAGATCTCGTTACGGATAGTGATACACTAGTGATATTCAGTCTTCATTTTACCATTTTTTTCTGAAACGTATCTATATATATTAGGGCATTTTTTTTTGAAACGTATCTATATATTAGGGGGGAAATCATTTCAAATCAAGGTGCTTAATCTGTAATATAAATTAAAACACAATTATAACCAAATAAAATATAAATTAAAACACACAGTTATAACGAAATAGCGAAGATCTCCAAACATTTCGGTAGTAATTCTGAGAACAGAGAACTTGTATAAGATCTCGATTTACAGTTACACTACTGATCTTTTTCTTATATTTTTTTTTAATTTCCTTCATTTAATCAAAATCTCGTCCGAAATCAAAACGCACACAATCTACCTTTCCCTATTCATAGCAAAGAGTTAGAAGGACAAGGGAAAACGAAACACGAGGAAGGGCACACAAAAATGTGAAGCCATTGAATAGCAATAAAAGCAAGCACCTTTCCCTTTGCATCCTAGAGATCCTACAGGCGGTGATGGTGGGGATTGCAGAATAGCAATGGCCCCTCTTCACAACAAGATCAACATGGCGTTAATGCACCTACCAGTCAAGTGTTAATAATCAATGAAATCTTTAACGCAGGTAAAAAAACAGAGTAATTCAGCAAACTAGTCTCAGTTCATATAGAATTGAAGAACACAATTGACAACTCAGTTTAAGTCTCAAAAAGGAACAGCAAGGAAGATGATCAATGGACTGCTATAACAGCACAGGAAAACCCATTGGCCTCTTCTATCTTAGAATCTCTCAATGAACAGCATAGATTAAACTAATCAAGGATTCGAGTCCCTGAAACACAGATAAAGCCTACAAAATTGATAAATAACATAAATTACTAATTTCTAGCTACAAAACTTCGGGGCATGCAAAAGGTTCTTCAATCCAAGCAAGCTCCTCCTCGTTGCTGAACTCGAAATCATCCAGATCAAAATCGAAGTTTGGGAGTTCACTGGGCTCCTCAACCTCCCCGTCAAACCCACACATGGGAAGATCATCTAACAAGCTGAATTCATCAAATACTTGTCCATAGTCATTGATATTGATGAATAGTGAATCAAGCTCAAGCTGCATATCAAGTCCTTCCCCAACAACATCCATTGGTATCGAATCAAGCAAATCAAACTCCTCAACTAGTTGGGTACTTGCAGCGTCCTTCACAACATCATCTTCATCCTTTTTCTCAATAGTAGCATCATTGATAACATCATCTTCATCCTTTTTCTCAATAGTAGCATCATTGATCTTAGAAGCAGAGGAGTCTATCTCCAGTACAGATGAAGAAGAGGTATGTGACAGCAAACTCTCGGAATCATCAGACCCGTTAGCAACCGGGTTCAAGTTGTTGGAAGAAGAAGCGTTCTGGCTCTTGACAGCAGCAACAAGAGCATCAAACTCGATCTTCTTAAGATGATATGCGCGAGCAGCTTCTTCTTCAGTGATATAAGTACCCAACCAGATCCTTGTCCCTTCGATAGGATGCCTGATCTCAGCTGCCCATTTCCCCCACTTCCTCTGCCTAACACCCTTGTACTTGGAATTAGGAGATTTCCTTGCAGGTTTATCAGAAACCCTCTTTTTATCAGCAGAGTTTAGGGTTTTGGCTTTGACACCATTGTTGCTCTGTTGGCAAGAGACTTCAGTTTCAGCTCGGCTACTAGTAGCTAAAGGTGAAGAAACAGGGAGCCTAATTTCCTGAACAAAACGCCTATTTAGCCCAGACAGCTTCTTTGGCTGCTTTTCATCTTCAGAAGATGAATCAGTTGCATATGGATCATTGCATATCACCCGAATCTTTCTAACGGAGTTTAACTCCAACAGGTTTCGCTTGTTGGCTTTTGGTTTGTCATAGTAGGAATCACGGCTTATCAGTTGCATGTTTGGCCCTGTCATCTTAACAAAAGTGAAGAAAGGCTAGAAACCCCCTCAAAACCCAAGAAAGTTTTTGATTTGGAAGAGATGAGAGAACAAAATTGTGAGAATCAAGGTCGAATGTTTTTGGTGGGTTTTAAGGGGTTAAAGTAACTCTCTCAAGTGAAGGAAGAGGGATTAAACCAATCTATGTGAAATCCTCCAAAACACTCTACTCCTGAACAAGTCCTGCACAGACAAATTAAAATCAACAATCAAAACTCGTGACTTTTAAAAACCCCAAATCAATGCAGAGAAAAACCATACCTCCTAGGTCTCAAACGCATCGAAACCGGAGAAGAGGACAGAAGAAGGTCTTTCTGCTGGTAAACGCAGAACAGTCTTTGTATACAGTGGAGAAGAACTAGCCAGATATTCAACGAAGTAGCCACGATCAACAAAGTAGACTTTGCCGACATAAAATCCGGTAATCCTCCCTGCAAACAAAACTCACTCCCTATTTCAAAAAGGGAAGTGGAATCGAAGATAAGCCTCAAAAAAGAACACTTGGCTCTTCTTCTTCTTCTTGTTCTTCTTGTTCTTCTCCTTGCTTTGTTATTCACGACTCTAACTAAAGCAGAAGAGAGAATAAGAGAGAGAAGCGGAAAAGAGGAAAACAAAAGATCTGCAGGAGTCGCAGATATAAAGGCGAGAGATAGCAAGAGCGTGTAACAAGATTAGCCGATTAGAAATCTATGGCTGTGAATTTTCTCTCTCTACACACTCACTGGCTCAAAACTAATAAAATAAAAAACCGATTCTAGGGTTTATCGATTCTTCAGTTCACACAGTGAAAAAAAAGTAAGATTTCAAAGAAGAAACAGTAAACTGGGTACACAGAAAGAAGCGAGGGCGACGCAAATCTCCATGAAAATGGAATTTTATAAGCAAAATCTCGATTGAAAAACACAAAAAGGGGAAAGCGAAATTAGTGTAAAGAAATGAAAATGGAGATAATTAAAATGAATATACCTGGGTTTTCTGACTCTTTCGCAGTCGCAAACACCTCAACGTGCCCGTCCCTGTCGGCTTTTGCTTTGCCAAGTTCTCACCTTCCCTCCCACAAGCGGTCAAATTGGGGCATTAAAAAGGATGGTTGGCTGTGATTTCATTCGCAATTGTGGAAATACATTAAAACCCTAAATTTACTGCTTCCATTTTTCCTTTTTCAATATTCACACAGAGTTTGGTGTGGTGCGAAGTGGGAATGAGCTGGCATGTATGTATTTTAGCATGACACATCATCACCAACTACCCATTTCATGCATATCTCGCATCCCCAACACTCGTCCGTACCCACAAACGGATTTATTTTTTTTATTTAAATTTTTTTAAATTTTTTAGTCATTTTTTTTATTCGCCAAATAAATCGTTTAACAATCAAATCTTAACCGCAAAAATAGATGAAGAGATAACAATTTAAATTGATAACTATTTTAAAATAAAATTTTAAAATTAATACGGCACTAGTTTAAAATAAATAAAATAAAACTTATATTTTTAATTGATATATTGCTATTACGAAAGATCACGATGATATTAACTTACTATCCCTTTATAATTCATATAATCTTCTTAAATTAAGTAATATAATTTTAAAACTATTTAAAATAAGTAGTTCCTGTGAAATATTTGGCAAGATATACCAATTAAGTAATATAAGATAAGTTTCCATTTGTCAAATATTATGTTCCATAAAAAAGAATGTATGTACACATTTTATAGTTAGCATTGATATAATACATGTCCTTTTAGGATGGTTTTATGAAGCAAATTAATTATTTCGGCGAGATATTAGAACGATGATTTTTTTTTTTCAAATGTATGTTACCTATAGTTGAGGAATATTTCAAACTTTTAACCTCGATTGACCTATATAATTGGATCCAAACCTTATCTAAGAGTATTAATCTTGAGGAAACTCTTTCTTCTATATATAGTTAGTAATTTAGATCTATATTGACAATGTAGCTTGAATTCTAGTTTGCAAGTAAAATGTAGTTTCATTAGTATTCTAATGACATTGTAGTTACGGAACTAGTGTTGTTGACAATCTCGACTCCAGTATTTATAGTGTTGTTGATACCACTAGCACAGTTGTATTAGTGTTTATAGATTTGTAGATAAGACCTTATACATTTTGTTTTACGGTGTCTCAAGTGTTGTTACAATATCGACATTATTGCTTTATAATGTTTGTGTTATTGATGATAACATCTATAACACGACCCTTTTTTTATACATAGTTAAGTAAATTAGGATAGACTATCTAGAAATTGACAATCCTAAAGCATCTTTTCGGATGAGGTCTTCAGCATCTTCTTGTAGAGCATCTTCATCAGTAGTTGTGACCATAAATTGCGAGTCTGTCAACGACTAGGTTGATTTATCTAAAAATATGGAGAGCACTAGACTGCTTGAAACCCGAGATCATGGAGGAAATATTTGAGATGATCAGGTCCGTCTCCCAAGGTGATTTTCAAACTTGATTGATCGAATTGATGAGCCTCAAATTTATCTCCTTCAATCTCAATAGATGTAGCACCTATACTTGTGGCCTTTTGTAGACCCTCCCGAAGAGCAACAACTTCTTCCTCTAAAACAGAGTCGGCGGTACATCTCCCATACCCTACAACAATATGAGATGCAAGATTGTTCCGAATGATAAATCAAAAGGCATATTGATTCAACGAGTTTCCAAAGACATCAAAATTTAGTTCAACAAATCCCTCCCTTGGTCTTTTCCGTTTGATATTTTTGGTTTTTCTTCTTTGTTTCGGTTGTTTGATGTTGTTCATAGTCAAATTTACATTAGCTTTAACCCAAGCATTTATTTGATTCAATACAGTCTGCTTCAGATTCAATGGTGTCTTATTCTTATTGAATATTATTTGATTTATAGTCAACCAGATATTCCACCATATCACCACTAATTGCCTTAGCTTAGATGGGGAAATGTTTTCTTTAAGGTTGGAGAGAATCAATAATATTTAGTTTTGTTATGTCATAGTTATGTAGAATTGTTCTAATTTTTCCATTGTCGATAGTCTACAACGTGTATGGACACAAAAAGAAAAGATGTTTAGCACTTTTCGTATGATGATTATAGAATTTGCAGTGCATCAAAACTGAAACTTTTTGTTTATCAAGATTTTCTTTTTTTAGAAGTTCGTCAAGGGCTAATTTTCATAGAAAATTTTTGATTTTCGGCATTATGTTTATCTCTCAAATCCAAGTTTTATCATTTGTAACTCCACTTTTCGTTGTTGGATCATTTCCATAGCCGATTTAGTCGAATATCATTCATCTTCATTAACTGCCCAATATATTCTATCTCTTATATCAGTTTTGGGAAGGTTGTAGTTTTTAATTTTTTATGATAATGTCGTTTGGTAGAAATTTGTCTAGTTGGTCAATGAGTTGATTATTCCATCTTTTATTTGTAATATATTCACAAACAAGATCTATTGAATTTATCAAGTCTTTATTTGTAGTTAGGTCTTGAAGTGGTTTTTCTGTAATCCATTGGTCTTTCCAAAATCTTATCGTTCTACCGTCTCACATGCGCCATCTATTGTTGATAATAGATAGATGATGCTTTATGACATTGTTTACATCACGAGCACTATTGTGTTGTTGTTTACATTATTGTTGATAATGTCCTAAATATTCTATTATATAGAGGGGAACAAAACCAATCCAATTCGGTGACCGGTCCAAAAAAATCAGAGTTTTAAAATATATGTTTTGCTTTGGTCCGAATCCAATTCGATAGATTATACCGGTTGGATACGGATCGGAACTTTAAGTATCCGAGTATATGCGAATATTCGTATTTCTGACTGGATGCGGATACCGTATGTATTGAATTAGGGATGAAAATTTCACCCATAAACTGTATCTGACGGATACTTGGCCACCCGATCCTACCAAAAAGGATAAAAACCCATTAAAGGAGTGTGAAAGCGGGAGGTGAGTGAAGGGAGGTGGTGGATCGGGTGAGATCCGGGTGAACGTTTCACAAATTCATCCGACCCGTATTCACCCGTTTACAATTATATATATTTTTATTATTTGTAGATGTTATATTAT
The DNA here is from genome assembly GCA_033239045.1 of Fagopyrum esculentum. Taxonomy (NCBI): domain Eukaryota; kingdom Viridiplantae; phylum Streptophyta; class Magnoliopsida; order Caryophyllales; family Polygonaceae; genus Fagopyrum; species Fagopyrum esculentum. Next base: position 29,295,418 of record BSUD01000007.1, read on the forward strand.
AAATTTTTTTTTACCTTTATTTCCTTACTAAATAATGTATAATTATATTAAAGAAAACCCTATATTTTTTTCCTAGTTTATTTTCTTTTGATACCTAATATATTTGGCCAGATTTGTTGTAGTGTTGTACTTGATATTATATACAAACTTATGTTATTTCTTTTATTAGTTGGATTTAATTATGCTCTTATTTCCATTAAAAAAAATATTTTCTTTTAGAAATTTATAAATGAAGCGTAGAACTCCTGAAATCTCATCCGACTCACCTACTTCATCCATTTGATGCGGGTGAGACCTTTAGCAAGTGGTGGGTCTGGTGGGGTGGACAGTTTTGGAGGATGAATCGAGTAGCGGTCAAGGTCATTCACCCCTTTTCATCCCTTATTTGGATATTCGTATGTATCCGGATATCCTGTTATTTAATATATATATATATATATTTTAAATTCACATATGTGGCGCGTATAAATGAGGGTAAATTTTTTTTTTTTTTAAATGTATATAAATTACTTCCGGTTCATTTAGCATTTTACTTTCTTTACTTTAATTCTACAAAGTCAAAACTTCAAGTTCACTATGCATATTAATAGACTTGGGCAAACCCATGGTAAGAGACTAAGAGCACCCACACTAGCAAACACTTAAGATTAATCTTAAATTCTTAATCTTTTTTTTTCTTTTCCACTTTTCGGATCTTTTATTTGTCAAGTTAACTTAATAACACAATCCAAGTTTATACCCACATCAATATAACACATTATTTGTTCTTAACAATCATATTATATATTATCTACTTGAGCAAACCCACTTTTCAGATTTTCTATTTTAGCATGACACATCATCATCAACTACCCATTTCATGCATATCTCGCATCCCAATACTCGTCCGTATCCACAAACGGATTCAATTTTTTTTATTTACATTTTTTAGTCATTTTTTTATTTTTCGCCAAATGAATTGTTTTACAATCAAATTCTAACTGCAAAAATAGATGAAAAGATAACAATTTAAATTTATAATTATTTTACAATAAAATTTTAAAAATTAATACGGCACTGATTTAAATAAATAAAGTAGGATTTATATTTTTAATTAATGTATTACTATTAGGAAAGATTATGATATTATTAACTTAGTATCCATGTATAATCCATATAATCTTCTTAATTAAGTAATATTATTTAAAAACTATTTTAAATAAGCTGTCTACGATGTGAAATATTTGGTAAGATATACCAATTAAGTAATATAAGATATTTTTCCATTCGTCAAATATTATGTTCTATAAAAAAAATGTATGTACACGTTATATTGTTAACATTGATATAATGCATATCCTTTTATGATGATTTTAGGAACCGATAAATTGAAAGTAATTATTTCGCAAGATATTAGAACGATCTGTTGATTTTTTTTTTGTTGTCAAATGTATGTTACCCATAGATGAGAAACATATGTCAAACTTTTAACATCGGTTGACCTATATAATCGGATCCAAACCTTATCAGAAAGTATTAAATCTCGAGTTAACTCTTTCTTTTGTACATTGTTAGTAATTTAAATCTGTATTGACATTGTAGCTTGAATTCTAGTTTGCAAAGTACAATGTAGTTTCATTAGTATTCTAATGACATTGTAGTTACGAAAAGTGTTGTTGACAAACTCGACACCGGTATTTATAGTGTTGTTGATAGCACTAGCATAATTGTATTAGTGGATCCCACCAAAAAAAAAAATTGATTAGTGTTTATAACTTTGTTGGTAACACCTTAAACATTTTGTTTTACGGTGTCTCAAATGTTGTCACAACATCGACATTATTGCTTTACAACATTGGTGTTATTTTTTTGGTGGGATATAACATTGGTGTTATTGACGATAACATATATAACACATCCTATTGTTGATAATAGATAGATGATGTTTTACAACGTTGTTTACATCACAACTCACAAGCACCGTTGTGTTGGTGTTTACAATGGTATTGACAATGCCCTAAGTATTCTTGAAAGAATTGGGGAAATGAGGCTCTTGAAAGTTATGTTTTGCAAAATAGACTCCTAGATAAGATAGGAGAAAGCACGCTTGTAAATTAGACAAATAGGGGCACCAAGGGGAGTGGGGGCAAATGGAAATGATGGTGGCGGGTGTATTGATGTACAAAACTCTTACCCAATATTTTAGCCCTTACCCAAGCATACCCAACCATACCCAACCATACCCAACGTTAGCATAACACTACCTTACCCAACCCAACTGTATAAAACCCTTTACCCAACCATACCTAGTTTGTAAACACACCTAACTTAAACTTACAAAAACACTTAAGCAAACATAACCACAATTTTTTTACCCACAACAACCCCACACAACTTTAACATACAAAAAAACTAAAGCAAGCATACCCACAATTGTAAGATCTCAGTTTTCACCTTCACCGCCCCCGCGGTGAAGGAGGCTGCCCCAGCGGCCTTGGTATCTGTCCCCGCCCCCGCGGTGAAGGAGGCCACCCCAGCGGCCTTGGTGTCTGTCACCGCCCCTGCAATAACAAGGGACCGCCCATGCGGCTGAGGCGATCCGCCCCTGCGGATACGCTGCAGATCGCTCCTGGTCTGTTTTCGTTCATTTTATCTTCCTTTCAAAGATAGAATATCCGATCTTTTATTTATGAGCCGACTTCCTTATCTTCTTCCTAACCCTAGACGTCTTTTCCATCTATCTTTCCTGCCTCTTCTATATATTCCCGTCTTTCCTTCTTTTTCCGTTTCTTGCTTACGTCTTCTTCAACCCTCGAGTGCTGCAGTCTTGCTCCCTCTGTTCTTGTTGAACGTGTAAGTTCTTCCCCCCTTGTTCTTCATTACATTATTGTACTACTACACCTTGTTTCTCTTCTACTTTGTTTCTCTCTTCGTTTCCTCTTTTTTTCTTCTTCAAGAATCAACTTTGATCCTTGATTCTTGTGGAGTGTTCCGTTGATGATCCTTTGATGTTCACAGGCTCCCTTGGTTTAGTTGTGACGTGGTTGTGTTTTGATAAAATCAAGCTTCGGCCTTTGGTGAAGTTTCTTACCGTTGAAGGAGAAGTCAGCGTTTTTGTTGCAAAAACCACCCCCGCACCTCTGTTGTGCCGCCCCCGCGGGTTTTCTCCCCTGCGCCTGTCCAACCGCCCCGCGGTTTCTTCTGCAGTAACTTCCAAACTTGTGAGTTGCTTCCTTCCTTGCTTTCCTCGTTCCTTTCCTTGTTCTTTCTGGATGTTCCTTGATCCCTTAGTGTTTTGTAAGACTAAGGTTAAGACCTTAGCTTGTGTAGATCTCTTAGAAATCATGGAGACTAGAAGTTATAGACTTTTAACATTCGTTTTGGTTCTTGATTCATGATACTTGTTGATCAGGCTTCCTTGTGTCCCTTTCCTAAGGCGTTCTTGAGTGTTTGTTGAGTGTTGAGATTACCGTCGAGTGAGGTAAGTCCCTTGGACTTACTTAGCTTCATTCCGCGTATTGGGTTGATTGTATTGACTTGTTTGGGTTGGTTATCATGTTATAACTGATAACCGGAATATGATTGACCTTTGTTATACCTTAATTGGCCCAAGTGTATTATAACCGGGCGGTTACAGCTTGTCCAGTTCAGAATGGGAAAATTGGGAGGTGCTCTCGCGACCAATCCAACAGGTGACAAAATGATGCATACGTTCTATTCCTGTTGGTGAAAGGGGACGAAGACGAGATCGTAGCAATACTTGTGTAACAACCATAAGTTGAATTAATAATTGGATAATCTAATGAAAGATAATAACCGGCTGTTTGTGAGCATGTTGATGTGTTTATCTTTATCTTGTGTGTGTTTTTGCCTTTACATTCTTTCTGATATCTAGAATGTTAGCTAACAGTTTATACCGATGTTGTAGATGTTCCACAGGTGCAGAATGCTGCTGAGTGATCCGGATGGTGTGGACAGTCGGGGTTCCCGTACATTATAGGACGGGATCAGGTTTATATTTATGTTGTTTTCCTTTTGTTTTGAACTCGGTTGTGAGTCTTTTACGCTTCCTTTGTTTAAACCTTTGGTTTTATATTGAGTTTTGGTTTTCATTCGTATGTGCCTTGTTGTAAGATCCGTTGTGTCGTTGCTACTCTGAGGGTCGGGACTCATTGTGAGGTCCTAGCTCGTAACGCTTCGAGTTCCCAGAATTTGGGGTGTTACAATATGGTATCAGAGCTCTAGGTTGGCAAAAATGGCACTCAAAATCTTCTAAAGGTCGGATGGATAGATAAATAGAACCCGCAGTGGGTCTAACGTTTTCAAAAGGGGGTTTGTTTTTAAACTTGTCAGTTTGGGATAGATGTACGGGCGACCACCACTACCTCCGTGGATCTCAACATTGTAGTTACTTATATGTTGGCCTTTATATGCTTTTCTTGGATTTATGCTTTAGCTGTAGCGTGGCCTTATATATATATATATATCCTTAGATATTTATCCTTATAGCAGATGACGCGTACTAGATCTACATTCGTTATGGGGCGAGGATGGGGTCAACCACCACTTCCACCTGCTGTCCGTGGACGAGGACGTGCAGGAAGACCTCCACTAGCTAGAGGTCGGGGTCAGGCCCCAGTTGTTGATCCGCCTATCGCTAAGGCATTTGTTAAGGAGGTTGCTGAGAGTGTTGTTCCTGATGCTGGGAACAGGACTGTTGTTAGGCCTGGAGCACAGAGAGCGCCATCGACACAGTCCGCACGAGTGTCCATCGGAGTTTTTGCATATCGCTACTATGTACAATGAGTTAAGGAGGCTATCAAGAATGGAGGACCTGCACCGGCACCGCCAGTTCCCGCATGGTCAGCTAAGATTTCACAAAGAGTGACACAAATCGTTGCCCCGCCTACTAGAACTGCTGAGGTTGTTGGAGTGCCGGATGAGGCGAGAGAGCCGAAGCCCGGCAGTTGGTTAAAGGCTTTCGACCAGCTGAAGATTTCCACTTTCATGGGAAAGAACAAATTAGAGGTGGAGATGTGGCCAGGACAGCTGGATTCTACTATAGAGGCGATCGGTTGCCTAGAGGGACGTCGATTCAACATAGCACAAATGATGCTGAAGGTTCAAGCTCATTCTTGGTGGAGGACAACTCGCAGTAAGGTCACCTATTATGAGCTGATGAAGACGGTGATTAGGGATCGCTACTACCCTACAGCTATGAGGAGGGTCTTCAGGATTTTCTCGAGGTTGGATTTGAGGATTTGTCACTTGCTAAGACCATCAGCAAATTTCAAGACTAGCTATCTTTGTTTGGTATGTCTGCACCACTTGAGGATCCGCATGTTTACCTTTTCTCTCGGAGGTTGAGAGAGTCGACGCGCTCTTATCTTGCTGGTTTCAGTTGTGATTCTTTGACGGACTATCAAGATAGAGCTTTTGCTTATGAGAGAGACCCACCGGTTCAGAGGAGAGCTTCTCAGACCAGAGATCCTGAGAAGAGGCAGAAGACTGGACCAACCAGTGCTAGAGCTGGAGCAGCGGGTTTTGGGTGTAGTCAAACGCCAAGACGTTCCGGTTTCCAACAGTCTATACCGGGTTTTGATAGAGAACGGCAATGCTTTTACTACGGGGTGTCAGACACATGAGAGCTAATTGCAAGAAGGCTGCTTTGACTTGCTTTTTTTGTGGCAAGCCAAGACACAAAGCTGCGTTCTCCCGTCAGGGCAAGACGCTATAGCAGTAGGATTCTTCACCTGCTAGTGCTGCATGAGGAGGATAAAGGACTCAATATCAACAGCACAGAGTTCTAGGATCTACTGCTCCTCAGGGGTCCACTCCGGGTCAGGGAAAGGACGAGGAGATGGTACTTCTGACACCAGAGGTGCTTCAGATAGAGTTTATGAGCTGAGGAGTGCAGTGGAGCCGACTGCTCCAGTGACCACAAGTACCATTCATATTAATGGTTTTCCTGTCAAAGTTTTTTTCGATACCGGTGCTACGCATTCTTTTATATCTGATGCATGTGTAGATAGATTGGCCTTAGTTACTATAGAAGGTAGACCATTCTTTATAGGATTACCCGATGGGGTAAGATTAGAGGTACACGAGAGGTTCGCGATTGCCCTGTTAGATTGGGAGGTCGCGACTAGCCATCTGACTTCTTTGTCATGTAATTAGTGCATGAAGAAGTTATTTTGGGCATGGATGGGATGGATCGACATCGAGCAGTTGTGGACATCGGCAAGAGGACGGTGATGGTAACTACATATGCTAGTCATGTCGAGATCTTCAAAGGATGGGATCTCGGAAAGACTAGTACAATCATTAGTAAAGTGTGAACTTCAAGACTTATCAATCAGGTATGCGAGGATTTTTGGTGCTATGCCATGAAGGATAGTACGAGTCCAGCTTTGGAGGAGATTCTAGTAGCTTGCGAGTTTTCCGACGTTTTCGGAGAGCCGTCAGGTTTACCTCCACATATGAGTGTAGACTTTGGCATTGATCTAGAGCCCGGTACGAGATAAGGCTCCTTACCGTATGGCGTCTATCGAGATGCTTGAGCTTAAAAAGAAGCTCGAGGAGTTAGTAGATAAGGGCTTCATCCGCCCTAGTGTATCTTCTTGGGGCGCACTAGTACTCTTCGTCAGGAAGAAGGACGGGTCCATGAGGTTATGTATCGACTACCGAGAGCTGAACAAGGTGACGATCAAGAATAAGTACCCATTGCCCCGTATCAACGATCTTTTGGATCAGCTGCGTGGAGCGTCAGTGTTTTTGCGGATCGATCGGAGATCCGGATATCACCAACTGAGGGTGAGAGAGCAGGACATAGCCAAGACGATATTTTGGACCAAGTATGACCACTACAAATTTGTAGTGATTCCATTCGGGCTTACGAACGCGCCCGCAGTCTTCATGGAGTTGATGAACAACATCTTCATCGACTTCCTAGACCAGTTGGTAGTTGTCTTCATAGACGACATTCTGGTATACTTTCGCAGTAGAGAGGAGCACGCAGGACACTTGAGGATCGTTCTTCATGTCTTACAGGATAGAGAGCTTTACGCCAAGCTCTCTAAGTGCGAGTTTTGGATGCCCGAGGTAGCATTCCTTGGTGACATCGTTTCAACTGACGGGATCTTGAGACGCCAAGAGCGTGTTTGTGTGCCCTCGGATCGGGAGTTGAGACAGCGGATCCTACAAGAGGCTCACTCTTCACCTTACTCAGTACACCCCGGTGCGAGTAAAATGTATCAGGATATCACACGCTCTTTCTGACGGGGAGGTCTGAAGCCAGATGTCACAAGTTATATAGCTCAGTGTGCGACTTGTCAGCAAGTCAAGATCGAGCAACGTCGACCAAGAGGCGAGCTACACCCGATCCCCGTTCCTCAGTGGAAGTGGAAGGACATCTCTATGGATTTTGTTACCGGCTTGAGACCGAGTCAGGGTTGACTGACAAAGACCGCACGTTTCATTCCGATCAAGGAGACGTGGCCGGTAAGTCGATTAGTGGAGGAGTTCACTAGGCAAATAGTGAGACTTCATGGAGTACCTAGGACTATAGTCTTTGACAGAGATGGACGTTTCACTTATGGGTTCTGGCAGCAAGTACATGCCACCCTAGGTACGAGTCAGCAGTTCACGACTACTTTTCATCCTCAGACCGATGGTCAGTCTAAGCGGACCATCCAGACTTTGGAGAACATGTTGCGAGCCTGCGTGTTAGACTAGAGACAAGTGTGGCTAAATCACATTCCCTTAGTGGAGTTTTCGTACAAAAAAAGTTGGCACGCATCGATCAGGATGGCTCATTATGAGGCTTTATACGGACAAATATGTCGTACACCGTTGTGCTGAGACGAGACGAGTAGTCCTACCGGTGTAGCCCCTGAGTAGATACAAGATGAGATGGCTCGAGTAGCATTGATCCGCGAGCAGATGTTAGCAACTCAGAGTCGACATACGTTATATGCTGGAGTTCAGAGTTGGAGCTCAAGTTTGGTTGAGGGTATCTCCGACACATGACGTTCAACGTTTTGGCGTCAAAGGGAAGTTGAGTCCCAGATATGTCGGACCGTTCGAGATTCTTGAGCGAGTTGGAGAGGTAGCATATAAACTTGCTTTGCCACCAAGACTTGAGGGTGTTCATCTCGTCTTCCATGTGTCTCAGTTACGGGAGTACATACCAGATCCGAGACACATTGTTAGTCATATGAGTTTTACGCTGACGTGGATGCACCTTTAGCGTAGTCGTTAGATTTCAGTTTTTCCTTCGTTGCGTACGCTTTTGTGACGTTTTGAGTTACGTGCCCCGAGTGGGAATATATGAGTACAATTATGTTTCTGTGTTTTTGTTATGTGATCGTTCGTGTTGTTGCAAGTTTCGGGACGAAACTTCTTTTTAGGAGTATTTGATATAAGATCCCAGTTTTCACCTTCACCGCCCCTGCGGTGAAGGAGGCCGCCCCAGCGGTCTTGGTGTCTGTCACCGCCCCGCAGTGACAAGGGGCCGCCCCTGCGGCTAAGGCAATCCACCTCTGCAGATACGCTACAGATCGCGCCCGATCTGTTTTTGTTCGTTTTATCTTCCTTCCAAAGATAGAATATCCGATCTTCTATTTATGGTCCGGCTTCCTTATCTTCTTCCTAACCCTAGACGTCCTTTCCATCTATCTTTCTCGCCTCTTCTATATATTCTTGTCTTTCCTTCTTTTTCCCGTTTCTTGCTTACGTCTTCTTCAACCCTCGAGTGCTGCAACCTTGCTCCTTGTGTTCTTGCTGAACGTGTAAGTTTTTCCCCGTTGTCTTCATCACGTTCTTGTGCTACTACACCTTGTTTCTCTTCTGCTTCGTTTCTCTCTTCATTTCCTCTTTTCTTTTTCTCCAAGAATCAGTTTGATCCTTAATTCTTGTGGAGCGTTCCTTTGATGGTCCTTTGATGTTCACAGGATCCCTTGGTTGAGTTGTGACGTGGTTGTGTTTTGAGAAAAACAAGCTTCGGCCTTTGATGAAGTTTCTTGTTGTCGAAGGAGAAGTCGACGTTTATAGTGCAAAAACCGCCCCCGCGCCTCTGTTATGCCGCCCCCGTGGGTTTCCGCCTCTGCGCCTGTCCAGCCGCCCCCGCGGTTTCTTCTGCAGTAACTCCCGTTCTTGTGAGTTGCTTCCTTCCTTGCTTTCCTCGTTCCTTTCCTTGTTCCTTCTGGATGTTCCTTGACCCCTGAGTGTTCTGTAAGACTAAGGTTGAGACCTTAGCTTGTGTAGATCTCTTTGAGATAATGGATACTAGAAGTTATAGACTTCTAGCATTCATTTTGGTTCTTGATTTGTGATGCTTGTTGAACAGGCTTCGTTGTGTCCCATTCCCGAGGCTTTCTTGAGTGTTTGCTAAGTGTTGAGATTACCTTTGAGTGAGGTAAGTCCCTTGGACTTACTTAGCTTCATTCCGCGTATTGGTTTGATTTTATTGGCTTGTTTGAATTGTTTATCATGTTATAACTGATAACCAAAATATGATTGACCTTTGTTATACCTTAATTGACCCAAGTGTATTATAATCGGACGGTTACCGCTTGTCCAGTTCAGAATGGGGAAACTGGGAGGTGCTCTCGCGACCAGTTCATCAGGTGACATAAGGATGCATACGTTTTATTCCTTTTGGTGAAAGGGGATTGAGATCAGATTGTAGCGATACTCGTGTAACAACCATAAGTTGAATTAGTAATTGGATAATCTAATGAAAGATAATAACCGGTTGTTTGTGAGCATGTTGATGTGTTTATCTTTATCTTATGTGTGTTTGTGCCTTTACATTCTTTCTGATATCTAGAATGTTAGCTAACAGTTTATACCGATGTTGTAGATGTTTCACAGGTTCAGGATGTTGCTGAGTGATCCGGATTGTGTGGACAACCGGGGTTCCCGTTCATTATAGGACAAGATCGGGTTTATGTTTATGTTCTTTTCCCTTTGTCTCGACTGTGAGTCTTTTACGCTTCTTTTGTTTAAACCTTTGGTTTTATATTGAATTTTGATTTTCATTCGTCTGTGTCTTGTTGTAAGATCCGTTGTGCCGTTGCTACTCTGAGGGTCGGGACCCATTGTGAGGTCCTAGCCCGTAACGCTTCGAGTTCCCAGAATTTGGGGTGTTACAACAATACTTTACCCACCAACCGGTTACCCAACATACCTAGCAACCCTGACGGAAGCAAAGTTACAAAGTCAGACAATGTTACCGAGAAATAGGAGAAATAACATTAACGGATGAGGAGTGGGTAACGACATTGTAAGAAATAGGAAAATTCTAACCCAAGACAAGAGAATGATGGCAAACAGTGCTGCTTACCCAGAAGTAGAAGTAGTAACTTCAGTAGCTTGAGATTACCCAGGAAGTTTGAGGGTTTCTGATTCGCAAAAACCAGAGATGAGAAGATTGTTTCAAATTACTCAACAATGTATCCGTGTAGTTATTTGTATTGGAACAAGGAAATGAGTTTATAACGGAGGAGGAGTGGGTAACGACATTGAAATAGGGAAGAGGGATGTAGGTTCAAATGGGCTGCGTTTTTTGGGGCAGAAATTCCCTCCAAAGTTTCCATCAAAACTGTCACTAGTCAAATCGGATGAGCTGCTCACTTTTGTAATATTTTTTCATTTATCCTATTATATAGGGGCTCAATTTCTCAATTAGAGATTGAGAGGGCCCTAATTTTCAACTCTATAGTGTAAAAGGCCCATAATGTCAACTCTTCCAATATTCTATGATATTGAGGTGAACAAAACCAATCCAATCCGGTAACCGTGTCCGAAAAATCAGAGATTTAAAATATATGTTTTGCTTTGGACGGAATCCAATCCGATAGATTATACTGGTTGGATACGGATCGGAATTTTAATCACCCGAGTATATGCGAATATCCGTATTTCTGACTGGATACGGACACCATATGTATTTGAATTAGGGATGAAAATTTCATTTGTATGCCGTATGTGACGGATACTTGGCCACCCGATCCAACAAAAAAGAATGAATGCCCATTAAAAGACGTGTGGAAGCGGGAGGTGGGTGAAGCGAGGTGGTGGATCGGGTGGGATTCGGGTGATCGTTTCATCCACTTATTTATCCGACCTGTATTCACCCGTTTAAATTTATATATATATTTTTTTTATTATATGTAGTTTTTATATTATAAATTTTTTTTACCTTTATTTCCTTAATGTATAATTTATATTAAAGAAAATCCTATATTTTCTACCTAATTTATTTGATACCTAATATAGTTAGCTTGATTTGTTATAGTGTTGTATTTGATGTTATATACCATATTAGTTGGATTTAACTATGCTCTTGATTTCCATTTAAAAAAATATTTGTCTTTTAAAAATTATAAATAAAGTGTAGAACACCTGAAATCTCATCCGATTTACCCCCTTTATTCATTGGATGCGGGTCAGACCCTTAGCAGATGGTGGGTTGAGTGGGGTGGACAATTTTGGATGATGGATCGAGTGGCGGTCAAGGTCGTTCACCCCCTTCCATCCCTAATTTGGATATTCGTATGTATCCGGATATCCGGTTATTTTAAAAAAATATATAAATAGCTTTTAAAAATTCACATATGTGGCGCGTATAAAATGAGCGTAAAAATTCACATATGAGGCGGTCAAGGTCGTTCACCCCTTTCTTTACTTTAATTCTACAAAGTCAAAACTTCACGTTCACTATGCATATTAATAGACTTGAGCAAACCCACACTCTTTGTAAGAGCACCCATATTAGCGAACACTTAAGATTAATCTTAATTTTTATTTTCCTTTTCATTTTTCAGTTTTTTTATCCGTCAAGTCAACTTAATAACACAATCCAAATTTATACCCATATCAATAGAACACATTATTTGTTCTTAACATGTATATTATATATCATCTACTTTTATTTTTTTTATCAATAAAAATATAAACGAATTTTATTCAATATATATAAAATAAATACTATACTCTAAGATCAATACAAATTAAAAATGATACTTTATGATAAAGTTTTAAATTCTAAATGTTATAATGTATGTGTGATGTTATAAGTATTAAGTATATGTGTAGCAAACAAAATTCAAAGTAATAAAAATATGTATAAAATGGATGTCTATGGATATATAAAATTATTTTATACATTATTTAGTTAATTAATTGATCTTGTGGCACATACTTATTGAAATAAAATGATCTTTTGGTAATCTTGAATATGATGAAAAACTCTTAAACCTCCTCCTCCCCCATTTAATTTTCACTCCACTCCTAGGTGGCAATAAGAACACTCTTAAGATCAACCGATGCGCATGCTCTACCACCCCCTTTAAAATAGGAAGTGTCACATCGCCAGTATTTGTAGATGTGAATACATAAGAACTATCAAAGGCTTTGATATTAATTTAAGGAATAGACTAACAATAGATTAAAAATAATAGGTTTCGTGGTAACTTATTTGATGACCATAAAACACTATGAATGTCATCCACTAATTCATATGAAATTGATAATTTGTAAAAGAATAGGCAATTAATGAAATGTGTTTAAAAATGATTGATTTGATTATTTGATATCATTGACTTAGATTAATATGTTGGATAAACTACTCAACCTATGGTTTGAGCCATATAGATCTAGATTGGAAATAGATATAGACCCGAGGTAGAAAGATGAGTTTCCAGAGAATTCCTCACCCTTGATTTGACCTAGGTGTACAAATAATGTACTTTACTACTGCATACATTTTTAAAATGTTTCAGTTAATTATATGAGTTAAACATAATAATATTTATACATTAATGAGATAAATATAATGTTTCTATTTGGATCACTTCCCTTGCACCTGATTGTGCTTGACACCCCTTGAATTAAAATATCAAGGTGAATACTCCATGGAATGAGTACAAGATGGTTATTCCCTTGTTTTGGTTTAATATAAATAATTATAATAACTTTCACAACGTAAAATGTTAGTGGAATATAACTTAGTGATTTAATTATGTAGATCTGTCTAAAATATAATTTATAATATTATATAGTCTAATGTGTATTATAACATAACTTTTATTTTCAAAATGTGTCAAAAGCACTTGTCAATTTTGGAAATAATATAGATAACAAAAATAATTTTTCAATGATTTTAATTGTAACGCCCCAATTTTTAACAAACTGATACGTCACTAGATTAGATCCACACAATGAAATCATCAATAATTTGACAACAACATCATCAATTGGACCTTCCATTAAGTACACGACAAATATAAGAAAACATCCAACTGATTATCATGTAAAAGTGTGGAAAAATGTTAGTGTATGCAGACAACCTAACTAAACCAAAAGAATCACAAAAGCATCAAGAAGGTTCAACAAAAGAAAGACGTAGTCTAAACAAAATAAAACAAAAGTCTACGCAAAAAGTCTATCAAGCGCAAACACCCCAGGTCCTAAGGCACCCGTAAGTCCGGCTAAACACCATCGAGCTGCAAGGTAACCTCGATAGCGTACCTGACGTCAGCAGAAGAACCTAACAACAAAATCGGAAGGGAACATGTTAGCTAGCGTTCCCAAAACTAGGATCAAGCCCTAAGAACATACCAAATATTGATAGCTTATGTAGAGAGAAACAAATGTAAATAAAATTATGACGATGGATAAAAAGTAGACATGCTCATGAAATAAATACATGACTACATTAAGCACCCCTCAAACATGGAGCATATAATCTATAACATCCTTAAAGGAGAATTGCATGGTAGGATTCGGTAAACATGGAACCATCACTAGGACAAGAGCAAGAGTCACTCAAGGAGAGGTTGCTAGCAAGATTCAAACATGGGAGGATCCGGTAGAATGGAGAATTGTATGACAGAAACAAATCTTGGACATCCTGAAAATCTCGGCTGAGATTTTGCATATTGAGATCGAGGTTTTTTTCTGTTGTGTGTTATCGAGTAGAATGTCGACATGATGATTATTATCCTCTAGTTATCTTTTATTATTTTAATATCTTTAAGCTCTCAAACATTCTAAAGGTATTTGTTGGTTTTGATCCTATCTTTTAGGATTATCTTAATATTTATCTTTTACATGAATCTCTCCTATAAAAAGCCTTAGATGATGAGATTCAATGGTAGACTGAATTTGATTATTTCTTCCACAATATGTGTGAAAAATAAAATAAGTTGGATTAGACCAGCTTTTTATTACAAAGATAAATTTTTAAAAAATTGTTGACAAAACGACATTTATTAAGGGGTATTTCAAACTCGGAATAGATCAAGTAGGAGTCAAAGAAAACAAGATAAATAATGCTAGACCAAGTACAAGACAAAGATTTAAGAATGTGGTTAAACAAAGCAAAATTGATGAGACGGAGAATTAGATGAAGAAATATAAAGGGATGATCGGTTAAGGATAAATGTTGAAGCAAGTATAAGACAACCGATCGGAATGAAAAATTGGCCTCTATGAAAGCTGGATAATAAGTCCCCCGTCAAGAACATGAAGACAAGTGAAGAACCTTCCTATATATAAGACAATAAATTATAAGGGTGATAAGTAGGAAAATAAACAAAATAAAACTCCGACGAAACACTTTCCGGAATGTACACATACATAGTGAGATAAAGTTCCAACTAAGAAATGAGAGGAGACATGTACAAAGAGTAAAACTACAATGGCGGGAAATAGTGGTGAATGTGCGAGAACGTCCGGCCTAAGGCGACCTGAGTTAAAAGATATGTATACACCTTGATGTGTTACATATACAAGTCTCATTACATAGGTTGTGAAGGCGGTACGCATATAGCTCACACTAGGGGTGTTAATTTGGTCCGGTTCCTAATGGAACCGTAGGAACCGAACCGGAATTTAGCAGTTCGGTTCCTAAAATTTTTGTTTTGAAATTATTTGGAACCGGACCGTTTATATACGGTTTGGTTCGGTCCAGTTCTATTTTTTTAAAAAACCCAAACCCGTATGGAACCGTTTAAAAAAATGCGTTTTTTTTAATGTGAAAAAATTACACAGCAAGCAGCCCATTAGGTTTTGCGTTTCTCACTTTCTCATTTTCTCTTTCTCGTTCTCAAACCCCACTGTTGCCACCCTCACGAGTCACGCTTGTCAGTCCCTTGCCGGCATTGCCGCCCCTCGCTGGCGTCGCCGCCCCTCGCGCACATCCATCGTCGCCGCCCCTCGCCCTCATCCGTCCCTCGCCGCTCCTCTCCGCCAGTCGCCTCTAGCCCTACTCGGTAAGAGGCGTTCTTGAGGTTCTTCTCTTCTAATCTTCAATCCTTTTAGTCTGTTCTTCCCTTCTTCTATTCACCGTCCACTAACATCTTCTTCTTCTATTCAGATTTCATATCTTAATATATTCACTTATTCGGTATCTGATTCGGCGATTTACTGCTATATTCGTATAGACCATTCACTCATTTGATGGTACCGGTTCTAAACGGTTCTGTACGGTTCCGGTTCCAAACTGTTCATCCCGGTCCGGTTCTAAACGGTTCTCCATTTTTATTAAACGGTCTGGTTCCGGTTCAAGAAAAACGGTTCCTGACCGGT
This sequence comes from Fagopyrum esculentum, assembly GCA_033239045.1. Lineage (NCBI taxonomy): Eukaryota > Viridiplantae > Streptophyta > Magnoliopsida > Caryophyllales > Polygonaceae > Fagopyrum > Fagopyrum esculentum. The sequence continues at coordinate 29,310,991 of BSUD01000007.1, forward strand.
CCGGTTCCTGACCGGTCCGGTTCTTGACCGGTCCGGTTCCATACGGTTCTGTCCAAAAAAAATTGGAACCGAACCGTTTACCTTAAACGGTTCGGTTCCAGGTTTCACAAAAAAAATACCGATTCTGGAACCGTTAACAACCCTAGCTTACACAACTCTTTAACTTTCATTTGTTGTCATATGGTTATATCAACAAGATGTAACCGCTGCGTAAAAAAGTAAGACACCTTTAATAGGGGAAAGAAAATGAAGTGAGTCTTTACGACTTATCTTCAGTTTTGAACTACTCCTAAAGAAACGGGCAAAGTCTCCTTTATATACCCCATAGTTGGCTATAAGAACCGTACATGTACCGATCTTATGGACAAACCTCATACTCGTTCCTAACAGCACCCGACTCTGAAGCCGAACAATTCCCTATTGACCGCCCCGTCACCCAACTAGATGAAGGAGCCGTCCACGCAATGTGTTTTTATCCTTCTAGCATCACCATCAATATTATTTCTCCAATTTTATACATACCACAAACTTTCTCTGCAAAAATACTTTTCCAAGCAACACGAGAATTGAAATTAATAGAGGAAAGAGTGTTACCTCTTAAACCAGCTAGCAAAAGACTCTTCGTCCCATCTCACACGTGCTCCCAGTTTAATCCAAATGGTCTTAGTCACCGGACAAGAGCATCAAACTGGAGATAGGCTCCCAACAATGAGAAGCGTTCTGGATCTTTGTTATAGACAGGGCACCTAATGTAGATTAACAATTGAGTCCACTTGCATACATTGTTAAAACTTCATAATGTGTAAATATTGAGACAAATTTTTAGTTGTTGTAAAATCAACATCTTATTAATGTTAAGATCATTCTCGTTGATAACACATAACACGCATATACATTTGTTTTGAGATATGATTTTTAAGTCTTATGTATATCTAATTAATAACAACTCGTATCTAATATCCTACACTATCCTAATCAATTATTTTCGGGTTTGAAAATAATAAAAAATTGGAGAAATGCTTGTATTCAACTACCATGAAAAAAAATGTCGATAATATTATCTAATTGTTAATGAGATTTTAAAAATTATTCAATAGTTAACGAGACTTTTTAAAATTTTTGTTAATGAGATCTTAGGGGTCGTTTGATATCGATATTTTTATTAAAGATTGTATCACCCCGAATCCGCGGGACTCGGGATGCTACGGGCGAGATCTCACAATGGGCCCCGACCCTTAGCCTGACAACAATTTCACCGGATCTTGCAACAAGACACAAATAAAGACCAAAACAAAAATACATTTTTATGCAATGTAATGAAACCCGAAAGCATACAACAAAAAGACTTCAGGCGATATACAACACCAAGGGCCAAATGCCACCACGCGACATACAATATACATGAATAATATACAAACTCGACTCTAAGCAAAACCCACTCCTAAAATGTACGGAACCCCGGCTGCCCACTCTTCCGGATCTCTCGGCCGCATTCCTAACCTGCAAGACAATCTACAACAATCGGTATAAAACCGTTAGCTCATATTCGCAACATTAGAAGCAAGGTGAAGGCACATACACACATACATCAACATAACACATAACATGCTCAAAACACACAAGTCCGGTTATTATGTTTTCATTATTAGTTCATATCCCTTTCTAATTCAACTTCTTTTGTGACACGAGAATCTCCCGAAACTCGCCTCGATCTCCACTTACCGGCATGGAATGGTATTGATGCATTCGACCGTCTACTAGTACGGGCTAGTCGCCAAGAACCCCCTACCTCTACGCAAGAGCTAGGCAAGTTCTCACCGCCCGTTATCATACACTTGGGCCAAAATAATAAAAAGTCGATGATCCTAATTCCGGTTTTAATTGTGATAATGAAAGCAATAAAACACACACCACCAAAAACACATCGAATCTAATACATAGAATATGAGTTAAGTAAGTCCGGAGACTTACCTCATCCCAAACGCTAACTCACGCAACACTCTCGCTTCCCTTGGGAAGAAGCCTACAACCTGCTCACAACAAGATATCTATATCAACAACTCGCTCAACTCAAAAAGTCTTAGACTTCTACACAAATGATCTACGCAAGATCATTTGAATCTCATTCTAGGACCGCATCCTAGAATCCCTCATGCTTACATCATACTCAACACAAGCTAGAAGTCCTTAGACTTCTAGACCCTATGATCTCGCAAGATCATAACCCATAACACATACTAGGATAAACATGTCTAGTCCAAACAAACTCAACAGTACAACACCATGCTAGGATAAGTCAATCCTAAGCTCCAAAATCCCACAAGATCATACAACCCCAACCTCGAGCCTCAAAACGCTCACAAGATCAACCATATAACTTAAAACCTTAAACAACCTCACAAGATAACATCAACACCTCAAGCCTTAGAACATTACACAATCCTCAAACACTCACCTAAGATCCAAAGCCAGTACTTGGCATTCACTCTAAGTTATGCTATATTCAACCTAGCATGATACTACTAAACATAACTAGATCGAGGAAGAAGGTACTCATACGAGGTCAAAGGAGGAAGACGATCTACGGATGTCGAGTTTGGATTCGATGGCCTTTATCGGGGAACTTCCGAACCTAAAACCAAAGGAAAGCAAATTTAGCTTATACGCTAAATTTGATCGTAAAATATAATATATAAAAATCCAAGGTAAAACCCATTTTGCAAAGCTAACGTTAAAACCCGCAATTAAATCTTTGAACCATAAACCGAACGTAATCCAACAGAGGCATAATATATCATATATATAAATATAAGAATATTCCCGTAATTAAAATCCAAGGTTAAAACCGCTAACACATTTTCCGGGTCAAATTATACTGTTCCAAAAATATCGGACAAAATCCGTAATTAAAATCTTGGGGTATATTCTGTAATATCAAACAGGGGCACAATTGCAGAAAACTAAATTCTAGGCCATACATTGTAAAAGCAAAATATTGTGTGTTTTGTAATTACACTAAAAGATGGGGCCCGATTGAAAATGCCCTAAAAAGGGCTTCTTCTTTATCTGATGAAGAAAGCACGTTGGGACAACGAAGTTGGAGGTGGCGGCCAAGGTTCTGCAGTGGATGAGGTCTTCCGGTGGCGGCTCCGGTGGTGTCAGAACCATCTCACCCTAGCGGCGGTTTTGGAGGCTTGTAGGGGCTTTCCCGACGGAACTTGGGCGGCGACTGCAAGGCTGGGCTTCTCCGGCTCTTCCCTGGTGGCTCAATAGAGGCTCGAGAAGAAAGGATGTAGGGAAGGAAGAGTTGGGCAGACGCAAAGGTCGGCATAGGGCTCGTCCGACGATGGCGGTGAAGGCGGCGGCATGATCTCCGGCTCCAGTGGTGGTTCCGGTTATTGTAGAAGACAAGGACTGACGTCGAGTGCATGACAGACACACGACTGTGATAGGCTCCCTCCTTTGGCGGTGTGACAGAGGAGGGGAGAGCTGATCCGAGTGCACGAGAGAGGATTCAACGCTGTAGGGGTCGTCGGTCATGGTTGGGCTAGGGCTTGAGCAGAGCTTGGCCCGAGAGGCCGGTGATATCGCGCTTCTGACTATCGGGATTGATGGCGTTGAGTGTGAGAGGGTGTGTTACTGAGAGTGAGAGTCGATTGTAGTGAGAGGGTTACACATAGGGTAAAGCAAGGGTCGAGGGGTCAGCCTGCTCACTGGTGCAGATAGGTGTGACTCAGCAGTGACAGGGTGATGTAGTTGGCAACACCTCCTCAACACGCAAAGGAGAAAGAGGAGGAAAAGAACGGAAATAAAAATAATAACTCGATCGAAACTAATTGAAACGGGAATCCCGGATCGGAGGATTTTTCCGAACTTTTCTAAAAAAGGTACGGGAAAAAATATATATGTATCGAATATATAGATAAACCCGCAAAAGCATACTCTACGACTTAGGAATAAATCTCGTAACAAATTACGAGATTATAATAATAATAATTTAAATACTAAGTAAAATATAAACTCGTAAAATTGAATTTACGACTTAAATTACTCGTAAAACTTCCTTCAGATATTAAAAATTATCGAGAACCGTCGGAAAATAATATCGAAAACGCTCCCAATAAACGGGGTGTTACAAAGATATTAGGATGGGTATCAGATTATATATAATATTCCTATTTTATATTAAGATATGGGTATTAAGAAGAGTAAGAAAGAGGGATTTTCAAAACCCTAAAAATTTCGATGGATGAACCACCAGCGGTTCCAATAACTACAACAAGTACGAGGCCAAGAAAAGGGACGCACGGAGGTGGTTAAGTAGGGTAACAACGGAACAAGGCGCTGACGGCCTCGCATGAAGGGGACAACAACGGTGGCGGCTCCTTGCACAGGGTGGCGGCAGTAGTAGCAAGCGTTTGGCGCTAGCTATCCGTGTTGGCGGCGGCAGGAGGCGGGAGAAGGGAAGGAATGAAGAGTTGCTCTTGTCTAAGGAAGAATAAAATTGGTATATCCAAAAGGGGAAATTCAGATATTACGCTATCAACTTGATACTGATACCCTAAAATACCAAACATAGGGTATGAGTAAGGGTGATACTCATACCTTTAATCAGGATATCGATACCAAACGACTCATTAAAGGTACAATAAATCAAGGGCAAATTTGGTAAGTATGCTTTATTAAGAAATAGGGATTGTTGTAACACCCCGAATTCTCAGAACTCGGAGTATTACTGGTTAGGACCTCACAATGGGTCCCGACCTCAGTTTGACAACAACATTACTAGGATCTTACAACAAGACACAAATAAAGAAACCAAAATTCATAAAAATAATATTTTTAGGGTAATGAATGCAACACTGTCTAGCAGCCTAAAGTACTTAAACAAAAGAAAAGAACAACTGTCTTAACCAAACGAAAGGAAAGACAAACACAACCCCCAACCCCCACTCTAAGGAGTACGGAGACCCGGCTGACCACTACTTCCGGATCACTCAGCTGCTGTTCTAACCTGCTATAAAACTAAAACCACAACAAAACAACCATTAGCTAGTTATCTAAACATTTGCAGAATAATAATAGCACACACACACATAAAACAATAAACACTCATCATGCTTTCAAACAATCCATTTATTATCTTCATTTAAGTCATTCACTCTAATGATACTTATTTTGTGACACGAGGGATTCCCAAACCTCGCCTCCGCCCCCGTGTCACAAAATAAGTATCATTAGAGTGAATGACTTAAATGAAGATAATAAATGGATTGTTTGAAAGCATGATGAGTGTTTATTGTTTTATGTGTGTGTGTGCTATTATTATTCTGCAAATGTTTAGATAACTAGCTAATGGTTGTTTTGTTGTGGTTTTAGTTTTATAGCAGGTTAGAACAGCAGCTGAGTGATCCGGAAGTAGTGGTCAGCCGGGTCTCCGTACTCCTTAGAGTGGGGGTTGGGGGTTGTGTTTGTCTTTCCTTTCGTTTGGTTAAGACAGTTGTTCTTTTCTTTTGTTTAAGTACTTTAGGCTGCTAGACAGTGTTGCATTCATTACCCTAAAAATATTATTTTTATGAATTTTGGTTTCTTTATTTGTGTCTTGTTGTAAGATCCTAGTAATGTTGTTGTCAAACTGAGGTCGGGACCCATTGTGAGGTCCTAACCAGTAATACTCCGAGTTCTGAGAATTCGGGGTGTTACAACAAAGTAGGCTTTTTTATATTTTCCATCAACAAAATATACCCCAAAACCATATTTACCGTTCAAGAGCTACTTAATTACCATAATAATTAGGTAAATCCCCTCTTTCTCTCTCTTTTCTGTTACAAGCAAAGAAACTAAATCTGGTTTCTTCTCTTCCTCTCGATCTCGATCTCGATCTCAAAATTCACTCTTCTCCTCCTCTCGATCTCGATTTCAGAATCCAATCTTCTCCTCCTTCGATCTCGCCCTTCTCGCAAGCTTCTCTGGTATCACAACTATTTTCTCTCTTATCTCTCACAATCGACATCAATCGAGTAATCTTCTCTCGTATCAATCAATCAAACACCAGAAACGAATACAACGCAATCGACTTGTGATCCAAGACTTCAAATACCAGAATTCGCTTCGATCTAACAGGTATCTCTTTAATAATATTCTACTCTCTCTCTCTCTCTCGACATCTTCTTCAGTATTATTCTGGTATTTTGTTCACCATTATGAAATTTTAATCAGATTCTTGTATTTCTGGTATAAGGTATCGATAGATTTGATTTTGTTTTAAATTATGTTTCTGGTATGAATGAGTGTGTTACGATTCTGGTATGAACATTGTTGCTAGCTTGTTTTCTTAATTCTGATATGAAAAAATGATTTCTGGTATAATTAATTCTCTGGTATTTGTCGCGTTGTGCATAATTATGGTATACTTGAACGTCTGGTATACTAGATCTTCTGGTATTTATGTTCTTGTGCATAATTCTGGTTTACTTCAACGTCTAGTATACTTGAACGTCTGGTATTTGTGGTGTTGTGCATAGTTCTGGTATCAATCGATGAGTTCTGGTATACTCTCTTTTGTATTATGATAATTGTTTTTCTAGTATCATTAATACTCTGGTATTTGTGTGTTATGCATAATTCTGGTATGAATTAATGAGTTATGGTATAATCTCTATTGTAGTATGATAATTATCTTTCTGGTATCATTAATTCTGGTATCAATTAATAGTTCTGGTATTATCTCTTTTGTAGTATGGTGATTGTCTTTCTGGTATCATTAATTCTCTGGTATAATGAATTGAATGACTTCTGGTATACTTAAACTTCTGGTATTTGTGATGTTGTGCATAATTCTGGTATACTTTAACTTCTGGTATACTTGAACTTCTGGTATTTGTGGTGTTGTGCATAATTCTGGTATACTTTAATTTCTGGTATTTGTGATGTTGTGCATAATTTGGTATACTTTTAACTTCTGGTATCCTTATACTAGTTTTTTTTCTGGTATATACAGAACTTGTTAGCCATGACTCAATTACAAATTGTAGTTTATTGTGGAGGAGAGTGGAAATCTGTGGGAAATGAATGGACATATTTAGGGGATAAAGTAGTGTGCAAACCCATCATTGTGGGAGATCCAGTTAGCATACCAGAAATTAGGATGTTGATTGCCAAACGTTTTCAAGTAGATGAGACACTGAACAAATTGGAACTTACATACAAGAATACTTTAAATAAAGCGTTGCAACCGTTTGATATTGAGACGGTAGAAGATTTCGAGGATTTTGTTGAAGTTAATCAAATGACTCAACCATGCTGGAGTGTGCCATTGTGTGTGAGATTAAAGTCTACAATTATTATACCAGAAATTGAAGAAATTAATGAATATCATCCACACACTGCCATTGTTCCTGCTCCCAGTGTGACTGAAATAGAAACAGAGAATAGCTATGCAATCACTGAAGTTGAACCTGAAGAAACTCAATGGGGTCTTAAGCTTGGACAAAAGTTCAAGGATAAAAACGCAGTGAAAAATGCATTGTGTTTGAATGCTGTTGCCGAATGTACACAATACAGTATAACAAAGTCTATCAAGCTTGCTATTCTTGCGCGATGTCTGGATAAAGATTGTAAGTGGCGCGTGCGGTTCTCAAAAATCAAGAAATCGAAAGTGTTTACACTAACAAAGTATACCAGAGAGCACACTTGTTCATTCCATACCAGAAGAAATTATCGCAGAAAGGTCTCATATCCTGTCATTGCTGAAATAGTTGCAAAAATGTAAGTCCATTCCTTATTATCACATATAATATTCAATTCTATATTTTTTTCTTCCATTATGGTATGAAATACATTCAAATCATATTGTTTATGTTATTCAGGTATGCTAATACACATAAACTCCCCGAGCCTAAGACAATTATTGGAATTTTGAGAAACGAGTATTGTTTAGAAGCTAGTTACTGGAAATGTTGGATGGCACAAGAGGCTGTCAAGGACAATATAAGAGGAACAAATGATGAGAACTACAAGGGTGTGCCGGTGTACTTACATCGATTGCAAGAGGCAAATCCGAACACTATTGTAGCACTGCAATTGGATGATGAAAACAAATTCAAGTATGTCTTCTTTGCTTTAGGACAATCAATCAAAGGATATTCAGTAATGAGAAAGGTATTATCCTTATTCTGGTATGTAATAAAGTTATGCCTCTGGTATTATCAATTATGCATGAATGATATAGATTCTGGTAGTTATGTTGTGATTCTGGTAAGCAGTAGAATTATCTTTCTGGTATGCTCTTTTCTGGTTGGTATAACCAGTGTCTGGTATTGTTAGATTCTGGTAGTTATGTTGTGATTCTGGTAAGCAGTAGAATTATCTTTCTGGTATGCTCTTTTCTGGTTTGTATAACCAGTGTCTGGTATTGTTAGATTCTGGTAGTTATGTTGTGTTTCTGGTAAGTAGTAGAATTATCTTTCTGGTATGCTCTTTTCTAGTATAGTATTATATATTTGAACAATTAAGTGTCTGATATGACTATTATCCATTTCTGGTATACCAGAAAACTAATTGATTTTTGGTTGTTGTTGTTTAAGGTCATATCAGTTGACGGAACATTTTTAAAAGGACGATATGGTGGGGTGCTATTGCTTGCAACAGCACAAGATGCAAACCAACAAATATACCCCCTAGCATTTGCAATTGTTGACCGTGAATGTGATGACTCGTATGATTTCTTCTTCTATCATATACACAAGTTTGTCCCTGATACCGGGGAACAACTATTTATATCTGACAGACACATGTCAATCAAGATTGGTATTGCTAAGCACTACACAAAAGCATCTCATGGAGTTTGCATGTACCACTTGAAAGGGAACATCAAGAAAAAATCAACCAAGAATATAGTTCAACAAATGTTCGTGGATGCGGCTAGGTGCTACAGAAAGGATAAGTGTCTTCAACTGTTTGAAAATATAAAGATGGTATGCTTATTCTGGTTTTTATTATTTTCTGGTATGCAATCACATTATGCTTCTGGTATTTCAATTCTGGTGGTTTATTTTATTTCTGGTATTGTCCCTTATCTCTCATTTATAGTGTTTCTGGTATGAATGTTTCTGGTATGAACGCAGGTTAGGTTTGTCGTATGAAAATTATAGTTTCTGGTATTAAATTTAATCTCTAGTATGAATTCTGGTATGCTTTTTGTGATCGTTTCTGGTATCATACATGATATGTTTCTGGTATTCAACAATATTATTGATGAGCAATGATTATGGTATTACCTTTTTCTGGTATTGAAACCTGTTAGATGTATGGTATATTTTTTCTGGTATTGTATATAACTTCATGTGTACGTGCTAATGTTTGTAGGAGAAGGTAGTAGTTGCACAGCTATTGGAAGAAATTGGATTTGCTGCTTGGTCCCGATCTTTTTGCAACGCGAAACGTTATAACATTATGACAAGCAACAATGCAGAATGTATAAATAGTGTACTGTGTGATGCAAGAGATTATCCAGTGCTTGCACTCATTGATGTTATCAGACAGACAGTGGGTAGATGGTTTGCAACGCGAAGGCAAAGTGCTGAATCATGTACAGAAATGACAACACCAAACGTCGATGCCCTAATACAAGCTAAATATGGAGAGGCAACAAAGTATGAATGTTATGTGCTTGATGCGAAAAGGCTGTTGTTTGAGGTACAATGGAACCAGGAAAGGGAAGTTGTGTGTTTAGTGGATAGGAGTTGCACTTGCAAGGAATTTGATATTGAGGAAATACCATGTGTTCATGCAATAGCTACAACAAAGATGGCGAAAATGAATCCGGCTTCTCTGGTAAGTAAATATTACAGTACTGAATATTGGAACACAGCATATGAGGAGACAATATACCCAATTGTAGATCATGAGCATTGTGAGATTCCAAGTTGCATTACATCTATTGAATGCAACCCTCCAATAAAGAGGAAGAGAACAGGAAGATTGCCTAAAGCTAGGATACGGGGATCAATGGAAGGAAGCAAGAAGAAGAAATGCAGCTGTTGCGGCAGGATAGGCCATAACAAAAAAAACTTGCCGAAATCAACCAATGGAGAAAGAATGAAGACACATACCAGAAATACTAATTTTGCTTATTTGTCATTATCAGATATGTAGAAAATAGTTACTATATAACTATATGTTTGTTTTATGTGTAAATGACCACTTACCAGAATCAAAACAATAGTTAATAACAAAAACTAAATAAAAAAAACTCATACCAGAATCAAATAAAAGTATACCATTAGGCTATTTACATGAATACCAGAAAGCATAGGCAATAAAATCACAAATTGAATGTTTCTGGTAAACAAATAATCATACCAGAATCAAATATATGAAACAAACTACAAGAAACACATACCAGAAACACATACCAGAAATACTAATGCAATATATCATACCAGAAAATCACAAAATAAATATTTCTGGTAAACAATTACTCATACCAGAGGCACATATGTGAAAAACAATCATAACAGAAGCATAAAAAATAACAAAGAAATATCAGATATAAGCATACCAGAGGGACTTAAATGAAATACCAGAATCCTAAATAGCAACATAAACACTTCTGGTAAAGAAACTATATTAACATAAACACTTTTGGTAAATAGCAACATAAAAACTTCTGGTAAATTATATTACAAAAGAGTTAATATATTACAACAGAGTTAGTCAATACCAAAGTACAAGTTTAGCAAGAGTCAAATACATCATTTAGAACAGATTAAGTTTCAAAGGGACTCGTGGGGTTTCACCCACTCCCTATGGTACAAAATAGAACTGAATTGTTCCCTGAAAGTTGGAGCCCATTCTTGACATATGTTTGACAAATCAGTTCGTCCAAACGACAAATACTGAATGTGCTTGATTGTGAATACACCACAGCTTCCACTGCAATTGTAGACAACAGATTATATAAGTGTTTTTCCAAAACATCATACTAATGAACATACCAGAAACATATGACTAGTATTGTAAAAATCACCTTGGATTGTTTTGTGGAACTTCTTTGGCTGTCTTTCGAACATAATCCAATGGCTTATCAAGATTGTCCCCAAACCTCCCAAATTCTCCATTAAGTTTCAGAATATAAGGAAACATAACAAGGAATGGGGTGAGCAAAGCTTTCAAGTCCCCATCAGACATACTATCCACAATTGAGTCATATACAACAACACACCATTTAAGTAAATCAATCTGTAGTGCTATCCAGTGTTTACCACAGGTGTTGATGGCAGTGTATATTGTATCGACTTCATAAAAGCTCTTGCTAAAAAAGGGAGGATCAAGTCCATGTATATAACATGCAATTTCTTCACCGTAATAAAAAGTCCCTGTTTCTTTCAACTCTAAGTATTGTTTATAACGCACATCGTTGAAGTAGTCGACGAAGGGTACGGGAACAATGGTAATACGGCGATAAACCTCTGGATACTCAATTACAGCTTTTCGGAGGTATGTAATCATTTCATCCAGTTGCTGTAAAGTAGGAAAAAAAAACTAATAATTCAATACCAGAGCAAATATGAGAATAATACCAGAAAAACATAAAAAGTTCATACCAGAATTCAAGACATGATAACCATCAGGCAAGATACAAATACATGAAAACACATCATACCAGAAACACAAAAAATAAACAAATACCAGAAAGCTCAAGCAATAAATCATCTAAGGAAGTCAAATGATAATTTATGGCAAAATGAAAGAATTACATACCATAAAACTAATGAAATACATAATACCAGAAAAAAGAAGCAAAAATACAATCATACTAGACTTTTATACAACTAGCTCATACCAGAAAGCAGTACAACACATCATACCAGAAATTGTAAAAAACAAAATGTACAAACAACATCTTACCAGAAACACATCAGTAGCTAGTTTTAGAAAGTCATACCAGAAAACATCATACCAGAAATTATTAACTTAATCAAAAGTAAGGTTAGTGTTAACTTACATAATCCCACAACCAGCCAGTTTTTTGGAGTAAGAGCTTGAAGTGTTCTTTATTTGCCGAATGTTGAAATCCAGTAATAAATTCTTTTTTAGTCTTCGGGTTAAGGTACCAAGCATAAAAAGCATCTCTATCCTTCTTGCTCAAGAAATCATGCTTGGGGGGCTTGGGGATTTTTACTGGGACAACATAAGGTGATACAACAAGGTCGCTGGGTTTCTTTTCACGTAAACCCATTCTCCTCGGTCCTCTGGTTTTAACTTTCCCTTTCCCTTTCACATCTACCTCTGGTAATGGTTTCTGTACCAGAACGACAACATAACACAAACATTAATAAATATGCACAGAAACAAAACACATGAAGAATAGTAGTGTATTATACCTCTTCCACAGCTTCTTCCTTTGGCTGATCAACTTCAGCTTCCTCCTTGGGCTGGGGCTGGGGCTGGGGCTGAGGCTGGGGCATTGGCTTTTCTGTAGATACCGTCTCTTCAGAACTTGAAAAAACCCCAAGAACTTCTAACTTAGGAGCATCAGTTGGAGGTTGGGAGGCCGGCTTTTTAGAGGCTTTGGTACCTTTAGAAGAACCGGCCATCCTTTGAACATTAGTGACGATCCTGAAACATTGACTTTCTATTCTGTGTTGTGTCATCGTTTGTGCCTTCTGCCTCATAACAACTTGGTTGATAGTGGCATCTTGTTGCTCAACCTTCTTGACCAACTCAGAAATTAATTGATTTTGGGTTTGTAGTTGTTTCTTTAATTCTACAACCCAATCAGGCACACTATACATTAACATAGTAAAAGATTAAAAATGCGATATCAAATAAGCATTTGAAACTAATAAATTATGGTATGTAAAATATCAACTACATTTTTGTGGTAGAAATAGTGGAGGTTGTGGGATCAGAGACAGGTGGTGCAACCACAGCTTCTGTATTGGAAGTGGTCGGATCAGGGACAGGTGGTTCAACCACAGCTTCTGCATTGGAGGTGGTGGGATCAGGCAGAGGTGGTGCAACCAAAGCATCTGTAGGGACAATGCTATCCATTTCTGGAGCAACAACAATCCCAACAGTGCTAGAAGGTGCAACACCAACAACTGGGGGTGTAGCCAATGCCAGCATGTCTTCTTCAGGGCTAAAACAATAGAACAAATTTTGTAAATATTAAGTATTCTGGTATGATAATATAAATACATATTCAACTTCAGTTTACCATGATACTTCCTCTACAATCTGTTCTGTCTTAGGCTTCTTAGATGCAGCCCTACATTAAGAAAAACAAACATTATTAAGTAAATCAATAACATACCAGAAACAAAAATCAAATAAAACATAACAATATACACAGGAAACAAAGATTAAAAATATCATACCAGAAAACATATTAAATCTAATAAAAGAATGTAAGGAAAAAAGTATACCAGAATTAACATAAAACAAAAACCAGAAACAAAAAAACACATACCAAAAAGTAACAAAGCATGCATACCAGAAAAATAAAACAGAAACTAATACCAGAAGTTATATTATAAGCATACCAGAAACTAACAGACACATACCAGAAAGCAAAAAAGCAGTCATACAATAAAACTAAAGAAACTAGTATAACAGAAACTAATGCAACATTTTTAAAATATAGATTGAGTATGAAATGTATTGAGATACCTTTTCCTTCCCTCTTCAATTTTCCTTTTCTTTGGGACATCTTCTTTCTTAACAACCTTTTGTGGTCTTGGCAACCTCAAAATATGACGACGACGAGGAGGAGGAGGAGGAGTAGCAAAGTCATCACTCTCGGATTCTTCATTCTTTGGGACTTCCTTGATAGCCTTGACATTATGCCCTCCAGGCCTGGATACACGTACATCGTGGAACCCTACTTTGAAAAGATGACAAAGATAGCCAGCTGGGTCCAAAACTTCATCCCCCACCATTTGCAGTCATCCTCAGTTTCTGGGTCTTCTAGGTTGAGGGGGATAGTTTTGATGTCATCTTGAGCCACCGATGACGCTGTATCCTTTATTGTCTGGAAGCTGCATTTCATCTTCCCCTTGGTTGATGAAACCCACTTAAGACAAAGTGGGGTTGCTTCTTCATCAACACATGTGGCAAACAAAGATGCCAGTGTGGGGATAGAGTCAAGGATGAAAACCTGCATAATATAGACAGAAAACAAATGAATAAACCATACCAGAAACTCAAACCAATAAATAATATAATACTAATAAAATAATATCATACCAGAAAATGAAACCACAAATGCATATCAGAAAACCAGAAATCAAGTAAACTCAATTATAAAACACAAACTAGAAAGATATACCAGAAATGCTATTGCAATAAAGCATACCATAAATCACAAACATAATATTTCTGGTAAATAATTGCTCATACCAGAAAGCAAGTAAAATCATACCAGAAACAAAACAAAATACAAAACATACCAGAAACAAAAAATACTTCACAGAACTCAATTATACAACATACACAATCATACCAGAATCTAATACATTAAAACAAAATACAAGAATCAAAAACCAGAAACAAAAACCAGAAATGCTAATGCAAAAAGCATACCATAAAATCACAAAAGTATCATTTCTGGTAACTAATTACTTATACCAGAGGAAAATAAATGAATAACAAGCATACCAAAGACGTAAACCATAACAAAAATAACAAATATAAACATACCAGAGGCACATAAATGGAAAACCAGAAGCATACCTGGAATGCCAAAGGGAAACCAGAAAGGTAGTAATTTCCGGATGCCCTATACTTTGTTGGCTCGCAATCCCTCAGGTTGTCAAGTGTCTTATTAAAGACAAGGCGCCCCCATGAATAAGAATTAAAGGCATCCATGTCCTTCAGAAGCGATAGAGGAAGATTGGAGACGAACTTCTTCTTGTCATTGCCAAGCAAAACAAATTCAATAAACAACAACAAAGCCATCTTGAATTTCCTTTCATCATTTTTTTTCAGCTTTGAATATTTTTCCTCCAATTGATCCAATTTGCACTTGGGCATGCCGAACAACTCCTTCATGTCGACATTTTCTTCTTCGTTGTACACATGGAACCGACACTCAAGGCCGGTAATTTCTGAAAACTCGCTTAAGCCAAATCTTATGAACAAAAATACACAATAAAAAAAGATAGAAACACATTAACAATAGAAAGTGGAATGGAGGTACAAAACTGAACTAAAAAGGTTAGGTGTATAGTTAATATATACCTAAGCAAGGTTTTGTTGATTGCAAACCACATTGGAGTGTTTGCGGTCAGTTTGAACCTCATGCAGAAGCATGAAGTGTATTAATTGGTTTGAAGGTTTAAGATTGGTACAGAGGGAGATGACAGATGAAAAAATAGAGTTTTTGAACATTTCTTGCCCATTGGCATCCAACCCTTCAAGTAAAAATTTAACCATGTTGACACGAGACAAGACAGTTATACGTGTTGCCTCGTATTGTGGGTTTTCATCAAATCTGTACATTAACTAGTAAAGGAAATAAGATTGTTAATACAGGAAAAACAGTCAAGAACAAACCAGAAAATCATATCAGCCATTCAACTTACATAGGACTCTTCATGTCCATAACTAACACTTTCCTCAGCAGCTTGTGTAAACATACCAGAAAATACTGTCAATATATACATCAACATGAAATACCAGAAAGTAATATAAAAACCTCATATGAACAAATACAAGAAAACATTAATAAATAAAACAAATACCAGAAACCCTAACTAGAACATATAATACCAGAAACAAATAACATACCAGAATAACATACCAGAACTTCTAATACCAGAAAACATTAAGCATCATATGAGCAAATAAAAGAAAAGATACCAGAAAGTAATACATCAACATGCAATACCAGAAACACAAACCATAAACACATACCAGAATTTTAAACTATAGCAAATACCAGAAAACTTGAAACAAAAAAGCTCATATGAACAAATACACAAAATATACCACAAAGTAATACATGAACCTCCGATACCAGAACACTAACAATAAACACTTACCAGAAACTTAAACTAAAGCAAATACCAGAAAACTTGAAACCAATAACATACCAGAAAATGTAATAACATACAAACATACCAGAAAACTCATGCAAATATAAAGACGAAACAAACATATAACAAACCATATCAAAACAGATACTAGAAACGATGATTAAACTAACAAACACTAATATGAACAATCACCAGAAACTATAATACCATAAAACATGAAAGAGTATCAAAGCAATACTAACCATAGGTATATCGACTGGTCGAGGACCATCAGATTCTACAATCTGAAGGCCTGATTCATCATGAGAGACAGCAGAATCATCGCCTTCGTTTGGTGTGGCATCTTCAACAGGTAAAGGAGGCGTAGGAGTCAGAAGGTTGAAGGTAGGAGCATCACAAGAAGATTTGTTGGCAGCAACCTTTGATCGAGTCGACATTTTCAATTTCCTAGGGTTTACAAAAAATCGAAAGGATTGTGGTGTGTTTGGGGTAAAAACGAAGACGAAACACAGAGAACAAGTGAGGAGATGGCCGGAAAGTGACGAAGAATGAATCAGAGATGAAGAAAATGGAGATTACGAGAGAGATTACGAGAGAGATGATGAATGAGAGATTGAAGAAGGTGAGGAGTCGAACAGGCGAAGGGAAGGCGAAGGGAAGGGCGATATGTTTCTTCTCTGGTAGTTAAGTGATTGAATGAACGAATCAACGGAGTTGAGTTTGGGTAAATGAATGAGGTTAATTAATTAGGTAAATTAAGTTCAATAAACAGTAAAAAAAATAGGGGTATAGTTTGTTTTATAAAAACTTAAAAAAGCCTAGTATATCAAAATTTGCCATAAATCAATAAGAATAATTAGATATTTTGATGATCAACAGGCTTTTTTAATGGCTCTCCAACTTCCTCGTACTAGATAGAATTATAAATGCAAACGAATGAACACAACGGTAAACGGCTCACTAAATCACCCACGCATTTGTTGGATTGAAGTAGAAATGCAAACGAATGTGAGTGTCATCTACCGGATATAAGTAGAGTCTCCAAATTCACCTCAGTAGTGTACCCCTCTTATCTTTATTAGGGTTAAGTCAACAACATACTTTTCTCAACAACATATCCAAGGTTTCATATGTCACAAATGACATACTTGTCTTTTTGAAAATGGCATTCTAAACAAAGCATGTCAATTGAGTATACATGTTCGGACCGAGTCAAGGTGTCCAAAAAAAATTCATTCATCATATCTTTGACATCAGAAATGAACCTTTTTCTTATGCTTTCCTTAATTCTCAACCTACCAAACGATATATTTTAGATAAAAAATCTCAATAGTTGCTAAACACCGTTGCCTTCAAATCATGTGTTGAAAGAGATCTAAGAAAATCTTAATATCAAGATTTTGACTAGTAAATATCGATTAAATCTTGTCGAATAAGATTATGAAGGGAGGAAGTTGAAGAAGACACAACCATGATAGTGTCACATTGCATCAACACTAACCAATTTCTGCAATAACAATTACAAAAATATGAATCGGTAAAACACCTAAAATTAGCAAAATGAGAATACATAAGAAACAAAAAATATTTTTATTTGGAGATTTCATTTATTTTGTTGAGGATTCAAAACTAATTAGATTTAATTGGTAATAGTATTTTTTTAATTATCACTTTAAAACAATTCTCAATTTATTTATTTTTAAAAAATAATAACTTGTCGAATATATCTTGTCGAATAAATCTTGTCAAATAAAATTAAAAAGGGAGGAAGTTGAAGAAGATACACCCAAAAAGATAGGAGGGGTACACTACTGAGGTGAAGTTGGAGACTCTACTTACATCCGGTAGATGGTATTGACATTCATTTTAGTTCTACTAATGTTGTTTTCCAAACAACTTTAAACTAAACTAAGACCATTTGGATCATACTAGGAGCACATGTGATATGGAACGACTTCTTTGAAGAGTCTTTTGTTGGATGGTTGAGAGGTAACACTTTTTTCTCTATAAATTTCAAATTTCGCGTTGCTTGGGAAAATGTATTTGCAAAAAGTTTGTGGCATGTATGATGTAAGGATTATTGTATCCTATGTTGGGCTTGCACGTCTTTTATGTCTTGAGGTATGATGACGGTTCCGATCCGAACATGTGGTGAACTCAGGTTATTGACATTAACTTGCATAATGTAACATGATGGCAAATAGTTGGCAAGGTGGGCAGTTGGGCTTGATATAAGTCCAACGACCCTTAAACCCTATCAGTATGGGTTGAGTTATACATACTAACATTTGGACCGGATTTATAGTATTTTGTTGTTAATGAACGAAAAGCTTAGCCGATTTTTATAACCCAAGTTTCATTAAGCAAAACGATGCGTTTTGATTATGATGTTCTAGTATAAATTTAAAGGAAGAGCTTTGAGGGAGCCGGTCCCAGTACAACACTTGAGAGCTCACAAACTATAGAGCAAAGAGAGAAAGAGGATCGCCGCTCCTAGTCCAAGTCAAAGATTTAATATCTGATCAAATGTTTGTAAGGGGAATTGATGAAGAGGTACATTTGAATGATATTTGCAAGGGTGACAAGTATATAAATCGTATGATGTATTATTGAGAAACCCGCAACACTAGTGTTTGATTTTAAAAACGGCCAAGCATTATTTAGTGTTTGACGAAAACACTTATAAACACTTTACACTAGTTTAAGTTGAAGAATGTCAAACACTAGGACTGAGTAGATTGTGGTTCGGTTCACCGGCCCGCAACTTGCGGTTCGAACAGCAACCGAACCTCAACTAATCGGTTCGGTTTGCAACATATTTTGCGTTGCAGTTCGGTTGATTAGCCGAACCGCAAAATGAGGTCTAAACAGCAAAAACCGCAACCGAACCGCAAAAACCGCAACTAAACCACAAAAAAACCGCAAAAAACCGCAAAAATGCGGTTCGGTTTGCGGTTCACATTTTCTAAGTTTGCGGTATTTGCGGTTCGATTCGGTTGTTGTTCGATGCTCAACCATACCAAACACAACCTTAAAGTAATTGTATCGATTCCCCTTCTAACATCCGAATGAACGAATATATGTATAACCATGAAGCTCCATTAGTCTAATTATTCTAAATTATATTAATAATATACTGGAATAACCAATAGATTAGTTTGCTCTATGAATTAAGCTAGGGGTGGGCATGGGACGGGACGGGACGGGATAGGGGTCGTCCCGCAAATTTTTTGCGGGACGGGACGGGATACACATTTTTTTTTTCCAAATCTCGCCGGGATCGAGACGGAATGCGAGACGGGACGAGATTAAGCGGGATTTATGCCCACCCTAAATTAAGCCATCTTTTCGGTTTTAAACAATCTGTTTCTTTTTGTGTCCACCGTATCCCCTGCCCCTTTTGTCCACCCCACTCCTGTGTGTACATTCAACCAAAAGAGGTATTTTATCGTGTTTTAGGGGATTTTTTTTAATAATATTATTACATCAAATAGTAATAAATGAGTAAATGAAAGAAAATGCATATTCATGTTGCAATTTTTTATATAACAAAAAAAAAAAAAAGCAGATCCAGAATGTGGCATGTCCATTGCACGTACTGTTCAAAACTTTAAAATTGCAAAGCAGTCACATATTAAATCTTGCTTCACGTGACAAGCTCTGCGTAGTGAAAGAGATCAACGGCTAACCCGCCTGCGAAATCACTTTCTTTACCATCAGTCAATGTAACTTTATTCTATAATAAATTAACATTTATTTCTCTATTGAATATTGTTATTTGACCGCCCATGCCATTATCATTCTATTA
Source organism: Fagopyrum esculentum (assembly GCA_033239045.1). NCBI lineage: Eukaryota > Viridiplantae > Streptophyta > Magnoliopsida > Caryophyllales > Polygonaceae > Fagopyrum > Fagopyrum esculentum. The sequence continues at coordinate 29,330,839 of BSUD01000007.1, forward strand.
AAATAATAAATTTCTCATTAATTAAATAAACCGATGTTTTTTTCTTAAACAGCTTTTGTTTGTTTTGACTAGCTTTATTAACAAGACGATTAGTGATAACACAGTCCTTACAGTACAGTACGTGCTCATATAAAATTATATAGTGGCCCATGACTGGGTCACGTGACACTGTTGCATGCATTGATGAAGGTGGGCCCATGTGGTTTAGCATGGCCATTATAGTATGGCATGGCATGCATACATGCATGCATCATGATGCGTAAAGAAGAAGGAAGAGAAAAGAGAGGTGGGCCTTATCTAATTGGAGGGAGTTTGCTTCATTTTCCCGCCTCATAGGGTGACGTGGCTTGGCGGGCGGCCGCTTTTTGGCGCTAAACTAACACCACGTTCTCCGGCTGACCAACGAAGCAGATATGGACACGTGTTTTCTCTTTTCACAACTGCTGCTTAACTATTGACACGTGTTTTTAGTTGATAGTGTGATTTTGGTGCTCGATTTTGAAGGACTAGTTTTAGGTGAGGAGGGCTTCTGAGATGGGCTTTTATTTGAGGTGGGTCATTGGCGCTCAGTTGGGCCTTTACCCATGTTAACATTTTATTATTTGGGCTTTCTTATATCAATATTTGCGTATTGATTATTGTCGAACTCGTTGACGATGTATTATGTAGTTATAATTGGATTAAAATTTTTACTATATATTTTTAAAAATATTTATTTTTAAAGTGCATTACCCAAACTGGGCCGATCCCGGCTACCGGGTATGCGGGTACCCGTTTTCATCTTAAAAAATATATTTTTAATATATATTTTTTTTAAAATATATAATTTTAAAAAATATTTTTAATATAACTTTTTTAAAAATAAATAATTTTTAAGATACTTTATCTATTAAATTTATTGTAATTATACTAAATAATTTATATTCATACTTAATATTTATAATAGATACGAAGTACAATATAATATTTTTTATTTTGTTTTACCCGGCCGACGGGTCGGACCCAGAGTGGTCCCCGAATCTGGCCCAGTGGGTTTAACGGGCCAGGATTTTAGGCCCTGTCGGGCTTCTTCCTTTGTTCACGTCAGCCGTTTTTCCAAACGACGAGGCCGGATTGCCCGGATTTGATCAGGTCTAGTGAAGCGGTTCCCATCACCTACCCGATGACCTTATCGGGTATCTTCACCCGTCGGGGTGTCGGGTTCATTCAAGGTTGATCAAGGGCTATGAATATTTTTAATTTGAAATACATTTTAAGTTATTTCAAATAAATATTACAACATTAGATTTTTCTTAAATAAAAACATGCTAGTTATAAAACTTTTATCTTATTTAAATGGAATTTATTTAAATTTATGATAATGGAAGTAAAATATAATCAATATAAATTTTGTTTATTTTATTGTTTAAAAGTAAGTTGGTAATTTTAATGCCAGTTACATTTAATTTCAGGCTAAGAAAAAAGAGTGATCCTTTCAAAAAAAACCTCGCCGTCCAAGAGAGAGATCTCCTCTTTACTGTACGCAAACCAGAGGAAGATAACTCTTATCCATCCTAAAACGGAGAAAACTCTCGACGGACTTCAACTCCGCTAACGTTGAGGCCGACCACCTCCCCTTCACCGGACAAGCGCCCTTGCTCAATGATCGAACCAAACCCATGACCCTAAGTTCTGAAGGCTTTGTTGTTCGGGGGTTCAACCATATTAGTTTCCTTGAGATGGGTATCTTTGCCTTCCTCTCTGTCTCCAAGCACTATCATCACCTTCTCGCAGCGAACCTGTGGCTCCTTAACTCGGGGCTTTGTTTCAGATTGGTCCCTTAACCCAGAGTTTGGCCGGCTTTTCGACTTGCCTACAAACTTTATGAGCGGTCCTTAACTTGGGACTTTGTTCTGATCTATCGTCGGTCAGGTCTCCTCTTTGTTTTTGGGGAGGTTTTTGCACTAGTAGAGGGGTGTGCACCTGTTGTGGGTGCTGTTGGCTCTGGTCTTATGTCTCATGTCTGTCTAGTTTTTTTATGCTCTTTTGTTTGTATTTCATTGATGGATCTCTATAATCATTGTGATTATCTCCTTCTTTACTTCTACCGTGCAACGTATACATGCTTTGGGCTTTGCCTTTTGATGCGAAATCTATTGATGTCTATAAACCTAATTTTGGTAACCATGATTGCTACGTAATTAGTTTACTCAACAATTATTCTGGGCTACAACCCATATCACCCCACTGTTACAACTGGCTTACACAACTTTTATTCCGGAATGATATATATATATATATATATATATATATATATATATATATATATATATAGGGTGTGGTTCCCGTGAGAACACCCCTAACGTGAGAACGTGAGAACAATCATACACCGTTGGATGGTGAGTATTAAGGGTTGAGGTTTAGAGTAGATATCATACTTAATAATAACTACGAATAATAATAATTAGGAATCCAACAATAACTACGAATAATCCACTCAACCAACAATAACTACGAATAATACATTAAACGATATGGCACCTTCGTAACAAAACTAATAATAATTACGAATATGTTCTCATGTTCTCACGTTAGGGGGTGTTCTCATAGGATCTATACTCTCTCTCTCTCTCTCTCTATATATATATATATATATATATATATATATATATATGCTGGTTCCAGTGAGGACCACCCTTGTGGATAGGAATAAGGAGAGCTAGGATGGTGACACGTGACATGCCACGTCACCGGTTTTTTTTTTCCTGGAAAAAAAAAAAAGTGACGTGGCATGCCACGTGTCACCACCACAAAATGAACAGTTAGTAATAAAAATATGGTGTTCATGGTTGTAAGAAAAACGTTGTTCATATTTTTACAAGTATGTGTTCATTGTTCTTACAACTATGGTGTTCATGGTTTTTAAAGTAAGTGTTCATGGTTTTTAAGGTAAGTGTTCATGGTTTTTAAAGTAAGTGTTCATATTTATTAATAAGTGCTCATTTTTTCTCAACACTAATTGTTCATGTTTTTACACTAAATGTTCATTTTTGTATTTTTGTAAAAATTTTCTTTTTGTTTCAAATCGTGTAAAAAAAATATGATGTTCATTATTTTACAAGTGTGTGTTCATAATTTTCAGAGTAAGTGTTCATATTTTTCAAAGTAAGTGTTCATAATTTTATTAATGATTGTTCATTTTTTTGTTATAGGCAGTGTTCATATTTTTATTACTAACTGTTCATTGTATGGTGGTGCCACGTGACATCACCACGGCTCTCCTAATTCCTATCCACAAGGGTCCTCCTCACTTGAACCAGAATCTATATATATATATATATATATATATATATATATAGTTAAGTCTAGTCCTACGAGCACCATATTGCAACTTAACGACATCGATCTCGGCCTAACGACACCGACGGCCTAACTGCACCAAATGCACCAAAAATAATAAATACTCTTGAATGCATTTGTCCAAGGCAATATTGTTTTAAAAACTTAATATAACAATTTTATTACTATTAAATCAAAAGCAATTCACCTGCTTTAATAGGAAGGTTCGAAATAAAAAACGAATTTACAAAATGTTCATATTAATTCCTTAAACAAAGATACAATGTTGTTAACCAACTTTTTTCGAACATTGTTCCCCTTGCAAATTGCTACATTTTAAACCATCAAAGTTACACACATTTTTATATCACGATACCCGTGTGCTGCAACTTCGTCCTCTTTGTTTTGATGCGGTCTCGGTGGTGGTTCGAGTGTTTGTCGAGAAGGGGGCGTGAATGTGTGATCGAATTCTGACGGCTCTGTTGCAGTCCAAATTTGAGGTGTCCACAATTGTTCTCTAGGTAGGCTTCCTACTTGTGTACTTCCTTCGAAGATGAACGTTCATGCTCATAGCTTCCGACTGACTTGATCATTCTGCTTTCCCTTAAAGACGTCATTGCTTTCGGGGTTTTGTGATGTATTTTTGTGTTTTCTTTTTCTTCTTTATTGTGGTGCTTCATGACGGTTAGTCCGTCTGCCAGTCTATTCGGCCTTTCGATCCAATAGTCGGCGCGTCGTCTATGGGATCGAACCGCTTTCCATTATCAAAAAAAAAAAAATTCAAGTAAAGAAAACAAGAGGCTCGAGATCCCTATATATAGAGGGTGGCTCGAGTTTGTACTTCAAGTAAGCCGGCCCGAAGAATCATATCTTATCGAGAATAAGATATGATTTTTTGCTAGAAAGTAATAAAATAAGATCAATCTTGTAATAAGATTTGATCTTCTAGGATTGATCAAATAATATATTTAGAAGATATGATTCTTTCAATCTATCTTTAAGGTTCCCTAATAGAAGACTTATAATTTTTGCAAAAATAATTAAAATAAACATGGGTTGGAAAATAACATAAAAAACTCGCAAATTTAACCCGTAATTAAAAGATGTCTTTATGGGCTAAAATAAAAAGTAGGTGGACTGCTTTTAACAACTAAGGTCGCGTCATCTATGAGGTGAAGGGGGGTCCGAATTGGTTTGTGTAGGTCTTGGCTCATGGTGACGTAGCGGTCTAGTCATCGGGAAGATAGATCACATGTTTAGATGGGTAGGTCTGGAACGATTACGTCTCCAGATTATGAGCCCTAGTTGGTAACCAGGGATGATTCAATCCCATACGGATTTTGCATGACTTGCACGGTTATTCCCGACGTGTGCATGGCTCGCATGGATACGTGGGACATGTGCATGGCTCGTCCGAATCAAAGGGGACGTGCATGGCTCCTTGCTACGTGTGAGTAGTTGTCCGATGGTGGAGGACGTGTGTGCATGTAAGTTTGGGTTGCAGGTAGCCGAGGCTGGTCCGAGGTGGTATGAGTGGGTAGAGTGTCTTCTTATCAAAGCATGGTCGTGTTGGAAGATGGTAGAAGTGGGAACCATGAGTCATCTTCTCCCTTGAATGCATGCATGATTGATCATGTTCTCATGCATCCTTGCGGTGCGGAGGGATCTTAACTAACTTCTCTTCTTAATGTTGCTCTTACTTCTTCTCTAAAGCTTTGGAGCCTGTAGCTGCATGTTTCTTCTTCCCCTTGCTTTTCTATTCATTTTCTTGGTAGGGAGTCCTGGACATGCTCTTGCGTCTCTAGGTGATTTGGGATATGCTCTTGCGTCTCTATGTGATCCTATATATGACCCCGCATCACTATCAATGAATGTTGTCGAATCTTGGAAAAAGAAGAACTGAAGAAGATCTAAAGAGAAGTTCTGAGTTCAATCAATGAATATTGTTGAACCTTCAAACGAAGAGGGGAAGGGGAATTGACCAACCTGTTGTCAGACGGCTGGAGTGAAGACTGGAGATGTCGCCAAAGGCCCGGAGTGGAGAGGTCTTTGAGTTCTGAGTGGGATTGACAATTAGAGTACAGATTGTAGAGGTCTCAGCTTCCTTCCTCCTTTTGAGCTCTCTTAGTTCTGAGTGTAGCTGTGTGGGAACAAGTGAACAACCGAACAAAGACTGAGAACCCTGAACGGCTAAACAACTACAAGGGAAGGGATTGAGTTCGTTTTTTTTATATAAAAATCGGTTATTCGGTTCAGTTCACCACCCGAACCGAAAACCGAAATTGTTAACTATATGGACCGATTATCGAACCAATTTTATTGGTTTCCGGTTCGGTTGTAACCAAATTGGTTGGTTTCGGTTTCCCGTATGGGCCTATTTCTTTTACTTTTTATAATTTCTAAACCCATAAACCTAATTTTGATAACTGAATCGAACCCATGTTTGAAGCTTTTTTTTAATTTTAAAAACCTCCACTTGGACGAATAGGAACACGGGGCAGGGATTTGGATCGATTGATATCTATGTTCAAACTAATAGAGTGGTGTTATTTAGAGCCGACAGAAATTACAAACAAGACGGAGCACCCGCAGTCCGCATGCGCTCGGATGGGGCGCACCCGCGGCCCGCTGGCGCGCCAGACTTGGGGCGCAAGCGCAGTCCGCGGGCGCGCCACCGAAGCCCCGTCGTTCCCCTTTTCTCAACTCTGCAAGCAACAACAACAACGGTCTCCACATCCTCCCCAGTAGCCGCCGGAATATCGCCTGAATAACAAAGAAAAAACCACAAATAACGCAATGCCGTATTCAAGTAAACTCTAATGTTAGAGTAAAATGAAATCAGACGAGTTTGTTATCAAAAAGAAACAAGAATAACCTATAATCTCCTCAGTAGCACGATTGATAACAAGACTTAGATTCTTCTTGATTCCATTCGGCGTCGATGAAGGAGCTGACGTGTAGGCACGCGAATCACCATTTCCGGACAATCGACTTTTGCAATTCATCCATGGCATATTGTATAACCGTTTTGAGAAGATTAACAGATAAACACTTGTGTCTGATTAGCAAATGGAACATGGAACTGACTTTTCTCAAGAAGCTTACCGCACTCAGCATCATCAGATGAAGGCCATTCATCCTCGGCACAATTCGTATCAGTCCAACAATGGCGGCTGAACATTCAAGCTCAGGTTTGTGCCTCACAAATTTTGGGGCGGAGGCGCAGTCCGAGTCCGCCCCATCTTGAGGTGCATCCGAACTGTGCCTCCGCGAGCATTGGCGCGGGTCGTGAGTGCGCTTACCTCTGCGCGGGGGCGGACTCCGGTTTGGTGAAGGCGTCTGCCGCCCCAGCAGTAAGCCTGAATTAATAGAAGGGATTACAGTTTCAAATGTTTAAGCCTTAAAGACTGGTACTATTTCGATGAAAGATATCGGGTGGCTTTGGAAAATGAGATTCAAATTCTGGGCTGACCCGAGAAGGCATGGGCCTAGTCATTCGGCCCAGTTAAATAGATTACAAATGGGGCAAATACGATTAGCAACCCATATTTCTCTCTCCACCCATTCCAATTTCCAAAGCTCCGCCATTCTCTTTAATTGACCGTTTCAGTCGGTGTAGCGTAAGTCTAGCGGAATTCTCCACGAAGTCAAATTTGCTCGCCGAAAGTGGGCCCCAGGTTCCTTCTCCAAAACTCCGTCCCTTTCTCTATCTCCATTTCCCTCCCTCTCTTCTTCTTCTTCTCCTTCTTCTTCCCCCGTGGCAAATGGTGTTGGTGTTGGTGGTTGCTGCCATCGACGACGAACACCGCGAAACCGTCAATGAATTGTCAGGTGCAAAATCAGCCTCCTCTCGCGGCTATCGTTGAGGCGTTTGAACAGCTTGCCGATAAGGTTGAGCTAGCCAAGGAAAAAGATCATGATCTCCCTTTGCAGGAATTCTGCGAAGCCTGTGCTCTTGTCTCCGTCCTCTTCGATTCTCTCGGAATCGCCTTTAAATTCGCCGAATTAGAGTACTGCGCTAAGGTAATTCGACCGAATTCCTCTCTCTTGATTGTTCGAGTTCTTTTTGTTTGCAGTTGAAGTTTTCGGCGTATGTGATTCAGTTATTCATCGTAATTAATTTTGATAATAATGAATCATCTGACATAAATCAACAAGAGGTTTGTCATGGATATGTTTGATCGTTCCGTTTTGCTTTTCAGATTAGAAAATGCAATGAAATAAGATTTAGAATTAAAAGTTTAGCGAGAAGGTTGTGAGATTTAGTCATTTAGAGAAGGGATGCAGCTATGCAAATGCACGACAGGAGCATTCATAGTTAAGATCTGTATTGGCAATAACTGCATTCGAGAAGGAAGTGTTGAATATTACATTCTGTAATTTCCAGTTTAGACTGTTTATCAAATTTATTTGGAACTTTTGATTGTTGAATAGATTGTATGTGTAGTCCCAGCTACGAGTATAGAAATGACAAATAAAAAAAAATCATGTTTACTGATGTTTGAAGGTTGATTGATTGCTCAGTTTACACATGAACAGTTTTTGTATTATAATAAAACATTCCTTTGACCTTGCAGTTTTCTATCCCCTTAAGCCGATATTATTTAAAATACAAATTATGTTGCAATCATACGTGGAAATTTTCTTTTCATGGTGACACGTTCCAGATAGTAATAATACACATTAGTTTGTATCATCTTGTACTTTTGGGTGGAGCATAACAACTTTGTATTCCTTCCCTGAATGTGATTCACGTATTAGTGATGTGGAATTAGAAGGTTTTTCCTATGTTTCGTTGCCTACTAATTGCTTAGCTATTTATTTATTAGGTCCGCAGTCTAGCAGAAGCAGCAAAGAGATACAACTCATTGAGTACCGTGCTTGATAATGATATCCAAAATAAGAAAGTAAAATGTCAGGGAAGCCATTCACGTAATTTGCGAAGAGTTAGGCAGGGTCTTGACCTTATCAGAGCTTTATTTGAGCAATTTTTGTCCACTACGTAAGTTTCATCTCCTCCTTCCTTCTTTCTTGCTCTTTAACCATGGGAATTGAGCTCTACACTTCCATTTGCCTTTTTTACATGTCAATTCAAATTTGATATTTTGAATCATTATCAGGGATGGCTCATTGAAAGATGCAGCCACCACTGCATATTCTCAGACATGTAAACCATACCATACTTGGGCAGTGAGGGCAGCGGTTGCTGCCGGTATGTACGCTCTTCCTACAAGAGACCAGCTTCTCACTAAGTTGAATGAAACAGGTTAGTGTTCAATTGTAAATACCTTGATAGTTGATAGTTGATAGTTGATGCACCTCTTTTGATTACTAACCATTGTGTCATAATTAACTGGAAGGAAATGAAGGAACCTAGTTTATTTTTACAACAATCTTGCTTATGAATTGAAATGATCATCCAACGGCATATCTCATTTTCCATATAAAATTTAGGATTTTTTTGAAAAAAAAAACCTTTCAAAATCTTTTTTTTAAATACCAAACTACCTTTTAAGTTAAAATAAATAAATAAAATCACCTTATATATTGTGTTTCACTAAATGTAACACCCCCCTAACCACTAACCATTTTACTGACAAATTTATCTTAGACGACTAGAATGTTCTTAAATACTTAATTTATTAATAAGTTAAATTAGTTTTCAAAATACAGCTGTTTTAATAAGAATTTTAAAACATAGTCACAAAATATATTTAACAATTTTTACAATAAAATGCCATATTGTATATAAATAATCCAAAAAGTAATTATGTCATAAAAACATATAAAAAAAACTAATTGTAGTATAAAAAATCAATTTAAATAATAAGGTGTTTATACAAATATTTTTTAAAAATTATTCACTGAAAAGATATAATCATATTGGTATTTTGAAAATAATAACAAAATAACAATTTTTAATTGATCAACTAAGCATATTTTGGTCAAACAATCTAATATTTCACTAGTTGAATTTCATTATTTATACAAGGTGGTTTCATTAAAATTTTTTTACAAAATGATGGAATTGATCCATCAAAATTCAAATCCTCTTGAACCTTCACATATGAGAAGTAGCGCCATTGTGATCATTGACAATATTGCACAAGTTGATTAGGTTTGTTCCTTTTTGTTACGGTAGTTTGTAACCATTGGGGCTAGTTCAGTCATTAGAATGAAGAAGTTAATGACTTTTCCAACTACATTGGAAGTGAAAAATTTTAGATCCAATATGCTTTCCTGTAACTTATGTACTTATGTTATTATTGTTGTTCCAGAACAATCAGCAGAGCAAAGGATGGGAGGATTCATTAAGGCCTCATTGCCTGTTATACAGTATATTGATAAACTATTCACCTCGAGAAACATTAATTTAGATTGGTAAAAATCCCATGCCTGGCCATGAACATCAATCAACTCCTGCTTGCATGGCCGTTTTCGCTCGCGAAAACACGGGTGTTTTTTTTTTTGTAATCTTGTAATTATGTATTGTAATTGTACGCCAAAGGAAACAAGCAAGTTCTGGATATTATTAGGTTCTACTTAACCACGGCTGAGTAATGGCCCTTTTTCGGCTTAACTTACAAAAGATATCCTCATTCCGATGGGGAGGAGAGGAAGTCTGTAGTTACACTTCTATTATCGTGCATAGTTGTTGCTGAACACAACCATAAGAAAGTCTTGCTTTTCTGAAACTCTTTGTTGTTCCAATGTAAAATAGCGAGGGGAAAAATAAAATAAGAACACTTTTGAAAGGAATATATTTCTTGTGTATTGCAAGTCTGTTGGTTGGGCCTGGCTAATTATTGTGCAATTGCAAAGTAATAGTGATTCATTAGAAATTCTGAAATTGTCGAGTCATGCATTCTCAAGCATTATAATGGGAATGCATGACTCGACAATTTCAGAATTTCTAATGAATCAATATTACCTAATGGTTGTTTAGATGGACTTGCATGTATTTGAAAGGATTATATTTTTGTAATCTTATAATGAGAATGCATGACTCGACAATTTCAAAATTTCTGAAATTGTGAGTCATGCATTCCCAATATTCGTACCACTCACTACCTAATGGTTGTTTAGATGGACCTGGATGTATTTGAAATTGAGTTTGATTTGTGTTGCTAGTTAGGGGTGTAATATTAGTCGACTATTGACACGCTCAAGTTGAGTCTAGCCTGAGCCGAGCCTACGAGCTTTAAAATGTGTTTATGTTCGTCTCGTTTCAAAAAAGTGAACGAGTCAAGCCGAGCCCAAGTAGCTCGACTAAAATAATGCTCTTGTAATGTTATTTTATCCGAACAAGTCGAGCATTGACATGCTCAATCTCGACTCATTTATAAATAAGTTGAGTTCGAGCCGAGCCTAAACTTAATCAGCGCAAAGAAGACCTTGTCCAAACTTAATCAGTTCCTTGGCATTAAGGAAGTAAGAAATATAGAAGTAGTTAGAGCCTCCTGGATAAGAGACTCGAGAACATTAAAATTCTCAAGGGAGAACAAAGCTTGTAGTAGGCTTTCAAGATTTAGGTGCCAAAGGCAAGGTTGTAGCCTCTTTCCAATTTACAGATAGTTGAACTATACGTCATTACAACAATTGAATATTAGATTTTTACGAAGTATAATTTTGTTGCATGTTCAACCAGTGGAACCAATTGGAATCAGTTGATGCCTTATACTACTGAACAATTGGTACCTTATGGCTTATACTATTGAACAATGGTTGTGGACTTATGAATTTCAGAAAATAATGTTAGATCCAGGAAAACTGGATGATAAATTGCCGGAGGAATAACATTGAGCTTCTAACTACACAATGGCCAGGGCACAACTCAGATAACATGGAATAAAGAATATAACACGAGTATAATATATTACTTGAAAACATGAGATATGATAAACAAATTGGTATGAATTATGGTCTTATATCACCCATCTTAGAAACTCGTTTTATATGAAGATTGTCTTTTGGAACTTCGATGTACGAGAAAGAAAACAATTTAGACCGATACTAATCTGACTTGCAAAAACGAACATTTACACATGATCATGCTCGCTGAACTAAAAACAAGCGAGCCTGATAAAGCATGTTAGAAAGGGGTTGGGTTTGATGATATGTGTTTTGTTCCAACTGATGGTCTCTCCGGGGGACTATGTTTTTTATAGAAGAATTATCAATTAAACGAAAAAGTAGAAGTAAACAATATAGAAAAGATATTTGTGACAGTGAATCACATTAATTTATCAACTAGCTTTACTATGTCAATTACTTTCATCTATGCTCCCCAAATGAACAACAAAAAGACGAGTTGCTAGCGAACCATGTCAACACGAACACCTTTACAACCCTCTTGCTAGGGGAGTTTAATGAATTACTTAACCCATTTGATAAAAAATGTGGTGCACCAACTTCAATTCACAAATTCAAAAGACTACATCTTTTCATGCACAATGTAATATGGTCGAACTCTCAACAAAAAGGTAATGACTTCACTTGGAGAAAACACAAAGAGGTTGGGACTTTTAAAAAACTAGATTGAGCCGTGGCACATCCAAATATAATCCAAGCATACCCAAACATCTACACCTACAACCATGCGCTCACCATCTTGGACCATTGCCACATTTATGTTGAGCTTCTTAACTCAATGCAATGTGTAAAAATAAGCCGTTATGTTTTGAGTTGATGTGGAACCATACAAATGATTGTGAGAATATCATGAAACAAATATGGAGAACACAATACCAAGAAACTTACATGTATAACTTTTGTTAAGAAAATTAGCTTATTGAAAAATAAATTGAAATCATGGAGCAAAACTAAGTTTAGAATATAAACATGCAAGTCCGTGAGGTGGACACAAAGATTGAAAAGCTGCAAATTCTCGTTTATAGAGACTTTGCCCATCAGAAAAACGCAAAAATTATTAGGATAAATGAAATAGAGAGTGCTTGATTGAATGTAAACACAAATTTTGGATGCAATGAGCTAAATCAAAATCGATCAAACTAGGGGAAAAGCACACAAAATATACTAATGTTCAATGCATTTCATTCATAGAATATCAGAGTTTGTTACAGCATATATAGAATCAATCAGTCAATACAAATGTGACAAGTGTCCTATGATGTTGGGCTGATTGAGCTGGGCTCACTGGGCTCATTATCCCCTCTCGGTCCAAGCTGGTGCAGGTTCAGTTTGGATCATAATTGAATGAATTTGGCAGCCGGTAGTGGTTTTGTGAGGATGTCAGCAATCTGGTCTTTGGTAGACAGGAAAGCAACTCTGAGGGATTTGTTTTGAACTCTTTCTCTAACAAAGTGATAATCAATGGAGATGTGCTTGATTCGGTGGTGAAGAACAGGATTCATCGCTAAGTATGTAGCGCCAAGATTATCAAACCAGAGTATTGGAGGCTTGGGAAGGTAGATACCAAGGTCAGTAAGCAGTGTTTGGAGCCAAAGAGTCTCACAGGTTGCTTGTGCCAGGGCTCTATATTCCGCTTCTGTGGAGGAACGTGCAACTGGTCCTGTTTCTTGGACTGCCAAGAGATAAGGTTGGAGCCAAGATAGATGCAGTAAGCCCCGGTAGAGCGTCTGTCAAATTGATCACCTGCCCAATCAGAGTCCGAGAAAGCTGACAGTGTAGCTCCAGAATTTGAGGAAATGTGAAATTGAAATTGAGAAGTGCAATTGAGATAGCGGAGTATGCGTTTGACGGATTGCTAGTGCCCTTGGGTAGGGGAATGCATTGCTTGGCAGACTTTTTTCACAGCAAATGAGACATCGGGCCTGGTAAAGGATATGTAATGAAGGCTACCAACAACACTGCGATAGAGTTGAGAGTCAGGGAAGGCATCTTCAGTGGAGGCATATGGGATTGAGGTGGTGGCCATAGGGGTGGTTACAGGTTTGGAAAGGTGCATTTGTGTTTTGGTAGTAAGTTCCTTAATGTATTGAGATTGGGAGAGGTGAAAGCCAGTGCTATCTCGGGTGACCTGGATTCCCAGAAAGTAGTGCAGAGCGCCCAATTCTTTCACAGGGAAGTGAGCAGCCAAGGATGTGATGAATTTCCCTGCAAGAGAGTCAGAGCTAGCAACAACCAGTAAATCATCCACATACACTAGAATGAATACAAATTGATCCTCATGGCGATAGGAAAATAAGGATGTATCAGCAAGGGAGGGTTTGAAACCAAAGATTAATAGTGTCACTGAGTTTGCCAAACCAGGCTCGTGGAGCCTGTTTGAGGCCATACAATGATTTTTTCAATTTACAGACATGATTGGGAAATTGAGTGTGGATGAAACCTGGTGGTTGGTGGACGAAGACGTCTTCATCCAGATCCCCGTGAAGGAAAGCGTTTTGGATGTCAAGCTTCCGGACCGACCAATGATTTGAGGAGGCTAGGGAAAGAAGGAGACGGATGGTGCTTGGCTTGGCTACGGGACTGAAAGTTTCTGAATAATCAACCCCTTCAAGTTGATGAAACCCTTTGGCCACAAGACGAGCCTTTCTACGCTCAATTTGACCATTTGAATGGCGTTTCGTCTTGAACACCCATTTGACGCCCAGTATATTAGACGAGGTAGGAGGAGGAACAAGGTTCCAAGTATGAGTGTGGAGGAGGGCGTTGAACTCGTTGCTCATGGCTTCCCGCCATTCAGTGAATTTCGAAGCTTCAGTATAGTTGGATGGTTCATCAGGGATGGTAATTGAGGTATCACAGGATGGTTTTGGGGGTGGCCATGGTATAGTGCCATCAAGGCGCAAACGAGGTTTCTGAATTTGATTGCGGAGGCGGGTTTGCATCGGATGTAATGGTGGGCGATGGGCTGGTGGGTTTGTAGGGTTGGAAGAATGGGCCGGCCCAAGTGACGGTGAAGAAGGAGAGGTGAGGGTATCAGCTTGTGAGGGTTGAAAATGAGTTGGAGCAGGTGTAGGTGACAAGTTGGGCTCATGGGTTTGAAGTTGGGCCGCAGGAAGTGGATTGTGGAAAATAGGAAGGTTCTGATGGGTAGTGGGCTCGTCAATTGGTGAAATTAGGCCAGATTGAGCTAGGGGAAATTGAGATTCATGGAAAATCACATCCCTAGATATGTAAAATCTTGTGTTTAGCCAATCATAGCAAATATATCCCTTGTAATGAGTAGCATAGCCAAGAAAAATGTTAGGAGTGGAACGAAAGTTGAGTTTGTGTTTATTGTATGGTCTAAGGTTCGGAAAGGCAAGACATCCAAAGGTTTTAATGAATGTATAATCCGGAGATTTGTGAAAGATAAGGTCAAAAGGTGTTTGATTTTGAAGAATAGGTGTGGGAGTGCGGTTGATAAGATAAGCGGATGTTTCAAAGGCAAAATCCCAATATGTAAGGGGAAGGGATGAGTGTTTTAGTAAAGTGAGACCCATATCAACAATACGATGGTGACGTGTTTCAACGCTTCCGTTTTGTTGATGAGAATATGGACAAGTGAGGCGATGTAAGATACCATTGTTTTGAAGAAAGGGAATGATAGGTTTAAATTCGGTACCACCATCCATTTGAATGGCTTTAATAGTTGTGGAAAATTGATTTGTGATAAGTTTGATAAAGGAGGTTAAAATGGGTGTAACTTGGGATTTTGAAGCCATGGGAAAAAGCCATATAAACTTTGAATAATCATCAATAATAGAGATATAATATCTATGTCCTTTTAATGAAACTTGATGAGATGGACCCCAAACATCCATGAACAAAAGGTTAAAGGGCCTATCCGATTTTGTGTTGGAAGCAAAATAAGGAAGAGCATGGGCCTTGGCCCAAGAGCAAGATGTGCAAGGTAAATGGGCTTGGTCTTGGTGGGCCTTAGGTTTGAGATTCATTCTTCGAAGGAGGGATGAGATGATACGTTGAGACGGATGTCCCAGGCGGCAATGCCAAACAGCAGCAATAGACGGTGAAGAAGATGTGGTGGTGGTAAGGAGGGCATTGGTCGGTACCGGAAACTTGTACAAGCCTCCTTCAACGAGTCCCCGAAGAAGAACCGCGTTGGTCTTGGAATCCTTCAAGACAAAACAATCAGAGTGAAATTCAAAAAACACACTGTTATCACAACAAAATTGGTTAACGGAAAGCAAGTTTTTGTTGAGAGCAGGAGTATGAAGAATGTTAGAAAGAAAGAGAGTACGATTGGAAGCAGTAAAGGAAGAGGAACCATGATTAACAATGGGAATTGTGGATCCATCGCCAAGAGAGACACAATCTGTACCATCATAGGGAAGGGAATCAATACGGAGGTTGGCCAGATCCGGTGTGTAGTGGTTGGTAGCACCAGTGTCTGGATACCAATGAGTAGAAGTGGTGTTGTGTGCTTGCATTGTCGATGGTGGTGGGGCTTGATAAGCCTGATCAAATCGGTGCCAGCAAATGAGGGCATTGTGCCCTGGTTTGAAACAAACCTGGCAAATGGGCCTTGTGTCTGGCTGTCCTGCAAAGGTAAACTGAGACCCTCTGCTCCGATTGTTTCCTGGGGGCTGTGAGGATGGAGGTGTACGACCTTGGCCCTGATTGTTGGATGGGTAGCCTCTGTTGGAGGGAGGTGCACGGCCCTGGCCTTGGGTGGGTTGATTTCGCCCACGACCTCTGTTTGAGCTAGTGTTGCGAGTATAGTTAGCCTCCGGAGTGGTTGATGTATTATTTGCAGACATAGGCGGAGTGGGAAGAAGGGGAGTGGACTGAGCTGTTAAACGAGCCTCGTGAACCAGGATGTAATACAGTATTTGATTGGGTAATGGTAAGATTGGCTGGGTGGACAAAGCAGTGACTATAGAATCATACTTTGGACCAAGACCCGCAAGGAGATAGGTAGCAAATTCTGAGTCTGAAATGGCATGACCAGCAGCAGATAGGCTGGAAATCAGTGTTTTGGCTTTGTGGTAGTAAGTGTGTATGGATTGATCAGCTTTCTTAAGGGAAGCCAACTGAAGTCGAGCATGGACCACTTGGGCGCTAGATCTGGCAGCAAATGACTCTTAAAGGAGAGACCAGATTTGAAAAGAAGAGGTGCAGTCGAGTACTTGAGCAAGAACATCTTCGGTGAGACTAGCCATGAGTATGGCCATGACCAGTTGATCCTTAGAGACCCAGGTGCTGTGAGCAGGGTTAGGAGTATCACCAGTGAATCGTTCTGGACAGGGAAAAGTGCCATCAACAAGACCAAAGAGAGATTGAGCTCGAAGGAGGGATGAAACCTGGGCCTTCCAAAGGGGAAAGTTGCCCTGATTTAGCTTGATTGTGAGGAGATTAGTGATGGGGGAGAGGGAGAAAGATGTAGTGTTTTGTGGAGGGATGACAGTGGAGGAAGAAACCTCTTCTTCTGTCTGAGAGGATAGGGAAGGCATGATGATTTTTTTGAAGGTGGACGTTTGTCCTATGACAGCTCTGATACCATACTAATGTTCAATGCATTTCATTCATAGAATATCAGAGTTTGTTACAGCATATATAGAATCAATCAGTCAATACAAATGTGACAAGTGTCCTATGATGTTGGGCTGATTGAGCTGGGCTCACTGGGCTCATTAAAATATCATCATAGAAGAGCAATATGAGAAGAAACCATAAGAATATACCTTCAATTATAAAACAATGGTTCAGTGCTAGCTAGAGAAGAAGATATTTGTGAAGAATTTCTTGATGACTATAAAGCTAGATTTAAAGCTACCCCATTATCACAATTGAACTCCACATACAACTTGAGTTATTTAAAAGAAGATCTTTGATATAGAGTATATAGAGTTGACCAAACCCTTTACAAACCAAGAAATCAAATCCGTAATTTTTGAAATTGGAAGTGACATATCACTGGGTCCCGATGGGATGTCAACTTATTTCTTCCAAAAATATTGGCATATCATAGGTCCTTCTACAATCCGATCAGTTAAGAGTTTGTATAGATCCAAAAGTACCCTAAAATAAATAAACCATACTTTCATCACTTTGAACCTAAATAATGATAACCCCTCATTGACAACCTATTACAGAACCATAAGTCTATGCACAACACTATAAAACTATTGCTAAAATCTTGACAAGTAGGCGTAAAAGGTGCTCCAAAAGCATATTCATCCACTGCAAGGTACATTCACTCAAAATAAATCAATTCATGACAATATTCTGCTAGCATATGAAATTTTCATGGCTTTAGATCCAAAAATGAAAAAGAGGGTTATGCAGCAATCAAAATAGATATGGAGAAGACCTACAATAAGGTAGAGTGACCCTTTATCGTGACGATACTAAGAAAAGTTGGCTTCTCAAGCAAATTTACAGGTTGGATTAAAGAAATGCATTTCTTCATACTCATACTCCATCCTAGCAAATGATAGCCCTACTGACATCTTCCACCCTAAAAGAGGGTTTGACAAGAGATCTTCTATCACCGTTCCTATTCAATCTAGGAGTAGAGGTTCTAGCCAGGAACATTCAAACAACAAGTAATGAAAACCGGAAATTCCCAATCACAAGAGCGGGACCATTCATTCTTTTCCTTGCTTTTGTAGATAATATAATAATATTTGTCAAAGCTACAAAAGTGCTCGAAATTCTATCAAATTATTACCAAATCTCAGGACAAAAAATGAACTATAAAAAAAAAAATAAAAAAAATCAGATTTTCAAATCACGAGTAATATAGACAAATCAACTAAAACAAGACTACAACATAACCTTGGCCATCTCCTTAAGTACATGCATGGAAAATACCTAGTATGTCCAATTATCAACGAACGAGTAAATAAAACTACTTTTGAGGATGTTATTGCACGATCTAGACAACAACTAACAAAATGGAAAGTGGTGTCCCTTTTCCAAGAAAGTAGAACAACATTGATCAAAGCCAATTTGAACGCAAACCCAACTTTATCATGCAAAGTTTCATTCTCCCAACATCCACTCACAAGGAACTAGACCAAATTAATAAACATTTCTTCTTAAACAAAGGAGCAAAATTTCAACCCCTAATAAGTTTGGATATAATATGTAAACCAATGGAAGTAGGAGAAGTTGGAAACCGAAAATCAAAAGACATGAACAAAGCCCTACAAATGAAACTCTTATGGATAATTATGGTTGAACTAGATAATGTTTGAGTTAAGTTAATAGAGGAGAAATATCTAAATAGAAGCCGCTTATTGTGCTACAAAGCTGGGGAAAACACATAATGACAATGCAAAAGACTAATGAGCATGCATACAAAGTTTGAAAAAGGTTTTGGATGGAACTTTGGAGATTGACAAATGATCAAATTATGAAAAGATCCTTGGATTTCGGAACAATCACTTGAGCATTATCCCTTAAACAAAAAACTTAACAAATGAGGATGATACAATAAGTTGTCTTATTATATGGAAAATGGGATCATGCTAAAATAAGCAATCTCCTTAACCCCTTGCTTCCGCATGACATAGTCGAAAAGATTTTTTAGTTACTCATTACCAATTTGCAACATGCGAGACAAACTTTATTGAGCTCCTGTGAAAAATTTGCCTTAGAGCTAATCCACAAATCCAAAAGGGATAGTGCAGTGCGACAACTCTTTGATTTGGAGCCTGACAAAAATTAAAACTTTCTTATGGAAATGTCAATAGATGGACTCACAACAAAAAAAAACTCAAAAAACAAAAAGTCTTTGTTCCCATGAATTGTGTTTTATGTTAGCATCCTTATGAAAGTGCAAAAATACATATTCTTTAAATGCTCATTCACAATCAACAACATAAGTGATGACAAAATCCAAGACTATTTAATGAATGCAAACAACTGAAAAAAAAGACAAAAATCCTATATATCATGCATAGTAAATTTGAGGATAAAATGTTGATATACATGACCGTTACATGGTGGAATATTTGGCACGTGAGGAACAAAATATCTTCTATGATAAAACTTTAATTGATATTAGACAACTGGTTATTAGACAAATTCACAAATGAGACGTATCCAAATGAAACAACCTTCCAAAAAAGGCAATAACAATGCAACTAAGGAAAACCATAAAAGTTCATTGGTCAAAACCAATGATGAGAAGTGTAAAAATCAACTTTGATGACTCTAAATGAAGCAACAACAGATGTGCTTTTGGCTACATATTGAGAGATCACAATGCATCAATAATTGCATACGAATATTGACAATATGGATGCACATCTATCTTGCATGCAGAAGCGTCTACTCTTAGGATAAGACTATTGAGAGTAAGAGAAATGAAAATTAAACATATTCAAATCAAAGGAGACGATCTCACGATTATCAGCCCAATAAAAAAATATATGGAAGCCCCGGTGGGAAAACGACCTTATTATCTCATACATTTCTCTTATTTTATTTGATTTCACGCAAGTGCATATCCACCATATTTTCATGAAAGTCAACGGCGTTGCGGACAAGCTCGCGATATTAAGCCATGACAATCCCTCAGCCGGAGTAGTGGTCTGACATGAATCATCTACAAGGATGTTATAGGATGGTCCACCAATAGATGATGATCATGCCTAATCGCTTACATTTGTATTAAAAAAAAGGAAAAAAATTGGTTGTTTAGATTACTTTTTAATGCATTACTTTTACAAACAGAGAGACGAGGAGAATGGAGGTGAAAGGATAATGAGAAATAAATGTTTTGCTTCATTCAAAGATTAGATAAAAAGAAGGCCAAGGTTGGACACCCACCATCAAGTTTGTATTCAAATAAAGTGATGTACCCTTGACTACCTTGACCGTAGAGTAGGAAGACGAGGCTTTGCAGGTTCACTCCGATGGACTGCTCACCCGCTCACGTGCTAAAGTTATCGCTTAAGTTACCGGCTTTGTCCTTACTCATACCATCGCCTCTCTCAGCCCGGCTAGTGGCATGCCTTGTCTTCACTCCACCATTGCATAAGGCTTGCCCGCTACCAGCTCCCTCCGTGCTCGAATCATCGTCTCTCTGTAACACCCCGAGTTCTCGGAACTCGGAGTATTACTGGTTAGGACCTCACAATGGGTCCCGACCTCAGTTTGACAACAACATTACTAGGACCTTACAACAAGACACAAATAAAGAAACCGAAATTCATAAAACCCTGTTTTTATAGTAATGAATGCAACACTGTCTAGCAGCCTACGGTACTTAAACAAAAGAAAGGAACAACTGTCTTAACCAAATGAAAGGAAAGACAAACAACCCCAACCCCACTCTAAGGAGTACGGAGACCCGGCTGACCACTACTTCCGGATCACTCAGCTGCTGATCTAACCTGCGGTAAATCTAAAACAACAACAACAAGAACCGTTAGCTAGTTATCTAAATATTAGCAGAGTAATAGTAGCACAAACACACTCAGGTAAACATAAACACTCAACATGCTTTCAAACAAGTCCGTTTTATTATCTTTCTTTAAATTACTCATTCACTCTAATGATACTTATTTTGTAACACGAGGGATTCCCAAACCTCGCCTCCGCCCCCGTGTAACCATCAGGAATGGATCCGATGCATCTCACCTTGTACCTGTATGGTCTGGGTATAGAGAACCTCCCAGTCTCCTGTCAAAGCTGGGCAGTGATGTCACGGCCCGTTATACATACACTTGGGCCTTACGTAAAATAATAACAGTCGTCCTAGCAAGTTATTATTATTAAATCAAGCAATAGCATACACCACTACTATCACTCAACTAACACTCAGAAACCGGCTAAGTAAGTCGCAAGGACTTACCTGAGTCAAGATACACTCTAACACGTCTCAAAAGTCCGTACTCGTGGTAACTCAGATGCCTGTCAAATAAGGCATGTGTATCAAAATCACATTCCGATGTCCAACCTCATGCTAAGGAATTACGGAACAAGTTCTTACGGTAGAAGACCATTTTACCCTCAGCCGAAGGCTTCTCAAATTTATTCTTAAACTTTCTTATCACCTACTTATTTAATTGTGTAATTATTCGGTACTTGTATGTACATCTACATATTTAATTTCTCATCTTGTACGGATTTAGGTACACTTACGTCCTGAGTATATATATATATATATTCTTATGTTTACGTATATAACCCTGAAATCTCAACTTATTTATATATATATATATATATATCTCTTTTATATAACTTCGTAAATCTCAACTCGTATTTATGTATCGATACTCTCATTTTTATATATTCTATATATTATGTTTATAAGTATACTCTTATATAAAGATTATATACCCATTAAATTCCAAGTTTCTATAAACGTTAGTAGACTTTAGAACATTTATGTGTACCCGTTTATTTCATATAACAATATATATATATATATATATATATATATATATATATATATATATATATATATATATATATATATATATATATATATATATATATATATATATATATATATATATATATATATATATATATATATATATATATGTATATATATACCTATATCCGTGTATGTATCTACTCGGCATATTAATATGCTTACACTCGGCACACAAATTCCTATCCAAACACATGCTTTCAAACTTTCTTACTAACCTGTATAGATTTTACTCTATTCCAATTCCGAACTTCCTAAAACAGTAGAACACCAACTCAACTAACTCGTAAAATCATATGAATCCGTATACCCGTACATTTTACTCATTCATTTATATATATATAAACACACACTCGACTGTAATATTCAGCACACATACCCTAACTCGCGTCTCACTTGGATCAGCATCAACACGCTTGCAAAATTAAAAAAAACTGGAGCTGTCCAACACTGCAGAGGTCGGCTGGCTCGATTCAACAACCTTCCGTACGGCCCTGTCCGGCGTTGCAGTCCGACAGGGAGACTCCAGGCGGCACCGGTCTGCAGCCGAAGGCGGGGAGGCTCTTAGCTGGTTCAACACAGCAGCCGCAAGGAGGGACGGTTAGCACTGCGTACAGAAACAGAAAGAGGAAGGTAGGGCGGAGGACTCACCACTGCGGCTTGAAGGTCCTCGGGGCGGCGCCGATCAACGCTGCTGCAGCCCCTCCGGTGTGCTTGGTCGTTGTGCGACTACAGCCGAAGCGAGGCAGTGGTTAGCGGTTGCGGAAACGAGAGGAAGAAGCGAGGAGACGGGAGGCAATGGCTTACCGGTTTACTGCAACTGTCGGTGGAGGGCGGCGCAGGCTCTGTAGCGACGTCTCCGGTTGAAGGAAGGCGGCGTTGATGGCTGCTGTTGTCTGTATCGCAGGGGAGAAGAAGCAGAGGCTGCTGCTGTCCGTGTTGCAATAGACGAAGAAGCGGAGTGGCAGTCACCTTGGTAGAGGGGTAATAAGGTGTAATTAGGGTTAAGAGGGTATTAGGGTTAGGATTAGATTATGAGATGGGCTGTTGGGCTGATAATTGGGCCTTGTAGTGGCTACATCCGGCCCGCTTTCTCATTAAATACGGATACGCAACTCGTTACTCGATTTATAATATACGGAACTAAATAACATATAATATAAATTATTATCGTATTTTAAAGGTACATAAAAGTTATTTTTGGCTACATAGTTTCATCATTTTATGTGACCTAAAGTCACATAAAATGATAACATTTAAACTCGTTTTATTTATTTATTTTTTAATTTATGTATTTATTTATTTATTTATTTATTTAAGATTGTCGCATCAGAATTTGGTTAATTTCAGTTTACAGGAACTTTAAAATTTTCGGTTATTACACTCTCGGTCTCGCTAGCAGCATGTCTTCGGCCACATCCTCTATATTAAGAATGTTTGACCTCACTTGTAAGATATGTTCAAATTAATTCAAGTTTAGTAGAGAGATAATTCACCCTTCTTGATTTTGGGCATCACCTTTTCTCTCTCAAAGTTCTTCCTTGGATCTTCTATTCAAGCCTTCACATTGGAGGATTATTCAAGAATCAACATATCCACTCCACTTCACGGCTTGCTCGATCAACCTTGATCAAATCAACCATTCGCTTCCAGATCCATCTCATAGCTTCCACCAACCGTATTCTATCATTTGATCTACTGACACGTCAACAAACAGAGTAGTTGAAGCTTAAGCTTGATCTAGATCCGGAGTTTATCCTTGAACGCAACCAAGGATACATCAAATTGGCATCAAAGGAAAGAGATCGAAGTTAAGTTCTCTTTACTCCTGTATTTGTGTGTTAACACTATCATCCTTTTATCATTTCGTTCTTCGCCATTCTTCATGATCTTCATCATGTTCTTCGTCGTTCATCATGTGTTCATCTAAGTTTTTTTGAATTTTTTTTGCTTTGATCTATTTTGCCAAGCAATTTAGGAGATATTTTGGTTTGCCATCAAGTCATTTATCTAACACGTCTTTGTCTTAACCCACCAAATCCGACAACTTTGTTAATTAATTTCACCAAAATACTTGGAGTATTTTGTTAACAAAATCGGATATCGTATCCTAAGATATTAAAAAAAAAACTCTCTCAAAAACGGATTTTTTTCTAAAGTTAATTCATATCTTGCAATATACACCATTGAAAATTTTCATTCAAAAGTTTCGAAAAAAAGAAGGTGAAAATAAGTCCGGTAAGACTCCGGGCCATCCGGAAAATCGGGTGTTCAAAAGGTCAAAAGGCCAAAGCAGGTAGTACTTGTTGTTTGAACAATCCTTCCATCTTCTATCTCTCAATTTTCTTACATACGTTTGCAAACTATCTCTTGATTATTTGTGTGCAATTGGTTCAATTTTGTTTATTTTGCCTTACTTGCCTAACCGTCCATACGCCTTTCCCAAACTAGAGCCCTAACACACTTAAACTTGGTAATGTTGGCTTAATTTGCCACCTTGCTCATTTGATTACTTGCAATTGTGTGTGTTGATTTTGGAACTATGAATAACATTCATTTGGAAAATTCTCAAGCTTCAGATGATCGACAAGAGCATGATGCCTCTGTATCCGAAAGAGACGCCTCTCTTAGACATGAGATAGAATAATTAAAGGCACAGGTGTAAACCCTCATGACGGTCGTACATCGCCCAACTCCAAATCCAAACGACTTTTTGGTTCATGCTTCCCCGTCCGACGGACCCCGCAAGGGCAACGATATTATGGGTACGGGACCTTCAATTGGTCCACAACTTGCCTCCGTCATTGAAAGCCAACGGTATTTACAACTTGATGTCAATGATTCCCTTGATGAGGACGAAGAAAACCTTGGGCCTTCTCCGGATGATTTGTTGTATATTGATACGAAGAATCGGCACAAGTGTTATGAGAACCAATGACAACGGTATGGTACTTCCCCTTCTTCATATAGTGCACCCCGTATCGGCCGTAACACCCGGAAGGAGCCCCGGTACCATAGCCAACCTAACAAAATCCCTCATGATCGCTCTAGGCAATGCATCCAACACCCCTCCCGTCAACCTACATACCAAGATTTTAATGAGTATGATGAGTGTGATGACTTTGATGAGTTCTCCGAAAACGAGTCCGACTTGGATCGGGTGGAACATGTAGGACTTGGCACCCGCCCGACCGAGAACCGTTTGAGAACAAATATCGAGGATAAGAATGGTTGCCTCCTCCTAACCCACCAAGGCATGCACAATCCATCAATGTGCGCCAACGGGCTTACGGTGGCCAACAGTGAGCCCATCCTGAAGATGCTTACATGACACAACCTGATGCGGGGTAGAAGCCGCATTTTCCAATATAGATTGAAAGTCCACGAATTGAACAACAGTGGCAAATATCATTCAATACAAGGAAATCTCGGGCTATATTTTCGTATGAACAGGCCGAGATTCTGTAAAACTCAAAATGTGGAATTATGGATGATAATGAAAGATAAGAAGATTGTTAATGAAATGAAATATGATAAGTATAGGAAGATATGACTAGTTATAAGACTTAAAGAACCTTGACTAATTATTTGTCAAAACCCTAAACAAAGAATTACCTTAACCCTTCTTTCTTCAACCTTACACAAGTCTTCTAAATAAAACAAGCACAAGGAGGGACAAGTTTGACTAGTAGCATCAATCTTCAACAAGATTAACACACACAAGAACAACCTAGTAGGGATTCACAACGATTCAACAAAAAACTCTTCTTTTGATTGAATAGAAATGATAAAATCAAACTCCGTGAGAGAAGTCACAAGTGTCTCACAATAATATGGAAATGAAATTCAAATCTAAGTTGTCCTATGAATCTCGTCCTCTAAGGCTATTTATAGGAGAAACTCTTCTAATAGATAAACTAAAAATAATTCTAAATGATAGGATCAAAAGATATCTTCTGAATGTTTGATAGCTTTAAAGATATTAAAAATATCAAAAGATAAGTAAGATCTCAACGGATATTTAAGTCTTAACAAACTTGAAATATCGGTCTAAATCTCGGCCGAGATTCTGTCTTAGGGCCGAGATACTTCATTTTCATGGTTCCTTGATCATCTTCAAAAGCATCTCCTCTCGGATCCTTCTAACCCTTGATCCAGTGATTGGTCCTTGTATAATTGATGTCAAGGATGGTCCCACATCGTTCTCTCCTTCTTGAAAAGGATTCGTCCTCGAATCTTCATCATGCTCATCACTAATCACATAGGTACTCGAGTTTTGTTGTGGTAAAGATTTCAGTATCCGCAACTCTCCTAGATGATCCCTTGAAGTTTGTAGAACTCATGCTTTAAAGATGTGCTCCGCAACACTCAACGATAGGTAATCTCGGTCAAAGTACATCAATCTTGGGCGAGATTTTATTATTGGGCTTGACCGAGATTTTGTTACCGTGTGAAATTACATTAAATCTCGGGCAAGATTTAATGTAATTTCACACAATTGCTTCCACTAGTTTTGCACGAGTTAATCAATTTTGTTAGTTTTAAACTTTTTTGCAATAAATTTGTGAAGAATTTTTAATTAGACTAAGTTAATTACGACCCTTATTTTAAGAAAAAC
Organism: Fagopyrum esculentum; assembly: GCA_033239045.1. Taxonomy (NCBI): domain Eukaryota; kingdom Viridiplantae; phylum Streptophyta; class Magnoliopsida; order Caryophyllales; family Polygonaceae; genus Fagopyrum; species Fagopyrum esculentum. The sequence goes on from BSUD01000007.1 coordinate 29,357,097, forward strand.
TGTTTTAGGTATAATGCATCTCTTATTTCCCGAAAGTTTCATTGTCGAGCCTGATTAAGATTTTGAAAGTTAGTAAGTTAAAACATTTAGATGCTTGGAATAAATGAGATATTGATCGTTGGGATATTTCATGATGTTATATTTATCTTTTTACCTCAACTACTTTCTGAAATATGCTCGTACAATGTTTAAGTTTATAACATGGGTTATCAAGCAATTGCTTAATTATTTCTTTGATACGAGCCATGTTTTTTTTTTTAAAAAAATTTTATTTTGAAATTTCTTATTAACTTTAGTATGAAAAACATAGATGTATTGTAAAATTAATGTTTAAGTATTATTTGAGTAAAAAGAAAATTGATTATGATATCATTTTTCTACATTGGTAAGAAAAAAAATAGATTTATTATAAATATTACCCTTAATCACTCTATAAACTTTTTCCTTTTTTTTCCCAAAAGTATCATTAGTACAAAAATACACATTTAACATGGTTCCGTGTGCATTATTTAACACGTTTATGAACCGTTGTAACACTGCCTGTGGTAAACGTGTTTAACACGGTTGGACCCAAACCGTGTTAAACGTGTTTACCTGGTTCATGGTTCAACCATGTCAAACGTGTTTATCACGATCGCGCCAGATCGTGTTAAACATGTTTAATATGATTCGCGTCGAACCGTGTTAAACACATTTACCACATGCAGTTTTACCACGGTTCGTGCCGAACAGTGTAAAACGTGTTTACAACGGTTCGCACCGAACCGTGTTAGACACGTTTGACACGGTTGAGTTGGAACCGTGGTAAACACGGTTCCCTCCTAACCGTGTTAAAAGTGTCGTGTTAAACGTGTTTACCGGTTCTCTTCGAACCGTGTTAATCATGTTTACCACGGTTGTCTTCGAACTGTGTTTAACGTGTTTAACACGATGCTATAGAATCGTGGTAATAATGTTGAATCATGGTAATAATACTGAACCGTGGTAAATTAGTAGTGCGTGTTAAATGTGTTGGATTTGCGGTGTCCGGTTTTAGACCAAAGGGTCGTAGTCTCACTTATTTGAGTAGACGGTTCTCCCAATTGCCAATAAAATTAGTATAATTATCTTGAACTAATTACAAGTTATTAACCAAGGGTTTGTAATCTCCACAAAGGAGTAGACAAAACCCAATCAAGAGTTTGTAGTTTCCAAAGGAGTAGACAAAACTCAACCAAGAGTTTGTAGTCTCCAAGGGAGTAGACAAAACTCAACAAAAAAGAGTTTGTAATCTCCAAAGGAGTAGACAAAACTCAGCCAAGAGTTTGTAATCTCTGAAAAGGAGTAGACAAAACTCTAATAGAAGTTAAGTTCAATTGCACGTCTTATAAACCGGTTGTTATATGTTAAAATCATTGACTTGGATAATGTAATGAGTCATTCATAAATGAATTTTCCTTCTAAGTGAATTCTCCCCTACACCGGGAATATCCAAATACCTTAGTGGGATAAAACGTTACACGTTGCAAAGACTAAGTAAGAGACTTACTTGTTGATAGCATGAATTATAGTCTACATTTTAGGGTTTGTTTGGACGTTTTATCTTTCATATTCTGCATGTTTGTATGTACATTATGTGATTTTACTACCATTTCATCTACCTTTGCGAGAATCGAGGTCTACACCTAGTTTCGCTGTAATTGCAGGTAATATGGTACGTTTTGCATCAAAAAGGAGCGGAAAAGAGTCATGAGTCATTTGGAGCTACATCCAGGGAGCATAGCCATGGATTGAAGATTCACTTTGGAGCTGATTCGAGAGATTTCACATTCTGTCGTGAGTCACCTCGGTTGACCATTGATCCACCTCGACCGAGGCGATCCAGGGACGCCGACTCGACCGAGGCGAATACCTAGGACGCGGCGAGAATATTTTATTCTTGGAAGAGATCTTTTAAAATTGGAAAGTGATCTTATATTTTTGGGCTGAGCTTCTGGAAGGAAGGAGATATGCAGAATCATATATTTTACCTATATTTATGGGATAATATCTTCTTAAGATTTATTATCTTTGGAGGTTTATTTTCTTATAAAAAGGGTTGGATTTCCACAATTTGAGAAGGCCGCTATCATCCCGCATACGACGCAGCATACCCCACACACGCAGCAACCGCAGTATACTCCAATTTGGGGGTTTTCGAAGAACCTTTTTGGAAGGTTGAAGGAAGGTTGAAGATCATAGCTTTTTATAGCTTTTTGAAGGGTTTTGTAAGATTGTCTTTAATTCCTTTCCTTGTTGTCTTGTCTTGTTGAATTATTATCCAAGGAACGATTTGTTGTGATATTTGATTCATTTATTGAAGTCTTTTCATTGAATTCTTCTTTGTTCAAATATTCACCTTCTTCCCATATATTTTAATACTTTCATAATGATGATGAGTGGCTAATTTCCTTGTGTGATTCTAGGGTGATTGGCTGAAGGTTGTGGGAAAAACAATGATAGAATAATCTTAGATTCCAGTAGGATCCTGAAAGTTCGAGTCTTTAACCTTAACCCTAAGCATCTCGTTCGGTTGATGAACATCTCGGCCGGGGTGGAATTCTTCTGACCGAGGTGACTTATCCGACCTAAAACAGAAAGTTAAGTGTTAGAGTTTGCTAAATCCTATTCTTATTACACCTTCCTGGTTCAATGCAAGCTTAGGATGAGACTTACCCGGTAATTCCTTAGTTTGTCTACCAACGATCATAAGTGTAGGTAATAAAGGTTTATCCTTTATTGGGGTTTGAGTGTGCTTCCATCTCATCTTTGTGAGTTAGCCTGAGACTTACCCGGTAAAGGTTGATTCTATTCCCTTAGATGGTATGTTAGTTTGAGGTTATAATTCTTTATCTTGATTCCTTGAGACTTACCCGGTAATAGGAGTTACGGTTTAGGATTAGTGTGTAGTGAGACTTACCCGGTGATCTACTCCACTTTAGCAACACCTTCCCCACGCAAAAATCTCAGCTTTGTCCGCTTATCTATAAGATCTTGAGTTGGAACCACAACTTGATGCTTTAATCCCTAGAATTGCATGTTTGCTTTATTGACTTCTTATTCATCTTTGATTGTGTTAAATTGCTCTTGTGGTTAGTATTGACATTAGCATACCGTATTGACTCTGTTTCACCGAGTCCCTGTGATCGACCCCTGGAATTTTCTTGCTTTTACTACGATTGACCCGTACACTGCGGGTTCGCATCCTTGTTTTAAGCTTAAGTCTAGGGTTATAAATTTAAAGCTTGCACACACCGTTTGGAGCGAACACTTGTCTTACTTTGTAGAAATGGTATTACTAGGTTTTGTCAATACAAAACCAAACTAAGATGGATGCCTATCCATTGTTAATACAAAGGAACTATACTGGTCTTTCGAGTTTTGCAAACAAGCTTATAAGAAGGTCTACCCAATGTCAATACAATGGAACTAAAAGCTTTATTGTTGCAAAAACGAATGTGAAATCAAGTGCAAATGGCTCTCCCTTTTATAGGCATAGGGGACCACGGTTTTGGGGAGTTAAAAGCGGTTATGGAAGTTACGTGGAAGTTACTTGGAAGATGGGCCTTGAAGCCCTAGAAAGCCCTAGAAAGCCCGAGGCTCACATAGGAAGCCCAAAACCGCTCCCCGGAGCTAGCTTAGAGCTAGCTTATTTTTCTTGTTTCAAACACTTCCAATGAGCTCAATTCACTTTAATATAGCTAGGGTAAGCTCAAAGATCCACAAATACTCAATATCTTAGCTCAAGCTAGTGTAGCTCCTAAAGAAGCTCACTAGCTGCTTCATTGACATTCACTAAGCATTTGAGTTTGGATGACTCCCAATTTTTAACCACATATTATTTAGCCAATATAAGGCCTAAGAACCAAATGTGTGCCAATAAAATGTGGCTAAAAATCCCCAAACGTTGACCTTCTAAAATCTAGCACAAGTTGACCTTGTCGTGAATCATCTTGCTTTGATTCGACTCCCCTTATAATACTAGTTGTTCTTAGTGCCGGTCACTTGGCTTGCCTTCAGCAACCCGGACCATAGTGACACACATGTGAAAACCTCATTGCACCTTATCTCAAGACAAGCTCAACGGTTACAATGAAGACTTAGCCCAAATCTCCAACATGCCTCCCCTATTTGAGCCTAGTCAAGAAACTTTTAATAGACATACATCCAAACAAAATATTTGCATAATCATAAATATCTTTCGATTTAAATTATTTGATTAGTATAATTACACATTCCGCACTAAAGAATTGTGTTGTCCTAATGGATTGAACCACTTAACTTATTTAAGTACATGAAGGCAACATACACGAAATTTACATTTTCTTTACAAATAAATGACACATTTAAAGGCTATTGTGTCCTAATCCTTTAATGAACATATAGGCGAGTCGACCATCTACTCCCTTCAAGAAGCTTGACACTTCACGTTCACGTAGCCAACTCTCTTTTGATCTTGCACCTATAATTGCAATTTTTCAAAAGAGTTGTTAAGAAATTACATATTTCAAACTGTACATCTTATATAGGCATATAGCATTACCTTGGATGGACATTTTATGCTCACAACTTCTTGGAATGGGCTTTCCTCATTGAATTCGGCTAAGACATCAAACCATAGGCGAATTGGGTGTCCACGACAAGTCGTTTTCCATTTAGGTCGTTAACCCCATCCTCTTGGCTGACTTTTGAACTAAGTCCCTAGCCAAGCTCTTGGTTAAGTGATCGGCTAGATTATTGTGTGTTCTCACAAAATCGACCAATATTATACCGTAAGTTACGAGCTCTCTAACCGAGCTATGTCTCACACCAAGATGTCTTGATTTCCCATTGTATGTTTGGCTATAAGATTTAGCCAATGTAGCTGCACTATCACAATGAATTGAGATAGGAGAAACCGGTTTTGGCCATATAGGAATTTCTAGAACCAAAATTCTTAGCCATTCAGCTTCCTTGCCGGTAGCGGCAAGTGCCACAAACTCGGACTTCATAGTCGAGGTTGTGATGCACATTTGCTTCTTTGAAGCCCATGAAATGGCACCACCACCTAACAAGAAAAACCATCCTGTGGTGGATGAGTGATCATCTAGATTAGTGATCTATGACGCATCCAAGTAGCCTTCTATCACTGAAGGATACTTACTGTACAAGATGCCAAAACTCATGGTCCCCTTGAGGTACTTAAGCACACGCCTTAGTGCCTTCCAATGTTGTGAGCTAGGACAACTTGTGTACCTACTCAATTTACCAATAGCAAAAGTAAAATCTGGCCTAGTGCTAGTCATTGTATACATGCAACATCCTATTACTTGTGCATACTCAAGTTAAGAGACAACTGATCCTTGGTTGGACATCAACTTCTCACTTGAGTCCATAGGAGTACTAACAATTGTACTTTTATCACATTGGAAGCGTTTGACAATCTTCTCAATGTAGTGTAATTGTGTGAGGCTTAAGCCTTTAGAATCACGTTTGATTCTTATGCCTAGAATCACATCCGCCCCACCTAAGTCTTTTATAGAAAACTTAGTGGACAAGAAATCCTTAGTGAGATCTACATGTCTTTGGTTTGTTCCAAATATCAACATGTCATCAACATATAGGCATATGATCACACCTTGACCGGTATGATCAAACTTACTTTAGACACACTTGTGAGCTTGATTTATCTTAAATCCATTTAACAATACAACATCATCAAACTTTTGATGCCATTGTTTTGAAGCCTGCTTTAGTCCATACAAGGATTTGACCAAGCGATATACTTTGTGATCTTGTCCTTTTAAAACAAAACCTTCAGGTTGTCTCATATACACTTCCTCATCTAGATCACCATTAAGGAATGTTGTCTTGACATCCATTTGATGAATCACTAGATTATGTATAGCCGCCATAGCTATTAATAACCTAATGGTTGTAATCCTAGCCACCGGAGCATATGTGTCAAAGTAATCGACACCTTCCCTTTGTCTAAAGCCTTGGATGACCAAGCGTGCTTTAAACTTGTCAATGGAACCGTCAACTTTCATCTTCCTTGAAGATCCATTTGCATCCCAAAGGTTTACAACCGGAAGGAAGGTTGGCTAACTCCCATGTATGATTGCCCATAATGGAGTCCATCTCCTCTTGGATTGCTTCCTACCAAAAGGAAACATCTTGAGACTTCATGGCCTCACCAAATGTCTTTGGATCCTCATCTATATGAAAGTAAGAGTGACGATCCATTTCATTATCCCTTGACCCTTCAACCAAGAACACTTGAAAAATTGATTTTTGGGACAAATTAGTGCTCATGGAAGCAATCTTTGGCAAGTCAAGCCCATGGGACGCTTGACATGATTCATCTTGAATTCTACGATGCTTGTTTGGGTGTTCCTCATCTAAGGTCATGTTGATCACTTCCCTAGGCCTAGGAGCCGAAGTGAAGGGATCTTCATCAAATATGGTATCCCTAGACTCTATTACGGTATTAACCGATATGAAGTCATTTGGTTCTATCACATAGAACCTATAAGCTTTGGAGTGTTCTGCATAGCCAATGAACACACACTCAACACCTTTTTCTCCTAAAGTTTTACGTTTGTTTTAATTGAGCCTTACTATGGCTCGACATCCCCAAACTCGTAAGTAATGTAGGTTTGGCTTCCTTTTGAACCATAGTTCATAAGGAGTCTTCTTGCTTCTTTTGTTTGGAACACGATTAAGCAAGTAGTTTTCCGAGAGCATAGCTTCACCCCAAAACGAATGCTTAAGACCCGAGTAAGACAGCATGGCATTGACCATCTCTTTAAGCACTCGGTTCTTTCGTTCGGCCACACCATTTGATTGTGGCGTGTAAGGTGCCGTGGTCTCATGTATGATTCCGACACTCTCAAAATATTCCTTATCCATAAATTCACCACCACAATCCGTGCGTAGTCTTTTGATTAAGGTACCTTGTTGCAACTCAGATACATTCTTGAATACATAGAATTTGTCTAAGGCATCACTCTTTGCAAAGAGTAGATATGTGTAACAATACCTAGAGTAATCATCTATGAATGTTACGTAATACTTCTTCTTTCCTAAGGAAGGAGTAGAGTGCAAGTCACCTAGATCCGAGTGGACTAAGCTGATCATTGATTGTTCTCTTTCAACTCTAAGAAATGGAAGTCTTGTTATCTTGGTCAACATGCACATTGATAGAAAACGGGCGATCTAGATCGAGGAGAAACTTCAACTACTCCTTCTTGATTGTTTGAGTTGGATCAAACGAAGAACTTGGGCGGCGGAAGCGTTTGGTTGATCTTCAAAAGGATCCTCGAATGTGGAGGCCTGGATCAAAGACTAGATCCAAGCAAGAACTATAAGAGGGTGGGAGAAGAAGGTGATGCCTAAACTAAGTAAGAGGGTTTTCCTTCTCAATACTTAGATTTCAACTTAGACATATCTTTAGAAATGAGCCAAGCCATCCTTATATAGTGGATGGAGGCCATACAAAGAGTCTTAACATAAATGACGGAATTAAAGTCGGAATTAAGTTCCGAATATGAAAAGCCTAAAATATGAAAGGTCGGAATTTAATTCACGGAATTAAGTTCCGGAATTAAAGTTCCGAATACAAAAAGACTTATTATTAAATAGCCGAGTAATAATAACGGTCTTCAAAATGTGTGGGTCCTTCTAGCCGGAAACACGGATGGCATCGCCATCCGGGGGCGTATCATTCTCCTCCTCTTAAATGTGAAACGTCCTCGTTTCACCGTAAAAAAAAGAAAGGAGTCACTTGAAGAACAAGACCCTTGAAAATCAACCTTGGATGCATAATGTCGGAGTCGGGCGGCTTCGACTTGTAGTCTTTCACAAGGATGTTGGGGCCGCCAAGCTTGTTGAAATCGGGAGGCTCAAACTTGTAGTACATGAGGATGGCCTCGCCGGTGAGTTTATCTTCCATGCCCTTTAAGCTTATGACATTGTACGTCGGAGGCATGCCGGAAAGAAGCAAGGGTAAGCCGGTAAATATGTCATGAGACAAAACAAAATCAAACCTCGGGTCAACCGGCTCGAATTTGTAGTCCAACAACATAAATGTGTCATTGTCATGGTTGATGGCTTCTTCACCCTTGATGATGATCTCATCTTTGTCATCTTCAAAATATTCTCCACATAACGGATTGACAAGATGAATTGGAATGATCGGGGATACCTCGGGAATGATGATTTCTTCCTTTGCCTCTTCTAAGGGAACATCACACAACGGTTGTTCTTGTTGGGCGGCCGTCATGAGAGAAACCATTTGTGCCTTCAAAGCTTCTATCTCATGCTTTAGAGCGACATTCTCTTTGGCTAAGACGGCAACACGTTGTCGGTGTTCATGTGGATACCCATGGATGCTCTCTTTAGGCCTTGGTGGATTTGGAGGAGGCAACCACTCCTCTTGGAGACTAGGACGCCGTCGGTGGGGCCTTGGTGGGTCCGGAGGAGGCAACCACACCTCCTCCTTAAAGTATTCTCTCCGTTGGTACCTCCGGGTGGTTTGTTTGGCCTTCAGTGGATATGGAGGAGGTAACCATTCATCATCCTCATCATAATAATCAGAATCGTCATAGAACATGATGAACGATGAAGAACACTTGAAGATCTTCAAAGAACACTGAAGAACGGTTGAAGATCTTCGAAGAACGGTTGAAGATCTTCAAAGAACACTTGAATATCTTCAAGAACACTGAAGAGAAAAAAAATTTTGATGAAGAACAATCAAGAACACAAGTAAAGAACTTGACCTCGATCCCGAGCTCTGATACCAATGATGCAAAAATGGGCGATCTAGATCGAGGAGAAACTTCAACTACTCCTTCTTGATTGTTTGAGTTGGATCAAACGAAGAACTTGGGCGGCGGAAGCGTTTGGTTGATCCTTCAAAAGGATCCTCGAATGTGGAGGCCTGGATCAAAGACTAGATCCAAGCAAGAACTGTAAGAGGGTGGGAGAAGAAGGTGATGCCTAAACTAAGTAAGAGGGTTTTCCTTCTCAATACTTAGATTTCAACTTAGACATGATTTTACAAATGAGCCAAGCCATCATTATATAGTGGATGGAGGTCATACAAAGAGTCATACATAAATGACGGAATTAAAAGTCGGAATTAAGTTCCGAATATGAAAAACCTAAAATATGAAAGGTCGGAATTTAATTCACGAAATTAAATTCCGGAATTAAAGTTCCGAATATAAAAAGACTTATTATTAAATAGCCGAATAATAAATGTCTTCCAAAATGTGCGGGTCCTTCTAGCCGGAAAAACGGATGGCATCGCCATCCGGGGGCGTATCACACATTTTACACTTGTCTTTTGGCAAGTCAAGTTTAGGTAAAATACCATCCTTAGTCATGTCATTCATACGCTTAAAATGAACATGTCCAAGTCGTGCATGCCATTTAACAAAATCACAATTGGAAGAAGAAGAAGAAGAAGAAGAAGAAGAAGAAGAAGAAGAAGAAGAAATTGTTCTTGTTTATATTACTATTAGAAAGTTTATTACATAAAGAGAGAAGAAACATATTATTGTTCCAATGGCCAAAGCCTACAAATGTTCCTCTCCTAGATAATACATAGCGGCCGGCTTCTATGACTTGTTTGAAGCCAAGCCTATTTAGTACACCACCAGAAACCACATTCTTTCTAATGGCCGGTGCATGTAATACATTTGACAAGACTAGAGTCTTGCCACTTGTGAAATATAGATAAACCCGTCCTCTTCCTATAACGGGGGTGGTAGACTCGTTTCCCATATGTATGAGCAGTGGCGGCCGCATGATTTACGAGGGGAGGGGCAAAAATAAAATTTCAAAGTCTTGTTTCACATTACGGTGCTTCTTTCTTTATCTTATTTGACAGGTACAGTTAGAAAAAATAAAATGATGGGTCGAACTACTATAACCTAAATTAGTGACTGAAATTTGAAAGGGTCAACTCTTGTACACATAGAATGGAAGAAAATTAAAATGGAGGAACTATTACTTTGAGAAAATTCAGTGAAAGAGGTTTTTATTTATTTTATTTTGTTGGTTATGCTGGTTTTGGAAATGAAATTTATAAAAAAAAACTCTTTCTTCATCTTCACAATATTTATAATAACAAAAACCACGATCATAGCCTCCCAAGTATCTCCACAAAATCCTCAAATCAGAACCCGGTCCTCTTGTATTCAATTCCCACATCGATTTCCTCTCAAATCCCCAAATTTTGATTACCTTCTAGATCCTTCTCGCATGGCTTCTTCAAAAGATCCAATTCTCTCTTAATCTGGGCTTCTCACCTTCAACACCACCAACAACAACTACTACAATCCTCTTCCAGATTCCGATTTCAAGCTTTCGCTTACTCTCACGCTCTCCTCCTCTGTCGCCGATCATCGCCACAACCAACCTGCAACCTCACGCTCTCCTCCTCTGTCGCCGATCATCACCTCTTCCAAATTCCGATTTCAATCTTTCGCTTACTCCATAGCACGCTCGAGTCGAGGTTTTGAATCATGGTGCTTGGAATGTTACATAAACAAAAACTGGCGCTGGCTAACCGGTTGAATCTCCGGGCCCGCCAAGTGAGGTTTGGTTCCAGAATCGACGACGAGTGCATCATTTCATTTTTCCTAACTGTACAGACTTTCTATCTTATAGAAAACTATGGTGCAACATTGCAGCATCCTAGGCGAAGGCGATTTTTTTTTCATGGAGGGTGGGGCAGCTGCCCCACCCTGCACCCCCCAAAGGCCGCTCCTGTGTATGAGTGCTCCATCATTAGCAACAACATATGTCTTGAACCAACGCCGATCTTTGCAAACATGAGTTGTTGCACCCGAGTCCACCCACCATCCAAGGTCATCATCCTGCATGGACAAACATTCAAAAGTCAATGACACATAATTTAAATTAGAATTATATTAAAGTTCGAATCAAGACTCATAGATGAGTCACCTTGGTTTGAGGGGTTTTGGCCACTTTGGCCTCCACCCTTGGATCCATCGTCCTTAACCTTGCAATCCCGCTTGAAGTGGCCAGTCTTGCCACACTTCCAACAAGAATCTTTTGGTTTCTTGTCAACATTATCCTTCTTGGACTTCTTGGAATTATTTCCCTTGTCCTTTTCTTTGTCCTTTCCTTTGAACCTCTTCTTTTTACCCTTGTCATCCATCATGTTGGCCTCGTGGGAAGTAGAAGTTTTATCATCCTTCTTGAGTCCCCCTTCTTGTGCCCTAAGGCCTTGTTCAATTTGAAGGTGAGAGCCAAGTTCCACCAACGTGAGTTCTTCCTTCTTGTGCCCTAAGGCCTTGTTCAATTTGAAGGTGAGAGCCAAGTTCCACCAACGTGAGTTCTTCCTTCTTGTGCTTTAGCACATGGCGAAAATCCTTCCACAAAGGGGGGGGGGAGCTTATCCATTATAGACGAAACTATAATGGCCTCATCCATATGCATGACATGCTAAGTGAATCTCCCAAGAATCCGGAGCAATTCATTGTATTGTTCCATTACCGGCCTTGAGTCCACCATTTTATATGAGTTAAAATCCGAGACTAAGAATTTGCGAGATGAAGCATTCTCCGCCATGTACTTAGACTCCAGTTGATCCCACATCGATGTTGATGACTCTACATTTCGGTAGACATCAAACAATGCATCACTCATGCCATTGAGAATATGACCACGACATATGTAGTCATCATTATCCCATTTGCTCCTTTGTCGGACAACCTCTATCTCCTCCACCATATCATCAACCGGCTCGGCCGGTCTAGGTGTAATGAGTACATAAGCGACTTTTAGTGTAGTCAAGAGCAAGTGCATTTTCTTTTGCCACCTCCTCAAGTCTACACCCTCAAAATTATCCAACTTCCCAAAACAAGAACTCATTTCTGTCATTAACGTCTTACTCATTATTGACCAATCCAAACCTACAAAACAATTAACAATAAATACACTTAGAAGATTTTTGGATTTGCGGTGTCCGGTTTTATACCAAAGGGCCGTAGTCTCACTTATGTGAGTAGACAGTTCCCCCAATTTCCAATTAAATTAATATAATTATCTTGAACTAAAAACAAGTTATTAACCAAGGGTTTGTAATCTCCACAAAGGAGTAGACAAAACCCAATCAAGAGTTTGTAATCTCCACAAAGGAGTAGACAAAATCCAATCAAGAGTTTGTAGTCTCCAAAGGAGTAGACAAAACTCAACCAAGAGTTTGTAGTCTCCAAAGGAGTAGACAAAACTCAACCAAGAGTTTGTAATCTCCGAAAAGGAGTAGACAAAACTCTAATAGAAATTAAGTTCAATTGCACGTCTTATAAACCGGTTGATATATGTTAAAACCATTGACTTGGATAATGTAATGAGTCATTCATAAATAAATTTTCCTTCTAAGTGTATTCTCCCCTACACCGGGAATATCCAAATACCTTAGTGGGATAAAACGTTACACGTTACAAAGACTAATTAAGAGACTTACTTGTCTTACTTTGTAAAAAGGGTATTCCTAGGTTTTATCAATACAAAACCAAACTAAGATGGATGCCTATCCTTTGACAATACAAAGGAACTATACTGGTCTTTCGAGTTTTGCAAACAAGCTTATAAGAAGGCCTATCCAATGTCAATACAATAGAACTAAAAGCTTTATTGTTGCAAAAACGAATGTGAAATCAAGTGTAAATGGCTCCCCTTTTAGAGGCATAGGGGGCCACGGTTTTGGGGAGTTAAAAGCGGTTAAAATCGGTTATGGAAGTTACGTGGAAGTTACTTGGAAGATGGGCCTTAAAGCCCTAGAAAGCCCGATGTCCACATAGGAAGCCCAAAACCGCTCCCCGGAGCTAGCTTAGAGCTAGCTTATTTTTCTGGTTCCAAACACTTCCCATGAGCTCCATTCATTTTAATATAGCTAGGGTAAGCTCCAAGATCCACAAATACTCAATATCTTAGCTCAAGCTAGTGTAGCTCCTAAAGAATCTCACTAGCTGCTTCATTGACATTCACTAAACATTTGAGTTTGGATTGCTCCCAATTTTTAACCACATATTCTTTAGCCAATATAAGGCCTAAGAACCAAAGGTTTGTCGATAAAATGTGGCTAAAAAGCCCCAAACGTCAGCCTTCTAAAATCTAGCATAAGTTGACCTTGTCGTGAATCACCTTGTTTTGATTCGACTCCCCTTATAATACTAGTTGTTCTTAGTTCCGGTCACTTGAATAAATCGAAGGATATAATAACCACAATTTGCATTATTTTTCTAGTGAGGGCACTACAAAATAATCAACATTAATGAATTTAGAGAATAGTCATCACAAAGTTTTTTATAAACTAATAAATTAAGAGTGAACCAACACATTTCACAATAAACTTTTGCTAACAAAGTTAACTAAAACTAACTTTCACTTCAATCCACTTTATCGCCTTGTTAGGCTTGTTGAGAAATTTGTTAGTAATCCACACCTTCATACCCCTATTTACACAAAATTACATTACTACAAGGTAGAATGTTATTGGCTTCTTAGCTTACACACTATTTTCAATTTGCCATTGTCACGAGCAGTCTTCAACCCTCGCCTCTATCCCTGTATACCAACAGAACTGGATCCTATATATCTCACCGTATACTTGTATGGACTAGTCGCACAAAATCTCCCCGACCCATAACAGGGCGGGGCAGTGATGCCAAGACCCCTTTTTATACACTTGGGTGTTAATCAAAATAATCATAACGTCATCCTACTCAAGTTCATAATTAATAAATCATGAAACATACACCACTCTCACATTATAAGCTAGCCCAAGATAAAGGCAGTTAAGTAAGTCCATAAGACTTACCTCGATCCGAAGAAGACAACTTTATTAAACGCAAGCGCACAAAAATTCAAGCTACCCTGATCAAACTAAACACCTAAAAAATACCAATAATCAAAATTAGCACCTAAAGTTATACGCCGAGATAACTCAAAACCCGACAAATACTCACTAGCATGTATTCCCAAAATACTACCCTTATAAACCATTTCACTGTAATGTATTATATTGTGGCCTAGAATCACAATTATAAGTAAATTGCTTAACCATCTAATTACAAATTAAACCAAAACCTTAACCTAAAGATTTAGCTAACACTACCTAAAAATAAATACCAACTCCACTGACTAACATGGGCAATCATATTTCCACCATTTGGGTGAAGGGGAAAGGGGTGGAGAAAGGGATGTATTTGTGTTAAATGGGTGGATGGATGTAACTTGTAGGGGAGAGGTGATTGATTGATTTGTATAAAATGGGTGGAATTAAGATTGGGCACTAACATTTACAACCTATTGAATTAAACTATACTCTTAGTTTAATCATTACCCACCATGATCATTCACCTACTATATTCCAACAGTAACTTAACTTATCAAATATAGTGGACTTGAAATTTAAACACTCTCTTCCTTAGTCAACTAAGTTGCCAAGTATATATATACTATTTGATTCACAAAGTTAACTAAGGCTTATATAACCGACACGTTTAATCCACTACTCCAGCATATATAATCTACACCTTCTTCCTCATTTCAAAACAATTGCAGCGCGTTAATACTCAACTATACCCGCCTAGTTCGTTCAACATATCAAACACCATTAATACTTCTAAAAGCTCATGTGTAATAAAATATAACCAAATTTGGTCTAATTGCAATAAGGGTACCCACCAGGAGGATGAAAAGGTCTAACCTGCGGTCTTATTTGGTAACCAAGGAGAAGAAGGAGCCCTAGACCCACAAATATCCTACGTTCGGTGAAACTTCGATCGAGGACGAGGGTGAGGAGAGCCATGGATACACGAAGAGAAAGGTTCGAGTCTACACCACTAGAAATGCGATATCCGAAAAGGAAAACTAGAGCGGTCTACTGACCTTAGGAGAGAGTCACAAAAGCTTACACAACAACAACCTCTCGTCACCACGCAAATGAACTCTTGAATCAAAAGCAATCCAAGATAGCTTTGCTTTTAAAGAAGAATGAAGAGGCGAACAGGGGCGGCCCTAGGGGGGCAGGGTGGGGCAGCCGCCCCCTCCAAAAAAAAATAAAATTTTATGAAAAAAATCGTTTTAAAATGGGTTGTGGCTTCTCACGTTTATAAAATTGTTTTCTACGATTTATTTTTATTCTTGTGTTATATGTAAATGTTTTTTTGGATCTTTCGCCGAAGTGAACGAAACTTCAAAAGAATTTCCCGTTTTAGACTCGGAGTGAAATAATTCACCAAAATGCACGAGATTTGTTGTTTGGATTAGAAGCGCGGTCTAAGACCACACTCTTATTTGTGAAAAGCGTTGACGAGGACAACATTTTAATATCTGAAATAAAGATAATAAAAACACAAATAGAGGTGTGGTCCTAGACCACGGCTATAGTGTAACGTTTTTGAACAAAAAAATAAAACTATAGACCGCGCCTATAGGACCGTTTTTTTCTCTTAATAATAGGCGTGGTCCACTACCGCGCCTTTTAAGTGTAATGTTTTTAAAAAAAAAATTTTGTATTTTTGTTTATTGTAAGTAGATGACATATTGACTTTGTTTTTATCGCTATTTTATTTTCATAGATATTTTTATCGAAAATAAAATTTCACCCCCCCTTCAAATCCTGCGCCCGCCACTGGAGGCGAAGCCGGGAATAAGGAAGGTGATGGGTATACATGCAAGGAGGAACGAGTCAATAGAAATAGGTTAAGATCCTACACAACTCCGCTGATATCTCGCCATTAACTAATAAGACATCATTAACTGATTAACCTAAAAAAACTAAAAAGAACGACACCACCCAAAAGGTAAAATAATGGTTGCTGAATTTATTTATTTTATTTTACTTTATTTACCTTTTTAAAAACAACCATCAATATAATTTATCTTATAATCACTTATACTAAGGAAATAAATTCCTAACTTTACACGGGTATTACAGGAGGATGGTGGGAAGAGAGGCCGGCGTGTGAGGTGGTGCGAGAAGGTCAGTGTGAGTCTGTCTGAGGTGGCGTGAGAAGGATGTAAGGGAGAAGAAGTAGCTAGTAAAGGTCATGGAGAGAGAGAAGTGAGGTAAGAGTGAAGAGAGGGTAAGGTTAGAGTTAAGTGATAATATTTAACACGGCTGATTGAAAGACTTGTTAGATCTAATTTTTAGGTCAAGTAGAAGATATATATATACGTACGGAATATCTTATCTTCAACACGGTTGATCGGTGATTTTTAACACGGGTTTAATGAAATTTTTTTTAATTCCTGGCAAATCTCGCGCTTACTAAAAAATTTCCAAATTATTTTTTAAATAATATTTAACACGGTTGATTGAAAGACGTGGTGAATTGTGTTCATACGCTTATTTAACACGGTTTAGAGGGTAACCGTGGTAAAGTGTAAACATTTTTACTACAGTTTCGAAGAGAACCGTGATAAATGATACACGAGTGTAGCACGGTTACAAGCAACCATTATATTATAACAAAAATTTAACACGGTTCACAGGGTAACCGTGTTGAAATGGGTGATTCTATAAATTTACCATGGCTATTCGGTGATCCGAGGTAAATTATAAGTATTTTTAACACGGTTTTTTGGACAACCGTCGTAAAAAAGTTGATGTTTCATATTTACCACGCAAAAACACGGAACCGTGTTAAATGTACCGTAACCAATGTGTTTTTTTGTACTAGTGTATACTAAAGTTGATATGACGTGAATATCATACTTCGTAAAGTCAAGGGATCGAGGGGGACTTCGTTCCACCCGCCAGGGGTTCCATGGACGAAGACGCCCCCGACGCAAACAATATGATATTTACTTATACTAATACTTTTGCATCAAACATTATCTTTAGGTTTTTTAAGGCACCTTACGAGTTAACTTTTAGGTTTTTACTAGTGTATAAAATTTTAGTTGTACGAACTTAAGATATAATTATAAAATTTTATAATAATGATTCGGATTTTATTATTCTCAAAGCGAAAAAATAGTCACAAATGAAGAACTTTTTATTATTCTACACTTCATAAATTTAATCCTTATACAATGCACAATTTTTTTCAAAAAATTACAATGCACAACTCCGTTATAGACTTATAACTAAATTACTTTAATAAATAGTAATTATCTAAATGGAACCCGGAATATAATAATGTAAAAATAAAAGAATTTGATACGAAATGTGCGATAAATAATAAAATAAAAATTGAAAGTTTTTTTTTAAAATAAATACACAAAAAGTTGAAATAAAGTTTAAAAATACAAACAAAAGCAAAAACAAATTATTGGATGAACGAAATTTAAAATCTGTAACTTTATTCTTGTAACGACCGACGTAATATAAAAAGAATATCCGTATTTTATGATTAGAAAACATGGTAAATGTTCAGGTACGGCCCCTTTATTGCGGTACGGTCGTACGGCCGTACCGCAGGGCGACACGTGTCCCGAAAAAATTTTTTTTTTTTTTTTTTCTCTTTTCTGAAACGATTTTTTTTTTTTACGGAAACTAATGAAAATTTATTTGAAATACCATGTTATAATTTATGCACTATTATCCTATAAACTTTGAACTATTTCTATATAATCCATGAACTATTACTTTTTAATATAATCCATGAACTATTCTATTATAATTCATGAACTATCCCATAATAAGTTTTGAACTATTACTTTCACTCCTTTATAAATTTTTGCACTTTAAACTATTCTATTATAATTCATGAACTATCCCATAATAAGTTTTGAACTATTACTTTCACTCCTTTATAAATTTTGCACTCTGAACTATTCTATTATAATTCATGAACTATCCTTTTTGAAGTTATGAACTATTACTTAATAAGTTTTGAACTATTACTTTCAATCCTTTATAAATTTTACACTATGAACTATTCTATTATAATTCATGAACTACCCTTTTATAAGTTATGAACTATTCCATAATAAGTTTTGAACTATTACTTTTACTCGTTTTAAAAAATTTTTTTTTTTTTTCCGGGACACGTGTCGGCCGTACAGACGGCCGCACGGCCTTACCGGAATAATGGGCCTTACTTGAACACTTCCCTAGAAAACATAATAGGCCAACAAAATACTTAGATAAAAAAGAATACCCGTAGAGTAATATTTTTATTTAAAAAACATACATTTTCAATAAATCATTTATATTTCAAAAATCAGAATCTGAAAATTTGTAAATTGAAAAACAATTTAGAGATGACGATAAAAAATTCTATAATATAAAATTAAACAAAATCTCATACAATAACGGATAAATTAGTATTAATTTAGACAATTATAAACACTTTTCAAGTTCTCAAAGTATCAACCTTACTTGATAATCGACGTGGAAAAGCAAATTCGCTGAAAACAGTAAGTAAACGACCCATAAAAAAAGTAGGTCAAAGACCCATAAAACATATATTAATCCGTTATGTATAAAAATTATAGCTTAACTTAGCTAAAAGGCCAAAAAATGTATCATTTGTTTAATCTTCAATATTCGTTATTAACCTCTATTTATACATTGGTAGGTCAATGACCCATATAACGGATATTAATTTATGAATAAAAAGTTACAATTTAACTTAGCCAAAAATCGCTGAAAATACTTAGCGACCCAAAAACAGTAGGCCAACGACCCACAATACAGTAGGCCAATGACCCACAAAACAGTAGGCCAATGACCCATAAAACAGTAGGCCAACGACCCACAAAACAGTAGGTCAACGACCCACAAAACAGTAGGTCAACAACCAACAAAATAGTAGGCCAACGATCCACATTACAGTAGGTCAACGACCCACATTACAGTAGGTCAACGACCCACAAAACAGTAGGCGAGTGACCCACAAAACAGCAGGTCAACGACTCACAAAACAGATATTAATCCGTTATGAATAAAAATTATACTTAACTTAGCCAAAAGGCCAAGAAATGTGTGATTTGATTAATATTCAAACCCTCTATTTATATAAGTTATCAAATTGCCTCACTTACTTATAATCGATGTGCGATAGGGAATTCCGTGAAATTTTTTAACGTAAATAGATTGAACTTATAATCCTTCAAAAATAAATTAAGAAAAAAATAAAAATCCTCCCAATAAATAAATTACTTAAATTTCGACGGCTTAAAAATAAAAGAAATACGTGAACCAAATTATTTTTAAAATATTTAGGAGATCTTGTTAGTTAATTTTACAAAATTTTGTTTTATTTTTGGATTAATAAAAAAGATTTTATGGTTTAATAAGTTAATTAAAAAAAATTTAACCCTATAAAATTTGTGAGAATGACATGTCAGCATCAGTATACTCTAGTTTAGTAGTATATAGAGATATAGAAATATAGATAAACGACCCATATAAAAATGTAGGTCAAAGACCCATAAAACATATATTAATCCGTTATGAATAAAAATTATAGCTTAACTTAGCTAAAAGGCCAAAAATGTATCATTTGTTTAATCTTCAATATCCGTTATTGGCAGGTCAACGACCCATATAACGGATATTAATTTATAAATAAAAATTATACTTCAATTTAGCTAAAAATCGCTGAAAATACTTAGCAACCCACAAAACAGTAGGCCAACGACCCACAAAACAGCAGGTCAACGACTCACAAAACAGATATTAATCCGTTATGAATAAAAATTATACTTAACTTAGGCAAAAGGCCAAGAAATGTGTGATTTGTTTAATCTTCAAACCCTCTATTTATACAAGTTATCAAACTGTCACACTTACTTATAATCGATGTGGGATAGGGAATTCCGTGAAATTTTTTAACGTAAATAGATTAAACTTATAATCCTTCAAAAAAAATTAAGAAAAAAATAAAAATCCTCCCAATAAATAAATTACTTAAATTTTGACGGCTTAAACATAAAAAAAAATACGTAAATCAAATTATTTTTAAAATATTTAGGAGATCTTGTTAGTTAATTTTAAAAAATTTTATTTTATTTTTGGATTAATAAAAAAGATTTTATGGTTTAATAAGTTAATTAAAAAAAATTTGACCCTACAAAATTTGTGAGAATGACCCGTCAACATCAGTGTAGTCTAGTTTAGTAGTAAGGTAAAAAAAAAGAAAATTTTTTTAACTACGTCTACGCATGGCGTAGGCGTAGATGTGGTATGTATAGCAACGTTAAGGTGATACGAATAGCAGGAACCAAATTTTACCTAATATATCCATTCTCTCTCCTATTTATTTTAATAAATTCATTAATTAAATAAGCTAATTATTCTCCAATAACCATTTAATAAGGAAATAATTTGTAACCTAATATATCCATCTTCTCTCATATTAATTTTAATTAATTTTCATAATTAAATAAGCTAATTATTCTCCATTAACCATTTAACAAGGAAACAATATGTAACCTTCTCCTTAAATCGTGGACAATATTATCATGTCCATTCTTTTCAGAAACACGTTGTTGTAGATCTCCTTCTCTTCCATTTTGCATCGAAAGTTGCTACATGCCGAATTGCTTGATATTTGTGAGTGAATCAACATATCATCAAATCTTTTGCTTCGATCATTGAGTTTTTCCTTGCATATGTAGCAAGCAACAAATATTCGTCGATTCTGTGTACTCTTTTGTCGATAGATTCGATGCTTTGAACATTCCGTGTGTCAATTGCTTCAATGGTGTGTAGATTATAAAGATCTGGCAAACATAAGTGTACTCAATCACAATCAAAATGCCGACACAAACTACATCTTCATATCGTTTTTTTCGGATTGAAAACCGTTCAGTTTGTGTTCCTGATAAGTAGTAGGTTTGTAATTGCATTTTAAATTTTGTGTAAGCTAGTATGGTTGTGTACGTATTGATATTTGTACACAATTATTCGGTTGTTGTGCTCTATATCTTGTTATGTATATGTATTGATGTTTGTACATATGTGTGGGTATTGTCATGAGTGTACAATATGTATGATATATTGAACTTATGTTTGATAGCTAGTTTGGTATACATTATGTAGATTGTTAGATTTTCCTTCTATTGAGTTTGGTATACTACTTGTGTATATAAAAACTATAGTATGAATTTTGTGCTTGTTTTGACTGTGACATATATGTATCTACAATATTTACATATATACTAGGTGAGCCGCACGCGCTCTGCGCGCGCGTAGGGTCCGCTGATGTTGCTTGGAACGTTACGTGTGATGCATATGTGGCAGATAATTGGGCGTGGCTATGTAGTAAAAAATCGTTAACTAATCTGTATTTATTTGTTAATCGTGTAATGCATAATGTTAGGAAATAGTGTGCTCGATTCAAGCCGCTAGTACTCTCTAGATGGTGAATCCGAGTATTTGTAGGAAGTTGGTGTGTATTCGATTCTTGTTGGCCACCACTATAGGACTGGAATGAATTGTTGAAATATCTGAATCAACAAACAATTGCAATCGTACAAACTGATTCCACCACTATAGGAATGAAATGAGTAGGTCAGATCTCTGAATAAACAAACGATTTCAATCGTACAAACTGATTCATCTCAACATAGAAGTAAAATCTTTAAAATGGTGGATGATTCAGGAATGAGGACAAGCAGGGAGTCATGGAGTCATATATCAGTAGCCAATACCCGTGTGTCATACAATCCAAATACTAAGATAATATAATTGATATGTTCGAAACTTCTCTTCCTGCCAAATAAAATGGTTTCAAATAGATAAATACTTAGTTGAATATCTATTTATTTGAAATGACATTAGTATTGACAAACCTTTTTAAAAAACTTAGCCCTAATTTTTGTTACTTTTTCCTGTAGTGTTTGATATGCTTGAAACTTCTCTTCCTGCCAAATAAAATGGTTTCAAATTTAGCACAAGTGCATTGGATGATTTTCTTAATGAGGGAAGTACCAAAGTTCCGCATTGGTAAATTATTACTGGTAGATTCTTCCAAAGGAAGAGATAGAGGAGCAATAAGATTATGAAAGTTGACAGAAACGGATCATGCCTACAATACGTATACATACATCAGCAGTCATTGTAGAACTTCTCATGGTACGAAAAAGGAACTTCCAATACGCAGCTTCAGGTTGTTCCCGCAGTTGAGCATCTCTACACGAAGGATAAGAAAGATAACACAAATATAAAGCATGGCATGGCATGATAAGTACAAGTGATAGGGAGGGTTTTAACAAGATGATAAAATGATTAGTTCTAAAGAATTAAGATCAAGATGAAGAGTCAATAACTGAAGGGTATCAATGTTGTGCATTGATGACTGATAAGTACGGATATGAAGTTAATCATGGTGAAGGGTGTAATTTGTTATCATGTAGTAGGCAATTGAACAAACAAGAACTCCCGTGATCTAATCCATAAAGAATTAGGTTCTATGCTTACTGTGTGGATCTAGAGACTTGGAGAGTATGCAAAATCAAAAAACTACAAAAGAGAATTAAAAATGAAAAGCTTCAGCACAATTCCCATTTAAGCAGGTAGAGAAAGGGAAAGCAAAAACAAGTAGTAGAGGTAACATTAGATATTAAATCATCACTATGGTAACATCAGATGTTAAATCATCACTATCTTCCATGACCATTAGAGCATAATATCATACATCCCATTCAATACATAGCAAACGAATTTATTGGATGTTGAACACTCTATACACATCAATCTCTCGAATTTGTTGCATGATTGTCATCAACATTTGTTCCATGTTCACTTGTTGAAGGTCATCTCTTAAATCTAACTTGCAACCGGCAACAATAACAAGGATCCAGGGATCCAGACTTGATAGAAACAATTATAACATCATTTGGTGAGGATTGTGCTTCACTTGTTGCATGATTGACAACAACATTTGTTCCATGTTCACTTGTTAAAGGTCATCCCTTAAACTGGACTGCATGAAGAGAAACATGATGAAATAAAGAGATAATGATAGGCTTTGAATTTCTCTTTAAGGCACACATACAATTTACATTGGTGATACCATGTTGTCTGGTAAAATCAAACAAACTCATTTACTGCATTTATTTTGTCCAAGCTATTTTATTTGTTTTGTGCAATCAATTTCATCTACTTTGCCTTTATTAAATGGTATTCTGTATTTGCTTACCAACCCGTTCAATTTTTAGTTGTTACTATGTCAAGTGTGTGCAAGTGTCGTGACGTATTTTGGAGAGGATTTAAGTCCCTCCAAATTGCTTCCCTTTTCTTCCTAATGACAAAAGCAATTGTAATTTCTTACTCTTAGCCACTATACTCACATAACCAAATAAAATCAGCAAAAAAAAAGAGAAAAAGTTAACCAAACAGGAAAAAAATCAGCACAGCTGGAGGCTAAAAACAACAGAGAAAACCTTCTTCTTCTATGTCTTTGTTATATATATACGACTTTTTTGGCTTTTCCATTCAAGTACACAAGTCCCACAAACTAAACTTGTCAAATTCCTTTAACTTGGAACTGAATTATCTCCTATCAGGCCAAACAAACCTAGAAAGGGTTGTATAAACCCAAAAATTGAAGACCCTACATCAACAATCTTGGAAAGAAATCATAAAAAAAAAAACTAAGAAAAATTGCATACCCAGAAAGTAGAATTCCCAAGATCATCAAAAATATTAAAATAAGTGGAAAAGGATGCAAAGTAGAATCACTCATTGGAAACCCTTTGAGATACAAAGAGGAAACCTTGTCCAAAACTTCTCCTTTGGATTAAAATCTTTGGGTTTAAGATTTGTTCTTATTGAAGCATGCTTCCCAATTGAATACCTATAACAAGCAGCCAAAATAACATTATCAAATTGGGCGATTGTGAGATTCTAGCACTCGAGAATGCTATTTGTTTCACTCTCATTTTTTGGTTCCTAACACATTTTGTTTTGAATATATATACTTGGAGTAGAGAAATTTTACTTGGTCAACAGTGTTGGGAATTCACTATTGTCATAGATTTCCGATATTGAATTTTGATCATCAAATGAGAAGTCAAAAGATTCAAGACCATTGCTTATAGGGACTCCTTCGGCATACAAGATGTCCTTCTCTGAAGGTTCATAATCATTACCTGAAATCTCAACAGCCTGCAAAAATTAGGCAATATCTTAAATTGATATAATTTTCATTGTAATATCTGTAATTTTTCTTCCGTTTAACCTCGAGTCGAATCGGATTTCTGACAAGTTTTAACCTCCTTGCATGATAAATATCATCATAAATAAAAACATTTTATTAGTTTATGTAACTTTCTACACACATAAATGCATCTATCATCTTAGTCTTACTCTTGCAAGACTAGTTTTAAATGGCCTTTTGACAAGTGTTTGACAAGCCCAAGACAAACCCATGACAATGTCTTGACAAGAGCATATTCCAGCCCAACTCTCCTTGTCTCTTCTCAGCCATCCGTCAACCCCTAGACGAAACCCTAGTGCGGCATGCTAGCGTAGAAGCAGCCAGCTGCCCTCTTGCCCTCACGTGCAACGCCCTTGTTTTAAGCAGGAAGTTATTAAGTTCCTCTCCCCACCTTCTGGAGTGAAGATATGCCCCTCTCCCCACCTTCACGTCTTCATACATTGAGCTTTCACTCTAACCTATCGTTGCTCTCATCCTTCCCCTTGGCCGTCTATCTCCAGCCTTCTCTCTCGTCTCCATCGCACCACTAAGTGCCACCGCTGTGCTCTAACTCCAAGGATTTATTGCCACTCAAAGCAACCAGCCACAACCTCTACACCCTGCACTGCATCCTAACGACAATCAGGGTTGGGATACCTCTGTCGAGAGTAGTCGTACGCCACCTCCAGGTTTCCTCCTCGTAGACGCAAGAGAGTAGGTGATAGGTGATGGAATCACTATCATTTAGGGTAGTTTTTAGAGTCCTTTTATTCCATTTGTGTCGGTTTATGCTACTAACTCCTTGGTCTAGAAGAAGAAGACTAAAAGAAGCTAAGAACGGAGTTATAAGCACTTAGGAGTGAAGATCAATAACGAAGTAAGCTTCTGTTGCCTCACCGCCCCAGCGGAGCCTTGTCCCCGCCCCTGCGGGTGACGCCTTACTCCGGAGCGCCCCCTGCGCCTTCACCAGCGCCAACCATGGAGTGTCTCACCGCCTTTGCGCCACTTCCTTGGCTCCCCTGTGGTGACCTGCTCTGAAGAGACGATGACCAATTCCCCTGCGCCTCCCACTACGCCCCAACTTGGGAGCTGGAAGACGAAGAGGTTGTGTCACCGCCCTTGCGCTGACATAGGGACGCCCCTGCGGCTCGGCATCAGAAACGCCAGGAAGACGAAGGGTCAGACGTTGAAGAGCATTAAAGATCCGCCCCAGCGGAATTGCTTAGCCGCCTTTGCGGCCTTGAAGAAGATCAACCGATTCTACCTAAACCGCCCCTGCGGTCCCTGAAGGCCGCCCCTGTGGTTTAACGCCAGAAGCTTTACTCCGGTTGTTTACACCACCTTTATGGCATTAAAGGTGGCTGTTTTGGGCCGGTCATTTACTCCTATTTAGTGTCTTTTGTAGTGTAAATAGTCCTTGGCTGATTGATAGAATGATCCATGTTTTTTCCACACAAAAATCCATTTTAGAATTGAGTTTTCCATTGTAATGAGTTGCTAACTCCCTTGCTACATTGGGTTGGTTTGAAGTTGCGTTGTTACTTTGGTTGTAAGTTCTTTTTAATATAAGTTTTTATTCAGTAATGCTTTGTGTTTCCTTGATCTCTATTGTCTAATTGCATGTTTACTATTGCTTGAGATTGATCACCTTATGTTCTAAAGTGCATGCAAACAACTAGGATTAATAGGTTCCGGGTTCGGGTCTTTAATCTAGTAGAAACTTTAAGTGATAACGGGTTGTAATTACTTAAAGAAAAGGAACACAAGTATAAAGATAAGTTTAACAGTTTTAATCTTCTCTTTATATCCCTTAGTCTTTGTTTGAAAGCTAACTTGTTATTTGTTCTTGTAGGTTTACGGGACACTAACCTGTTAAGTTGTGTTGATGCCGGTTGGCTCAACACATATATATGATCGAGACGGAAGATTACTTAAAAACTTGTAAAAGGAACTCACCATAGTAGCAATTTCATGCTTAGAATCAACCTAGTGTAGATTCACTCATCATTGTCTTACTTATCGCATTGATCGTTTTCATAAGTTCTTGTGCGCATCAATTCAACCAAACCC
>BSUD01000007.1:29383489-29463816 GCA_033239045.1 Fagopyrum esculentum
CACCCCCCCCCCCCCCCCCCTTTCTTGTTACTTGTTACTATAATCGATAAATGCATCTAAAACACCTTAACTCTCTTGGGTTCGACCCTTACTTATCTATTATACTTGTTTTTAGTGCTAAGTCGGGATTTACTTTTGATTGGGTATAGACGACCATAGAAATACCTTCGGTCAAATTTTGGCGCCGTTGCCGGAGAGTTTTAGTGTTTTATTGTTATTATTGATTATTGGTTTGAACCATTTTTTTGGTTCAAACCCGTGCTACTAATTCCGGCTTTGCTTCTTTTGATCCAGAAATTGAGAGGACGCACATCCGACAACGAAGACAACAACAACTTCAACAAGAGAATGGCTGACTGTACTCTTCGTCAACTTACGTAGCCCACCTTGGCTCAAAACCCTCTTGCGGTCACTATACCGGCATTAGGGGAAGGAGTCATCTTTGAGCTCAAGCCGGGCCTCATTCACTTGCTCCCATCCTTCCATGGGCTAAGTGGTAAAGACCCCATCAAGCACCTTGGGAAGTTCCATACTGTGTGTATGAGCATGAAGCCGGCCAACATTACCGAAGAATAAATCAAGATGAGGGCATTCGGCTTCACACTCAAAGATTCCGCGGATGATTGGTATTACCACCTTCCATCCGGGAGTATTGACACTTGGGAGAACCTTCACAAGGCGTTTTTGGAAAAATACTTTCCAGCCAAGAAGGCCAATAGCTTGAAGAAAGCTATAAGCAACATCGAGCAAGAGGCGAATGAAACTCTCTGCGAGTACTTCGAGAGGTTTGCACGCCTCCAATCCAGCTGTCCTTTTCACGGATATTCAACTCAAGATCTAGTCTTGTACTTGTACAATGGCTTGCTAGACAATGAAAGGAGGATCGTTGATGCAGCTTGTGGAGGTAATATTCTTAACTCTACTCCTGACGTTGCTTTGGAAAAGATACAGGAACTAGCAGAAGGTACTCGGAACTTTGGAAGAACCCCGGCTAAGAAAGGAGTTCATGTTGTGAGTTCCGAGAAGAGCGAGATTTCTACCGAGCTCGCGGAATTGAAGGAAATGGTGAAGAGACTAACACTTATGGGAACACCACAACACCTCAAAGCTTGTGGAGTATGTGCTGACCCGTACCATCCAACGGACATGTGTCCACAAGTCCAAGATGACGATGTTGAGGTAAACGCAATGGGTTATGGACAACCACAGCAGCAAAGGCCTAGGAACGATCCCTATGCACAGAATTTCATGCCAAACTGGCGTGACCAACAGAATTTTCGTTGGAGGGATCAACAAAACTAACATGAGCAGCCCCGTCAAGGTAAGTATCACTCGACTAAAGATATGTTGCAGGTTTTGACTAAACACTTTGCTACTCATGTCCAAATAACATAATCTAGCATCAAGAACCTTGAAAAACAGGTTGGTCAAATGGCAAAAGCCATTTCAAGGACCGAGTCAAGACTTGTCGGAGGATTGCCTTCCCGGACGTTTATAAACCCCAAGGAAAATGTTAGTGCCCTAACATTAAGGAGTGGGAAGCAAATCCAATAAAAACCAGCAAAAGAATCACCAAGCAAACCTTTTGTCGATTTTACCGCACCTACACCCGCCCCTGCAGCTGCAACTGCGCCCAGCACAGACCGAACACCGCCCCTGCGGCTCGATGTCCCCGCCCCTGCGGTGATAACCCCTTAGCCGCCCCTGCGCTTACAAGCTGACGCCCCTGCGGAAAACACAACAAAAGGTTCTGCTGAAAGGGATACTTACGTCCGGCCAAACTTTCCGCCACTGTACTCTGAGAAACCGCCAACTCCTTTTCCTGAGGCTTTGAAGGAGAGAAGAATCATTGAGGACAAGGACCTCTTTGAGACTTTCTCCAAATGCGAGGTAAACATTCCCCTCCTTAAGTTGGTGAAAAGTATTCCTAAGTATGCTCGTTTTTTTAAGGAACTTTGCACTATCAAAAGGAATCAGAGGCTAAAAGGGAAACAGAAAGTGCAAGTGAGTGAGCATGTGTCAGCAGTTTTCCAACGAAGAATGCCCAAGAAGTGCAGCGATCCGGGGATGGTAAGCATTCCTTGTGTTATAGGGGAAACCCGCTTTGACAAAGCAATGCTTGATCTCGGTGCTACTATTAATGTTTTGCCATATTCGATCTACAAATCACTTGGCCTTGGGCCATTGATGGAAACTAGGATTGTAGCACAACTTGCTGATAGATCTAATGTGTACCCGAAAGAGATAACTGAAGATGTATTAGTAATGGTAGACAACCTAATATTTCCTGTTGATTTCTTTGTAATGGATATGGAAAATGATTCACATGCTGCACCAATTCTATTAGGTAGGCCATTTCTTAAAACGGTTGTAACACCCCGGATTCTCGGAACCCGGGATATTACTGGTTAGGACCTCACAATGGGTCCCGACCTCGGTTTGACAACAATTTTACTAGGATCTTGCAACAAGACACAAATAGGAAAAACCGAAATTCATAAAAATGTATTTGTAAAAGGATGAATGCAACAAAGTCTAACAGTCTATCGTACTTAAACAACGGAAAAGACCAATTGTCTTAACAAAAGGGAAAGACAACAAAGCAACAACCCAAACCCCCACTCTAAGGAGTACGGAGACCCGGCTGACCACTACTTCCAGATCACTCAGCTGCTGTTCTAACCTGCGGTAAATCTAAAAACACAACAAAACAACCATTAGCTAGTTATCTAAACATTAGGAGAATAATAATAGCACACACACATAACAAATAATAACTCATCATGCTTTCAAACAATCCATTTATTATCTTCATTTAAGTCATTCACTCTAATGATACTTATTTTGTGACACAAGGGATTCCCAAACCTCGCCTCCGCCCCCATGTACCCATCAGGAGTGGATCCGATGCATCTCACCGTGTACCTGTATGGTCTGGGTATAGAGAACCTCCCAGTCTCCTGGCAGAGCTGGGCAGTGATGTCACGGCCCGTTATACATACACTTGGGCCTTAAAACATAATAATCACGGTCGTTCTAACAAGTTGTTATTTTTATATAACACACATTGCACACACACGACCATTATCACCCAACTAATATCCAGATACCAGCTAAGTAAGTCGCAAGGACTTACCTGAATCAAACCACAACTCTTTAAATCTCAACTCGGTCCGCAACCGTAGAAACTCAAACGTCTGTCATACAAGGCACGTGGATCAACAATCACATCCCATACTCTTAGAAGTCTATAACTTCTAAGATGCACAAACTCATCAAGAGAAAATAACTAACATGCCCTCCTAGGTAAAATGACCATTTTACCCCTGGTCCCGAAACTTCAAAATTTTCCATAACCTAGTTTCAAACTCTCCTTTAGAACCTACCTCCACCATCTCGTTCTCACGGAAAAGTTCGCTAAAGATATATAAGAGTTACACACCATTCTTAATTTCACAAAAAGTCGCTAAGGTCCGACTTTTACTTAAGATACAAGGTTCGGATAAAAGTATTAAATTCCGAAATAAATCTATAGATTCTCTATGATATGCATACTAAACATAGGTACAAAGATCTCTCAAAAATACTCAACCATTATTCCTACATAATTCTATAAAGTTGGAATAAAGGCTAGGATTTCTATACTTAGTCAAATTTTCTTCTACTGAAAAAAAACAGCCCTACTGCTCTACTTTGGGACCTTATAACTTCTAATCCGACCGTTAACTTTCTCCCAAATTTTAATACAATAAACTTCATATTTCTATCTCAAACATATTAAAAATTCAACGGTGGATTCTCGATCTAAGGTATCGAAACTAGGTCCTAAAGTCAACAGATCAAGGCTGGAATATAAGGTGTGCAGGAGGTCCTGAGTTCGATTCTCCAGGGCAGCACCTATCCCCTTTATTTATATCCAGAGGTCAGCAGTTCGAATCTCACTGCACACTAAAACTACATAACTCTCATTCACCACACAAAAAAACATTACAGCAACTCTCCTATGCAATATAAGGTACTAAGAGAAGGATGATAAGTACTCACTCAACGCAGGAGGCCAAAACTCGCAGATGATCGACGAGGAGGGGAACCCGGCGCTGAAACTGGTCCGGTTTTATACAGGGTGGCCATAGCAGATGGGTTCTAAGCCGGCTCGTACCTTACTCGCACTCCCCAGTTGTACCACTCTTCCTGGCTGCTGCAGCGGGTTGAAGATGGTCCAGACCTTCGGTGTTCGGTGCGTGACTGAGGCATCCTGGACTTGGTGCTCGTCCCCTGCTACAAACCACACTCACCACTGTCGCACAACCTGTCCTGGCTTGTCACTGCGCGAATTAGAGAGGGGCAGGCCGTCCGGCTGTTACTCCATGAAAACAGAAGGGGAAGCAGAGGGGTAGAAGACAACAGCGGCTCACCTGCTCAACGACGACGACGGCGGCGGTCTAGGGCTAGCGTGAGGGACCGGCGGTGGACCGTTCGTCTTGCTGTGAAGCCGGAAGATCGTGAGGGGTGGCTGGTTGGATCAGGAAAGCGAGGAGTGCAGCGGTACTAACCTGACGATGTAGACGACTCAGCAGATCCGGCGTCGAGGATGGGCGGCTATCGGCCCTACTGGAGTCCGACCGACCTGATCCCGTCACGTGTGGAAGCCCGGTTGTTGTGGTGTTGCTGCCTGTTCACGGTTGAGGCTGGTTCGGGACGTTGAAGGTTGCTGCGCAGGGTAGAAGCAGCTGCGTCGTCTCACAGGGGTAGGTGAATATACGTTTAGGTTAGCCATAAATTTAGGGTTAAGTTTAGGTTAGAGTTAATTATGTTTAAGGAAAAAGTTAGCTAATGGGCTGTTGAAAAAAAAAGTTTTGGGCCGGGTCCTTTGGGCCAACTCAACAATTAAAACAAAAGCTGAAAAGTTAATTAATCACCCGGAACCGTTAAAGGTACGGAAATAAATTACGGGATTATTTACGGAATGATTTACTAAATTATATAAGTTATCATTTTATGTGAATCAAGGTCACATAAAATGATAGAATTTATTAAAGTTTATTTTTATTTAAAAGAATAAGATTGGTGGAATCGGAAATCCGGTTTGATCCGGTATTTAACAGAGTTTAAATTTTTCGGTTATTACAACGGCTAGGACTAAAATTGACTATGTTAGTGGCAAATTAACCATGGAGTTTGATGGAGAAGTAGTGGAATTTGACATCTACGATACAATGAGATTTCCTAGTGATGATCATCCTTTATGTGTTATTGACATTGTTGAACCTTTTGTGCAAGATATTTTTGATAACTCTGACGTTGATGAATTGAAAAATGTGATTGAGCATGACATTGATAATTTCAAATCAGATTATGTATTAACATCCAGCATGAAAGAGGTTCTAGCCCAACTAGATGGGCATAAAGGCTACCTATCTCCAATTTGGCCATTGGGCCTACTTTACTAACCCCAGCGAGAAGCTTGTTCCGTCCAAAGTGCAGGCACCTGAAATAGAATTGAAGGACCTTCTGTCACACCTCAAGTACGTTTTCCTTGGAGAACACAATACCTTGCCGGTGATCATCTCCAACAAGTTGACCACCGGTCAAGAAGACAAGTTGGTGAAGGTACGAAAAGAGCACAAGACGGCCCTTGGATGGACCATTGCGGACATCAAAGGGATAAGCCCTTCAACTTGCATGCATAAGATTCTACTTGAGGACGAAGCCAAACCCTCTAGGCAACCTCAAAGGAGGTTGAACCCGCCAATGATGGATGTGGTCAAAAAGGAGGTGTTGAAGCTCCTCCAAGCGGATATGATCTTTCCTATCTCGGATAGCACTTGGGTTAGCCCAACCTACGTAGTTCCAAAGAAGGGAGGCATTACCATGGTGGAAAATCAACATGGAGAGATGGTCCCAAGCAAAATACAAACCGGATGGAGAGTTTGCATTGACTACCGCAAGCTCAATAAGGTAACACGAAAAGACAATTTCCCACTACCTTTTATTGATCAAATGTTGGAACGTCTTGCAGGTCATCAGTACTACTGTTTCCTGGATGGATATTCGGGCTATTTTCAAATAGCCATCGCACCAGAGGATCAAGAGAAGACGACGTTCACTTGCCCATTTGGCACTTTTGCATACCGCAGAATGCCATTTGGACTTTGCA
This sequence comes from Fagopyrum esculentum, assembly GCA_033239045.1. Lineage (NCBI taxonomy): Eukaryota > Viridiplantae > Streptophyta > Magnoliopsida > Caryophyllales > Polygonaceae > Fagopyrum > Fagopyrum esculentum. Next base: position 29,389,647 of record BSUD01000007.1, read on the forward strand.
ACGCACCAGACACTTTCCAACGGTGCATGATAAGTATTTTCTCCGAATACATAGAAAATTTCATTGAAGTCTTCATGGATGATTTTACCGTCCATGGAGATAGTTTTGGCGCATGTTTAGGGCATTTGAAACTGGTTCTTAAAAAATGTGTTGAAACCAATTTAGTTCTTAATTCGGAAAAATGTTATTTCATGGTCGAACAAGGAATTGTGCTAGGACATGTGATATCCTCAAAAGGGATAGAGGTAGATAAGGCAAAGGTTGATATCATTCAAAATTTACCTTATGCTACTAATGTTCGGGAAATCCGATCTTTTCTTGGTCATGCAGGTTTCTACCGACGTTTCATCAAAGATTTTTCAAAGATCTCGGCACCCCTATGTGAATTGCTCAAGAAAGATGTCACCTTCATAGTGGATGAGGACAAGAAAGCTTTCGACACTTTGAAGGCATGTCTCACCACCGCACCAATCATCCGTTCCCCGGATTGGGAGAAACCTTTTGAAATCATGTGTGACGCCAGTGACTACGCCGTCGGAGCTGTCTTAGGACAAAAAGACGAACGGGCCTTCCATGTGATCCATTATGCGTCTATGACACTCAATGGAGCGCAAAAGAATTACTCCACCACCGAGAAGGAAATGTTGGCGGTGGTTTTTGCCCTTGAGAAATTCCGGCAGTACCTACTTGGGGTTAAGGTAATTATCTTCATTGACCATGCAGCTCTTAGATACCTCATGGCAAAGAAGGAGGCAAAGCCACGATTGATCCGATGGGTGCTCCTTCTAAGTGAGTTTAACCTAGAGATAAGGGACAAGAAGGGGGCTGAGAACCTGGTGGCCGATCATTTGAGCAGGCTAGTGCAAGAGGAGGAAGATCCAGGAAAAGGAAGAGAGATAGCCGGAAGGTTTCCAGACGATGCATTTTACACAACTCTCTTTTGTGTAACCGCCCCCGCGCCTCACACCAGCCGCCCCTGCGGTCAACCGCCCCTGCAACTCAATCTAGGCGCCCCTGCGGAATTGTCGAAAGAGGTTTGTCTTAAGCTTCAATCTTTTAAGCCTTGGTTTGTTGACATTGTGAACTTCATTGTCAGAAAAGAGTATCCTCCAGACTTCACCAAGGCACAACGAGAGAAGGTAAAGGCTGAAGCTAGACACTACGTTTGGGACGATCCTTACCTTTGGAAGCATTGTAGTGACCAAGTGATCCGACGTTGCATTCCAGACAATGAGGTACAATCCGTCCTAACTTTCTGTCATTCTGAAGCATGTGGGGGACATTTTTGGGGCAAACAAAACTGCAAGGAAAGTTTTGGATGCCGGTTTCTTTTGGCCACATATTTTTCGAGACGCTTTTGCGTTTTGCAAAGTGTGTGATAGATGCCAAAGGGTAGGAAATCTTTCAAGGAGACATGAAATGCCCCAATCCTCTCTCATATTTTGTGAAATATTTAATGTTTGGGGAATTGATTTCATGGGACCATTTCCTACTTCATTCGGGAACACATATATTTTGCTTGCGGTGGACTATGTTTTCAAGTGGGTGGAAGCAAAGACCACCAAAACTGATGATTCAAAAGTGGTTGCAACATTTCTTAAGGAAAATATCTTTGCTAGATTTGGAATTCCGAAAGCTTTAATCAGTGATAGGGGGACCCATTTCTGCAACAAGACGATCACGGCTCTCCTTAAGAAGTACCACGTTCACCAAAGAGTGTCAACAGCTTATCATCCTCAAACAAACGGTCAAGGTGAGGTATCCAACCGGGAAATAAAGACCATCCTAGAAAAGATGGTTTCCCCCGGAAGGAAGGATTGGAGTACAAGGCTGAACGACGCGCTATGGGCATATCGGACAGCCTACAAAACTCCGATAGGGATGTCTCCGTTCAGGCTTGTGTTTGGGAAAGTGTGCCACCTCCCGGTGGAACTAGAGCATAAAGCTTGGTGGGCGGTGAAGAAGTGCAACATGAACATAGAGGAAGTGAGAGAATTCCGGAAGCTCCAATTGCAAGAGCTGGAGGAACTGAGGCTAGATGCATATGACCATGCTACCACATACAAAGAAAAGACCAAAGCATGGCATGACCGGAACATACTCCGGAAGGACTTCAAGGTAGGTAATAAGGTACTTCTCTTTCAGTCTCGTTTGAAACTCTTTGCAGGAAAGCTGCGTTCGAGATGGACTAGGCCATTCATAATAGCAGAAGTATACGCTCACGGAGCTGTGGATCTCTATGATCCCCAAACACACAAGGTATTCAAGGTGAACGGACAAAGGCTAAAGCTTTACCTTGAAGGAGTCAAGAACAATCCGATTGACGAGATGGTGCTAGAGGAAGCATAGTGAGAGAAGTAGAGGTCTTACGTCGAGCCAACAACGTAAAACAAAGGCGCTTCTCGGGAGGCAACCAGAAGGAATAAGAAGAGGAGCCTCTGTAAAGAAACCGCCCCTGAGACTTTGTATCCCCACCCTGCGGTGACACTCATGCTTAGCGCCGCCTCCGGCGCTGGACCTGCACCTGTGAGATGCTTGTCACCGCCCCGCGGTGACATCCCTACGCCCCTACGGCGGCCATCCTTGACACGCATCCTCAGCGCCGCCCCCGACGCTGAGCCTACGTGACCCCTCTCGATTGTCACCGCCCCCGCGGCGACAAACTCCCGCCCCTGCGGGGTTACCTAGAAAAGAAAAAAAGTGGATCTCGAAAATGCCTACACCTACCACACACCACCCACCACCCACCAACCTTCTTCACCAAACACACGAACCCTCAAACACCCTACTCCCTCACTCACGCTCCTGCGCTCTCTTGTTCACCAACCACCTCGTCGCGCCCCTGCGCCACCTCGGACAGCCAAGTCTACACTCTTCCAACGCCCTTGCGCCACCCTCTCTCGTTGCTACCACCATCTCCCTCCCACTGCAAACCCTCTCACCATACTACACCTTTCTCTACCACTGCACTACCACGCCTGCACCAAAGGCCGCAACCGGAGCAACTCCAAACACCACCACCTTCGCAGTTCCTCGCGAATCGCCTTCTGCAGTTCTCCCACCCCCGCGCCTGCAAGCAACCGCACCTGCGCCTCACCGCCCCTGCATCTGCTTCATCCACCCCTGCGGAAAACACAACAGAAAGGTCGATTTCTCTCCCTTGTTTCAACATTCACTAATCTTTTGCTTCAATCATCCTCAAGAATGGAAGCACAAGGGAACACAAGATGTCCAAGACAGAGAAGGAACGTTATAGGATTGTGCAGGATCGAGTTGCGTATGCAACTCGATTTTTGCATATTCCTACTTTGGAGAAACTCGGCATGCTGGAGAGTATGCAGTCCTTTTTGGCAAATGCTGAGCTCGGAGAATTCCTACAGAGGAGTGCTCCAACATATCCCGAGCTCAGTAGACAGTTCATCTCCATTTTTACAATGGAGAAGGAGGATCATGTGTGTATCGGCCTTACCTTCAAGTTCAACAAGGTGAAATACACACTGGACTACTTCCAACTACAGGAGGCCTTTGGGGTGACTTTAAACCCCTCCGAGAGCTGGTGGAAGACAGTCCCTACCCCGGATTTGTGTGAGTTCTGGCAGGCGGCTACCGGGTCAGAGTTCCATGCTGGGGGTGAGTACTCCAACAAGTTCACTCACCCCTCCTTGAGGCTCCTCTCCAAGATCCTGATGAGTATCTTCTGTGGACACAAAGAGGAGAACAAGGTCGCCCTCAAGGACCTCCCACTACTTTACTCATGCCTTCCACAAAGCGAGAAGGTGATGGATTGGCCGTACCTCTTCCTTGCCACTTTGAAGCGGATTAGAAGGAACGAGCCGAGGGACATTGTCGGCGGTGGGGTGATTTCCTTGATCGCCTCACAGGTGATGGACTTGTCTAGGTTAGAGGACGGGCTGGAGGCTCCTCTTTACACTGAGGGGATGCTCAGGAGGTGCAAGCTCCTCCGAAAGGGCGGTTTAGGCAAAAAGAAGGTAGTCCGACCAACCTTAGGTTGGTGCAAAATTGGACTTGAGGGATGTGAGTTCAAGTGAGAAAAGAAGAAGAGTGGCAAGGTGAAAACCCGAAAGGGCGCCTTGGCAAAATGAGCGACACCGAGTGTAGGTTTCTCTTCCGGCGTTTAGCGACATAAGAAGGGGAGTCATAAGGAGGTTGTCCGGGTAGGCCACTCTTGGAGCGATAAGGATGGTAGTTTCTCCCTTTTTCTCACATTTCCTCTCTTTTCCTTCTTTCCTTCTTGGCTTTTCTCTTGTTTTCATTGTCTTTTCTGCTTGCCCATGCTTCCTGAGGCCTTTGAGTCTAGTTGTTGTCACTTGTTTTACTCAGGACGAGTAAAAAGTCTAAGTATGGGGGAGTTTGATAGGTGATGGAATCACTATCATTTAGGGTAGTTTTTAGAGTCTTTTTATTGCATTTCTATCGGTTTATGCTACTAACTCCTTGGTCCAGAAGAAGAAGACTAAAAGAAGCTAAGGAAGAAGTTATAAGCACTTAGGAGTGAAGATTGATCACGAAGTAAGCTTTTGTTGCCTCACCGCCCCAGCGGAGCCTTGTCCCCGCCCCTACGGGTGACGCCTTACTCCGGAGCGCCCCCTGCGCCTTCACCAGCGCTAGTCATGGAGTGTCTCACCGCCCCTGCGCCACTTCCTTGGCGCCCCTGCGGTGACCTGCTCTGAAGAGACGATGACCAGTTCCCCTGCGCCTCCCACTGCGCCCCAACCTGGGAGCTGGAAGACGAAGAGGTTGTGTCACCGCCCCTGCGCTGACATAGGGACGCCCCTACGGCTCGGCATCAGAAACGCTAGGAAGACGAAGGGTCAGAGGTTGAAGAGCATTAAAGATCCGCCCCAGCGGAATTGCTTAGCCGCCTCTGCGGCCTTGAAGAAGATCAACCGATTCTGTCTAAACCGCCTCTGCGGTCCCTAAAGGCCGCCCCTGCGGTTTAACGCCAGAAGCTTTACTCCGCCTGTTTACACCACCTTTATGGTATTAAAGGTGGTTGTTTTGGGCCGGCCATTTACTCCTATTTAGTGTCTTTTGTAGTATAAATAGTCCATGGCTGATTGCTAGAATGATCCATGTTCTTTCACACAAAAATCCATTTTAGAATTGAGTTTTCCATTGTAATGAGTTGTTAACTCCCTTGCTACATTGGGTTGGTTTGAAGCTGCGTTGTTACTTTGGTTGTAAGTTCTTTTTAATATAAGTTTTTATTCAGTAATGTTTTGTGTTTCCTTGATCTCCATTGTCTAATTCCATGTTTACTATTGCTTGAGATTGATTACCTTAGGTTCTAAAGTGCATGCAAACAACTAGGATTAATAGGTTCCTCGGGTCTTTAATCTAGTAGCAACTTTAAGTGATAACGGGTTGTAATTACTTAAAGAAAAGAACACAAATATAAAGATAAGTTTAACGGTTTTAATCTTCTCTTTATATCCCTTAGTCTTTATTTGAAAGCTAACTTGTTATTTGTTCTTGTAGGTTTACGGGACACTAACATGTTAAGTTGTGTTGATGCCGGTTGGCTCAACACATATATATGATCGAGACGGGAGATTACTTAAAAACTTGTAAAAGGAACTCACCATAGTAGCAATTGCATGCTTAGAATCAACCTAGTGTAGATTCACTCATCATTGTCTTACTTATCGCATTGATCGTTTTCATAAGTTTTTGTGCGCATCAATTCAACCAAACCCCCCCCTTTCTTGTTACTTGTTACTATAATCGATAATTGCATCTAAAACACCTTAACTCTCTTGGGTTCGACCCTTACTTATCTACTATACTTGTTTTTAGTACTAAGTCGGGATTTACTTTTGATTGGGTATAGATGACCATAGAAATACCTTCGGTCAGTAGGCGAAGGCCTCTCCTCCCTACCTCACTTCTCTCCTTGCAAGCAAGTCCAACAATTGTAACCGAGCCACCTCAACTCCTTCTCTTGAGCCGGTCGACATTAGCATCCACACAAGCCATGAAAGACTCTTGTGCAGCAACAACACCCATCTTTCTGGCCTTGCTTTCCTGATACTTCTGTCGGTACTAGCAACTACACAGGGAGGGAGAACTTCATTCTTGTAGGCGGGTAAGCACATGATGACCTTTCCTCTCTTGTGCAACAACGGGCTCGACAAGACCCTTGCGCCATCTTCATTCTCTCGCTCGAGTCATGGAATCGGGTAAGGTTGATACCCTTCTCTCCCTTGCACTTCCGTCCATGTATTTCATGCCTAATGAGTGCCTTTTATGTCTCCTAAATCTACCCAGAACAGCCACAGAGGAGCAGTAAGGTTACACGCATTTTTTGAGTTTTAGGAAGTGACGAGCAGTCATCTTTGAGTCCGATTTTGGGTAAGCTAGACTCTCCCTTTTTGGCTGATTTTCGGATATCTCTTAGTCGGTATTGCATAGTAGATCATACTACAATTTGAGAGGAATCTGAGTTGCAGTTGGAGAGTTATAGTGTCTTAAAGTTGGTTCCTAGTGCAGTTTTTTATAAGTGTGCTGAATGTTGAGAAAATTGTGTGTGATGTTGTTTTGTGAGATAGTTTTGAATAGGCTTTTGATCTTTGTTGGACCTGAATTTTGGATATAATATATTTGGCATATTATTGTAGAACATATTAAAATTTGGGAGGAATCCATCAAGTGGTTTAGGAGTTATGATTGTTCGAAGTTGGGACCTTAAACAGTTTTCTCGATGTTGCTGAAATTCTCTAATTGCTGGAAACTTTCTGTATTGTGCAGTCATATTTGAACTTACGTTTACATACCTTAGAAATACAATCCACCGTTCAATTTTTAGTATATTATAGAGTGTCATGCATAGTGTGATGTATCAAACGTTGGGGTTGATCCAACGGTTGGATTTAGATCTATGAAGGTCCAAAGTGGACTGATGGAGTAGTTAAGGAACACTCGGTTTTGGCTAAGTCTGAATTTTTTGGTTTTGGAACCGACTTTGGGAATTTGTGTAGAAGTGATTATTATGTATTTTTGGGAAGTTCTTGTGTCTATGGATAAAGTGCATAACATAGAAAGACTTAGAGATTTTTGTTAGAATTTTTATATTTTTATTCGAGGCTCGTATCATAGGCTAAAGTTGGACCTTAGTGACCTTGTTAAAAGTTAAAGAAAAATGTGTAATCTATAAGTTCTACCTAAACTAACTATTAAGAGTTAGATTATGAGATTAAGTCCTAAAGAAAGGTTTGGGCATATATTATAGGATTTTTGAGAGTTTCAGGACCAGGGGTAAAATGGTCATTTTACCTTAGGAGGACTTTTTAGTAATTTCTCTTGAAGGGATTGTACATCTCAAAAAGTTATAGACTTATAAGAATACGGAATGTATTTTGATCCACTCGCCTCTTGTGACAGGCATTTGAGTCTCAACAGTTGCGGACTGAGTTGAAATAACGGGAATCAAGTTTCGATTCAGGTAAGTCCTTTGGGCTTACTTAGCTAGCTTCCATATATGAGTGCGAATAATGATAGTGGTGTTTGAATGATGTGTGTATGAGTGTATTTCATACTAATTATCGACCGACCCACATATCTGGCCTAAGAGTAACGGGCGGTGGCATTCTACTCACTTAGCCCGAGGGCGCTGGCTGGGGGTTTCTTTCGGGACTAGTCCATACTTGGTTTGCGTTGACGCCACCGGCGGAGGTGTGTCAAACCATCACCGGTTGGATAAGGAACGGATGCGAGAAATCCTAAGATTTCTCGTGCCACAACTTTTAAAATGGAATGAAGTGAATTACCTAAGTTATCAAATAATAACCGGTTTGTGTGCCAACATGATGATTGTTTTATTTTGCTTGAGTTGTGTTTGTGCTATTTTTATTCTACTTATATTTGGATTGTTAGCTAACGGTTTATCCGTGATGTAGATTCTGGAGAGATAGACAGTTGCAGAGAGATCCGGGACGGATGGTCAGTCGGGTCCACATACTCATTAGATGGGACGGGGAGTCTTCCGTTCAACATGCATGTTATTAATATATCTATGTTTTGTAAGGATGTCATGTGTTGAGCATTCATGTAAATATTGTTTGTTACTTTCAAAAAATTTAAATACATTTGTGCTTGTTGTAAGATCCTAGTAAAGTTGTTGTTAAACCAAGGTCGAGACTCATTGTGAGGTCCTAACTAGTATCTCTCCGGGTTCCAAGAATTCGGGGTGTTACATTCATCACATAACCATTAAAACTCAAATAAACCCGTCTAACCCATCTGAAAATCAGAACACGAGTATGATTCCAGAAAGGAAAGCGTTGAATTATCTTGCATTATACACTTTTGAGTCAATCAAATCTGTACCATGTGAATCAAATATCCTGCATTGCTAGACTGGATTAGAAATTTGACATCAAACAGGATGAACAATTCGGAGAAAAACATCCCTAATTGACTTTTGCAAGAGAATGAAGCAATATTACCTTGATTTCAAGCCGCAATGGTTGAGCAAAAACAAACGAAATAATTTGAAAAACCTAAAACCCCACTGTAAGGAATCGGGACTCCCCCGTCGATTCTTCTTCTTGTGCGGTCTCAAAATTTACATGTTTCTGCCACAATATCTAAAAAGGGAAACCCCTAGATCCAAATATAGCAAGAGAAATTGAGGTACAAGAGGATGAAGACTTAGTCGGACTATCCCAAATTGCTAAACCGAACTCGCTTCCAACAAATTGATACCAAAAACATCTTCGAGGGGTAGAGTCGGTGAAGACGAACGCCTCGAAACCGGAGTTCCTCTTTCAATCGATCAAGGTAAGTAGAAATGATACGCCAAACTAGAAGAGGAGGCGTTGATACCAACACCATACTCGAGGATGGAGTCGGTGAAGAAGAACGCCTCAAAACCGGAGTTCCTTCCTCAGTCGATCAAGGGAAGTATAAATGAGATGATAGAATAGAAGAGGAAGAAGACGGCTACAACTCTAGAATACATTAGGGTTTTATGCGTGTGAAGCCAAAAGTGAAGGCTGCTAGACACGTATTGAGAGTTGTTGGGGAAGATGACACGTAGAAAACAACACCTGGGTTGTAATATGTGTATAGCACCAGGTGTCAAAATGAAAAATAAAGATTACAAGGGTAAATTTGGAATTCCCCTATTCATTAGGACAAGTCTCAGTTTTATTATTGTATAAATATAAATATAAGTTTTGTATTATGTGTGTTTATGTATCAATATATTACTAATTTGTATAACCGTTGGTTTGTGTATTTGTGTATCAAGAATGACATATGTGTTCGTCACCTTATACTATTGGGGGAATGGGAAGTGGAACAAACAGTAGAAGACGACGGTTGAAGACGACTGTGAAAGACGAAGGTTGAAGACGAATGTTGAAGACGAAGGCTGAAGTTGAAGGTTGAAGGGTCGGTTTCTCTATCGTCGATGAGAGAAGACGGTTGATTTTATTTGCGAGATTTCAACATCCGGTGGATAATAGGCGCTTAAACAAATTCACCAATCTTCAATATTCAGTTGCCAATAAATCACGGTTTCTCTTTTATTTTAGCAGTTTATTATATCCGATTTTAAATAGTTTTCTCTAACCTTCTTCATTTATATCAACCTTAAACCATTCATGATACAAAAAAAGCCTTTCTACACCAATATTATCATCTAAATACATATTGTGTATGTTGTTCCTGAGGCAGAATATATTGTGTGGGCTATCCAAGTGACTGTTGAATGTGGATACTCCAGAGTTATTTTCAAACTGATTGTCAACAATTGATTTGCCTTCTTCACATGAAGGAAACTATGACATGGGTTCTTGGCTTCTTGATTCATAAGTGTAGTAAGTCGGGACGCGTTTTCTTACATGTATTCAACCATCTTGTATTTTATCTATATACATATATAAAAGCAGAAGCCTTTCGCGCTACCTATCATTCTCTTATGAATTGTGCGTCATGTGTCATTTTTTCATGCATTTTCCATTTTGTAATTGTACTAATTAATAAATAAAAAAATCATTAATATAAACAAGATAAATTCCGTTTGGTGCCCTCGTGGCTTTGTTTTTTCAGGTTGGTGTCCACCAAGTTTCGTTTTCCCGGTTGGTGTCCTTAGGTTTGCCTTTTTCCGGTAAGTGCCCATCCTCATAAAAAAAAACGTTAGTTTTGAGCTAAGAGGCCGCTGGTAAGTTATTTTTCTCTTTTGACTTTTCTTTTCAATTTTCTTTTTTGTTATTTTAATTACAGACAAAAAAAATAAACAAAATTAACCTTTTTTACGAGAATGAACACAAACCTGAAAAAAGGCAAAACTCTAAGAACGCCACTGAAAATACGAAACTCGGTGGACCAACCGAAAAAGATTAAGAGTAAAAGGAGTTTGTGGGCTACTATTGTAACAATGAACATAAACAATACTATTATTGTTTTATGGATACAAATTAGACCCCTCTAATTTATTCTAAAAAAGAGCTCTATGACACCAATATTTTTATTATTTTAAATTGTAAAATAGGGGCCTACTTTGTATAAAAAACAACTCTCTTAATCCAATAATCTCAAAGATAAAGCCACTAACACCAAACAGAATTTTCCTATAAACAATAAATACACTGTTTCTATCTTTATTTTTTACCACAATCTTCAACATATTTATTTATCGTTTATCTATAATATAATTAATTTAACATTAAAGTTTTGATTTATGAACGCTTGCAGTTGTTGGATTTGGGTTGATATTAATAATATTAGCTGTTTGGTTGTTATGAAAAAAAGAAAATGGGCTTAAAGCCCAATGAAGAAATGAAGAACACGCATTGTTTGTAAATCCAAATTTAGCAGCGGACAGGGCCCACTACTCCAAAAGTACAAAATCCCACAGAGAAGAATCCGGTTCTGCTCGGTATCAGTCTTCGTTTCCTCTCATTTGCGCTGGTCCAACGGACGATTGAACAAACCATCGGGCGTACGGGGCTTCCGAATCTCCGATCACCCACCCACCGGCGGGAAAGCATACTAACAGGTTCCAACCTCACTTCTTTCCCTGTCTTAATCCCTTTCTTGCATTTCCTTTTTTCGCGGGAAACGGCAGAAACGGTGAAAAAGGGAAGAGATCTATAGATCTGTTTGATGATACCTTACGAATTTCCAGTTGTATTTCAATATCCTTTTCATCTTCCACTCTCGTCTCTTTCGCTTTACTGAATGGGAAGAATTCCATTTCATGCGTAGCAAATCGTTGTGGAGAGGTAGCTAAATTTGTATATCGTTGAAGAATCGGCTCCAAGATTGACACCGTTGCTTCCGGTGGGTTATACTCGTCGGATCTGTCATATTTTTTGGAATTTCGGATTTTTTTGCGCGAGCAGAAGCTATAATTTGGGTCTGCTTGCATCTTTTTAATCTTTGGGACTATGGTGTTAAGATTAGGTTTTCGATTCCATGGAGCTGGTCAATGGAGGGCTTGGATTTTTTTTTTGTTTTTTTTGTGTGTTGGTTTTAGTTTGAGTCTTGTGGTAGACCAATATTTGCTTATGAGAAGCCAATACGCGAATAATTTAATATGTGGAATGATTCTTAGGTTGCCAACTGCCATATAGCTTCCAACCAACAATTACTACTTTGTATGATCCAGCAATTAGTTATGTCCGCACTCTGCAGGGCTTGTATCGATAATAAGCCTAACAATCTATGCTTGATGAGATTGTCAGCACTCCGCAGGAATTGTGTTCATATTTAACTTTCTTTTGGGTTGGGTGAAAGTATTGAAAATAAGTTATGAGACGAATGTTGTGCTTTGTAAACATGCTTCTATAAAAGCCGTTGATAAAGCAAATAAGTTGAATATACTCATGTGGACGTGTTAGAAAGAAACTTTGACCCGGCCACGTGCCAAACACACCTGTGATGACGTCGCTCTATTAATGTTTGTCTTGTTTTTGGCCCATGAGGTAGCTGTAATTATTATGTGGTACTCCATACAAACTGTTTGTCGGGTTGGAGTAGTAATTAATGTCAGAACTTGCATATTCGTCGTGTAGAAAAGTGCTTTTGGGTGAGAAAAGTCATAATTGGTCAAGTGTTTTAAGCCGCCTTAAATGGTAGAAAATCATATATGTTGCATTATTACATGGAATTTGGCAATCTTCTTTAATACTAGTTCATTATCCCATAACTCTTGTGGGTAGCTTTTTCCCTCCCAGGTGATCTCGTTAGGCTCATGATATGATCATCTGTAATATTTTGGATGTTCTGATTTGCAAGTTGTCTTCTATCCCAACAAAAAAAATGTAACTTTTGGATTTTGGCAATGTCTGAAGTAGCCTGATAAGTGTTCGTTATTTTTCATTCACATCTTAATGTTTATTATGTGTTCTATTGAACATTTATTTCTATGGGCCTTTTTTTAAGAGGTAGGATATTGTGATTGGTGATCTATTTTATACTTGTGTAATGAACCTATGGCTGTCAGCACCTTTCAACTTTGAAGTTACTGATGTCTAGTTTCTTAAAATTTGCAGTGTCCTTGAAGTTGTAGAAGAAAATGGCTATGGTTGATGAGCCACTGTATCCAATTGCTGTTTTAATAGACGAGTTGAAAAATGATGACATCCAACTGCGGTTGAACTCAATTCGTAGGCTATCCACAATTGCCCGTGCTCTTGGAGAAGAGCGAACCAGAAAAGAGTTGATCCCTTTCCTCAGTGAGAACAATGATGATGATGATGAAGTCCTGCTTGCGATGGCTGAAGAATTGGGTGTTTTTATTCCATATGTGGGAGGTGTGGAGTATTCACATGTACTGTTACCACCATTGGAGACCCTTTGCACTGTTGAGGAAACCTGTGTAAGGGACAAAGCAGTCGAGTCACTGTCTAGAATTGGATCTCAGATGAGAGAGAGTGACCTGGTTGAGTATTTTATTCCTATGGTGAAGGTTAGTCTACTGTATTTTTTTCATGATAGATACCAGCCCCTTCAGGTTTAGATATTTAGTTACCGCGTTATGTTCTTAATCTTCTTATATAAATATATCCCCCTTTTTAAGGTTAGTAAGCCTTTAGCTTGATAGTGGTTGGTGACTATCTTTACCCTACAGTAATAAAAAGATTCTTCTTATGGAACAAAATAATAAAGAAGTTAGCTCTCTATGGTAAATATTTTACAGCTATCTGAAATGATAGCGGTCGGTCACTATTTGTTGAGCGCATGAACGATAATGCTGTTTTTTGTGAAATAAAATAATGAAGAAGCCAGTCCTCTATTAGTAAATATTTTATAGCTATCTGAAATGATAGTGGTCGGTCACTATTTGTAGAGCGCATGAACGATAATGCTGTTTCTTGTGAAATAAAGTAATGAAGAAGCTAGTCCTCTATCAGTAAATATATTACCTGCTATAAGAAATGGTGTACATGAAGGTTCTTATTGCAAATATTTTCCCTGGATTTTGCCTTAGATCACATTTTTGTTCTTAGTTAATAAGGAAACAGTTTGATTTTTCTTGCCATACACTAGCAATAAGGAAAATACATTTCGTGTCCAACAAATGGAACCTGATGGTTTAACTATTCCTGAATATACGCCTAGTACTCTAGTAGTATTTGACAATGTACTCTAGGTCGACTTGCCTGCATAATTCACTTATTGGAGGACCTTCCCATTTGGAGAATTTCTTGATGTATATTGCCGAGTAAATTCTGCTACAAAATTTCTCCACAACTTGTGCTACTTTTAACTCCATAGACTTCTGAACTTTTTCCTGGAAAATTTTTATTAATTGTTATCTTGTTTGACATTTTCTCCCTATAGAGATTAGCAGCTGGGGAGTGGTTTACAGCACGAGTATCAGCTTGCGGTTTGTTTCACATAGCCTATCCAAGTGCACCAGAATTGGGTAAGACAGAGTTGAGGTCAATATACTCGCAGTTATGTCAAGATGACATGCCTATGGTAAGGAGATCTGCTGCTACCAATCTGGGGAAGTTTGCAGCCACAGTTGAATCTGCTCATCTTAAGAGTGATATAATGACGCTGTTTGATGAGCTTACACAGGATGGTAATTGATCACAATTCCTTGTTATATTTTACATTGATTAGTTTTATGGGCTCATTTCTTTTCTATAACCGTACTGAAAAGTATGGATATCCCTTAAGAAAGGGTAAACAAGCATATGCCAAGTATTCACTTAACATATAATGTTTTGCACTAACTACAAGAAGAAAGGATATTGGTGTATTGAAGAATGCTCAATGTTCCTTGAAGGGTGGGCTGCTGGCATCACCTCGTCTTTTTTTGTCTTAAATTCTTAATTGATGGGTACTAAACTAAGACAGAGTTGAGGTCACATGCCTGTGCTAGAAAATGTGCACTAGTAGAAGCTTCCTTTATCCGACTCCAAAAGAAAATGCAGAGGATTGTTTGAACTCCGTACATCCCTTTCATAACAGAATAGAATGCAGAATAAATGGTGGGTACTAAACTAATACTCAACTCTGCCGCTATACCCATTATAGTACATAGCCTTGTCAAATCTAGAGATATTGATTTTATTTGACTTTTGGAATGTTGTAATTTCATTGCTGACAGTTTAAAGTTATTCAAAGGGTTCCTTATTTACGGAGAGTAGAAAAGGAAATAAGGGGCACATACAATGTAGTGGATGTAGCAAAATTACAAGTATGATTTTGTTTATCAACTATGTCACTACTCTGATGTTATATTACGTTTCCCTTTGTCTTGAATTCAGATCAGGATTCTGTGCGCTTATTGGCTGTTGAGGGCTGTGCTGCACTTGGAAAACTTTTGGAACCCCAGGACTGCGTTGCACATATTCTACCTGTTATTGTCAACTTCTCTCAGGTTTTTATTGATGTGGATTAATTATTTGTCCAGTTTAACGTTCAGTATACTTTTAGTTGATACTTTTTATTTAGAAGCTTCTTTTATAGCCAAAGCAATGCTCTTTTCCATCTCAGGACAAGTCTTGGCGTGTTCGTTATATGGTTGCCAACCAGCTTTATGAACTTTGTGAGGCTGTAGGACCTGAGCCAACCAGGTGATTGGCAATTCAATAGTTATTTCAACAGTTGTGGTTGATTATTTTCATTACTTTCCTCTTTCATCTGGCTTTATACCCATAACTATACCGATATGAAGATGATTTCATATTCTGACAATTTTAGTGTATTTTTTGCACAATGATGATTTGGTTTGCTAGTCTGCAAAAGGTTCGATGTTTTGGCAATACTAGGTATTAGTGGGTATTCTGAGTAATCAATACTGTGCTTTCTTAGTTACAGTTGAATTTTTCCTGACATTAAGTTAGAAAGGAATATAGTACTTATATTTTGGTGGAAAATAGACTTGTTAACTGTTGGTTCCTTAGATTGGTTCGTCTTCTCATTCATAAAATGATAAAAGAATTTCATTTACTAGGGGCTTGTGAAAGAGTATATATAGTAACAGGGTCCCTTATCATAATTATCAAGATCCAAATCAACAGTTTTACCGTGCATAATATAGTTCAACCAGCCAATTGTTTGCTTATAAGAACTTACAAGCAATTCAGTATGAATTCCTTGATAAAGTAGGGCATCTGTTTGATTGTTTCAGAACCCGAGGAGTGCTTGGTTTATCTAAGTTGAGGGAGGAAGGTGGAAAGTGTTAATTTTCGGAAAGAGTTGACAACTACCTGTTAACAATCTCAGAGCTAATTCTACTGTGTAATCATAGCTATAGCTTGGCTATCTATTCGGGCTTCTTTTTTTTTAAATTACTGAACTTGTGTTTGCTTTTCTGGACTTTGTTTTTGGTGAAATACTGTAAGATCTTTTGCTGAACTCCTGAATCAAAGATATCTATCATATCTCTATACCCCTTTCTCTTACATTTTTTAGTAGAGGTGTGTTTTTAACTCTATCCGATATCCGATTTGTCTATTTTATGGTCACAGCGACTTGCTCTGACCAATTGTGCCTTTATTTGTAGGACTGATTTGGTTCCTGCCTATGTGCGATTGCTTCGTGATAATGAAGCTGAAGTACGCATTGCAGCTGCTGGTAAAGTAACAAAATTTTGCCGAATATTGAATGCAGAGTTGGCAATTCAGCACATTCTACCCTGTGTTAAGGTTTGCATGTAGCGGAAAGCTTCTTGAAAAAATAGGTGGTTCAATTTTTTGTTAAACTCATAATTTACAAGATGTCATTTCGATCTTTTTCAGGATTTGTCATCTGATTCTTCTCAGCATGTGCGTTCTGCATTGGCGTCTGTTATTATGGGAATGGCACCTGTTTTGGGGAAGGTAAAATAAATATCTATATGCATATGAGGTTATGCGAGTTTGGCTGCTGCCACGGAGAATACATAAATGTGTTTTGATGTTCGTTCCATGTGAATTACGGGGAATGGTAATATATATATATATATAGTATGTTGCAGAATAGATTATGGAATTATGTGATTTGTGCGTTGTGATTTTTATCACATTGTCAACCTTTCTATTTTATTTATAATCTGGTATCGTAAAGTGTATCCTCTAATCTGTAAGTTGGCGTGTTAATACTGCAGGATAACTGATTCTGACTTTCTTTATTCTGAGAAGGACCTGATTGCATGCACATCCAAAATTTGGATGGCTGCAAAGATAAATAATTTGGAATTCTTTAAATTGATATTGACTCTTGATTCATTTAATTATTTCATGCTCCTTGGGTTTCGTTTTGGGTCATCAATGTGGTGTGATTCTTTATCTTCTATCTTGGGATCTGATTTTTTTCATTTTTCCTTATGAATGCAGGAAGCTACTATTGAGCAGCTTCTCCCGATTTTTCTCTCCCTTTTAAAGGACGAATTTCCAGATGTACGCTTAAATATAATAAGCAAACTAGATCAAGTGAATCAGGTTTGTCTTTTGAAGTTTAGTCTTTGTTATCAATCATTAATCTGAATGATGCATCTTGATGAATGACTCCTACAGCTACATTGTGATAACAAGTAGTGCAATCATAAAAACATGTGGCCAGATGTGTCTCAAAGGCTCCTACAGCTACATTGTTAGTCTTTCGAATTGCTTCCTGTATATTGTATAATCAAAACATGTGGCCAGATGTGTCTCAACTTCTTGCTGGGGTGGTTAAGTAAACTCATCAGAAGTAGCCCAGAAGAATGTAGCTTATATGTTGTTTGTTTTGTTAAAAAACTAAAAGCACCGGTCTACTTAATCATTCTCCCTCGCCTGAACTATCGAGTGGGTTAAGTTGTTACTACCTTCTTTTTCGTAAAATATAACGGTTACCTTGCCTTTGCTATATCAGGTGGCGAGTTTGATGCTGTGTCATTTTACAGAATATATATGCGCCAATTGACTCTGCAATGGTCCAAACCAATTTTGCAGGTTATTGGAATTGATTTGCTTTCTCAGTCCCTCTTACCTGCTATTGTTGAACTTGCTGAGGACAGACATTGGAGAGTGCGTCTAGCAATCATAGAGTACATACCATTATTGGCAAGTCAGCTAGGAGTTGGGTTTTTTGACGACAAGCTTGGTGCCCTTTGCATGCAGTGGTTACAAGATAAGGTTTGTTGCTTTTTGTTTGGTGACTAACTAATATGTTTCTGCACTTCTGTAATTGATTTATGAACAGGTGCAAAGGTGATGCAGATGTAAATAGACTGAGATGCAGCGTCTAATACTTTGCCAATCCTACATTTAATTCTTATAATATTATTATTCCTTTTGAGTACTGAAGGTGTGATAATGCAGGTTTATTCTATTCGTGATGCTGCTGCAAATAACGTGAAACGCCTTGCAGAGGAATTTGGTCCAGAATGGGCAATGCAACACATAGTGCCACAGGTTGGTTTATGACTTGTAGGGCAGTTAGTTCAAGAAATATAGAAAAGCTATAGTATGAGCATAATAAAAAAAAATCTCATGCGAAAAAACACTTTTCCAATTAAACATTTTGAGGGAGGAATTTTCTGTGGAAAATATTTTAACTGCTAATCATTTTTCTGATACACTGAATTGTGTGATATCCGCAGGTCCTGGAAATGATGAACAATTCACACTATCTATACCGGATGACAATCTTGCATGCGGTCTCTCTCCTCGCCCCTGTGTTAGGCTCAGAAATTACATGTTCAAATTTGCTGCCAGTGGTTGTGAATGCCTCAAAGGATAGGTAAACCAAACCTTCGTGATTTCAAGCCGAACTTAACATTATCTCTAATATTGGGCTAATTGCTCTGATTAAAACTCTTCTCATCCAGAGTCCCAAACATCAAGTTCAATGTGGCAAAGGTGTTGCAGTCTCTTATTCCAATCGTCGATCACTCTGTAAGTATCCCTGTACATTTTTCTTTTCAGTGTTGCTATGTACTGTTTTATTCAATTCTGGTTGGCGATTTCAGGTTGTCGAGAAAACAATCCGTCCTACTCTGCTCGAGTTGAATGAGGATCCAGATGTTGACGTTCGTTTCTTTGCCAACGAGGCTATTCAGTCAATTGACCATGTGATGATGTCAAGCTAGAGATCTCTTAACAAATGTAATCCTGTATGCTTGTGATTCGTCGAGCTCAGGTCTAGTTTTCCTGCCAACGTATAATGCCTACCAAAATTTCCTGTGTTTATGTGATTAGTCTTTGGGTTGTTTAGTGTTATGTAATGTCGAAGAAACTCAAACAGCTTATTGTTGCTGCTTCTAACTTGATTAATTCAAGCTATTTTGCATCTCCATGGTATACTTTTTCGATGGTAAATTTGAGACATTGACAAGTGGTTATGCTGAAGCCATGGATAACATTAGGTTTGCGCACAGTTACACTGGACTGGCCGGACTGGAAAATCCGGTCTGGTCATGGACCGTATTTGTCTGATCTAGTCCGATCCCGGACCGTATTTGTTTGATCCGGTCTGGACCGTATTTGTTTGATCCGGTCTGGACCGTATTTGTTTGATCCGGTCTGGACCGTTATGGTCCGATGGTATATTTTTTGAAAGAAAGAAAAGAAAATAGCCAATACGGTCCGGACCGTGGTGGGCTGAATCGTTATGGTTCGATCCGGTCTACTGTATTCCGATCCGCCCTGTTTGCATATTCGATAACATATGGGGGAAGTTAGTTCAACTCACTTAATGCTGTACCATTAAATGGGCAAATGAAATTTTAACGCACCGTGACTTTTTTTTTTAAGATTAGGGGAAAATGAATGTAACTTAGGTGGGTTTTCTTTTTTGGTTATTTTATTTTTAAAAATTAATTAGATTAGGTTTTGTATGGGTCTTACTTTATGAGTTTTAGAATTCGAGTTTATGAGTTTTGATTTTTTTTTATTCGGTTAAAGTTTTTTTATTCTCGACTTTACGAGTTTTGATTTTTTAGGGTTGTTTTTTGTTTCGCAATCTTAAAGTTATTTTTTAATAACTTTAACCATGAAATAAATGAAATGAGTTGATACTTCAATTCGAATTGCATACTCGGTATTCATTTCGTCTACATGACCAAAAAATAAAAACATAACCAAATAACTACAAAATAAGAAACATGGAACAATTTACGTCAACGTAGTAGTAAAATAAAAATTTAACGATAACGTTAAAATATTAAAATCAAAATTTATAAAATAACGATAAATTAACAATAACAAGATAACAAAAAAGAAATAACTAAAATAAAAGTTTAGCGATAGCAATTACCACCAAACTAATATCACTAATAATAATATATTAAGAGGGTGTCCATGCTCATCCGTACGGACCGTACCTCCTGCATGAGACACCATTAGTTGTAGCTCATTGGCAAGATTTCGAGGACTACATGGTGTGGTACATCGTTCATGCTCATTTTTACCTCTTGAAGTCGTCTTGGATTCAAGAGGGTCATACCAGCTCATTTGTGCTCAACGCGCTTAACATCACACTCTTATCGGCTTGCGGCTAGTCCAACGTCAAAGGCGCGGATGAAACACGAAGGCATAGGACATAGAAGAGTTATACAACATGTTATTGTCCCAAGAGCCCGGACCCATTGTGGAGAACGATCCAAGAACGACAAAAGGGTTCAACAAAATTTCTTTTTTTGATCAACAAGGTAAGATGTTCGACTACACCAAACAAACTTGGTGTGTCGAGAGGCCGAAAATCGGCAAACGGACAAATCATCATGCAAATAGCGACGAAAATAATAGATAAACAATACAAGCAAATGACCGAAAAAGGTAAAAAGATTAAAAAAAAAAAGTCGGTACAAGCAAACCACGGGAGAAGGTGAGGAACACTCGAAGCAGGCCAAACATGGAGAGGACACGGGATAAAGGAATTAACGCGGTGTCTCACCACCGAGAAGCAAGGATAGTAGAAACTCAAATCAAGGGGAACTCATACCTCCTACGAAAATGTGGATTCAACGACGTTCCCTTCACCTCGATGGAGGATCTTCGGAGACCTCGAACATAACCACGATCAACATGATCAAACATAGGCATGTGACTACGACATCTTCCGGAACATTCGTTTAGACCACACTCAAGAAACGTCTTCAAAGGGAAAGCCATCCCAACTAAGCAATGTAAAAGACTTCATCTCTCCATTTTTCAAACCGAACGAGATTTTTACGGCGCGTGAGCCTTTCTCAAGCTGGATCAACAAAAGTGATCTTATTGTTTTCAATATAAATTCTTTTGTTTTTTAAATATCAAAATTAAACTTTCTCTTATCTAAATTGCATAAAAATTCGGATCTCATGTCCATCACAATGTTCTATCTAAGTTACAACTTGTAAACTCATTTGTTCAATGCTCTAAAGGAAGAGCTGATTCGGGGTCTCATGTCCTTTGTTCATTGTTCTCTTGAAAGTTGTTATGGTGCTTGAGTCTTCCTTCTTATTCTTGTTTACCAGTAGAAACATCAACAAAAACTCCATCGTAGTATAGTCAAGTGCAACTTGAAGCAAATTTCGAAAGACATTGTTATATAACTACAGATGGTTGAGCATCATGATATTCAAGGCTTTGATCATACATTCTCTATGTTGACTGGAGCAGAGACTAAGATTTGCATTGTAATATAATTAAAATCAACAATCATTTCTTTACTCCACTCAATGTGAAGGAATTTAGAGTTCAGAGATCCTAAATTGCAATTGGTGGGTTGTAAACTCAACTCAACACCGCAGACAAATTCAATGGATCTTGTTCCAAAGAGATATAATTATTATGAATCACATAAGTGCATATTCCAATTGAATAATTCAGACACATAATGGGTTGTAATAGATGATACTTGTTCATGGGTTTGTACTTGTTTATGATCTGAAGGTTTCTTCTCAAAAGAAAGGGTAATTGACAAACCCAACGGATCCGACTGTTGTTTCTAGTAGACAAGCAGGAAAAAATATTTGATATGAGAGATTAGCACATCCTCACTCTTATTTCTCTTTTTCTTCCATGTTACTCAAATATCAAGAGTTGTTAGGTAATTTACTTCAACAAGTTAGTATGGGGTCAAAACATGTTTTGTGAAAGAAAAAGGTTTAAGATTCTAGTTTCAATTGTTCATAATTTATTTAGCTTTAAGGACTTTCCAAACAAGGTTGAAGGTTTGAGCTACAAAGAGAAAATAAGGTTGTGCAAAAAAGATAGGTTTAAATACAGATAAACCTTGAAAAAATAAACATGTGGACGGAAAAAAAAAATTAGAAGATAATGTTAGAGGTTTTGATATAAACCGAAAGGAGTAAAAAAATTAAAAACGATTAAAAAAACTCATCTTCATAAAACCACAAGAAGACAAACTTGAAAGTAGACTCAACAAAAATAGAAAAAGAACCGCACGGAAGTACAAAAACAAAGAGAATGATATGAAAACTCACTCAAAGGATAAGGATACATCGAAAATAGAAAACAGGTGAAACCACAAAAAAAAAACAAAAATACGGACATAGAAACCATAGGGCAGACAAAGAAAAAGAGAAAAATATTTCTCTATCGTCTCTGAACCTTAAAGATAAAGGAGAATTTCCCTCTAACGGTGAAGATTGAAATAGCTCATAAAAATGAAACAAAGACATGTAGCGAACACGTGGCTAGTTGGGTGTTGTTCTCGGACGAAGCCGGTGTTGTTCTCAGACGAAGCCGGCGTTGTGTTTGGATGATTCCGTTGTTGCTCTCCAACAAAACCATGTTGTATTCGGACATGCCGAGTTGAAAGTGTGTGAATAAGTAGATAGGATCGGAAGTGCCGTTAGGCAAAACCGCTATGATACCATGATAGATGTTAGGGTTAGAGAACCCGCACAAATGGTGGGAAAGAACCACGCTTTGATTTTATTATGTTATATTTATAGCAATTACAAAAGCATATATTATGGAATATTATGATTATGTATAATCAAATCTTATCTCATAGTATATATCTACCCTAATATATCTAGATGTTATCTTTATAATATAATAAAAGATAATTTTCTAATAGCGAGTGCGTGACCGGGGGCTCCACCAGCGCCCAGATCTGGTGTAGAAGGGGTGAGGGTAGATGCAGAAACGGGAACAAATCACAGATCTAGAAAATTTCAAACCAGAAGACGCATGGATGAGGGGAGACTGGGAGGGAAGAAGAGGACGCCAGTGGCGGGGAAATGGGAGAGCAAGCAGAACTCTACTAGTTTTTTTTGGAGTCTCTACTTATTACAAGAGAGAATTGGATGAAATGCACCAAATGATTAGTTTTGTTTAGTAAATAACCTAGGCCTATAAATTTTTAAGTGAATAGCTTATTAAACTAATAATGACAAATTTACCCTTATTTATTATGATAAATTTTATCCTAATTTAGACGTTTCTCTTATAACTTTACTATAACTTATCTTTGTAAATGAGACATATGTTCTTTTAAATTTATAATTTATTCTTGTAAATGATACTTATTTTTCTTGTAAATGATACTTATTTTTTTTGTAATTTATATTTCTTGAATTTTCTTGTAATTTTATAATTCTTACAAGAAATATGAAAAATTAATAAACGAATGTAGTCACCAAGAATTGATCTTTGGTTTGTTGTACTCGGACATGCCGAGTTGAAAGTGTGTGAATAAGTAGATAGGATCAGAAGTTCCATTAGGAAAAACCGCTATGATACCATGATAGATGTTGGGGTTAGAGAACCCGCACAAATGGTGAGAAAGAACCACGCTTTGGAATGATTTTATTATGCTATATTTATAGCAATTACAAAAGCATATATTATGGAATAATATGATTATGTATAATCAAATCTTATCTCATAGTATATATCTACCCTAATATATCTAGATGTTATCTTTATAATATAATAATGATAATTTTCTAATAGCGAGTGCGTGACCCGGGGCTCCACCAACGCCCAGTTCTGGTGTAGAAGGGGTGAGGGCCGGTGGAGAAACGGGAACAAATCGCAGATCTAGAAAATTTCAAACGAGAAGACGCATGGGTGAGGGGAGACTAGGAGGGAAGAAGAGGACGCCGGCGGCGGGGAAAGGGGAGAGCAAGCAGAACTCTACTAGTTTTTTTTTTTTGAGGAGTCTCTATTTATTACAAGAGAGAATTGGATGAAACGCACCAAATGATTAATTTTGTTTAGTAAATAACCTAGGCTTATAAATTTTTAAGTGAATAGCCTTATTAAACAAATAATGACAAATTTACCCTTATTTATTATGATAAAATTTATCCTAATTTAGACGTTTCTCTTATAACTTTATGTAACTTATTCTTGTAGATGAGACATATGTTCTTGTAAATGATACTTATTTTTCTTGTAAATGATACTTATTTTTCTTGTAATTTATATTTTTTGAATTTTCTTGTAATTTTATAATTCTTACAAAAAATATGAAAAATTAATAAACAAATGTAGTCACAAAAAATTGATCTCTGGTTGGTTGTCCCTCCCTCCCACCCACCCACCCTAATATCAACTGGACAAGTTGGATTTCACGATTTATCTTATTTTAAAAATTATAAATATATGTTAATTTTGATACTTGAACTTTCGCTTGTACACTATTTTTCTTGTAAAATGAATAATAAATATACGCTTTACAAAAATTTTCTTGTAAAATTGATGATACATGATTTACATGAAGAGTACAAGCATGCAACATGCTAGTTTTATCAATTCTTGTAATATTTTCTTGTACACGATTAATTGCTAATTGATTACGCTGATCAAAATTGGCAACTCCTTCAAAATACCCCTTGAGAAGATTGGTGAAATAAGGTAATTTTTGTATCTTAGATACAAACTAGGCACCCTAATTTCACCAATAAAAAATAAAGATAAATGAGTTGGTTAATCATCAAAAGAGGAAGGTTTTAAAGATTTTATCTCTCTCCTATTAATAATCAACTAAATTTTGTATTCGAACTTTGGACGAGTTGTCCCTCCCTCCCACCCTTATATCAGTTGGACTAATTAAACTTTGCTTATTCTTTTGAGTATACACAATATTAATACACAATTTCAATTACACAATATGATACATAATGTCAAATACACAATATTAATAAATAAAAGACTTGTGTAACCAAAACCTTGTGTACGAAATACCTTTCATTGAATTTCTTTCCTGAATAATATGTAGGTACATTATGTATGCTCGAGTCATTTTATATCGCTTGAGTATCTCGTACACAAGGTTTTTGGTTATATAAGTCTTTTATTTATTAACATTGTGTATTTGAAATTATGTATTACTACTGTGTAACTGAAATTATGTATTACTATTGTGTAATTGAAATTATGTATTACTATTGTGTATTATCAAAAGAATACACAGAGTTTAATTAGTCCAACTGGTATAAGGAAGGGTGGGAGGGACAATTCATTCAGAGTTCGAATCCTACACTTTTTAAAAGTCATAATAATGATTATAATTTAATTCTCCGAATTTTTATTTTACAAAAATATACATATAAATTTTTAAGTATTAAGTATTTATTAAAACTCAACCCGCACAAAGTGCGGGTAATACACTAGTTATAATTAAGAAGAGAGAGAAAATGAGGTGAGATTCTAGGAAATTTTTAATAACTATTTCCTATTTTGACGTATCAACAAATTTGTTCACATCATTAATTAGGAATATCATTTATTATTTTCTATTTGATCTTTTTCTACATAAATTAGTGTGACTATTTTGTTAATAGAAAACAAAAGGTACCTACTTTATGCAAAAAAATACATAAAGTACCTACTTAACCAGCTCACCCAATACACCTTCAATTAGGGATTGTGGGTCAATTAAAAGGCAATAATCAATTAACAATTTTTTAGATTATTGTATAAGGGTAAATTAGTCTTAAAAATTTAAAAGAGGTCATATTCTAACAAAATTATTGAGTTGCACAATTACTAAACAAAATTAGTGAACTAAGGCAACATACCAAATTCACTCTTATTATAATCCATGTTGTAACCCGTCATGCCCTCTAAATGATCTAAATCTATTTCTTTTTATATTACGAGATTCTTTGTTTCACTTTGCTTGATCTGATGGTTTGGACACGTTTTGATGTTGTAAGCTTTTTTTGGAAGAAGATGTGATTCAGAACGCGAGAAGGAGTTGTGGACAGGTGACCGAAATCCGAAGAGTCTGAAAAAGAGTCCAAATATGAGGTGTTCACCGGTGGTCCCTGAGAGTTGTACTCTACACTGCTTCTACCTTCATTGTTTCATTGTTCTTCCTCTCTTCGCTTGCATGACTCTTCTCCCAATCTTCGTCCTCCATTGGCTCGTGGAGATCGAAGTTTGTCTTTTTATGTATTTTTTTTCCTTTTTGCTTGTTTGGTTCTCTCATGATGGTTAGTCCGTATGCCAATTTTTTTGGTCTTTCGATCCATTAGATGGTGTGTTGTGTAGTGCATCGAACCGATTTTCGTCATAGAAAAAAAATAATAATAAGGGTTAAAAAAATTAAATAGTAATCTAATCAGTTAAATCACTAAAAAAAGAATCACTTGGATTTTATCACTTCATTTTATTATCTATTATTTATTTTATAACGGAAAGCTCTTCGATGCCATAAGCCGGCGCCTATTGGATCGAAAGAGCGAAAAAAAATCGGCAGACGGATAAACCGTGATGAATGACACAACAAAGAGAAAAGGAAAACACAAAAATACATCATAAAAATCCAAAAGTAGAGAATACAAAAATACATCATAAAAAGCCGAAAGAGAAGGGAAAGTAAAATGATCGCCAGAAACGACGAGCATGAACGCTCATTTTCGAAGGAAGTACACATGCATGAAGCTGGATGAACTGTGGACACTTTTAATTTGGACGAACTACAACGTAACCATCAAGAATCGATCACACATTCACGCTCCTTTTCAACAAACACTCAAAATATCACCAAAGTCAACGTCAAAACAGAGCAACCCGACTAATCGGCTCCTATATTTACACATCAACTAAACCACCCCTATATTTTGGAGTTTTGGTGCATGAGGAGCACGACTATCCAAAAATTGACTATTTTATGTAATTTTAGCGAAACCTATTAAACATGACGTGCAGGTGTGATCGAATCTAGAAAAAAAGAAAAAGAGCCAATTTTAGGCGACTAAAATTTAACCTAATGTATAAACTCATATTCACCTTTTGTTTTTTTCATTCCTTCTTTGAGAGTTTGAGATGCAGGTCACGTGACCCCTTTCTGGTTCGCCAGCTCGGCTCCCCGCAGTAGACGGCAGCTCACGTGGGCCACGTGTTGTGTGGTAAGTGGCCGTATTCTACTCAAATTGGCTCGGTGCGGACTTCTATTTACCATGGTTGAATCTTTGACTCTTTCAGGGTTACAACTTTACCATTGCCTTTCCCCCTTCTCTCTACCTTTAAATCTCTGCTCTTTTCTCTGCACACCCTACCAACACCTATCTACGGAGCTCCACCTCGCTGAGAAACACCCGGGGATCCCTGTGTTCAGGTACGCTTCATCCATAATCCTTGTAGCTATACTTTCAATTTGTCATTCATCGTCTCCAAGATTTCGTCGGTTGACTTTAAACTGCTTCAATGGGATATGCGTTGCTCCGATTAGTTTGCCATTTTCTATTTTGGATCCAGATTCAATTGAGTAAGATTGCGGTTAAATTGTTAAAATGTTCGTCTAGTAACTGATTGCGGTCTTTTTACTTGCCTTGATTTAGATCTGAATGGTAGATACTGATATGATGGAGATTTGTTAAGTGCTTATTAGGACTTGTTCAGTACCTGGAACTGCATTATCACTCATATCAGATTAGGATAAATCGAAGATATGGATGATATTAATAGCTTTGCCTAGTTTTGATTTTCTTCAGAGGAACAATGGTACTTAGTTGAATTTTATATGAACAGGAGAAATATAAAGGATCTGTGAGGAAACATGTCGGCATCCAGGGAAGAAAATGTGTATCTAGCCAAACTAGCCGAACAAGCTGAACGGTACGAGGAGATGGTTGAGTTCATGGAGAAGGTAGCCAAGATGGTTGACGTTGACATTGAGGAATTGACCATAGAGGAAAGAAATCTTCTTTCTGTTGCTTACAAGAATGTGATAGGTGCAAGGAGGGCGGCTTGGAGAATCATTTCATCAATTGAACAAAAGGAAGAGAGTCGTGGAAATGAGGATCATGTTTTCACCATTAAAGATTACAGGGCTAAGATTGAGGATGAACTCAGCAAGATCTGTGAAGGGATACTCAAGCTTCTGGATTCACACCTTGTACCAGCTGCCTCATCTGCAGAATCAAGAGTGTTCTATTTGAAGATGAAGGGAGACTATCACAGATATTTGGCTGAGTTTAAGACAGGAGCTGAGAGGAAAGAGGCTGCTGAAAGCACTTTGTTGGCTTACAAGGCGGCACAGGTGGGTTGTCCAAAAGTTATTTTAATATTTTATTTATCAGTAATTGTAAAGTAACCTAATTGTGTGTTTTGTTAGGACATTGCTCTTGTTGAATTACCTCCTACTCACCCAATAAGGCTGGGGCTTGCTCTAAATTTTTCGGTGTTCTACTATGAAATCTTGAACTCACCCGATCGTGCTTGCAATCTCGCTAAGCAGGTTTGTGATCCCAGATTCCCAGATCTCTTATGATTCAGTGTGTGTTATGATATCATACCGCATCTTCTATCTCATTGAGATCATGTTTTTTAGTATTGCTGATTGATCTTACAATTTTAACTGCATCTAGCTTTTGTGTACAAAGCTCGAATGACAATGTTAGTGACAGAAAATACCTTTCCATGGGTTCATCCGTTCGTGTCATATTTTGTATACTGTCATTCGAAGTATATGGTCTGGTTTTATGCTTTTGTGGACTTGGCGAAACATTCGAAGTATAAGATAATGTTTTGAACTGTAGTTGAGGAAAACGTTTCTAGTTTCAGAGTTTTGGCAATATGCTGCTAATTCTATGTGGTTTAACTTGGTGAATTGAGAAGATTTTTTTGTCTGGGGTTCCTGTGGTTGATTGTTTTACCTGAAGTTACCGAAGAATCTCCATTAGATCTGCTCGGTTCTTCTGTTGCTCGCTGAACAGGATTCAGTTCAACCTTGTCTCTAACATATTGATCTCTCTTAAACTATATATTAAAAAAGGCATTCGACGAGGCCATATCAGAGCTTGATACTCTAGGAGAGGAATCCTACAAGGACAGCACACTTATCATGCAGCTTCTCCGCGACAACTTGACACTCTGGACATCTGATACAGCGGTATCTCCCCTACCTCTCCGTGTTTCCCCAAGACTCTTAACATTGTACATAACAGGATTAATGTATGTATTTCTATTGCTTACCTGGTACTGTTTGCGGTTTTCTTTCTGGTGTCGGAACAGGATGAAGCCGGTGAAGAGATCAAGGAAGCTGCTCCCGGGGAAGGAGCTGATGGAAAATGATTATTGGATTCTAAAGGAATTTAAGCAAATGAATGTTGTTTTCTTTGTTCAAACCCTTCTTTTTAGTGTTTGGCTTAAATGATTGCCTTAATGTATTATGGCTTCTTATTCTCAGACACTATAATTTTCTGCTCTAGTTCAAAGCTTACACATAACTCCTGCTATGGATTCGTTCTTCAAGTTAATCTAGACTAGAAGGCGAGGACTGCTGGAAATAAGACATTAAATCAAAATTCAAATTTGTTTTTGTGAATGGAGTATACTTTTTAATGAAAAATAAATGGCATATTCTTTTTCTAGTTTATCACAAGAATGAGGAATTTACCATTCTCAAATTTACTTATGTTTTTCATAAATTGTATTTGCATTAAGAAAAATGTTAAGATCTTGTTAATTACATCGCCATAAAAAATACATATTTATAATAATAAAACATGTAAGTCTGTACTTTGATGAAGGTAATTTTGAACAAAATACATTTTATAAAATCTAAGAATATGATGAAAAATCTAATTGAATGTTAGGTAAAGTGAATGCTTTTGGTAGGTTTGGAATTATAAAATAGACAATTTTTTTAATAAGGAGAAAACCCAATTATTTTAGAAACAGATAAATTTGTCTCAATTTATAAAAATAATAATAATAAAACATTTAAATATATTAAAGAAAACTGTCTAAAAACTTTTCAAAACCCTTGTAATAATCTATAGAATTTGAAAAGTTAATGAAAACCCCATTAATTTAAAACCCCCAATAAAACTAATACAAAATCTATATCAAACACAAATATAGTTGTCCTTAGATTTTTTGTTCGCATCTTATAAAATATTTTTTAAGTTTTATGATTCCGCTCCTCGGGTGCGGAATAACTTTATTTTTTCCGGGTTTAATTATGTGTATGGCGCGAAAACCGTAACAAATAATAAATAAATACTTTATATAATTTATATGGGTATATCTAATATCCTTTATGTTATACAAAAAAGCGACATCAAAAATAACTTATAATGAAAATTTTCGGTCAAAGAAACTGAATTTACATACAATTTACGTGCTTTAAATATTGCTAATTTATCACAATGATTAACAATCATTTTATTTTACTTTTTAATTTATACGCACAATCTAGTTCAATAAAAACATCTATGAATTAAAAAGAAAAGAAAAAAAATGTTTTGTTGGCTAAGAAAGAGTAAAATGTAACTAAAGATTAAAAAATGTTGTCGATAATTAAAAGTTGAAGGAGAAAAGAGCCCCGAGAGGGCCAAGACCCGAGTACTTTGAGAATGAAAGGGTCTTCGTCAATCAATCTCTGATCGGAAGCCCCTTTCCAGTTCCCACAGGCCACAGGTATCAAATTGTGCAATAAGCGTCGCGGTTCAATTCTTTTAGCCCTTGAAGGATTGAAGAAATCCCCGCTTCCATCATCATCGTTTCGCACTTCCTTGAACAAATTGCGAGTAGAATTCTGAGAGATTGAGGTGTGCACTACGGGGAGAGAAGATGATGCTTCAGCTGAGAGGGCTGACGAAGCTCAAAACTAGAAGGGTACCTATTTCGGATATGTTTAATCCTTTTATCGCTTTTGTGGAGCTTGCTTATTCTTTATGCTCGTTTGTGAAAAAGACTACCTGCTTTCATATCATAAATCTGCTTTTTTTCTATTGTAATTGTGATCTCGAACAATCATTTCTGAGGGTAACAGGTGATCTGGTTTTCGTTACCTGTTTTTGGTGATTTATCTACTGTTTTTTTGACTGATTTTGTATATTGTTTATGACATTTATCCACCTAACCCACAAAAAATGACAAACGAGCACAAGAGCTTAAGAGTTTCTTATCGGTAAAAGGAGAGTTTAGAATGTTAAAGTACTATTAGCATTCATTCTCTTTTTGGAGTTTAGTACAGTTATTTGATTGTCTTGTTGTGTTTGTAAATTGGCTATTAGTCTATGATTAAAAACAAGGGAAGGATGTTGTTTGAAAGCATGAGGAAAATATTTGTTTTTTGCTCCTGTTTCTTGTTCATGCAGTTTGTGCCGTGTATGGCACTAAGTATTCCAGGTTTACATGCTCAGGTAGTCTATGAAGACATATTTAGAGCAGGTGACTGTGCCACTCTTGAGTTCCTTAGAGAACTAACCGCAAAGCGTAGACCAATTGAAGAATCTATTAATGAGACCAGCTCAATCACCGAAGCAATTGAAAGAGAAAGGTCTGGAGGGCTTACTTCTAGTCATGAACAGGTAGAATCAATCATGATTTGATATCACTTAATTTAAGGTTTTCGTTTTCCGTTTATTCTTGCATAATGTGTTTGGTTTTGTTACTTTCAGGACCTTCATAAACTGGAACAATATCTTCCATTGTTGGAAAATTTAATTCAATTTGTTGATTCATCTAGCAACAAAATACGCATAAACGATTGGATATCCCAGTTGAAGATGCAATGGACCAGCGCCCTCAACTCATCATCTTTCCTAAAGCCGAAAAACACAACATTTTACCAGATTTATAGTCTGCAGTTTGAAAGTGGAATGTGCCTTTTCCTGTATGCAGGCATCATTCGTGAGCAAGCTCTTGAAGTACTCCAAACAGGTAAACAACAATATTTGTCATTTTACTCTTTCCTTGGATTGTATCTTGAACCTCTGTTTACATGCAAATTTCCATGCTAGATTTGGTGCTGTCAGCTACACTTTTCAGAAAAGCAGCCGGACTTTACGACCATCTAGCTTCACTAGTTCTTCCACTTCTATTGCCTTTGTTATCATTTGAGAGGCCGATGGAAGTTACACCTGAGATTTGTTCTGTTATGGGTCTCGTGTGTTTGGCTGAGGCTCAAGTGAGTTGCTGATTTTTCTGTTCACAGAACATAAAATTTATAGTTCATCATGTTTCAGTAATGTGTTAGTCATTTAGAATTTTGTCTCTGAAGATTTCAATTTGATGCGATACTCTGTTGGCTGATGAATCAATGTCAAATATTGGACTAGGCGGTGACCATAAAAAGGGCGGAAGGGAAAGGAAGCACCACTGGTCTTTTAGCTAAATTGCATTTCGGCGTTGTCCAATTTCTTGAAGAAGCCAGTATTGCTTTGCAAAAAGGATGCAGAGACTTGAGACAGATTTCGTCGCAGCTTGTGGTAAGCTGAAAATTTTCACAATTTCAAGTTTATTCTTGAAATCCAGCAAGGATCAAATCAAACCCTTCACTTCTCGTATAGTCGTATGTTCAGTTTATCTCAAATTAAATTTGGTGACATAATAATCTGGTAATAGTTGTCCTTCATAACTCTCTACTTTCAGCTAAATGTCCTGACAACTCCTTTTTCAAGGTTTTGCACCTCCAAATCAGCCATGAACTAAAAGCAATAGAACAATGCAACTTCGGTTAATCCCATGTTTTCCTGCAACATTTAGGGGTTGTCTTATGATCATCCCTTACCTTTATATGATCCAAGTGAAGTCCCAAACCTATGAAGCAATAACATGTTGATAGTTGATCTTTTCGTTAACACGGTCACATATGTTATACATATAAGGATTGACTCATGATTGTCCTTAAGCTTTAGTTTTCCCTATGACATATAATAGTGTGATGATAGAATTAGTAGGACCAATCTCGCAATATTTTTACAATTTGAGACTTATGGCAAGATAAGGGTTAGAGGCAATCATGATGAGACTGACTGTTAAAGTTTGAGAACTGAACATGCACTTATTTTGCTAATTAAGTCCACAATATGTTGGTTTAGCTCTATTTTAAGATGCTAATATATGCTAGTGTTCCGCCTTTCATAGGATTTCATATCCTCTTCCAAATCTCTACATGAATTGAGAGGGTATAGATACCTTGCCGACAGCTACAGACAAGCGGGTCAGCATGGCATTGCAATTGGCCTACTCAGTTGCGGGCTGAACCGAGCTCAAAAGAAAACACCAGATGAGCAAGCTTGGATATTGATCTACAAAATGGAAGTGAGTGAAGTCTCTGAGTTGCAAAAGAAGTATATAGACGAGAATAACTTCCTTTCACGGGAGAAGGTCCCTTTAGAACACGAATTGCTCCCACCCGAGTGCAAGAAGATCGTAAATTACACGCCTTATCTGGCTCAACCATCACCTACGGGGACCGAGCTTTGTTTTAACTTTTAATATATGATACATGTAAAACTTGTGTACAGTGCTAAATCGTTGATGCATATAAAGAAATATGTTTGTCTCCAGGAAGTGTTTCCTGCAACCCGAGGGCGTCTGTCTAGTGCTTTGGTTGCTATGGATTTTAAAGGACTCTTGTGCTTGATTATGCAAAATAATCAAATGTAGGTGACTATAGGTTTACAAATTGTTTAGCAAGACTGTATAATTGCTTGTTTTTTGCAGTTCATTCTTCTGTATAAATGGTAACAGACACGATACAAACCTGAAGTTGGCTAAATCCCTCTTTTATATTTTTAAATCAAAATCACCTTATATAATATATATTATAAAATTAGATTAACAATATTCATTTTCTAGTAAAATACTAGATTAGTTGACTAAATTACCTAAGTTAACTAATTAAAAATTAGTATTTATTTTAAATACCTCGTTATGAAAATACTAATTTCTAGTAGATTTTCCTATAAGTTTTATTGTATAAACGCCTTATTCTAAACTTAGAGTTTGTTAAGTATATATAATATAGTTAGTTTGTTATTTTGTGGAAGAATTACTTTTAGGATATTTTATATGCACATCTTTGGCTAATTTGAAAATAGATTGTTGATGAGTGATTAAGGTAACACATTAACATATTTTAATTATGTATTTTTGTGAAATTATAAATAATATTGATTTTTTAAATCAAATTATTTTTAGCCAATTAAAGATGATCATTTTTTTTTACAGTATTTACATTGTAAAAAATATCAATTTTATTTAATATTATTACTTCATTATTTTGTATTAAGTATTTATATATTTATTTTAATTAGAAAAATGCTTCAGTTTCACATTGTTTTGCTCACTATTAATAAAAAGAACACTTGATAAAATATAGTTTACTAATCAGGGACGTCACACAAAATTTCAAAAAATTTGTATGTGGAAAGACGACAAAAACTCAGGAGTACCACGTAAAATTACTCGTCCATTTAATAGGTCTATTCTTCTCATCTGACGGACATTAGTGAAACTAAAAAAAAAAAAGGTGGTAGATCGATAACCACTTAAAGTCTAGCACCACATCCCACTAGACTAACTGAGTATTGGTAAGTTGTGTAGTTCTTGAACGCAAGGATAGTTTCATTTGTACAAGAAGTAGTAGTAGGAGTGAAGATGTTGTAGAGAATGTTGTTTATAGCCTTCCAAATAAAGTAGATGAATGTCGTGATTGAGATTCGGATGCTATCGATGAGGTTCTTCTTTGGTCTTCTTTGAGAGCATAGCCAGTTCCAGGGTTGGGAGTGTATGTGAGGGGGTAGGGGGTTCTAGTCCATCGGGTGATTGAATGAAAACTTGAAAACAAGGGGTGATTTATTGAAAACTCAAAGGACATAACAACTTCAAAAGGGGTAGTTAAAAACTCAGCCATATTACAACAAGTTTTCAAATGATACTTTACAAATAGCCAGAATAGGGGACGCTTGTAATCGAGAACCAATCATCTTAGCCCTAAAACCAAAGATAATAAATATGTATGCACAGTGAGAAACTCCCTATAGGCTGATAAAGGGATGGAGTCCTCATATATTCTACAATCCCCTTCTTTGCGTAAAATAATGAAGCTATACCAATCTGACACTATCTCCACAAAGAATTCCTCCATTTGTTCATGGAAGAAGCTAAGGCTCGAATGACGGAACTTCGGCCGTGACGCCATTTACGGCATGATATAGTGTTCGAGACAATATACTTCTGTATGGATCATGTTCCCTTTTCTCCTTTAGATAATCAAGACATCTTTCTACTTCTGACTTAACTTGCAAATACAACTCCTGAGCTTTCTGTCTGTCCTTAAGCTCTTCTTTCCTCCCTGTTGTCACACCATTATATTTCTAGTTTCAATCACTCTTAAGTAACAACATTGTGTTCCACAGATCATTAACATACCTTCTGTTTCTATTGGCTTTCCAAACAAGTAGTATATCCGACCAGGAGGTTTCGGTACAATTCCAGGAAGGAACACATCTTGGTTTGCAACCTCGCCCGTCGAATCAGTTCTGTGAATCAACATAGAATGATATACACCCATATTCATTCAAATTGAGATGAAACTAAATTGATTGCATACCTTAGCTTCGCCATTTTGTTTGTCATTTCTTCAATTCGCTCCTTGAAGTAAGGAATTTTCATGAAGTCCTCATAATCCACAACCAGCTGAAAATAAAAATAAAAATTTATCATGGTTGTGCACTTGTCCAAAAGGAAAAATATTACAGCGTTTGGACTTACTTCACTAATATCATCTTCTCCCACAGCTCCGAAAGGAACAATTTTAGCTCCAAATCTAGCTGCCATCCTTACAAGTTCTGATTGTTCTGGCCAGAACAATTGATACTCCTCACCCTGTGAATTGACAAAATATGGATGTAAATGACCAACACAATTAATATGTTTCAGTTGTCAACATATTACACAGAGCTCTCATCCTATGCCTTTTTATAACGGAGGGGGAATTCGAAATTATCTATTCATGAAAATTGTGAAATGGGAGAAATTTTGAACAACTCAAGTAAAACTTCCAAGTGTTTTTTGGTTCTATACAGGGTTGATGTGTAGATTTTATCTAGTTTCGGACACTATGACAATTGACAACCTCTACCATTACAGGAATTTACAGCTTGACATGTCAAACACTTCCTTACTCGTAACTCTTAAGTCAAATAACACCCTTCTAGATAGTGAAAAAAATGCTATTCAGGCATAAGATGATTGTGTCAAGCTTCAAATTTTGTGAGAGGATAATTTGCTTTCTCAGCTAACCTCCATCAAAAATAGAGTCCTATCTCTTATTTATGAGATGCAGCTAGTATCAATGTATCATGAACCTTACCTTCCGATGAAGGGCCTCTCTAACACCACCTGGATAAACTAGCACATGAGACTTCAAAGAAAGTAGCTTGAACATATTAATCCCCGAAACAGGAACTGCACCCATAAGCTTAAATGTGTCGAACATTGCTGAATCAAGTTCTTTGGATTCTCCTGGCTTCATGAACATCATTGGATGAGCCATCCCTCGCACAAGTACGTTCTTCTCCTCAAGGATACGGCTTACCAGTGGGTACAACTCAAATCCCAATAGCATGTGATAGCCCACCAATATGACTGGTCCCTCAGAAGGAAATCCAGAAAGTCCCCTTACGATCTGGTCATTCTCTAAAGTGGAGAACATTACAGGACTAGTAGCAACATCAAACCATCTGGTAAGTGAATCAAAAAGTTAGTAGCAACATCAATCTGGCCATTTTCATCAAACACCCGCCTCCAAAATAATCCAGTGGCAGTCTTTTGCACCCGAACTTCATTGATTACCTATATTGCTCGCAGACTTTCTTGAATTCAGAGGAGCTTGCTGGCAGATAATCAGCAACAAAATCACGGTTCCTCCCACGCCGGTAAAAGGCAGAAGCCTTAATTGTGGTTACTATATCAACACCATCCTCCTATAACCAAGTGCATCAATAAAATTAAATATTGACAAGTGGTAAGATATGAGAATTAAGTACAATATCAACACAAGACATGAGAATGAAGTAAAATATCAACAAAACTAAATGCCACTCGATTTCACAGGAGAAAATATAATTGATAATCACATAAGTGGGTCATTGTTTATAAGAAATGACTTAATATTAGGCGAAGCTTCTTTGAGAAGCTAAATTTGCAAATTTTCTTCCAGAAAAACCATCTACAGTTACATTGTAGCATGCTATCACTGCTATCATGTTCAACTTGAACATGTAATTCCAGTACATGAGGAAAATAACACAAGGTTAACGACGATTTCTTCTTGTAAGAAAATGCCCCAAATTATATCTAGTTCCATATATGGAATGCATGCATGAATGAAGCCAGCTGCTTCACTAGTAAAAAGTGAATGCATCCAGAAACCTCATCATAACACTCCAGAACCAGCATGCTGCCCTAATGTGCAGAAGAATCTACCCGTTAAAGTAACTAGTTTTTACATTCTTCTCGGTACAAGATTTGAGATCTTTAGTTGTAGTCAACTAATCCTACAGAATGTCACTGCCATGAGAAGAGAACAAAACTGCCTCGTCTAAGAGCCATAATTTTCTGAACAGGCAAAACTCGTTAGATTTATGTGAATTTATAGTATATTCACATTTAATATAGTCTCTAAGATATATCCGCCTCGTCTGCTGCCAAGAGAACTTCTCAATAAGCTCACACTCCCAAAACTCAGATTGAAAAACAAACTATGTTCATTACATTGAGTAACAACGTTTTAATTGCATTTCATGCATTAGCTCCTAGCAAAGAGCATGCCCCAAAGATTCCTGGCACTGCTGGGAAGATCTCACAATGGAACTATGAAATGAAATTTAATAGTATCTAAGGAGAGGAACAGTCCCTACCCTTAGCTTTTGTAATAGAAGGTGGATTTCAACCTTACATTCTAACGAACTAGATTGAACCGACACGTAGCTCCTGATATGAAAATCAACTTCTGTTGGAATGAATGTTAACGTGTTGAGATGTAAGGGAAGACATTGTGTCCCACATAAATAACACAAAACATTGTGAGACTAACACATAAGCTTCATGGCCTACTCCTATTGCCAATTAATTTTAGGATGAAACCTCGTGTGCTTTTGTGCAGAAGATAGGAGTAGTAGCCCATGAGATTTATATGCTAGTCTCACAATGTCTTGTGTATCTCAACATAACAGCCAAACAATAGAAGATCCTAATAATTTCTCATCATCATCAAACCATTACCAATTACTTACTAATTACTAATCACATTTATTCTTATTTCCCCTTTACATTCTCCCTGTAGAATGAGTTAACCAGCCTATATAGCCAAATTCTTCACAAGTGGGTCCAAACCCGTTATTAACAGATTCTTCTTAATAATTCATTCATAAACTCTCACGTGCATGAATATTGCAGGACACAACTCCACAAAATCTAGTTGCAAACTGTATTTAGAAAAGATTTAGACAGTAGCAGAACCATTCTGCAAAAAGTTATCCTTAGTTTCCATAATTCAACACAATTTCCTCTGCACATCCTTCAAGACCTTCTATCATTGTTCTAAGTATTAATCCTAAAGATGTGGATGGGTGGAATACTGGCATTTGATAGTAGCCCATTTTTAGGTGCTTATATCATGTGCAACTTCTAGCTCTTCACGTCATACCCAATTACCATACAGACTTACAAAGCTAGATTCCAACATTTTGAAGCATTCTACCCAGAAATGAGTTCATTCACTGAGATCTTGGTAAAACCTACCTTCATCTTAGGTTTTAGGAGAAACTTCAGTTAGTAGAACAGCCAATTAGGCAACTTCCAGACTGAATTTCTCAGGATAGATCTTGCATGCACTTCGAAATTGCTACTTGCTTTTTCATTGTTGAAAATGATGAGTCCGTTTAAAGATTTTAAAGTAGCAAGGTTACAGTTAAATATTTCTATATACAATATGAAAAAAAATAGCAGCACAGCAATAAACAAGTGTAGCTCTTAGTCTTAAAACATGCACCATCATGCTATAAGCATATTGTGTATATTGCACTTAAAGTATATGATGGTCATATTTAGTAGTATACGATAGGGAGAGATTGCATCCTACCAAGAATAGGAAATGACCATTGTCACTAAACTTGCGAATTTCAGATTGAGATAGGATATTGTGAAGCCTCGCACCTTCTTCTTGACTCGGCAATAGCAGATCCATTCCACTAAAAATAATACAACAGATCTCAGAGCTTCCATTGCTATAAAAATGCAACAAGTGTTGCATATGAAATGCTATGCTGGTTAAACATGAACATACAATGTCACACGACGGGAAATAAATTACCCTGAAGTTTTAGCATAGCATAGTCAACTTAAAATGTAGAAGATACTAGAAAAGTAGAGAGGTGAAGACTTGTGAACCTGGATAGTATGAGTGTTTGAGCTTTGATAGCATGAAGGCGAGAGTTAGCATGAGAAGCAGCTATTTTGAGCAAATCCATCTTCCACAGCAAGGTCTCTCTAGGTAGAATATCAGCAATTACCTGTTATTGCTTAGGCCAATCAATTCTAAGAGCAAAGGAAATCTCAAACGGATCAAACTGTTGGCATTACTAAGATGCCATTGTAAATCAACATTGTAACGTTTTCCACCAGAGAAGTAAATCAACCCAAATTCCTCCACAGGCATGCTAAACATATTTCTTTATTACATTAAGGAAGAACACAAAAAGCTTGCCCAAGCCCTCCTACTCTCCTAGGATCTCAGGATCAGAGTTTTGACAAAAGAAGGCATTGGAAATTTCCCCTATGCTTCTGCCTCACCAAGCCATGCTCACTATATTACTATTAAGATTGTATAGCTCAAAAGACTAGCAAAATTGCTATTTGTAGCTGCTACAAGGTAGCATCATTAACAAGATGTTTTCATGCATTTCGAATGCAAACAAAACTTATTCGTAAAAATCCTACATTTTATGGTTGTCAAGAATCTAGCCTTTGCTTGTACGTTCACGAGAGTTGCATCAAATCTATCTTGGATCAATATAATGTGCATAACCTTCCATTTTTATATCCTTGGGAACAGGTGAGCATTAATTGCACTCTTCAGGATAGAAAGATAATCTTCGTTTCCACCATTAACACATTACCTACATAAGCATTGACCCCCCTCCCTCATTCTACAAAAATCTCAATCCCATACACCAGAAACTCATATGCATACCTCTCAACTAACATAAAATGCATCCCTTTCAAATTTTATCATAAATTCATATTCTCAAGTACTCTTACTGAAACTGTGGAAGACAATGCAAGAAGACTCCTTGATAAATCTTCAAAGGCTTGGGGCTGCAAGAATCCTTTCCCTAGATTAAATCATAAACATCCTTTTAGGATCACCTAAAGTAAGTAGAAGGGTCTTTAGACATCAGTCAAAGAATACCATACTGAATAATAACAGAGTTCTAATATATCCCATTGATGTTAGTTGCTTATAAAACCTCAAAGAGGAACACTAGCATAACATGCTTGAACACAACGATAACTGACCTCTCATTAAACTCAGAAGATAGGGGATGCCAACAAAAGGATCACTCGGCATAAATCCCAGCAAAGGGGTCAAGCCCTGTAATTGTGACTTGTCGAAGGATGTAGCTGTCCAATAATTAAATCAGGTATTGATCAGAACTTCCTAAGATGATACTATCAAGAAACTAATCAAATTATGTGAACGTATAACTGTTAATAACTTCCTGAACTTCCCCTTCACAATAATTTGGCTATACACATAAGAATGAGATACATTAGTTTGGAGAAACGAAAAAAAGTAGCTATTATCCCTATCATAAAGCCCTCCTGACTATCACACATCATTAAAAAAATATCCTGATTCTGCGGATCCAAAAAGCACCTTAAGACATCTACTACCCTCACTGTATGCAAGTACTTCTAGCCTTCTGCTAGGGCATCCATATTCTTTTTCAAGTTTCAACTAGTCTATCCATCTCTTTTACATGTTCAAGAGGAAATAGAACCATACCAGGGTTAGCCAAAATCAGAACAAGATCAATGTTGGGATTACGGGCTGCAACAACCATAGCAAGGCATCCTCCAAGAGATTCCCCCGCTAAATATATGGGCCTACTTGGTGATTGACTGTACTCCAGTCTAATCGTGCTTTCAACCAGCTTAACCAAGTCTGCAGTTGAAGTATACCAAACTTACAAAGACAAATCATTTTCAAACAATTTTGCAAGTATAAACGTAAACACACATATCTGGAATCAAGAGAGTCCAAAATAGAAAAATCAAAAGTCTATTGATGCATAAGAAAAGAGATTGGGATGGCCATCTGCAAATAATTCCTTGTTGTTTCATTTAGTGCAAAAGCTGGAGGAGAAAATTCATTTTTTTTCATATATCCATCTATCCATTCCTTTCTCATCTTGCATATTTACATACCTGCTGATACAAAACAAGACCTTAACTCAACCTTGCAAGAAATTCTCCTCCATCACATATTGAATATAAAAACCACAGCAATGAGGATATAAAAAAAAGTTCAAAATGTTTGGAGGGGTTAAATTACAGTGGCAAACTGCCAATTAATCCATTGATCTGTCTCCATTTGCTCAATAACATTGAGAGATTATACAAACAGTGTGGAAGGGAAGTGTACCCGTAAATGATGTTCGATCCATAACGGGAATATGCAGGCACCACACATCAAATAGCCTTCATTTACATACAACAAAACCAGAAACTTGTTAGGCCCTAGCATATATATCTGATTTTAGTGTGAACATTAAAGGTTAGCACTACCCCATGTTGTTGTTTTAAGCAACTGAGAAAATACAAATTTACTAATCCTCTGTCTTATCATTCTCTAAGTTAACTTTCTCATCAATTATTTCTTTGAATCCAGTTTTTATGATAAATTCTTACATTTTACTTCGACACCTGTTATGAGAGGTTGTGTGCTTGTAGGGGGAACTGTCTACTTATAAACCATTGAAAGAATTGGACGAAGAAGACTCTTTTTTACGGGTTTTTGACCTAGTTAGCCATTTTACCGTACACTATTTCAATTTCCAATCAATCATGAGTTATAGAAGGAATTGACAAGAAGGCTCGTTCCCCTAGCTATTGATGGTGATGGCATTTTCAACCGTCGAACCCTCGTCCTCACCTAACTTTCTTAAGTAGACAATTCATTCTACAAGCGTAGCTTTTAGAAGTAGACAATTCACCCTACATCTCCGTTCCTCATCCCGTCTTCGTATACGAGTGGACAAAATGCTGAAATGGCATCACCATCATAGCTAGGCAGTCAAGAAGTTATCTACTACACCTTCTTCATATTAAGTAGTGAGTTGATTTAGAGGATTTCAACAAGAGCTTGAAAAACTTACTTGCCAAGCCTCCGGTGGTGCCTTGTGAGCCCAAGGCCGACGCCATCAATTCCTGCATAACTCAAATGAAGCAGGAAACGAGTACGGAAATTATTAATCTCTGCCCTCTAAACAGTAGGCTTAATCATTTGGATCGTACTAAACAGTAGACCAAATCCAAACTGTTATTATTCCTAATGATAACACTACACCAACAAATGACGTTTAAAACGATAAGACTTCAAACTGCGAACCACAGAATAGAGAATGAGCGAGTTTCAAGAAAAGACGACCAACCAGGCAAGTAAAGTAGCAAGGGCGCATTCTTCACTCTTTTTCCACCTCCACTACACTCCAATGGCGAAAACCACCGGGGAGGCCCACCATCTGGCCTAATAAGAGCCTTCGCCTGCTCAAAATAATCGATCGCACTCCCTTTCGGTGCGTCATCTCCATAGTCCACCTTTTCGACATGCTTCGACTTGCCTCGAAGAACCGAACCATTCGAACCTTCCTGGTTAATCCGTAAATTTCCATTCACGGAACCACTCGTCGCCGGAGACGAAGTAACAGCCGTCACAGAAGAAGATGCGGATGCGGATGCCGATGTGGACGCTCGATCTGCCGGCGATAGAGATAGCTTCGGCCAATCTGTAAAACTCCGATCTCTCCGATTGGAGACGGAAAAGGAACTGCCGGCGGCGATAAGGAGGGAAGCTCCGGTGGTCGCCATTAGAGGAAATTGAGCAGAAGAAGGCGAGATTCAGCAAAAGCGAGGGAATCAGATTTATATAGTTCGAATCTGAGGTATGGAGGTCCGTAGAGAGACGTAAATCGGGAATTGGAAGGAATCGAGAGAAGGAGAGATTTGTCGTTCGATGTTTTGTACACGGCACTGTTCCTACAATCCAGTTCATTGGTACAGACTTGCTGACAATATAATAGTTTTTATTTCGATATTTATTTCTAGCTTTTACTCGGAATATCCATTATAATCAATGTAAGTGCTGTAAGGATGTGTACGTGGTCTATCTGCTAGAAGTGCTGCAAAAGTGAAGGGGCTATTGGGCCCACAAATGGCACTGCCCTACATGTTTACCTCGTTAATCCTATTTTTAAGACAAGCGATGATCTTATTTCTCAGTACTTAAATAGAAGATATTAAATAAAAATTGTAAATTTTTTTATTTTTTATCAACTAATTTTAAAATTTTAGATGGGACCATTTCACGTAAATAAGGTGTTATAGTGCCAGGTTATAGAGTGATATGGATCGTTGAGATTCATATAATCTAATGAGGTTGTTTATGGTTAGATCTTATTACTTTCTATCTCCTCGACTCCTCTGTCCGGTCGCCTTCTCCTATCTCCTTTTAGATCTGACCATGGACAACCTCCTCCTCGAGCTCAAATCTTGCGTCTTCATAGTTATTAAGCTTTGATTTTGATTGACATTGTTCACGGTGAAATTTGTGATGTTGTGCCTATTTGATAATTTTGCAAGTTGGTGGTATGATATAGCTTTGATTTTGATAGCTTCATATTTATTAAGCTCAACATGATGGTGTTATTGCCATCTTGTTCTTCTGTAGCTAAGCAATAAAATCTCAAATCTCAATGATTGATCCGGACACCAACAATGGAGGTTGTAGTCGAGAATCGAAGAAGCCACACTTCATGTTGTCTTCCTTCGCGCCGGTTGGAGTCGAGAATCGAATACAAATCTGTTGCTCCGACCCTGGGCCCAAATTTGTAGTTATGCTAAAAGACGCTCCGTCCTTCGTTGCCGTCATGAGAGAAACCGGGGAAGAATCGCCATTGTCCTTCGTTCTCCGCCAAGGAAGAAGTCGCTGTTGTCGCTTGCTACCGTCACCTCCAGGAGCCGCTGGCCTCGCCGCCATTGAACGTAACCCAATCTCCGCCGCACTAGCCCAGCGTAAGTTCCGCCAAACACAAAACGGATCGGAGAAGACTGACTTTAGATTTGGAACTTGAGTCGGATCACTGAGTTGAGCCAGTCAAACAAGTCAACTCCCGAGTTGCAAATTTATCTTTAGGTGGGCAATTTTG
The DNA here is from genome assembly GCA_033239045.1 of Fagopyrum esculentum. Classification (NCBI taxonomy): domain Eukaryota; kingdom Viridiplantae; phylum Streptophyta; class Magnoliopsida; order Caryophyllales; family Polygonaceae; genus Fagopyrum; species Fagopyrum esculentum. Next base: position 29,433,736 of record BSUD01000007.1, read on the forward strand.
CCCATGATATTTAACACCGTTCAGATAGTTTAATGTGTGAACAGTGATCGAGGTACTACTTTTTGGTCTGGCTCAATAGGTGATGTACCGTTCTGATAGTTTAAACGGCGGAGTACTAAAGTTTAGTCCGCCTAAAAGATGGTTTATTGTTTAGGCAATTTTCTCTTTTTATAATTATGGCTATTATAATACTTTTATTATAATAGTGTTAGTTTAAAATATTTATATTATTAGTTCAAATTAATTGTTATATTAGTTTAAACATTTTATATTATTAGTTCATGTAATATCTTGAATTTATGACAACAATTTGTAAAAATGTACGAACTATTAGTACAATATAATATGAACTAGCAAAAAAAAATTGTACGAAAAATGTCCGTTAGAAAAAGAATAAGGGGGGAAAATTGGAAGAAAAAAGTTCAAAATTTGTATATTATTAGTTCAAAAATATATGAACTATTACTCTATTAGTATAATATAAATGAACTAATTGACCAAGAATTTTGAACGAAATTTACAAAATTTTAAACAAAAAAATGTCGTTTAAAAATAATGACACGTGTCACACGGATAGTACTTCGTAATACCGTACTTTAAACGCATATCCGTAGTTGAACCAAAGCGCAATTAGATACCATAAGATTTGTATATTGCTTTTTTGGGTCAAATTTTAGCATATATTTTCATAATAAATATAAATAATAAATATATGATGTAGTTTGGTTTTTAATTAAAAAAGTTTAGTATATAATAAATATTCTATATTTTGTACTAATATTAAAATTTATTTTCTAAAATAATCTTAATTTTAATTTAAAATATTTTATATACAAACGTGTTTGCAATTGCATTGGCAGTAATAATTCTTCCATGTTTGGAGTTTTTACATTTTTGTTGCCTCTGCTTGGCAGTCCGTTGAGCATTTTCGTGACGACTTTGTACACCAATTTCAGTTGTATTCAAATTAACTACAGAGACATTTTTGTTTCTAATCACTATAAAAAAAAACTTATTTAATTTTTATTTAAAGTAATAATGAAAAAGAGTTTTGGTGATATACGTATCTTTTTTACACAAGCAAATATTTTTATTTTATTTTAGTAAATCTATTTATTTATTTATTTATTTATTTATTTATTAGTGTTCTCTTCAATTTTTAATATTTGACATTAGAGGAAAAAATACGCATATTAAGAAACTAAAAGTAGAAAGTGCAATATTTATTAATGCGTTATAGTTTTTAGAAAATTGTGTAAAATTATAATAAAAGATGGAGAATTATATAGGAATAGAGGAAATAATGTGTTAAAAATACAATAAATAAAAGGTGGATTGAATTTTATTTGTGAAAGGATTAAGTATTAATAACACTTATAATATCATACTGAAGATCTAACTAAAGAATTTTCAAACAAAATAGGCAGATCTAGAGCGGTCTTGCCTAAAATTTAAAGAATGTAATGAACACACAAAATTTGGTGGCGTTATTCGGTCTAAAGACCTACTTTATAGGATTTCATGAGGAAAAATCCAACACAATCCACTAAACAAAATTACCAAAAGAACATAGCTATATAGAAACACAAGTATCGTTCTAAAATCGTAAGAGATCTTCAAAAACAGAAAAGAAGAAGAAGAGTGTGTAACTCATCAGATATGTTAAGCAAGCTTCCAATGAAGCGACCTTGAACATTTTTTGAGAACGAAGAGAGATTTCCGACAAAACACTAGGCTTATATCTCACTTCCTCTCCTTCTCTCTATGTTTCGCTTTCTATGAATCTTGGATTTTTTGATGAAAGAGAAGGAAAAAGAAGATGAGACTAGAGACACATAGTACAAATAAGAGCTCAAGTGCGTACATGGGTAAAGAAAGTTGTCGCAATTGACGCTTCGTCATGTGTGACCTCACCATGAACTTCGATTGCCAACTCTTGGGCCTTGATCAATTAGGCCCAATAAGACATAACACAAAATAAGAGCAAGCCCCGACTAATCTTGTGAAAACTCAAAGCTCTTATTTTGTACTCTAAACCCTGTCCGCTTAAATCACCGGGGAACCAAACCAAGTCCAAATTTAAACAAACCTAAACAATATGTCCTCCTAAACTTGGTTATGTTTCTACATTCTACTAGTAGTGGATTGGTGGATTGGTGGTTAAATTGTTCGTCCTCAATCCAATGTTGCAACATCTCAGTGAACATCATGGATGTGTAGATAGTCCTAGTAGTAAGCAAATTTGTCTACAATCATTACCTTTGTTCCAAAATCAAAGAGATTCAAGTCTTCGTTGATCTTTTGAACTTGTATTGACTTATGCTTGACTTTCTTCTTGATGTAGTGAACTCTAACCTCAATGTCTTTGGTTCTCTCGTGGTGTAACACCCCAAATTCTTAGAACTCGGGACACTACTTGTTAGGACCTCATAATGAGTCCCGACCTTCGTTAGACAACAACTTTATTGGATCTTGCAACAAGGCACAAATAAAAGAAAAATCAAAATAGATTTAATGTAAATGCTATGATCCAAAACATAAGATAGGACTATTAGCCGAGTATCACAATCCTACGACAACTCCAAAATGTCAAACAGGCCAAAGGAAAATGAAATAAGAAACCCGTATCCCGTCCTATAATGTACGGGAACCCGGCTGACCACTTGTTCGCTCGAAAGTGTGTGCGTCAAAGTCTTAAAATTTATATCTAGAACTCAAAGCAAAGCGAACCCGTAGTGTACGGATCGGCTGTAGTAAAGTAAGAATTCCATAGTCGAACTCAGGGATTTGGTGAGAGTAAATTCCAATTCAATTATCTAGCAAAAATGCAAAAGCTTTTGTGATTTATAAAGGGGGAAATGATTCCAAGGATTCAAGTATCCGATTTCAGCTTTCGATTCAAGACACTTCTAATGGATATAAAGACAGAGTTTATATTGCCAAGATTATGTGTTCAAAGGTAGGTATCGTACGGTGAAGTTCCGAAACCTATTTATCTAGTCCAAAGGTTCTCTCTATAAGGGTTGTTGAGGCTGCAATATAGAAAGATCTAAAGACGAGAATTATGTTCAAACTAACTATCTAAAACCCCAGGATATGACTCTCCAAGGTAAAGAATAGAAAGCACACTTAGAATCTTAATAAAGGATGTTGAGTCTCTCTATTACCCAAATCTTGTAATCTTAATCTATTAAATGTAGAATCAAGTTTGAAGTCTCTTCATACATTCAAATAGAGGTCAAAAAGGTTAAACAAGGTTGAGATTTAGCCAAAGATTAGTTTTGATTAAAGATTAATTCAATTAAAGTTCGTCAGAAGAATAAATCGTGATGTTCATAAGAAAATCGGACGATTTGCTCAAGAACAGGTCGATTTTCCTGTTGTCGCAAAACTAAAATCTAAACTCTCAGGGTCCAAATGTTTGAATGAGTTCAGTCTATCATCATCTAAGCCTTAATCATCAACTATTCTCCCTAGAATCACAATGGTTTTAGCCAACCATTTTCAAAATTAAATCAAAATAAAGATTGAGTGAAATAATTCAAATAAACCCGAATCTTGAATAAAAATTCAATAACCTTCAAATCTGTAAACCAATCTCAAAACTGATCAATGTATCTCTCAATTAACTCAATATCGTGTTCAAAAACCACAAGGATTTCAATGGAACAAAGAAATCTCACAAATAGAATTAAGATTGACTTCCCGGCAAAAGTGCTTCAATCTTTCTCCAAGAATCTTCAATCTCTCCCTAACGTGTAAAGATTTCCCGCCGCGGCCTCCTCGTTTTCGTTCCTAGGGTTCCAACCTATAGTTTCTTGCTAATGGGCCGTTTGGCAAAACCCTTCTCAAGCCCAAAATTAATGGGCTTTGTGTCGTCTTTACCATTTGGCCGAAAAGCAAAGAAAATCGGGCTGGCCGATTTACCCATAAAACCGTTCGATTTTTAATGATAAAAATCGTCCGATTTATATAGTAAATTGCACGATTTTCTTCAACAGAAAGTGCTCGTCTTTTGGCTTGTTTTCTTCCTCTCTTTTATGCTTCTTCTACGCAACTCCTTTGCTCTTTGTGATTCCTCTAAGACTTCTTTAGCTTCCCTAATGACCTTAGATGCTCCTTACTCCACTTTTGCTTTCGAATCCACTCCATTTACCTATAATTCAACCAAAACTCATGTAGACCTCTATTTCCGAAATATTATTGAATAGAGCACAAAAGGTACACAAGTTCTCCCTAAATGTAAGGTAAATCGAGGTAAACTTCTACAATATGCATGATTATAATGGTATATAATTCATGTCATCACCACTCCGTCCAGATCACTCGGCAGTGTCACTAACCTGCAAGACATCTACAAGACGTATAAAACCATTAGCTAACAACCTACATATTAGAAGAACAATAATAACACAAACACATGACATTGCAGAAATGGAAACACCCATCATGTTAACACCGAAGTTCATTTATTATTTTTTTTATTAAGCATACACTTTCTAATTACACTTAGGTTGGGACACGAGGATCTCCCGAACCTCGTCTTTGTCCCCCTATACCAACAGGATTGGATCCGATGCACCTCACCGTGTACCTCTCTTGGCTAGTCGCACACAAACTCCCAGTCTCATGTTAGAGTTGGGCAGGGATGTCATCGCCCGTTAATCATACACTTGGCCACAATACAAATAAGGTCATCCTATCAGATTATAATCATTAAGCAATCAAAGCACACACCACTATTATCATTCATTCTAACACGTAGAAGCTAGCTAAGTAAGTCCAAGATACTTACCTGAATCGAGTCAAAAGTCCCAACAACGCTACTACTCGATTCCGCAAGAATACGATCTCAAACACCTGATTATAACAGGAAAACTTGCATCAATCTCATATTCACACTCTTAGAACCACAATCTAAAAAAAGAACACCAAAAGGCCTCATCGGTGTAAAAAGACAATTTTACCCTCGGGTCCAAAAACTCGAAAATAATCTAGGAAGTCTCTAATATTTCCACTACAACAATAACAAATCCAAAAATAATCCACCAACAAAACTATGCCCAAATCCAAATAATCGCATACTTAGCCAAAAATCCAACTTTATACTCAACTACGTTACTACCCTTCATCGGGACACCATAACTCTAAATCTGACCGTTGGATCATTTCAAAATTTTAATACCTTAAACTAATAATTTTTACTTACTACCTATCAAAATTTCAACGGTGGATAACTATTCTAAAGCATCGAAAATAACCCTCAAATTCACAGGTAACACAAAACATTCTGAAAGAAGTAGAAGGAAGGTGCAGGGGTCTCAGCTTCGAAACATACTAGCAGCAACCATAACTTAATAAACCAACTCAACACAGGTCGCAAGTTCGATTCTTAGGAAGCTCATAAACGCAATTAAACAATCCCTCAAAACTTTCCTAAACTAAACCCGCAACTACAGAAGAAGCTACTACCTACTCGACTGCAACAGAAGGAAAACACAGATGTTGCCCGTCCAACCGATGACTATCTTCGTTGGTGTAGAGAGGACCACAAGCTTTTTCACTATTTCGGAGGCCCCATTCAATTTTAACAATTAGACCCTAAAAAGTTGGACAATCTAAATTTTTTGAAGTTTAATAATAGATTTAATAGTAATTTAGTGATAAAAATATAAGAAAAAAATTAAATACATTAAATGACAACAAAAGAGAAAGGGAGAGGTCAAAACTTGAACACTTGACCTACTTGTGAGGAGAGCTTTGTCTAATGTCTACCCACTACAATATCGCGCACGCACGCACGCAAGCAAGCACGCAAGCAAGCACGCACGCTCGCAAAATGTTGTTGTGACTTTCACGACATGCAATTTTATGCCCATGTAAAATATAGAGTAGTCGATAACTTGTTGTCTTTATTGCTAACATAATGAGAGTCAACAAAACCAATCAGTTCATACTTAGAAGAATGTTCTTTATAAACTAAACATTTAATTTTTTTAGTGTCATTTAAATGTGTGAACATGTACTTCATATCATTTCAATGATAGAGACATAGGATAAATATGTATATACTAAGCACACTAATGTCAAAGGCAAGATCAGGACGAATATAAAGCATAACTTACATGATAAAATCAACTACAATATCATATGGTTTCTTAGACATATTATTTTTTGTCTTACACAGTTGAAAGATAATCTTTATTAGACAATTATAAGTGTCATTCTAGGGGGACAAGTGCAAGTTTAGAGCTAATATCGTTTTTACTACATACAAACAAAGATTTTATTAAATTGTCTTGAAGGTGCTTTCTCAATCACAACAAGTATGTAAACCCTTTAAGCATTTAGAAACCCAAAAAAGACCAAGAAAAGTCTCGCTTTTGGCACAGATCTAGAAAAGGTACAAAAACCGGATCTTTCTACGATAATTATGAATCTACGAAGTATAAAGTAGGTACCATCATTTAAACCAAGTCATTTTCAATCTTTCCATTAAAACTATCACGCGTTTGGCGGAAGACCGTTTTTATTTAAAACTTTTTTTTATAAACGTCACTTCTTTCAAAGGTAAATAGAAAATAGAAACTCAACACAAAGAGAAGAAGCAAATTCACATGATCTAAATTCAACAATTAATATACACGATTATAAATCAAAGCATTATACAAATCATTCAATCATTAGATCATGAAGGAATTTAGCTAGACATAATTGAAGAAAAAAAAAATATATTAAATATAAAGACTGCATAAATAAACTCAAAAATTGTACAATTCTAGCGCAACGAGGCAAACCTTCAAACACCTATTGAAATCTACTCTATGAAATAAGCGGCAAAGGAATGATTCAACATCCTGAGGTGATGCCTAAAACCTGGTAAGTGTTTATATAGGGACGAAAATCAAATCCTATGATACAAGATAATATCTTAACCATAGATAGAATCGAAAATTTTGATCTCGGATAAACAACGAAGGTGTGATGGTGAGGAGACGGCATAAGAACGGCTTGTGCCCATCTGGTTCCTCATCTCGATGTTTCATGGGCTAGGATATGGATTGAGCTAATGTTGGACTGAGACAAGATTTGTGTGCGCTCAAGATGTCACGAGAGACGGTCAAGGTGACCGTATGGCATGTGGTCTCACTTTAGTCTTCGTTGTAGACTTGATTTCTGCGTTCGGGACTTCAATTAGGGATTTGTATTACTTGATTCTTCAATCATCCATGATAGACACCAAAAATATGAAAAACAATTGAATGCTCGTATTTCATGGGCTAGGATATGGATTGAGCCCACGTCTATCAACCATGATTTGTTTCTCGTCAACACCATATTAATTGTGTTTGCCACAAAATGAGCCCAACCAACTTAATTATCTCAATTGTCAAAAAATCCATGCAACTCAAACACAAACGCTGTGTACCAACATCACGGGCGAATTAAGTAAAATCCTAATATAATTGAAACAAAACATTAAATATACAATTTTAATAACAATTCTATTATTACTAACAATGTAGTTTAATATCTATAATAAAAAAACGATATATAAACAATTTCTACGTATTTAATCATAAAATAAAATAATCAACTTATATTGACAACTTACTTGATTGTTAATCAGTTTAAGTCGGAGTGAGTTAATAAGAGGAAGACAAAGGGTGAGATTGTAGTGCATGCTAATATGTTATGGATGGTGTTAACAACTAAATGTGTTGGTGATACCGTGAGTGTAACTTGGTGAGGCATACTAATTTTTTAATTTGTAGTAGTTTGCTGTGAGTTTCATGGTGTAAACTATAGTAACTTGTTGATCCGTATCCTTGAAATAAAATTGTCATATTCAAAACTATAAAACTAATTTTCTAAGCTGAACATGCTTCATAAATCATGAGGCATACCCTTAAAATGAATAAGTCAACAAAAGAAAGTTTTTCTAATGAAACAATTATAGCAACTAACAATCACTACTAAGTATGACATCAACACATAAATCATGAGGCATTCCGGCGTATTCCCCGTCGGAATCCCCATTGGGGTTCCCCATCGGATTCCTTGATGGGTTCGGATCGGGGAGCGGGAGGAATACCCCTATCTTCATCCCCGTCCCATCCCCAAGAAGGGAACCCATGACAAGTAATACCCGCAGATTTCGGAAAATCTCCAACCCATCTATACCCCTAAGAAGTGGGTGTCTTAATTTTACTTGTATTTTTCCTAGATGTTTATATTCTTATCTATTTACAATGAGGAGCGTAGATTAGTTGAATAGATAAAAGTAGGTAAAAGCATGAGAAAAAAGCAATCAATCCAAACAGTTTAGTACAAGAGCTATTTAAAAGCTAAGGAAAAAATAATTTGACTAACCCAAACCAGTTTTGATATTTATATCTAGCACTCTCTACCTACTTCAAGTTTGTTTTTTTTTGGTAGGAAGGAGAGTCGGTGGTCTCCGGCGCATCTAGTCGCGTTTATTATAAATTGAAAAAGGACTAAGTAGTAATCACGCGGGGGATAGTCCGACCCCTTACATCAGAACGTAAAAGATCCACTACACCCTCGGGAAGGTCACGCAATACACTTAATCCGATAGGAAAGTCAAAAGCAATAGAAGCAAGAAAATCCACAACATTATTCGCCTCACGGTAGGCATGACGGAAATGGATATCCCAATTCTTTTTGAGGTAGTCTTGACACTTAGTGACCAGACTTGCAAGAGGGTGACATCTAGGTAACGTCTTCCCTAAGAGAGTGATAGCAAGCATTGAATCTGTCTCCAGAATCAAGGATCGAATACCACTCTCCCAAGCAATCTGTAAACCGTAGTATATACCCCACAATTCCGCCATGGGAACGGTGCATATACCGAGGTTCACGACGTATCCTTTATACCACTCTCCCACATTATTCCTAATGATGCCAGCCGTTGTTGCATGTCCATCGCCACTAACCGCTCCATCCGAATTAATCTTCATCACCTTTGTAGGTGGAGCTTCCCATCTGATGTGCACCACTCCTTTGTTACCCTTTTGTCGGGACGTACTATTCTTGTTCCAAGCTTTTGCGTACTCTATGGCTTGCGCTATCACGAACATGTGGCCGTCTGACCTAGTGTTGATACCGCCAAAACTTTTCTCGTTCCTCCACTTCCAGAGCCACCACAATCCTACAGTAAACACAACGTTCCAACTACAGAAGCTATTATATTTACTAGAAAGAAGGTTACCTCTCAACCAAGTTGCAAATGGGAGTTCGAAAAATCTCGATCCAAATCTCGTGGCCATCAGATTCCTCCAAAGCTGGTTGCTGACTGGGCAGTCTCGGAAAAGGTGTTCAAGGGATTCAGAGCATCCGACGCATCTTGCATAGCTGTCAGTCAGGCTCATGTGTCGACGCAGCCTTTCTTCATTGGTAAGAATGCCCCCTCGCATAATCTTCCAGATAAAGCATCGTACACGCTCTTGAGCTTTGAGCGACCAAATCTGACGGTAGACGGAGCAATCAACTTGGTGTTCACTGTTGTCCTCCCGAATCTGGTTGTATGCCGATGCAACAGTATAATTTCCATCACTGTTCCATTTCCATGCAATCTCGTCTCTGTAAGGTGCCCTAACTTCCCCTATATTATCTTCAATATTTATCGCAAGGGCTATGGACGCAAGTTTGAGTATCGTACTGGCTGGGAGTAAGTTACTAAACTCATCCCATTTCCAGCCTGATTCAGTATCCTAGTATTCCCGCACTTTCCTATCAAGCATCCTTGTGTCCAACTCAATATTGATCATTTCGACTAAAGGTCTCTCTAGAATCCAACAGTCTCTCCAGAACTCTATGTCCTCACCGTTGCCTACAATCCATCGGTGCCCCGGTTTAATCACTCTGCTAATACCTCGTTGAATGCTGGTCCAGGTTGGGGAAGGAGCAGAATGTTCACTTCCATTATGTCGTATGTATTTGCTCTTCAGAACCCTGGTCCACAAGCTGCTGTCATCTTTTAAAAACCTCCACCCGAGCTTACCGATCATCGCCCAGTTAAGATCCTCCATAGCTTTGACCCTCAGCCCACCGTACTCTTTCGGTCTACATATATCCTTCCACGCCACTGTGTGCATGCGCTTACGGTCTCCCTCGTGTCCCCAGATGAATCCTCTATTAATTTTATCAATCTCTTCACAGAGGACTTTAGGTAATATAATAGTCGACATCGAGTATATAGGGATGAAGTTAAGCAGCGACTTTGTTAATGTTACTCGACCAGCGAAACTCAGATTCTTACACTTCCAACCACTCAGCTTCCCATTGATCCTATCCAGTAGCGGGGCAAGCGTGGCTTTAGATACCCGTTCTTGAAGCATCGGCATTCCAAGATAATTGCCCAATCTTCTGGTGACTTCGATTCCACTCAAATCTGACAACACTTTCTGCATATCTCTTGCAACATTAGGGGATACAAAAATTTTGGATTTCTGCAAGCTGATTTTCTGTCCAGATGCCCTACAGAACCGATCTAAGTAGTCTATAACAACTTTCTGCTGCTCCGGAGAAGCTTCCGCAAAAAGGGTTAAGTCGTATGCGAAGAATAAATGTGATAACAAGGGTCCCTCTCGAGATAGTCTAATAGGCTTCCAATTACCCTTGTTGACTTCCTCGTTGATAGCTTGACTAAATCTCTCAATACATAGCACAAAAAGATATGGGGAAATCGGATCGCCTTGTCGGAGACCTCTCTCCGGGCAAAACTGTTGAGTGAGATTCCCGTTCCAATTAACTTGCATCCTCATTGTTGAGATACATTCTTTGATCATGTCACACCATATCTTAGGAAAACCCGCAGCTTTCATCGTATCCTCTACATAATCCCAACGGATCCGATCATAGGCTTTTTCAAGGTCTAATTTCAAGATCATCCATTTCCGACCAGTTTCTTCTTTCTGGTAGAATGAACTATCTTTTGCATTAGTACAATGTTGTCTTGAATGTACCTTCCCAGAATGAAGTTTCCTTGTGTAGGTCCTACAAGATCATCAATAAATCTCTATATGCGTTGCACCAATACTTTAGAGATGATCTTATAAAGAACGTTGCATAGTGCTATCGGTCTGAATTGCGTGATCGATTCCGGAGTCCCGATTTTTGCAATGAGACACAAGATGGTATCATTTAACCCATTCTGTAGTTTTCGACATTGAAAGAAATTCTTTACTTCTCTAATCACCGAATTACCAACAATATCCCAACATTTCTGGTAGAAGATGGGTTGAAAACCGTCAATACCCGGTGCTTTGTAGGCTCCCATGATATTGACTGCTCTCTTCACTTCATCATGCTGAACTTCTTTAAGGAGGTCCTCTCTATTCTCCATCAAAATCATAGGGAAGCTGGTGGGTTCCATTTGAAAGTTGACTATGTCACTATTGTTGGACGTCACACTGTAGAGCTTTCTGAAGAACTCAGTAACTACTTCCTGGAGATTAGTGTCATCTTCTTCCCAACTGTCACCCTCTCTTCTAAGACCATCAACTCTATTCCGACGTCGTCTAACAATTGTAGCCGTATGGAAAAAGGTTGTATTTCTATCCCCAAAAGATAGCCATTGTTCTCGCGATTTTTGAAACCAGATAATCTCTTCCTGTTCTAACACTTCTTCCAGTTTAGCTTGGAGCCGGATCTCCGTCGCCTTACTCATGGTCGTCATACACGCAGCATGACGGCTTTGCAAATCTTCCAGCTATTTCAGTTTTAAAACACCAGAATCGTACACAATATGGGAAGAATCAGACAAGAAGAATCAATTATGGGAAGCAATCCCAAGGGGAATATCACCCACAAAAAAGTGGGACGGGAGAGGAGAGAGGTAAAAATATTAAAGGAAAAGGAAAATAAGTAGTAGAAGAGAGAATTAATATACCCAACGATAATCCTGGGCCTGCTAATATGAATAAACAACAAAATGCCAGCTTAGGGAGTAACATTGCAAGCACGAGTAAAACCCAGAAGACAGGAGTGAAGGAAGGCATCATTTTCCAACAGAAGCTTGAACGGAAGAAGAGATAGAATTAGAAAGGAAGAAGAAACGTAACAAAGTTAGGAATGAAAGGCGGAAGATGTCGAGGAGAGCAAAATTGGAGGAGAATGGTAAAGTAAAGGCTGTTACATTGAAACGACAGAGACCTAGGCGAGAGAAGGATATTTTTGTGGTGACAGATAGCGATGAAGGAGGGGATGAACCGGAAGATAAGAAGAGGGTTGTTGAGGATCAGAATACAGAAAATGAAAGAGTGGGAACCCAAGTACCCAGCTCAACAGAGAAGGTGATGATTATGGAGAATTGGGGAACTAATAATTCTCCTAATTAGGAACTTGAGGGTCCTTCAGGCCCAAGTGAATCACAAGAAGGGCTGTAGAGGGAAGGACAGTACACCGAAGCCATACAAAATGACCCTGAGATAAGATCGGAAATGGAAGGTAATATGGAATGTGAGGAGATAGGTGAGGTAAGCAACAGAAACGAAGTTCGGATGTCTGGGACATCTGGACAGTAGAGCCGTTCTTTTGTGCTGCCTAAAGGTGTGTAGGTCACCTTATTTCTTTGGTTAGTTATGAATTGTCTTCTATGGAATGTGCATGGAGCAGGCAAGAGCAGCTTCAGAAGAGCAATCAAGTTTTTGTGTAAAGTTCACAAGGTTGACATGCTGGCTATTTTGGAGCCCCATATATCGGGAAGTAGTGTAGATAAAGTGTGTAGCAAGCTTAATTTTTGGAGGCTGTAGAAGAGTGGAAGCTCATGGTTTTGAAGGTGGGGTATGGCTCCTGTGGAATGACTCAAAACTACATGTGCAAGTGATCAATACATGCCCCTTCTTTATCCATGTAAAACTGACCTTCAAAAATAGCTTACTGGACATGATAGCGGCTTACGCTCCACCAACAGTGAATCGACGTGCTCCGTTCTGGGATGTATTAGACAGAAAACTCGTGGGAGTGAATAACCCATGTATTGTTGGCGGTGATTTCAATTGCATTACAACATTACATGAGAGTAGAGGAGGGGTTGCTGGTCTCCACAGAGATTCTGACAAGTTTCTAGACATAATCCATAATTATGGACTGATCGACATTGGGTTCACTGGATCAGAATTTACCTGGGATGACAGTAAAAGTAGAAACAAAGGTGTCCAAAAAAGGTTGGATAGGGTTATTATGAATCAAGATGCTAGAGTGATATGGCCGGATGCGTCTGTAAGACATCTTGTGAGATTCTCTTCGGATCACACACCCATGCTCATGAGACTACAACCCGCATTTGGAGGACAACGGAGGGAGAGGCCATTCCGGTTTGAGGCAGCATGGATGACCCACAATGATTTTCTACCCATGGTGAGAAGATGTTGGGAACTTCAAGTTTGTATTACTGCACTTCCTCGTTGCACACCCGCATGCGAAGTTTCTTGAGCTTCCAAAGTTAGAGGGTGAACTGTTGGAGTACATCAACACTGCAAAAACAACGCGATTACACCATTATATATGGATGGATTAGGAAAAGGACTAAGACAATGTTTTATATATGGATGGCTTAGTATTCTCGTATGTATTTTGATTTTAATTTTACGTGTTTTGATTTCAATTTTGCTGTAATGTTTGCTTCTCTAAAATAAAATAAACACATTAGTACCGATTCAGTACTAATCTTTTCAATTTAATGTACAACGAAAAATCATCCTCGATTTAAGGTACAAAGACAAATGAAATAAACCCAGTAGTACTAATTATTCTCGATTTAATGTACGATGAAAATTTTCCTGATCGAATACAGGTGCGTGCGCAACACGCACTTTCAGACTAGTATAAAAAAAGGTTAAGCATTTAAAAAATAAAAATTAAACAATTTGGTTTACTAGACTTTTTCTAGTTTAGCATTTAGTAAATGTACCCCTTGAGAGAAGAGTGTGTAGAGTTTGAGAATAAATACAAAAGGTTGGGATATATTTACTTAATTGAAACATTAAAAAGCCTAGTTACTACTATAGTTTTTCTAAAAGGTCTAGTTACCAAAATTACCCTTTAAAAATCAATACAAACTTAAACTTAAATACGATAATAAAAGTGTGTTCGTATATTTTAATGTCAATCCCGTTTTGCGGAGTTACGGAGTATAAACTAGTTTTTCAATTCAATTCAAGTCACTAGAAACTTGTTACTTTAAGCAATAAAATGGATTTTTTTTACTTAAATAGTAAAAAATACAAAATTATTAACCATATAGCAAATAGTAAAACTTATTTACCAATATAGAAAATTTTGTGATAAAACAGCTAGGACCACTTTTTTTTTCGAGTAGTGTAAACGAGAAAAAAAAAGTATAAAAAGAAAAATTGTGGCAATGGGATTCGAACACAAACGAACAGAACAAGAGTCAATACCACTAAACACTAAAAACAACTAAGTTTAAATGAGATTGTATGCTCCCTTGTAAACAAAGTACAATTTTATGTTTAAAAATATATACCAAAAATATCATTTTAAATAAAAATATTGGTGCTTTATTTACGATTTTTCAATCTATACTCTTATTATGCATAAAATTATTACAATTATTATTTGAGAAAATTTAGTTAATAAGGCACTTTTTGTAACGTATATACTAACTAGGCCCCTCTATTTTTTACCTAAAATTTTAAAGATTAAAATAACTAAGTAAAGGGGTATAAAGGGAATACGTAAAATTCAAATCCTATAAAATCATCCTTCAGTTAGGGTTTCTTGTAGACGTTCTAAATTTTAAATCTAAACTCGCTCTCAGATTTGAACTCGCTATCACTATTTGAGTTTTCCGGCACAATTTCAAGACGGATCCTCTATCAATGGTTGGCTTTCGCACACGACCTAGTTCCGAAGAAATGGTGAGACCAACGCAGTCTCTATCGCCGCCTGCCGGGAGAAACCGCGCCAACCGCCTACGTGGAGGAGCCGCCCAGCCGCCTTCGTGGATGAGTCGCCCAGCCGTCTGCCTGGAGGGGTCGTCCAGCCGCCCTCCTAGAGGAGCCGCCCAATCGCGAAATAGAGCAACCTCCCAGTCCATTGCGTGGAGGAGCCGCCCGCTTGGATGAGCCGGCCAATCGCTTTCCTGGATCAGCCGTTGCTTAGAGGAGCCGCCAATTAGCAAGCGTGATATTGCCGTTTCTGCCGCTGCTTGTTGCATAAAATAGTTGGAGAAGAAGCACATAGAAGTTAGGGTTTGCATCCTCTTTTCTTTTTCTTCCTCCAGTTTGCAGCTTTTTTTGAGTAATTACATAATTTCCCCATAGATTATTGCGTAAAACAGTTGGAGAAGAAGCTCAGAGAAGTTAGGGTTGGCAGCCATTTTTTTTTCATCAGTTTGCAACTTTTTTTTTGGAGTAATTACATATTTTTCCATACATTATATTTGTGTAAATGTCGGGATTGTGTAAATGTCGGGATTGTGTAAATGCAGGGATTGTGTAAATGCCGGGATTGTGTAAATGTAAGGATTGTATAAATGTCGGGATTGTGGGCTTGCGCAACTCATTTGAACTTGTGTAACTAAACCTTACGTAAACAAAGACCTGACTTATGTATTAACATCGTGTATCAACAAGAGAATACACAATGTTTAATTAATCCAACTGGTATAAGGGTGGAAGGGAGGGACTATCACCCGGAGTTCGAAACTCACTAGCAACAAAATTTGTATTTTTAGATTGGGCTTGGGCTTGTGTAACTCGTGTGGGCCTATTGGACTTGAATTAAACTTGTGGGTTTATGTGATGGCCTTGAATTGTATTTGGAATTTATTTATTTGATTGGGCTTGGACTTAAATAAATTGAAATTACCAATTAACCCTTTCAATAAATCTTTATTAATAAAATGAGGTGCCTAGTTTGTTAACTAAAACACAAATCTACCTACTTTGTACACATTAATGCAAAAAGTACCTACTTATCAATTTAACCCTTATTATTTAACCCTTACTATCACCCGGAATTCGAAACTCACTAGCAACAAAATTTGTATTTTTAGATTGGGTCTAGGCTTGTGTAACTCGTGTGGGCCTATTGGACCTGAATTAAACTTGTGGGTTTATGTGATGGGCTTGAATTGTATTTGGACTTTATTTATTTGATTAGGCTTGGACTTAAATAAATTGAAATTACCAATTAATCCTTTCAATAAATCTTTATTAATAAAATGAGGGGCCTAGTTTGTTAACTAAAACACAAACCTACCTTCTTTGTACACATTAATGCAAAAAGTACCTACTTATCAATTTAACCCTTATTATTTTGACACTCTGTAAATATTTTTTTTAAAGATTTATTTATTCATTCAAATAAAATTGATTACTTTTATTTTTTATTTTAAATAAATAAATTTTCTATATTTTGATGCTCAATAAATAAAATTTTCTATATTTTTGGATATTTATAAATAATTTATTTCAATAAATAAAAAAAATAATAATAATTATTATTACTGAATGTCAAAAATAATAGTTTTTATTTAAATAAATCTTCAAAAATTATTTAATGAGTGTCAAAATAATAATTAATATTATTTGTATGCATCATAAAAATATAATAAAAAGCACGTAAATAAGAAATTCATATTTTTACTTGAAATGATGTTTTGGTGTATATTTTTCAGAAATAAATATATTTACTATTATAAAAGTTGGAGTTGTCCAAATGAATAGTATATTTCCCATTTTACCATTGATGATTGAATAGGGTAAAATCGTTAATTACAATTCTCTGACCAAACCACGTGTTTGATGTTCCTTCTTCCACTGTCTTTGTGTCTTAAGCAACCTATACGGTTTTAAACTATCTCTCTTCTTCCTCCACCGCAGCTTCATATTCTCCCCTCTCAATCTCTCCTCAAATTACCTCGAATCCTCACTGCCGAAAACTCTCAAATCTCATCTCACTAAGCTCCATTGATCTCAGCCTCATCAATTTCGTCGGTTCAATACCTATAGACATTGGTTCCGCAACCGCTCTAGAAACAATCGGAAGTAGCCCCATTCTGACGTTATTTAGAACTTTAAGAACCTTAAGTTCTTAGGGCTTTCAGGAAACAATCTCACGGGCAGCTTCCACCTGAGCTCGGGCGGTTATCGTCACTTTGAAACCCTAATTTTGGGTTACAATGAGCTCAAAGGTCCGATTCCGGTTGAATTATGTGAATTGAAGAATCTTCAGTTACTTAAAATTGATGTGCAATCAACTTACAAGTTCAATTCAAATTGAAATGTTGCTTTGCCTAAATTAGAGATCCTAAAGACGACTAATTATTCTTTTTGTTTGTCTTAGGATGTCCCTCTCTTTTCCGCTAAGTTGATTATTCAGGCCAAGAACTTCCCGGTACTTCAATTCATTTCATTGCTTTTGATTTTTTTTAAAATTTGGTGTTCTTCCTCCATTGTGCTTTTCTTTTTTTCTTTTCTTTTTGCCGTCTTTGATTTACTGTTGTCTTGATTTCTATTTACAGCTTCTAACTTGTCGACATATACAATTACGTTTGATGATATCAAATACGTTGTTGACATGCCACCGGTGAGTATATATGTTGAATACGTTGTTATAACTAAGCATACTTTTCATATGACTTTCTACCCAAAATTATGACATCAAATAGTTATGTTTGTTTACTGCGAAGATAAGTTATTGTGATTGAGCTAATTCATGTTCGTTTTTCTGTACACGAGTTTTCTTAAGAAAGGATACGAGAAAAGTTACCCTTGGGATTTCCATGCAATATAGATTAATTCTTATATGTGATCTACTTTTAAAGAGCTTTGTTTGTTCAATTGTTTTTTATTTCTCTCGTGCTTACTTGGCTCTTTATGCACACTACTCAATAACTGGACGAGTAACCACCAAGGTTGATGTCTTCAGCTTTGGGGTAATCCTAATAGAACTAATGACAGACCGAAAAGCCCTAGATGAGAGTCAATTAGAAGATATCATGCACTTAGTAATGTGGTTCAAGAGAATGCACATCAACAAGGAAACTTTCTGAAAGGCAATTGGCCCCGCCATTGACCTAGACGAGGAGACCGTGTCCAGCATCAACACATGCCACATAGGTCAACATATTACAATCACACAAATTTAAAATAAGTAGGAAAGGTAAGTATCTTCAAGTATATTGCAAGTTCATCAGATTCATAATGACGAGAGGTCAACCTATTATAGTCATGGAAATTCAGGAAGTATCAAAGGATTACAATTTGGATATTAAAGGTAGTAAAACACTTGAAGGTGCATATCAGGTTTTCAAATCCTATGTAAGCATGCTAATAAAAGCATTACCTAATGTCATTGAAGAAGAGGCAAACCTAAAAGTTGCAGGAAATAAACTTGTTCAAGTAGCGGAGAACAAGTCCTAATAACTTACCTTGTTTGCAAACGCATTCCCGCTAGAAGAGGAATTGCTCCCTCGTGCAACCATAAAACTTTCTGCTCTAAGTTAGAGAAAACAAGGTAATATATTCACAAAAGAAGTGAAAGAGAAGTAAGCAATTTCGTCATACCTAACTTACTCGTTATATACACTTGATAGTTACTTGTGACTACTATTTGGACTTGAAAAATTGCATGATTCTGAGCTGATGTAGTTGAACTCATTTGGATGATGATTTAAGTTCTATCCACAATTCTACATTTGTTGCTTGACTGGGAGTTAGCTTGTGTGGTAAGCGAATCCATTTAGCTTCTTTGACGGATATTTACTCTATTCACCTTCAACTTATTTATATTGGGTATGAATGACAGACTATTGGTTTGGATGTCCATATTTTATTTGTTCGTGTTTTCCATATCCTATTCTAGAATGTAGAGGTACAACTTATTGCTTGCCATTTCGATCTTATCTCATTATCCATTTTCCTTGAACTTGTGCAATTGAAGGCATGTATCAAGTTTCATACATGTGATTGCTGCTAAGTTTGTAGTGTTGGAACAATTGAACAACGTGTCATTTGTTCGCTATGTAACTGTAAGTGTTTGGTTTTTTTGATCAAGTCGCTTTATGATGCCATTTAACGACTTTACCGTCACCGTGTTCTTTTGTTACTCTTATCACTTCATCTTTTAACCCATCAACTGTTCAATGTGGTTTTTGGATCTTCATTACTACATGGGGAAATCGTTATATTGACTATCTGACAATGTTATTCAGAGTTTTGTGTTCTTATTGTTTTACCTAATTCCATGTGGCTCCCTTGTAAAAGCCCGACGAAATGAATATTCCAAAGCAGTCATGGATACATGTTGCTTCTGAGGGTGAAGGTATAAGCTTAGAGGAAGCAATTCCCACAATTGCATCGGACTAGATTTTTGCTTAGGTAAGTAGTGAGGTGTCATTGTTGACTTGTTAGATGTTGGAAATTCGGTGATTACTTTACGAAATCACGGTGTGCTACTGATGTGATTTAGGTTATCATAATTAAGACTGAGGGGCTTGAATTGCTCATTAATGTACATATGTGAAATTACATTGCGTGCGTTTCCTGCTAAAATTTGCTTAGAATTGACAGTTGTGATTTGGTTAACTAATATCGCGTCTTCTTGTTTGATAGATACTCACAAAATAAGTGTCCACGAGCAGTTCCAATACAAGTTAACGAATAGGAAGAGTCGTAATCCGCAGCCTGTCGAACAAAGTTTTGTCTCTCTATTTGATCACCTTCCTCTTTGTTGATTGTGAATGTGTTTCATCTTCAACTTATTTAGAAGCAATAAAGTCACAACAACTGTTGCCTTATTTTGAAGATGATTGTGACTATGTTTCATCTTAAATTGTTGTATTTTGCACGAGGAGGAAAAAAAAAAGGAACCGATGTTGCTATACAGTCAAATGCTCGACTTCCCCTCTATGAACAAACGATATGAAAATTTGTATCAATCCTAAAATATATACATGTTTGTACCTTCTATAGTCAAATTCATAAACGTATTTATCAATTATTTACTTGTGCTCGAAATTTCAATGAAAGTTTACTTGTTGATTGTTTATTGGAGTACAAATCAAGAAGTGTAGTATATTTGGCTAAGAACTATGTGAATTTGTCATTTAGAGAGAACTGAGATATTTCCCGAATTAATTTACGAGATGACTGATTACCGATTTGATACAATGTGTCTTTTTCGAACAATCCGTTTACCCTTAATAAACCACAACAACAAACACGTTGTAATCATGTTAGTTATATATGAAACGGGACATTACATGTTTATTGAAAATAAGTTGTTATACTGATGAGTGGTGCTGATTTGTATTTTGTTCACCCAGGTTCAAATCTCACTACAAACTATTTTCTTCTTTTTTCTTCTCAAAAGTTGTTATGTTAGTTATTAAGTATATACATATCAAAAAAGTTGTACACATGTCTCAGAAAAATTATTATGTTGGTAAATAAGTTTTACTATTTGCTATACGGGTAATAATTTTACATTTATTTGTTATTTAAGTCAAAATCCCGATAAATTTGTGGGGGATATTTATTTATTATATTGAGTATAAATCTAAAATTTGGTTCCAACGCCCCTTACTATAAAAATTGCAGTATTTTTTTCATCAAAACGTGTCTCGTAGTAATTTAATATTCTTAAGCTATAAGTCCAAATCTAGTTTATGATTACTTGTCCACATTTGAATTTTGGATCATTGTTACTAAATTCTCAAATCTTGTATTCTGATTTTCCCGAGTCTAACTCATGAAAATTTACATCCGACTCAAAGCATCTTAGACATTCCACAATGTAGGGTCAGGAACTCCTAAACCCTATATGTCACCTTTTTTTCATATTAAAACGACGTCATTTTGATTCTTTCTCAAGATTGACATGTCATGTCCATTTTCCATATAACTATTAATTTTATCCATCCAATAACACCCAATTTACAAGTATTTGATGTTTCGAAAAAAAAATTGATTTCTTGTAACGTATATAAGGGTTTACATAATGAACATTTAACGTTTTTTAATTTTATTTTTATATAAGAATTTAATTTTATCGATCTAATACTATTTTTTTTTTATATGTATTTGCATATTTATTTATTTATAATAAAAAAAAACACGATTTAAAATGGATATTGGACATAAAATGAGATATCATCTTACAAATAAAATTCCAATCTAACAAAAACACAAATTAAAGTAATACATTAACTACAACATAACTTGCAACGTAAGTTTAAAATAAAATACAAACGATAACTCTAAACATACAATACCACCCTTAATTGGACCCTAAATTTAAACATAAACTCAAGTACAAAATTCCTTGAGCAACTTATCCTTTAACTTCTTCATTTCTGGAGTCAAGGAATCTTTCATTTCTATCAACGTAGAAAGAAGGGTGAACTTTATTTTGTTATTCTTTTCTTTGATCTTGAATTCCATTTCTTTTGTCTTCCTAGCTTCAAAAAGGACGCGTAACCTCAACCATTCCTTCTTTACTTCCAATTCTTGGAGACGAATATCAAGCTCTCTAGTTTTCAAATTGCTAAAAATGTTAAGTGCTATTAAATTATCAGAGATCTTTGTCTTACTAACCAGTCTCTTCTCCACCCTCTTTGAACTAGTATATCTGAGAGGACCGACAAATGAACTATTTGAGGTTCTACCTCCACTTGATGAAGTTTCAGGATTTGAGCTTGCTATGTTTGCTCCAGCCTCATTTAACTTTGTTCTCTTGGAGTTATCCCCTTGTTTTGTGTGATAGTTTTTTATCTTTTGAACCCTTTTATAGAAGATAAAAATGAGTTACATGTCTACTTTACACAATAATCAAACCATAAATTAACAATTCAATGTTAGTTTTCTTTATACACAATAACCGAACATGTAATTATTATTTTGTTGTTAAGTTATTTGTTATTTAAAAACGTTATTTTATTAATTTAAAAAATTATTTAAATTTAACTTTTAAGGCTAATGTTTATTTATCATAATACTATGAATGATAAAATTATATATAAATATACAATTCATTAATTTATTGAAAATAAAAAAGTAAAAATAGGAGTAAGGCTCTATGTTCTCAACAAATTTAACAAAAAAAACTATAATAAATTTAATAAGTTGACGCGACACAAATCTTATGGTGTGACACGAAAAAATAGGAGTTTTGGAGCTCTATATTAGACATTGTCTTAGGCGGGCCATATTTTTGGGTTGATTCAAAACGCACACAATACATCAACAATGTCCGAGATGAGGAGCATGTGGGTGTTCAAGCCAAACAATGCCTTAACCCTAACCACCCATAGAGAATCTCTACGGGTGGTTGATTCTCTACGGGTGGTTAGAGTTAAGGGTTTTAGGTTTTGCTATTTTAAACCGATGCTCAGCCCTACTAGAGATTGACCAATTTCCAAATATTTAAATTATCAAGTTACTAATGAGACCGTCTTTTAAAACAAATTTGAAGGAACGCGAATTATACTTCCAAAGTCAAACTCACACCCAAGCAAATGAAGCACCAGCAAACTAGTCTATGCTTCAGATCACCCGAATAGGAAAGATCAACAGCCATAAACCCTCCAACGCTCAATCATCAAAGCCACGAAATCAAGCAGCAAGATTAAGCTATAAATCAAAGATCTCAAAGCATGCAATTACCAGAGTTGTGAGATAGGTTTCCCCTCTCCACATTGTTTGATGCAGTTCAATGCCAGCTCTTTTATCTGATTATGGACTTCCTCCACTGACAAGCGAGCGTCTATCATCTTGTAGAAGTTGTAGAAGATGTCAGTTACAAAAATTTATGTATAAAGTACTTCACTATATCAACAAATGTTTATAGTTAGATGTATTATAACTGGTGATTGTTTAGTCTCTACGAAAAGTCAAAATCATTGGGAAAAAAAATCAAAGAAACTACCTTCCATGACGCATCCTGGAGGAGTTTATACTGCTCTGCAACTTTTCTCTGAAAATCAAGTTGCTCGTATCTCTCATCCCCGTAACCACCACGCTCTGCTGCTTTCTGCACCAAAATAAAC
Organism: Fagopyrum esculentum; assembly: GCA_033239045.1. Taxonomy (NCBI): domain Eukaryota; kingdom Viridiplantae; phylum Streptophyta; class Magnoliopsida; order Caryophyllales; family Polygonaceae; genus Fagopyrum; species Fagopyrum esculentum. Next base: position 29,456,777 of record BSUD01000007.1, read on the forward strand.
GATTGGGTTTTCAAAAATGTCAAGCTTATGGAGCCCAAGGTTGTGTTAAACATCATCATGTTTAATAATACTAATTATCCCTGTTGAGTAGCAGAATAAAAAGTGGCCAATGGTATATGCTGACACTAATATATCAGCAAGAAATTTTCACAACAACCATTCAACCGCACACTCCTAATGCAGCCAAATAGCTTCAGGTGGAGACTATACAGAAAATATAGACATGGAGGGACTATAAAGAAAAAAAGCATTCAGAACAAACCTCTGGTGATATGTCAAGGTAAAAAACCAGATCTGGAGCAAGAAGTCCTACTTCTGGTGCCTGCAAAGAAAGGTAAAAGATGAAATAAACAACACCTATTTTTCTCTTCTATGTCTATGTAAAAGTAAACTGTGTATAAGAAAACAACATCACGTCAAGAGACTGCCAACAAGAGACCATCTATTGAAAAAGAAGGTAACCACTACAAACTCCCATAACATAAGCTCACGAATCCATTTCCATTGTGCCTAATGCCTAGCAGTTCGCTTCAAGTGGCGTTGGAGACTTTGACATTTTTCCAAGCCCTGTTATGTTCATATTCCATTAATTTGTGATAGTTCCAATGTTTTATGACACGGTGACAAAAGTACCTGAAGCATTATACATTTATACCCAAGCATGAAGCACAATTATTATTAGGTTTAGCCTATTACAACAATATTACAGCAAAATTCTAAGTTAGACCTATTTCAAACCTACAAGTTTTAGCACTTCAACTTCTGGAGAACCTTAATATCTCCTTACCACATTGTGCAGCACTTCTCAATTTGTGACACAAAAGAAAAAGGATGTAGACATTTATATACTTTCTACCTTGACACTTCCTTCAACGGTTCCCTCTTATAGCAGAGCAAGCATAGAAAACAAGGCCAACATCATGACAAATCCAAATGAAATATGCACTATCCTAGCATAATAAGGAATGAGATTGGCTAGAAAATTAGAACCTAATTTTGAAGTTGAAGCTTTCATAGCTCATCAAGCGAGAGGTAATGATAAATGAAAAATGGGAAACATGTACTTACACATAAATGTCTAATTCTCAAGTAAGGAATCAAGCAAACATGATTAATAGGAGCCATAGGGCCCTGAGTGTCCATTATCATTGCTTGACGGTTGATGCAACTGGTCTTGCTACTGTCTTACCAGACATTTTTTATTTCACTAAGGATCATCTGATTTCACTGCCACATCCTACTTGATTCTCAGATTACTAAGGTATCAGACACTTGGATGTTACAACTATGTTAGCAACGTTTATATTTATGATTGGACAGTAAAGAGGTTCTTAAACATGACTAATGAGCTCAGAACTATAGCAGAGTGGAGGGGTTACCTTACACCAATCAAGACTTAGTCCTTTGGCAGATGAAAAAGCTACCCCGGAATAAGAATAACGATCAACTATAAGTGTAGTTCCACCTTTTAGCTTGTCTTCCATCAATGATCTGCCTCAGGCAAGCAAACCATTACAAACTCCAAAAATTGCTATAAACTAAACAATCATAAGGTTGCGTATACTTGTATGAATAGGGACAATTATCTTCAAATCGAGCAGTACTACTACTAATAGACTGTATAATAGCACATCATGCCTAAACATTTGCTATTATTAGAAGTCTACTTTAAAATCTTTCATTCAAGAAGCCAAGTCCAGACAACAAACATCTAACTGAATTTCATCAAAATGATACGTCATAAGCTTTGACAACCTCTGAAATTTTGAGCAACAGATGAACTGAGAAAAAGCATACAAATTAAACTCAAATATGTATGACAAATACGTCCTTTTGTCTTCTTCACTCATTTTTAGTTCAAGCCTGGAGGGTTGATTGATAAAAAGAAGTCACTATTTACCAAGTACCGACTATGTAAAGCTCGATCAAGAATCTTACTTCTAAGTAGAATATAGTACCTACTGAAGATGGATGTGAAAATTACTTGATAATCCAATTCTAATATAGATAAACACCTTTCTCACTAGTGATAATGCGAGCAATGGTTATCTCTGTTAAGTATAACCATTTAACTACAAGATATGTACTTTCAAACCTAATTTCATTCTTCTAGTTACCTAGAGTGCGTGAAACTCTAAGTGGACCAGAAAGTTCAGATAAAAGACAAGAACAAAAAGTTGTAACCAAAGTTCATATGGGGCAAAACATTTAAAATCTTGGGCAAAACAGCAGACCTCTTTTCCCACCGGTTAGCGCTAAACAACAGATGAATGGTATGATCATCTAACTGTGATTTGTTGGAAAGATATGAAGAAATCATCAGACCAACACTCGTATTTCTATCTGGAAACCTCCATAGTTCAGCAGAAACACCAAGCCCTTCTAAACAAGTAGCCAGCTTGCTTGCCTGCGAACTCTTGCCACTTCGATCCAAGCCTTCTAACACAATCAGAGCACCCCTTTGTTTTTTCACATCATCGTAGTTATCCACCTTAACTGAGCAACACCTCAGCGCCTCCGTCTGATAGTTTGACATTTTCCTCACACCAGATGATACTGCACAAAATCTGCACAAGAAATTCACCAGAATGTCAACAAATCTTGTGACGGCATAACAAATTCACTTTTCTGCACCCAAACAGAATCCAAAGCTCAACAACCAGAAGACAAAATTATGTAGACGAACTAAAAGAGTGACAAAAATTACTGCTTGACAACAGGACTCGTGGAATATCCGACTTACACGTGAGAAGTAAACGAATTAAAATCTCAGATGAAGTGAACAAAAAGTATAAAATGAAGAAACCACGAATCAAACCTAGAGACCGAAGATTGAAGAAGTGCACTGTGCATTACCCAGTCGAACCACGGAGAAGTTAGGGTTTAAGATGAACCAAAATCACGTGCAAATTCAGGCATATACAATGAAAGCAAGATCCGGCGATGTGAGATCCGGACAATTTTTCTTCGATCGAGGAATATTGGCACCGTTTTGAAGTGTCGTTTTGGAAGCTCTTGTTCAACCCAATTTCCCTTTGAAGCTCTTGTTCAACCCAATTTCCCCAAATTGGCGGCCACTTCCGCCAATATTTCCCGCCCATTATTGTGATGTTTGGGTAAAATGACAAGTAAAGCCATCCAGAACTGGGCCGGTCTATATTAACCCGTGTATCTTTTAGGATTCGTTTAATTTTTATTTTATTTTAAAAAAAACGGATAGCGGTTCGAATCATTAGTCTGTGCGTCGTCTAATGGATTAAAATGTCAAAAAAGATCGGCAGACGAACTAACCGTCGTGATGGGTCACACAACAAACTAGAAAAAAAAAAAAACATTAAAATGAACCCGAAAGCAAAAAAGGTATTCAAAAGAAAGTAGGATGATCCAAAAAACAGGAGGCAACGAGAATAAACGTTCATCTTCGAAAAAAGTACACATGTAGGAAGCATGGGGAACAATTATGGACACCTCAAATTAGGACTACAATAGAGTCATAAGGAGTCGATCACCAATCCACACTCACTTCTCGACAAAATGCTCGAACCGCAACCAAAAGACGGCATCAAACCTCGGGAGACGAAACCGCAACGGGCATCATCATATATAAACGTGTAATAATTTGAAGGTTTAAAAATTTACGACTTGTAAGACAGAAATTGTTAATAGAGCGTTGAATAACGAATTTGTAACAGTAAATTTTATTTAGAACACGGGATCTTGTAAACTAGTTTAATACATTTTTTAACTTTGACAATAAAATAAGACAGAATTTTTTTTTTTACTTTTCGTTCAATTTTTTGTTTAAAAAAGTTCAAATTATTTGTAGTGATGGTTAGTACATTTTTTCAAGAAAAGTTTGTAACTATTATTTTGTTAGTTTAAATCGATTCGTTCAAAATGTGTATAATCGCTTCTATTTTTTATTTCTATTATTAGTCATGCATTTATTTATTTTTCTATTTATTAGTCATCTTTTTTATGAATTTTTTTTACTTGTACGTATTTGAACTTAATAAAGCACATTGTTTGAACAATTGAAATACAAATTTTCGGACTAATGGGATACAAATGTTCAAAGTAATGATACACACATTTTGAACTAATATTATAAAACTCAACTAGGTAAAATGGCTAACTATGTCTTTTACCACTATTACTCTATTAAGAGTACTAATAACATAAACTCATTTAGTAAATATACCCATATTTAACTTAATTCTTTCTTCTAGGGTTAGTTATATATAGGGTAAAATTAGAGGAGTCTACAAAACAAAAGTCTATAAAAAAGAGTTTATTTAACCCAATTATTTCAACTCAAAATACATAAATGGAAAATGATCAAAAAGAATATCAACTACGATGCATGAACCAAAAATATTACAAACTTTAAGGGCCCGTTTGGAAGGGGTAGAAATCATTTCCGGTAACGGAATGATTCTGAATGAATCAAAATTTTTGTTTGGTTAGAGGCGTTTTAACACATGAAATTAATCTTATCATTTCCATTTCCTTTCCTTACCTTATCCGATTCCATTCCGTTTTCATTCCACCGGTCCAACCAAACGGACACTAAAAGTTATTAATACACAAACTATTTCACATCAAACCAATTATAATTCGGGTGAAAATTGGTCAAATATCATCTAAAAAAACTTACCATAATTTTAAATGACACAAAATTACCCCTACATTGTAATTACTTTCAATGATCACCTTTTCCTATATTTAATGAATTATGTAATATATGTTAAGTCTTGTCTTTTTTCTTAAATATTTTAGGTTATTTATTAAAATTATAAGACATATCAAAAGGTTAAAAATTATGGTAAGTTTGTACATTAATAACTTTTAAAGTTTGTAATATTATTGGTTTATGACTTGTAAGTGATATTCTTTGGTCAATTTCCTGTTTCTTTTTTCCTTCCCTTTCTTGGCGCCAAGCGAGCTTCTTTCTTCCCTTCAACCGAGCTAGCCTCACCTATGGTGTGTCTCTACCATCCCGCCCATGCAATGTTATGCTAGCCACCCCTGCACCTCACTAGCTAGTTATCCCAAACTACCCTAGCCCCAACTTTTCCTTCACCCAAGCAAGCACTCAGGTGACTCAACCTCCTATCCTTATTTCGCCTTTCCCTCTTCTCCATCTGATGCGAGGTTGAGGCCGCAATGACCGGATCTAGATTGAAGTCTTTTGAATACCCTTGAAAACTAGAAATATTGTCAATCTCGACAACCGAGAGTTAGCAACCAACGAGATTGACGAACAAACGAAAGGAAGAAGAGCGAGAATGACGTGATGGAGGGCGAGATAAATAAGAAGATGAGATGGATGAATTGATGATAATATATGTCAATAAGAACCAAGATATACTTACTAGAACCTTGATCGATTGGATCAAAAGCAACGAATTACTTTAACCCTTCCTTCTTCAACCTTACACAAGTCTTCAAATCGAGACAAACACAAGGAGGGACTATAATCGACTAGGAGCACCAATCTTTAAGGAGATTAATACACATAAGAACAACCTAGTAAGAACTCACAACGACTCAATCAAAGGCTCTCTTTTTTATTTAATAGAAATGAATAAAATGAAACCCTCATGAACGAAGGAATGAGTTCTCAAAGTTTTTGGCTAAAAAATAATCCACCTAGAAAACGTGTATGGAGGTCTTTTTATATCCTTAAAAGCATCCAACTGAAAGAATAAAAATAATCCAAAAAATCTAAGATAAAAACTACATTTAGAAAGTATAGAGTTTAAAGGTAATAAAATGTCTCATAAAATAACTTAGAAGCTCCAAAAGCTTTAATCCTTGTATTTCTTTCCATCCTCACGTGTGCATGGCATGCATGACATCTCCTCTATGGTCTCCATGGTTGGAATCGTCATCAACGTGACTAAGGAAGACTTAGAAACAACAAGATCACCAATGGTCTCCTTAGGAGCTAAAGATACCAACAAACTAGAAACCTCTTCTTGAATGACTCTTGCTTTCGATCTAATGATTAATCCTTGCATGGTAGGGCTTGTAGGGGCTGTTGGTAATGGTTTGTACTCCTTCTCCTTGATTGCCCTTGATCTAGTGGTTGACTCTTGTGTAGTAGTGGTTATTGGATATGGTACGTCATCACCATATCTCGGCCCCACCATTCCTCACCTCCCTCTATCATTTGCTCACTCTTCTTCTCCTTCCATCGAACATCATCTCCTAGAGCTCCCTCACACGCACTCTCCTCGTCTCTCTCTCGAACTCATCCCTTCACACTTCGAATCTCGCTCTCATCTATCCTCAACATCAGTCTCTCACACACAACCTCGTCTCCTCGCTTTGACCCTGGACCTCAATCTCCTTCCATGTCTCTCATGTATATCCCCGGAAGCCTCCTTGCACACTATGCCCCCCCTTACACTCTATTCTTCTCTATTTCACCCAACACCAACCACACTCCAACTCTATATTTGCTTCACTCCGCCCCTGTCGAAGCCGGACCGGCGTCACCTATGTTGCAAGAAGCCACCACTAGAGAAGCCAGACGAAGAGGATCACTGACGCCTTCTCTATTCTCCAGCATCGAGCCTCGCTAGAAAACAAAGGAGGTTGTCATCCTCTGCACCACCGCTACACCGCCGGGAATGACACCAAGAGCTTGTCGCCTTCCCTCTCCGGCCGCCGGAGGTTCCCACGCCTCCGCCCTTGCCACCAACACAATCCTCCTTCCTCTTCTAAGTCTTTACCCTAATTACAATCGGGCATCCCAAAATTTTGGTGAAATTGTAGAAAAGCACTCAATTTTGCCTTTTCATTTTTGGGCCTAACTTTTGTATTTTCACTATTATGCCCTCTACATGTATAATTACTGAAAATGGCCCAAAGTTCACTTTACAAGAAATGACCCATATTTATGAAATTACACAATTTTCCCAAACAATATATTTACAGATTTTTGACCAAAGTTTTAATTATGAGTATATATATATATATATATATATATATATATATATATATATATATATATATATATATATATATATATA
>BSUD01000007.1:29463966-29680211 GCA_033239045.1 Fagopyrum esculentum
AGAGAGAGAGAGAGAGAGAGAGAGAGAGAGAGAGAGAGAGAGAGAGAGAGAGAGAGGAGGAGGCTTCCAATAGGAATGAGGAGAGCTAGGATGGTGACCCGTGGCATACCACGTCACAGTTTTTTTTTTGTAAAAAAAACGTTGTTCATATTTTTACAAGTATGTGTTCATTTTTTTTACAATTATGGTGTTTATGGTTTTTAAAGTAAGTATTCATTTTTTAAGAAGTCATTGTTCATATTTTAATTAATAACTATTCATTTTTTCCCAACACTAACTGTTCATGTTTAATACTAAATGTTCATTTTTGTAAAATTTTCTTTTTGTTTCAAATCGTGTAAAAAAATCATGTTCTTTATTTTCGAGATTGCTATTCGTACCACCTTAAACATGCTATACATACCACGACTACGCGTACGCAATGCGTAGCCGTAGCAACAGACTCATTTCGTTCAAAAATAAAGGAAAATGGCTACGACTACGCTTGGCTGATGCGTAACCATACTACGCGTACGCCAAGCGTAGTCGTAGAGTTTATGTGTAGTAGTCCACAACACACATTTGTTTCGAAAAATTAAGAAAAACTTACTACGCCTATGCATTGCGTAGGCGTAATAAGGGTACAAATAGCATGACTAAGGTAGTACGAATAGCATAAACCTTTATTTTACAAGTGTTTGCTCATTTTTTTTACAATTACAATGTTTATATTTTTTAGAGTAAGTGTTCATTTTTTTAAGAGTCAATGTTCATAATTTTATTAATGATTGTTCATTTTTTGTTATAGGTAGTGTTCATATTTTTATTACTAACTGTTCATTTTGTGGTGATGACAAGTTACATGTCACGTGGCATCACTACGGCTCTCTTAATTCCTATCCACAAGGGTGCTCCTCACTTGAACTGGAATCTATATATATAGAGTATAGATCATATGAGAACAAGCCTTATCGTGTAATCGTGAGAACAAGCCTTATAGTGTAATCATGAGAACATGCCTTATTGTTTAATATATTATTCGTAGTTATTATTAGTTTTGTTACGAAGGTGTCATATCTTTTAATGTATTATTCATAGTTATTGTTGGTTAAATGGATTATTTGTAGTTATTATTATTCGTAGTTATTATTAATTATGATATCTACCCTAAATCTCGACCCTTAATACTCACCATCCGACGGCTAAGATTGTTCTCATGATACACACTAAGGCTTGTTCTCATGGGAACCACACCCTATATATATATATATATATATATATATATATATATATATATATATATATATATATATATATATATATATATATATATATATATATATATAAGCTAAATTTTATTTAGTTTTGGTATTAGGTTCGGAAACGCCTTCGGAAAAGGTCTAACGAGCCGAAGTTTGAGAATTGTCAATTGGATTTCGTCTTTTGACGCTACATAAGTTTTCTTGAAACCCTCGAAAATGGTTATTGCATATCGAAGTATGAGTTAGAATATTAGAGCGTAATATACATGTTGTGGAATTTTGGATATGTTCTCGATTTGGGTAACAGGTTTTGGACAAACCCTAAGAGAAGTACGACCCAAAATCGAATAGGGACTACATAAGTCACTTTTTACACCTATTAGATTGTGTTGTGATATATAGTATATAGTTTGTGAGTTCATAGTTGTCAAGTAGCTTTTAGAATAAGATTCACCTTACTAAAACCTAACACTTGTGAGTTTATGTCCTTTTTGATTTTTGTATAAACTTTGATTTATATTCAAATCAAGTTTGGATAATCCCCCTCTTGATCTACAGATTGGATGATCTATATAATGGTTTAGATATTGTTTGTTTTCAAAGTACTTCATTCCACCTATTATTTACCTTCGAAAGAAGCAGTGTTTATAATTGATTTAGATAAAATAATCGAAGGGCCAAAAGCGAATGGCGTTTTATTGGATTTATTGAAAAACAATTGGCTTTGAGAGATTATATTATCATTACCTTGAGTATTTTTAACTATCGTAGAAAATTTTGGTCTTTACACCATTTCCAACTAAAGGGCCACCAACAAAAGTTTTTCTTGGTCTTTTTCGAATTTCTAAGTTCTTAAAGGATTTTCCTATACTTTCCGAACCATTGGATTGAGGGCTACGTGACTTGAAAAGCATGGTCTTTGTTTGTCTATTTCAAAAGCTATTTTAGATAGTTACCTACAATATACATATATCAATGTTCACGACTCTCATATATGCAATGCTACTTTAATTCACCAACTTAGATTGCTTAATCCATTGTTGCCTACAAATCACTATCGATTTCTCTTGTTACCGTTGTTGTTTTCTTCCTTTGTTGTACTTATAACAATTAATTATTAGTATCCATCAAACCAGACGTGGTCCTTGTGAATTCGATACCCGAATATGTCACATCCGATCACATATCTTTGTGGGGGAGGTTGTTGTTAACTCTTTGGTTAAACACAATCATCAACCACAACAAATCATTATCAACTGATTAGCCATTGCACTATAATCTACAATGTTATCACCGAGATAACAAAAGACCGTTTGAAAGACATTATTCGTAAAATAATCCACACAATACAAGGTCTGTTTGTAATAAAAAAGAGTCATTCAAGACAATATTCTAATTTATTATGAGATCTATAACTCCTTTCATCAAAAAAGTGCAAGCAAGGTTATGTGACAATCAAGCTTGACATGGAAAAGGCATATGACATAATATAATGGAACTTAATTTAAGGTGTTGAAAAATTGGTTTGTAGACAAATTTGTCGATGGATTGAGGAGTACATCTTTATGGTTTCCTTCTCCATCATCATCAACAAATAAACTAGATTTTCTATGAAAGGGGCTTCAACGGGATAGTCCGATTTCCACAATCTTGTTTAATATTAGAGTGAAGCACCTCACAAGGAATCTATAAAAACTATGTATTGAGAACAATGACATAATTGGTTTCCTTATCACGAGAAAAGTTAAATGTCTCTTTTTTCAACTTTTGTTGGCAATGTTATTATATTCTCGAAAGCTTCTCAACATGCGTGTCAACAAACTCTTGTGGTAATTGACAAAACTATAATGTGTTGAAAAAGTAAACTTCCATAAATCTACATTTCAAGTAACTCAAAACACTTTAAACACAACGACAAACCTTATACATAATGTTGTGGAAATTCTTTGTCCATTAGCCAAAATGATATAGATCTCGGGAATGAAAAAAACTAATTAGCCTTAAAGGAATAAAAATCTCACGTGAGTTAGATAACTTATGGGTTAAGATGTTGATAGCATCAATTATAGTCTATATTTTGGGACTTGTTTAGACGTTTTATCTTCAATAATCTGCATGTTTGAATGTATATTATGTGATTATATTGTCATTTCATCTACCTTTGCGGGAATCGAGGTCTACACCAAGTTTCGTTGTAATTGTAGGTAAAATGACACATTTTGGATCGAAATGGAGCTAAGGAGCAAAGGAGTCATTGGAGCTACATTTAGGAGCTTAAAAGAGGACCCAGGAAGCTTGGAATTAACAAAGAAGATTTACTTTGAACTAGATTTGAGAGATTTCACCTTCAACTGAGATTCACCTCGGTCAGCTACAGTACCACCTCGACCGAGGTGATCTTGAGGAGCGCCCCGACCGAGGCAAACACCCTGACGCGGCGAGATATATTTTATTTGACTGAGATCTATTATTTTTGGAAGGAGAGATCTTATATTTTTGGGCTGGATTTCTGGAAGGAAGATCATATATTTGGGAGATCTATTTTAGAGATATGGATATATTTTATTAGGATATTATCTTTTTAAGATATTATTATCTTTGAAAGATAATTCTCCTATAAAAAGGGCCGGATTTTCCACAATTCAACATCCCTGCTACATCATCGAATACTTGGAGATTGAAGAAGCTGAAGTCAGGAAGGATTTTTGGAAGTTTCAAGGAAGATTGAAGGAAGGAAGTTCAAAGCTTGTTATAACTTTTGAGGGGATTTGTAAGACTTTCTTAGATTCCCTTTGGTTTGTTGTCTTGTTGGATTTGTGATCCAAGGAACGCTTATTTGTGTGATATTTGATTTCAGTTATTGAAGCCTTGTTCTTAAGGTTTTTGTGTTCAAATATTTATTCTCTTCCCATATATTTGATTATTGCTTTCATGATGATGAGTGGCTAATTTCCTTGTGCGATTCTAGGGTGATTGGCTGAAAGTTGTGGGAAAGACGATGATAGAATGATCTTTATCCCAGTAGGACCCTGAAAGCTCGAGTCTTTATCCTTAACCCTAAAACATCTCGTTCAGTCGATGAACATCTCGGCCGGGGTGGAACTTGACTGATCGAGGTGACCTTTCTGATCCGAAACTGAGAGTTAAGTGTTAGAGTTTGCCAAATCCTATTCTTATTACACCTTTCCTGGTTCAATGCAAGCCTAGGATGAGACTTACCCGGTAATTCCTTAGTTTGTTTATCCAAGATCATAAGTGTAGGTAATAAAGGTTTATCTTTTATTGGGGTTTGAGTGTGCCTTCATTCCATCTTTGTGAGTTAGCCTGAGACTTACCCGGTAAAGGTTGATTCTATTCCCTTAGTTGGTGTGTTGGTTTGAGATTATAATTCTTTTCCTTAGTACCTTAAGACTTACCCGGTAATAGGAGCTTTTGGTTTGGAGTTAGTGAGTAGTGAGACTTACCCGGTGATCTATTCCACTTTAGAAACACCTTCCCTTTGCAAAACCTCAACTTTGTCTGCTTATCTTGAGATCTTGAGTTGGAACCACAACTAGATGCTTTAATCCCTAAAGTTTGTATATTCCCCTTTTTTGACCTTATTATCATCTCTTTGATTGCTTTAATCGCTTTTGTGGTTATTAGTTGCATAGACGACCTATACCTGCTTAGGTTTCACCTAAGTTCCTGAGATCGACACACCGGAATTCTTGCTTTTACTATAATTGATCCGTACACTGCGGGTTCGCATCCTTGTTTAAGCATATTTCCTCGGTTATAAATTTAAAGCTTGCACACACCGTTTGGAGCGAACAAGTTTTTGGCGCCGTTGCCGGGGACTGTTCTTGCTTTTTCTATTGATTTTTTTGCTTGAGTGTTCTTGCAGATTTGTGTTCTTAGGTACATTTGAAGTTCTCGTTCCGGCAACGGAACAGAGTTTCGCCAAAGAACAAGTTTTTGGCGCCGTTGCCGGGGACTTGGTCTAGACCGAGCCGGTTGCGGTAGTCTTTCGGGGCAATTGCCCCTGTTGTTACTAACCACTCTACTTGAGTGACTTTCACAGGTTCTTTCTCTTAGGTTTATGCGAAGAACCCGCGTTGGGAAGGAAATCGTTCCTTACGATCCCGAACCAGAAAAGACATACAAAAGACGCTTGAAAGAAGCTAAGATGGTCAACCAAGACGGTCGCGATCTTGAGGCCGAATTGAAGGAGGCGCTGGAACAACTACGCCTCAGCAAGGAAGAACTACGACTGGAAAAGGAAGAAACCCGCGCCAGGACGGAAACGATCGAAGCAGATATGGCAGCTTTACGGGACCAATATCTAACTCGACCGAATCCAGATCCTTGACCGAGGAAGGATCCAATTCCAGATCCTCGATCGAGGCAGGACCCAGCTCCAGATGCCCCAGCCGAGATACTTCCACCTCGGATGCCTGTCCGAGATGTTCTTTTTGCAGGTATCCCACAGAACCTAGGGCAGAGGATGGACCCGAACCAGCAAGTGAGGCGTCCAGGAGTCAACCTAGGTGACCCAGCGGAACATGATTATGAACTTCGACCGCAAGTTCTTTCCATGATCCGCCAATGCCAGTTTGGAGGTTTAGAGAGGGAGTCTCCGCATCAACACTTACAAAATTATGATATTTTGATGGAGACTTTGAGACCTTCAAAAGTGGAAAATAATAATTACAAGCTAAGGCCTTTTTGCTTTTCTTTGAAGGACAGGGCACTTACTTGGTATCAGTCTCTTCCTCCCGAAAAGATCAACACTTGGGAGGAGATGACGATGGAGCTCCTAACTAAATTCTTTCCCCCCTCCAAAACCGCTGAAATGAGAGAGAAGATTAATGCATTTATCATGAAGGACAAGGAGAATTTGTCCAAGTCATGGGAGAGATTTAAAGACATTCTTTTGGATTGCCCACATCATGGGATTCCAAAGATAGAGTTGTTGGAGATATACTTCAAAGGATTGGATGGAACTACCCAATTCAACCTTCAACTACTATCCGCTGACACGTTTATGGACATGCCGATTGATGAAGCTTGAGAGTTCATTGAGAAACAAGCTTTGCACATGGAGAAATATTCCCACCAAGGAGCTGAAAATGGAGTTAAGAGAGTCAACTTCCAAGAAGCTCCATCAAATGATAATCAGCTCACCTCCCTCAAGAATGATGTGAAGCAATTGAAGGATCTTTTAGTTGCTCACACCAAAAAGGAGGAGGGAGGATATCAAGGCTCAAGGAACAACAACAATGGTTCCCGGAACAACAACTACAACAACAATAGAGGCTCCAACAACAACAATTGGAGATCCAACAATCAAAATTCGGGTAACCCTTACTCTAACTCCAATTCTAATAATTCTTCTAATCCTTTCCTCTCATCTTATTCTACTCCATTGAAGAGCAAGGAACCTGGATCAAGTTCGTCCCAGCCAGCGAAGAAAGATGCAGTGCTCGAGGCCATCTTGATCAAGCTAAATGCTATGGAGACGTCCATGACTTTATTTTCGAAGGCACAAAAAGCCTTAGAACAACAATTCTTTAACAAGGCGATTGAAGCGCCAAGAGACCCAGGGAAGCTCCCAGCAAGGACAGAGAGCAACCCAAAAGGACAGATCATGGCAATAACGACGAGAAGTGGACTGAAAACTGCAGATCTAGTGCCTCGGTCGATGCAAGTGAAGAACACCTCGGTCCGGGTACAGACGAAGAACACTTCGGCCGAGATACCAACCGAGGTGGAGCCTCAGAAAGTGGAGGAGAAATCTGAAGTTTATGTTCCACCTCCTGCTTATAAACCACCACTTCCAATTCCCCAATCAATGGCCAGAGCACATCTAGACAAGCACTTTGGTAAGTTCCTTGACTTGATGAATAAATTTCATATTAACATCCCTTTCCTTGATGTTATTCTAGGGGTGCCCGCCTATGGGAAGTTCTTAAAAGAGATTCTATCAAGGAAGAGGAAGCTGGAAGACTTTGGTGAAGTAAGGATGACATCTAAATCCTCGGAGCTCATTCAAATCATGAAGGAGAAGATGCCACCCAAATTGAGAGATCCCGGCTCATTTTGCATTCCCATTCAAGTTGGGGATGTTACTTGTGAGGCATTGTGTGATCTAGGAGCTAGCGTGAGCATCATCCCGCTGGAGCTATGTGTGAAGATTGGAATTGGAGAGCCCAAGCCGGTGAAGATAAGATTATACATGGCGGACCGCTCCATTACCCATCCCATGGGCATTTTGGAGGATGTTCCGGTTAAGTTAGGTAAATTCTACTTACCTATAGACTTTATTGTGCTTGACATTCCCGCAGATTATCCCGTCCCTATCATTCTCGGGAGACCATTTCTAGCAACCTCGGGTTGCAATATGGATTGTAAGAACGCCAAGTTGCAATTTAACATTGGCGGAGATCAAGTGGAGTTTGCATTGCTTGCTGCAATGAAAGGAGAGCCGCTGGAGGATGATATCTTCAACATCTATGATGAAGAAGAATCAAGAGAATTGGTGAGCTCTATCCTTATTAATGATCCACTTGAAAGAGTTATTAGTTTTAGCTTAATTGAGGAAGGTATAGATGCTTCTTGTGATACAGATATACGGAGCTTAAAGGCACTGGAAGAAGATCCAGGAGTTAAGATTGAAAAGCTAATCCACGAGAAGAGAATCTCCAATTTCGTTCCCAGTTGCAGTACTTCGACCGAGGCACTCTCTGGACCAAGCGAGGTGTTCTTGACTGAAGAACATCTCGGTCACCCACTCTGGACCTCGACCGAGGTCGCAAGCGATATACCGTCAACTGAGAATAACAAACTTCCTACTCCCTTTTCTGAAACTCATTCACAGTTGGTGGAGCACTTTCTCCATCAAACATCTGATAATAAAGAACCTTGGTATGCTGATATTGTTAATTATCTTGTTTGCTAGGAAATACCGCCCGGATTGACGTACGCTCAAAGGAAGAAATTCTTTAAAGATGTACGCCACTACTATTGGGATGAACCTCTACTGTTTAAGAGAGGTCCGGACGGGCTGCTTAGAAGATGCATTCCGGAAGATGAAGTTACTAGTGTCATACGGCATTGCAACTCACTTCCTTGTAAGGTATTACGTTCCGGTTTCTTTTGGCCTACATTATTTAAGGATGTGCAAACGTTTGTTGGTTCTTGTGATGCATGTCAAAGAACATGGAACCTATCTAGGAGAAACGAGATGCCACTCAACAACATTCAAGAAGTTGAGATTTTTTATGTATGGGGAGTTGACTTCATGTGACCTTTCCCATCTTCAGGAGGAAACCTCTACATCCTCCTAGCTGTCGATTACGTCTCTAGATGGATGGAAGCCATTACCTCCCCCACTAATGATGCCAAGGTGGTTGTGAAGTTCTTTAATAGGACTATATTTCCACGTTTTGGGACTCCACGCATCATCATCAGTGATGGAGGGACACATTTCATCAACCGAAATTTTAAAGCACTTCTATCGAAGTATGGGGTAACCCACAAGGTAGCAACCCCTTATCACCCTCAAACTAGTGGACAAGTCGAGATCTTGAATAGAGAAATCAAAGCAATCTTGGAGAAGACCGTCTCTAGGACGAGGAAGGATTGGTCCATGAAGTTGGACGACGCTCTTTGGGCTTACAGGACCGCATTCAAGACTCCCATTGGTACCACCCCTTATAATTTGGTATATGGGAAGTCTTGCCATTTGCCCGTTGAGTTAGAACACAAGGCGTACTGGGCAATCAAATGGTTGAACTTCGACATCAAGGAAGCCGGTGAGAAACGGCTATTGGACATTAATGAGCTGGAGGAGCTGCGTTTGATCGCCTATGAGAATGCCAAAATCTACAAGGAAAGGACAAAGAAATGGCATGACAAGCGTATCATTCCTAAGGAGTTCAAAGAAAGAGATTTAGTTCTACTCTTCAACTCCCGCCTTCGCCTCTTTCCAGGTAATTTGAAATCTAGATGGACGGGACCTTACGTTGTGAAATATGTGTTCTCTTATGGTGCAGTTGAGATTTGGGGAGAAACAAGTGGAAGCTTCAAGGTCAATGGTCATAGACTTAAGAAATACCAACCGGAAGTCCAGGTTGAGGAGATTGTACCACTATATCTTGTCTAGGAACGTCGTACGGTCCAACTAGCGACCTTAAATCAAGCGCTTCTTGGGAGGCAACCCAAGGTATTGCTTTCTTTTCCCTTTTCTAGTCTAGCTTTAGATAGTTTGCTTTTGCTTTGCTTTGTTTTTGGCATCCTAGACAGAAAACAGGTACTTTCTAAGGAAGGAATACAACTCAGGAGCAACACTGGAAGGACAAAAGTTCGAGAAATTGAGAAGACAAAGATTGACTGAGACACATCTCCGTTGCAATCACAGCACCTCGACCAAGATGATTCTTGAGCAACCGAGGCGACTAGGGCTGACAATAATTCACCTCGGTCCAGACACCTCGGTCTAGTCGGGACCACCTCGACCGAGGTGACAACAGAATCGGCGAGGGGTATAAAAAGGGAACAGTTTTCCCCTCTTTCCCTCCCAACTTCTCTCTCGACCGCGGCGGACCATCACCTCGTTTCTCCGATTTTCGCTCGTTTTCGACGATTCTTGATTCCATTCTACAAGGAAAGAGTAGAGAATCAGTTTGCAAGTGAGAATCTGCAACAAGAACGCCTCAAATCGACTGAATCTCGGGTAAACATTCAAAATCCCTAATTTCTCTATTCTCGCAGATTTCGGAATTTTGTGGCTTTGGTTGCCATAGATCTCTGTTGAAAAAGGCTTAAGTACCCCTTAGGAACAATCTGTAGTGAAATTGGGAGAAAAGAATTGGAAATCTGAGAATTGAAATCGAACAACGATCTACCTCGGTGATCCATGAGCGTCACCAGGCTGATTATGACCGTATCTGTACGTGCCTAGTGATTGTGTCATGGTTTTTAGATATTTCTGCTTTTGACTGCCTTTATGTTGCTGATGATTTGAGGCGGATGGTCTCGATGGTAGGGCTGGAGCAGTTCATGGAGATCAGAGCTCCAGCCTACCTCGAGCCTACATTAGAGTTTGTGAGCTTTGTGACTCACCTGCCCGAGGAGAGGGCCATCAAGTACCGGTTGCTGAATCAGAAGTACTTAGTACCGATGGATCAGTGGAGAGACGTCTTCGGCTTCCCGACATCCACAGTTCCCGATTTCCCTTCTCGAGCCGTGGCTCGACAGTTTTGGTGATAGATAGCTCATGTAGTTGAGTATGTTGATAGGTGGAGACCTGGAGACTCCAGGGAGAGGATTATTTTCCACCTCGCTTTCAGACTTGCCCACCGGATATTCAGCGAGACACTTCTGGCGCGTACTGAGACGCCCGAGAAGGTTAGACAGGGGGAGCTTCTGAGCTTGTTTTGTATGGTGACCGGAGGAGTGCCTGATTTTGGTGCGATGCTAGCTGAGGATCTGCACCGGATCAAGGCTAAGGGGAAGGGAGACATTTGCTGTGGCGGCTTAGTGACTCACATAGCGTCAGTGATGGGGTTGGATTTGAGCGCTTGTACATTAGTGGCGGCTGCCAAGCCGCTAGGTCTGCAGGAGATGATCACCAGGAGGATTCTAGTTCCCCGTGGACTCACTACGCCATATGTGGCGATGCCTTGGGAGCAGACTACCCCTCAGGGTATTAGGTGGTCGTCTCAGTTCTCGGTCTACGACTCTCAGTACTGGTCCACTGCATGGATCCCTTACATTGAGGACGCTAGAGATGCATCAGCTCAGGTGCAGGAGGATCAGGATGAGGAGGACGATGTCGGTGCTACCATGGAGACAGGGACAAATACAGCCGGTCCTAGCGTGCCAGTTGTCGACTTGGATGACGAGGAGACAAAGGAGGATGCAGCTGCACCACCATCACGTCCTGCTAGGCGCAGAGTGATGACATGAATTATATACCATTATAATAATGCATATTGTAGAGGTTTACCTCGATTTTCTTTGCATTTAGAGAGAACTTGTGTACCTTTTATGTTTTATTCAATGATATTTCGGAAATAGAGGTCTACACGAGTTTTGGTTGAATTATAGGTAAATGGAGTGGATTCGGAAGCAAAAGTGGAGCAAGGAGCATCTAAGGTCATTAGGGAAGCTAAAGGAGTCTTAGAGGAATCACAAAGAGCAAAGGGGTTGCGAAAAAGAAGCATAAAGGGAGGAAGGAAACAAGCCAAGAGACGAGCATTCTCTGTTGAAGAAAATCGTGCTATTTACTACTAAATCGGACGATTTATTCCTCTAAAAATCGGACGGTTTAGTGTGTAAATCGACTAGTTCGATTTTCTTTATTTTCGGCCCAATGGTAAAGACGACTCAAAGCCCATCACTTTTAAGCTAGAGAAGTGTTTTGCCAAACGGCCCATTAGAAAAAAACTATAGGTTGGAACCCTAGGAACGAAAACGGGGAGGCCGCAACGGGAAATCTTTACACGTTAGAGAGAGATTGAAGATTCTTGGAGAAGGATTGAAGCAATATTGCCGAAAAGTCAATCTTGATCATATTTGTGAGATTTCTTTGTTCCATTGAGTTCTTTGTGGTTTTTGAACACGACATTGAGTTTATTGAGAGATATATTGATTAGTTTTGAGATTGGTTTACATATTTGAAGGTTATTGAGTTTTTATTCAAGATTCGGGTTTATTTGAATTATTTCACTCAATCTTAATTTTGATTTGATTTTGAAAATGGTTGGCCAAAACCATTGTGATTCTGGGGAGAATAGTTGAAGATTGAGGCTTAGATGATGATAGACTGAACTCATTCAAACATTTGGACCCTGAGAGTTTAGATTTTAGCTTTGCGGCAACAGGAAAATCGACCTGTTCTTGAATAAATCGTCCGATTTATTTACGAACAGCACGATTTAACCCCCTGACGATCTTTAATTGAATTAATCTTTAACCAAAGTTAATCCTTGCCTAAATCCCAACCTTGCTTAACCTTTTTAACCTCTAATTGAGTGTATGAAGAGACTTCAACCTTGATTCTACATTTAATAGATTAAAATTACAAGGTTTGGGTAATAGAGAGACTCAACATCCTTTATTAAGATTCTAAGTGTGCTTTCTATTCTTTACCTTGGAGAGTCATATCCTGGGGTTTAGGTAGTTAGTTTGAACATAATTCTTGTCTTTAGATCTTTCTATATTACAGCCTCAACAACCCTTATAGAGAGAACCTTTGGACTAGACAAATAGGTTTCGGAACTTCACCGTACGATACCTACCTTTGAACACATAATATTGGCAATATAAACTCTGTCTTTATATCCATTAGAAGTGTCTTGAATCGAAAGCCGCAGTCGGATACTTGAATCCTTGGAGTCATTTCCCCTTTATTAATCACAAAAGCTTTTGTATTTTGCTAGATAATTGAGTTTGAATTTATTCTCACCAAATCCCTGAGTTTGACTCTGGAATTTCTTACCTTGCTACAGCTGATCCGTACACTGCGGGTTCGCTTTGCTTTGAGTTCTAGATATAAATTTAAGACTTTGACGCACACACTTTTGAGCGAACACAGAGTCCGTTGACAACGGGATCCCGTAGCTCACCGACAGATTGACGAGCTGACGGATCAGATGATCGACTCTTACGCCGCCCTATCCTTGGACATGTTGGAGATGAGGGAGAGCCAGCACTACCAGCGCTAGATGATGGAGATCCAATTCCAGCATACTATGGGCTATCCATTTGACCCATCCCAGCATCCGTACATGCCATATCCACCACCACCACCAGCAGATCAGGAGTAGAGCTTGCAGGGATTTCTTTTATTTATTTATTATGCAACTCAGCTTATGTCCGGTGAGTACTTTATTTTCTAGACTTATATCGACCCATTGGGACAATGTGTCCCAAGTATGGGGTATTTGGATGTATTTATATGACTTATGTGTATGCTTGTATGACTCTACCGGATATTACTGTTTTATCTTGCTCTATGTGTTTATTTGAGATTACATGCATGCATACATGTTATTTGACTGAGAAAAACGTCAAAAACTGGTTCAGAAAAAAAAATTTTAATGACCTCGACCGAAGTGATTCTGACCAATCGAGGTGCAGCACCTTGGTTGACTTAGAACATCTCGACCGAGGCGGTTTAACTGAAAAAGTTTTTGAAATGATTTTGTGCTTCTTATTTGGATATGACCTTAGTAAAGATTTTGTTTGCAGACTGGTTTTGAAATATTTATATGTTTGAAAGGTTTTATAATATGTTTAAGTTGCTAAATGCTTTGTTTGAAATTTTGGCATGTTTAATACTTCGTTTTTATCCAAATTATGTTGAATTTGAAGGTTGACACCACGTGATAAGTTCTCTCACTTTCTTTCTGGGATGATTAAGGCAATTCATTCTCTTCTCTTCTTCTTCTTGATCATGCTTAGCCCCTCATATACATATTTGTCTCCCTTTATCTATCCGGGAATTTGGAAGCAAGCAAGTGAAAAGCGAGTGAAGGAAAAGTTGAGATGTTGGCTGGAAGTTAGAAAGAAACAAATAGGTTTGGGGAAGTCAATCATGATGATGAGTAACTCGGCACCATTCACATAGCCGGGTGTTTGTGTCTTGCCAAAGTCGGATTGAGCGATATTCCTAACGGGTCATGGTATGTGCATCAAGGGTTTGAGGCATCTCGAGAAATTGATGATTGCTGATTTCCTAGGCTTCGGTTATTGTGCACCTTTGTCCATGCATCCCAAAAAGTAAAAAAGTAAAATAAGCAAAGCTTATTGGTGGAAGATGTTGAAGATCAAAGCAAGTGAAGTGAAGATCATTTTCCCGGATTCTAGCACCACATTCCCTACATACATCCCACCATCACACGTTTCTTGACTTCTCTTTTGAAAGCCCTTGAGACCTCGAGCTTGTTGATTGACTTGGTGGTTTAAACTGGATTATACATGATTAATTTCGATAATTATGATTTATTATGCATTCTATGATTTTATGCAAAGATGAACAACTTTCCTATATTTATAAAATGTTTTGACCATGTTTTGATTTTAAAGACCATGAAGCATTCTCTTAGAGCAATCTATGATTGGAGCACACCACCAAAAATTTTTTGAAATACTTTCAGTGATCTTTATGACTTATAATTCATTCTATCTTGTACTTAAGAATTGGAACTTGCTTGGGGACAAGCAAGGGACAAGTATGGGTTAAGATGTTGATAACATGAATTATAGTCTATATTTTGGGACTTGTTTAGACATTTTATCTTCAATAATCTGCATGTTTGAATGTATATTATGTGATTATATTGCCATTTCATCTACCTTTGCGGGAATCGAGGTCTACACCAAGTTTCGTTGTAATCGTAGGTAAAATGACACATTTTGGATCGAAATGGAGCTAAGGAGAAAATGAGTCATTGGAGCTACATTTAGGAGCTTAAAAGAGGACCCAAGAAGCTTGGAATTAACAAAGAAGATTTACTTTGGACCAGATTTGAGAGATTTCACCTTCAGCAGAGATTCACCTCGGTCAGCTACAGTACCACCTCGACCGAGGTGATCTTGAGGAGCGCCCTGATCGAGGCGAACACCCTGACGCGGCGAGATATATTTTATTTGGATGAGATCTATTATTTTTGGAAGGAGAGATCTTATATTTTTGGGCTGGATTTCTGGAAGGAAGATCATATATTTGGGAGATCTATTTTAGAGTTATGGATATATTTTATTAGGATATTATTTTTTTAAGATATTATTATCTTTGGAAGATAATTCTCCTATAAAAGGGCCGGATTTTCCACAATTCAGCATCCCCGCTACATCATCGAATACTTGGAGATTGAAGAAGCTGTAGTTAAGAAGGATTTTTGGAAGTTTGAAGGAAGATTTAAGGAAGGAAGTTCAAAGCTTGTTATAGCTTTTGAGGGAATTTGTAAGACTTTCTTAGATTCCCTTTGGTTTGTTGTCTTGTTGGATTTGTGATCCAAGGAACGCTTATTTGTGTGATATTTGATCCGAAACTGAGTGTTAAGTGTTAGAGTTTGCCAAATCCTATTCTTATTACACCTTTCCTGGTTCAATGCAAGCCTAGGATGAGACTTACCCGGTAATTCCTTAGTTTGTTTATCCAAGATCATAAGTGTAGGTAATAAAGGTTTATCCGTTATTGGGGTTTGAGTGTGCCTTCATTCCATCTTTGTGAGTTAGCCTGAGACTTACCCGGTAAAGGTTGATTCTATTCCCTTAGTTGGTGTGTTGGTTTGAGATTATAAGGAAATGAATCTACTTTACTGTGGATTAGATGCTAATGAATTCAACCGCATCTCATCATGCAAAAGCGCAAAAGAAATATGGGACAAGCTTGTTGTCACTTACGAAGTAACAAGTCAAGTCAAGGAAACAAATATTAGCATCTTTCTCAGACAATACGAGCTGTTCAAGATGAATCCAAATGAACCAGTCAAAGAGATGTTCACTAGATTCACTGAGATTGTGAACAATCTAGACTCACTTGGAAAGACCTTCACAAATGAAGAAAAAGTGAGAAAGGTTCTAAGAAGCTTACCTAAAGCCAAGTGGGGACCAAAGATGACTGCTATTGAAGAAGCTCAAAATCTCAATACTCTTCATCTTGATGATTTACTTGGAAAACTCATCACACATGAAATGATTCTTGGTGAAGAAGATGGAGAACTCCCATCCAACTCCAAGAATTTGGCATTAAAATCCAGAAGAGATGAGTTACCTTCTGATGAAGAAAATAGTGATGATGATAATGAAGAAGATGTTCTCGCCATGATCTCTAAAGGTCTAGCAAGAATTCTCAAGATAAAGAAACAATCTACAACCGAGAATTTCCACGAGCATCAAAACCCCGAGGTAAGTTTCCTAACTCTAATAAGAAAACGAAAGTACTGACTTGCTTTGAATGTGGTGAAACAGATCATTTGGTGAAGGATTGTCCACAAAAGAAGAGGACCAACTTCAAGAAGAATGATCGAAATAAGAAAGTTGTGGTTGCTTCATGGAGTGATTCAGAATCGACAAATGAATCAGAAGATGAACAAGAATAAGCAAACTTGTGTCTTATGGCCGATCATGAAGATAACTCAAATATATACATCGACAATATGGTAAGTACAATTTTGTCTCAACCTGAGATTGACCTTAAACAATTCCTTAAGGATATTATCTTAAGTGATAAGGAACATAGAATAAGGATAAATTCTTTCAAAGAAAAGCTTCATGAACAAGATAAACAATTGAGTGAAATGTCTTTGGAGATTGAAAATCTTAACACAGAAAAGGAAGAACTTGATGACAATATCAAGGCCTTGGAATCAGAAAACTTGATTCTCAAGGATAACCTCTCTTCTCTACATCGAAACTATATCGTTCTAGAGAAAGAGAAAGTTGATCTGACTTTAATGTGTCAAGACCAGAAGGCATCACTCATTAAGTTTACTCGTTCAAAAGCTAATTTGGAAAGAATGATGGGTGAACAACAATCTTCACCTAACAAAAATGGTATAGGGTATCATAGGAGCTTTCCTAAAAAACCTACCACCACTTTTGTTACTGCCAAAGGAAGCATTCATATGCCTACCTGCTTCTATTGTTGTAAAAAGGGTCATGTTAAATTTACATGTCCTTATAGAAGAAATGATCCTTATATCATCAGAAACACCTATCCTTTATGTTTAAGGAAACAGGTCAAATAAATCTGGGTTCCTAAAGGTACTAGACCATCAAACATGATCGAACCTGAGTATGAACCAAAATATGTCATTTGGTCGACCCGGAAAGGTTGATGTTTCCTGTTTTGTAGGATATCACCAAGGTAAAGGAGCACAAATGGATATTAGATAGTGGTTGCTCAAGACACATGAGTGGAAAGAGTTCTTTATTCTCATATTTAAAGAAGCAAACATCTGAAACTATTACTCTTGGTGATAAAGGAAAGTGTGACATAATTGGCATTGGTAAAATTTGCTATGATTCATCCAACTTTATTGATGATGTTTATTTAGTTGATGGCTTGAAATATAATCTGCTAAGTATTTCTCAAATTTGTGATAAAGGCAATAAAGTCATGTTTGATTCAAAAAAATGTGAAGTTCAAGACATAAAGACGGGAGAAGTATTGCTTACTGCTCCTAGGTGTAATAATGTTTATTCATTGAGTACTAACCAAGTTGTAGGAACTAAGCTAAAATGTCTAAAGGCCTTGACTGATGATCCAAGGCTTTGACATAGAAGACTTGGCCACGTAAGCATGCACACCATGCAGAAGCTACTTACAAAAGATTTGGTACGTGGTTTGCCAAACCTAAACTTCAAGGTTAATGACCTATATAAAGCATGTACACAAGGTAAACAAACAAGAGGTTCATTCAAACCTAAGAAAGCTGTAAGTTCTTCTCGACCTATTGAACTTTTACATATGGATCTTTATGGACCTATGCGTGTCAAATCTCCCGGAGGTAAACAATACATCCTTGTTATAGTAGATGATTTCTCTCGTTTTACATGGATATCTTTTCTACGAGAAAAATCTGAAGCTTTATTTGAGTTTTCAAAATTGTGTAAGGAGTTACAAAGTTTGAAAAACCTAATAATCGTTTCTATAAGAAGTGATCATGGTAGAGAATTTGATCAACTAAAGTTCGATTTGTTTTGTGCATTGTATTTCTCATAACTTTTCAGCTCCTAGAACTCATCAACAAAATGGATTTGTGGAACGCAAGAACCGCACTCTTGAGGATATGTCTAGGACAATGCTTTTAGAAAATGATTTGCCAAAAAGTTTTTGGGCTGAAGCAGTGAACACTGCAAATTATATTCTAAATAGATGTTTAATTCGCCCTATTTTGAAAAAGACTCCTTATGAACTCTTTAAAGGAAGAAAACCAAATATTTCATACTTCAAACCTTTTGGATGTACTTGTTTTGTTCACAATAATGGAAAGGACAATCTTGGGAAATTTGATGCACGTAGTGATGAAGCTATATTCATTGGATATGCTTCAAATAGCAAAGCTTATCGAGTATATAACAAACATACCAAAGTTATTGAGGAAAGTATTCATATTATTTTTGATGAAAGCAATGATGGAACTTTGAGTGAGAGTTTTGCAGATTTAAATCTGAATCAAAGAGAAGATCACATTTCAGATGAAGAGGAAGATCCTAAAGGTCAAGACAAGAATATGCAAGAAAAGATTCAAGATACCAAAGAAAATCCTCAAGACCTTGAAACACACCTTTAAGACCTTGAAACACACCTTCAAGACCTTGAAACTGGAAACTGTGACAACAGAACTCCACTTCAAGGGCTTGAAACTCAACTTCAAGGCCTTGAGATTGAAACAACAGGTAATACACAAACGGTACCTGAATCGAGTCAGACATATACAGCTCAACCTTCTGGATCTACATCATTTGTCAAAAGAAGAAAAGTTCAACACTCCTCGTATCATCCACAAGAGAATGTGATCTCAGATCCAAATGCTGGTGTTCAAACTAGATCTAAAGTAAATAATCTTTGTGCCTTCTCCGCTTTTGTATCACTTGTCGAGCCAAAGAACTACATTCAAGCTATTCAAGAACCAGACTGGATCATTTCCATGCAAAATGAATTAAATGAATTTGAGAGGAACAAGGTATGGACTCTTACTTCAAGACCAAAGCATCAATCAGTTATTGGCACGAAATAGGTCTTTCGAAACAAATTGGATGAAAGTGGCAAAGTCATACGAAACAAAGCACGACTTGTAGCACAAGGCTATAACCAAGAAGAAGGTATTGATTATGAGGAGATTTTTGCTCCTGTTGCAGGTTAGAAGCCATACGTATGTTACTTGCATTTGCATCTTTCATGAGCATAGAAATTTTTCAAATGGATGTAAAATGTGATTTTCTAAACGGCTTCTTAGAAGAAGAAGTCTACGTTGCTCAACCTCCTGGTTTTGAAAATGATGAATTTACGGATCATGTTTTTAAATTAGATAAAGCTTTTTACGGTCTTAAGCAAGCTCCTCGAGCTTGGTATGAAATATTGTCTAAATATCTTCTTGAAAACAATTTCAAAAGAGGTTTGATTGATAAAACATTGTTTTATCAAAACTAGAGGCAACGACATTTTAGTAGTATAAATCTATGTTGATGATATATTATTCGGTGCTACTAATGATTCCCTTTGCAAGGAATTTTTAGATATTATTTGCAGGGAATTTGAGATGAGCTTAATGGGAGAGTTAAATTTCTTTCTTGGACTTCAAGTTACACAAGCAAAGAAAAGAATTTTCCTCAATCAAAGCAAGTATACTAAAGACTTGCTTAAAAAGTACAAAATGGATCAATCTAAGGTTGCAAAGACTCCTATGAGTTCAACACTTTCGCTAGATCATGACAAGAACGGCAAAAGTGTAGTACAAAAGGAGTATCGAGGTATGATCGGTTCATTGTTGTATCTAACTGCTAGTCGTCCTGACATTATATTTAGCGCGTGCATGTGTGCAAGATTTCAAGCTGATCCTAAAGAGTCACACTTGATAGCTGTGAAAAGAATTTTTCGGTATCTCAATGACACTAAGGATCTAGGGTTATGATACCCACGTCAAAGCTCGTTTCATCTTGCTGGCTATTCAGATGCAGACTTTACAGGTTATAAGGTTGATAGAAAATGTACCTCTGAATGTTGTCAATTCTTAGGGTCATCCCTAATCAGTTGGCACTCCAAGAAGCAAAATTCTGTTGCCCTATCCACAGCTGAAGCTGAATACATAGTTGTAGGAGCTTGTTGTGCTCAAATTCTTTGGATTGCTCAACAACTTCGTGACCTTGGCTTTGACTTGAGGGGTATTTCTATAAAATGTGATAATACTAGTGCTATTTCTATAACCAAAAATCACGTGCAGCATTCAAGGACTAAGCATATTGATGTAAGGCATCACTTCACACGTGATCATGTGGAGAAAGTTGATGTTTCGATTTCTTTTATCTCAACTAACTTGCAGCTTGCAGATATCTTTATCAAGCATCTTCCTGAGGAACAATTTAATTTTGTTAGATTGGAGCTTGGTATGTTGAACAAGGAAGCATTAACGTAGGGGGGGGGGGGTAAACGAGTTTTAATCATCCTACGCATACAACCCAATTGATGATTTCAAGGGCCTTGAAATAAAATTCAAGGGACCTTGAAACATAGTTAAAGGGTAAATTGACTTTACGGATCTTTTAAGAGTTAATATCTTTTAGATATTTTAATTCTTAAAATATTTTTAAACCTTTTATTTGACACAGTTTTGATTTTTGTTTTAAAAGCCTGGTTTTCTCAAAGATTTTGTCATATCCCTAATAAAAAGGACCAAATTTCTCATCTTTTTATCCTTTCACAAGAAACCCTATTTAAAAATTCTTTGATTTCTCTCTCAAACTTTCCTCATGGCACCCAGAAGCAAGAGATCTGCTCCTCCATCTTCCAACAAGAAAGTTGTTCAGAATTCTTCAATCGCTAAAGAAGAAAAACCTTCTGAAGATCTGGATACATCTCAGATTACTGGTCTTCCCTCATCATGGTTCATTATTTTTCAAGCTTCTGGATCTTGGCTTGATGGTTTTCACAATCGACCGCTCTGTATGTGTGATTTGGTGGATACTGACTTTTTCGATACCCTCAAGATACCCTGCATAGACAAGCTGAAGAGTTCGATTTTCTGGAAGGTTTTAAACCCTGGAGATTTTGCTTATCCACGGCTCACGAGACTATTCTATGTTAATCTCACCACAAAAGGGACAAAGGGTGTATTACTCTTGAATCTTCAATCAAAAGGTACTCCAATTTCACTCACTTCTTCTATTCTCAGTGAAATTTTAGGAATTCCTACAGATGTAGTATTCAACTATCCTTCAAGATCAGGGAGTGTTCGTATTGCTAAGGAGAATTTTCTGATTCCAAATTCAAACTCACGTCAACTCACTCATACTTCTCTGACTTTAGAAGCTAAAATAGTGTTCACCATACTAGTTTGATGTGTAGTTCCTTGTGCAAACTCAAGAGAGCTGTTGACTGATCAATCTCTGGAATTAGTTCATTTACTTATGTCTGATATGGCCATAGATGTGCCTAATCTGATTCTCAACCATATGCTGCATTCTGTTAACTCTAAGAGATCTATTCATTTGCCTTATGGAAATTTGCTGCCTAAGGTCTTTGATTATTACAGAATTGATACATCCTCTGAGGAAAGACAGTCTATTAACAACAAATTGATGAGAATTGCTTAGAACGTGTGGGGATTGAGAAAACTCTTGCAAGAACATGGATTTTAAAAGGAAAAGGATTTACTCAAAATCCAAATGAAGAAGTTAAATCCTCTCCTACTCCAGAAATCAGGTTAGAGGGTTGTGAAAATGAAATAGCTTGTCTCAATCGTGAATTGTCTGATTTTCAGTTTGACGCTAAAAGGAGAATGGATACAAATTTCGAGTTACTGGCTACCATCAATGCTAAAGTCAATGAGATGTATTTGATGAATGCTCTTACACTAACTACAATGGGAAGTATTTTGCCCATACTTAGAGATGTAGCTCAACATACTCAAGAGCATGTTGAGAATATGCTGATGAATTGCAAAAGGCGTGTCCAGAATAAATCAATTATGTACCCAACTCATGAAGAGCCAATGTTCTTGCCCAAAGTTGAGTATGAAGTTATTAAACAGAGAAGAGCTGAAGAAAAGAGAAGACGTTTGGCAGCTAAAATGGATGATTGGCGTTATAAGAAAACTTCATCCAAAGGAAAGAAGAAGTTTTATGAGGAATTTTAAAGTTGATTGGTCTTTTTCTCTATGGGTTGAAAATACATTTGCTTTTGGGTGTGTAATCGGATTTTAAGATTTCCTGGTTTGACTGCTTTTTCTCCCTTATTGAAAGACAAAGGGGGAGAAATATGATCCGACATTTTCGATATACTGCATTCTGCATTTTTAGTTTTGAGATTTTCATAAGCATTGTTAAACTAACAAATGCAAGTACGAGAATTTGTGTTGTCTTCCATTAAGGGGGAGATTGAAAACTCCACCTTGATTGAAATGGTTTACAGGTGTTGATGATGGAAGACTTCACACAAATATAGCAGTTGGATATACTAACAATGTACTTGATTATATTTCTAGATATTTGGTTGGTTTGAATTCAGTGCAGGTTGTATATCTACATGTCAAGGGCCTTGAAGTTGGATTCAAGAACAAGTTCAAAAGGACAAGATCAAAGGCCTTGGACTCTAAGCTGCACGGAACAAGGATTCAAATAAATTGAAGATCTTCGTTGAAGATTCTGTAACAAGAAGATCTCATCAACCAAGGATTTTGTCAACCGAAGGAAGATCGCAACCGAAGAATAGAGAATCTTTTCTAGAAGATTTTCTAAACAACAAAACGGCAAAAATTATCTTCTCTCTTATCCAACAGAAAGACGAGAAGATCAAGGAGTAAAAGACTCAACGTGTTCGTAGGGACTGAAGACTTGTAACGTCTACCTTACGATCTTCATGGAAAAGAAGATTGATCTTCAAACGGTTATCTCTACAACGGCTAGAAGATCTTTCCATAGAAGATATAAATGAAGATGATGGTCGAAGAAGAATGGACACAAGCTTACACCGGAAAACATCTTTGCATTCTCAAGCAACCTAATCATCTTCATTCATTGTTTTTTTTTCTCACATTCACGTAAAAGTTTTATCCCCTTAGAGAGAGAAAACACAAGAGCTCCATTGGTAGATCTAAAAAGTGTTATACTAGAGTGTGTTACTCTGCGAAGTAACTAGGCTATTATAGCTAGGTTAAGAGTTGGAGCTAGATCGTAGCATTGGCTACAAGTGAGAGAATAAGGGGATTTCTTCTAGTTTGTATCTAGGACTCTTTGAAGCTGATAATAGATAGTTAGATCCTACGGATATACCTTGGGATGGAGAGTAGGCTATTTAGTGCCGAACTTCGTAAACATATCCTCGTGTCAATCTTTTCAATTCCGCACCATATATACTTTACCGTGACTAACTTTGTTTTGCATGAGCAAGAAGTCAAGGCCCTTGAATTAGAGTTTCAAAGCCCTTGAATTCAAAGTTTCACTAGTAGCACAGATTGACATCAAGGCCTTGAAAGGAGTTTCAAGGCCTTGAGATTTGGTTTGCGAAAAGTTCCCATACTCTATTCAACCCCCCTTCTAGAGTATTATTTATCTTATTTATATTACCTACCGGTTCTTCAATAACCCTCCAAATAAAGCAACTTTGGAATATCATGGGTGAAATAGATAACTTATGGGTCCGAGTGCTCTCTAAGAAGTACATTAAAGGGACAAGCACCCTAGACTACATCCATAAACATCCTAGACTACGTCCAATACTTGAATTACTCCTTATGTTCCATTCCGAAAGAAATTTGAGTTTTGTTATTATGAAAATCTTCGGTTAAAAAACAACCTTTTTCCCTCAAGAGTGCGCGCCCCACGCGCCGTCTCCGTCCCCCATTCACCCAGCACGTCATGGCCAGGTCCAAGCGTTTCAAGAAGCTCTCCATCAATCTATCGGAACTCAACCGGCCAACCTCCAACCCATCCAAACCCTCGCCGTCGTCGCCCTCCCCGCTATCCCCCGCTAGCCCGTTTGAACCTATACCTGAAGAGCTGATCATGACCAACAATCGAAGGCTTGCCAACAACCCTCCCTAACCCTTATTCGCTCTCATCTGATGAATTTTCCCCACCGATCCCTGCGGCAACTTCCCCAAACCTTGTCTTACCATCACCCACTCACCTCCCCACCCTTTGTGGCGCTGAAGTTGATCATCTTCCAGAGACCCTCTCACCATCAGTGAACCTTTCGGTACCCCATCCCCTCCCTTCGCCTGTCTCTGTGGCGTCCCTTGGGACAAGCGACGACCTAGCACCGCCTCTTGAGGTCACCCTTCCACCTCCCTCTGCCCTAAAGTAGGCTACGCCAAAAGCATCTTTAGCCGACTTTTCATTCTCCTATAAGGATATTGTCTCGAGGAATGCATGCTGGAACCATGTCCCCCCACCTTTACTCTGGGTTTCGAGTTTGGGACCATTAACTTCTCCCATGAAGACGTTGCTGACAACACCAATAAATGGAACCTTTCCCTGATCGCGTTCCCTATTGACAGTCCCATTAGCTTCCAAAGAATGTCGGCATTCATTACCTCGTCTTGGAACTCCATCTCCCAGCTCAAGATTCTACGCAACGACAAGGGTGTCTTCATTTTCCACTTTGCTAATGAAGATGACCTTAACTCCATTCTCCTTCGTAGTGCATGGGCCACCAACGGGTCCACCACCTTGATCTTGAAGAGATGGTCCAAGGATCTTAGTCTTGACTACTCTTACTTGAGCTCCATACCAACCTGGGCCACTCTCCACGACCTTGATTTCCGTTTTTGGTCCCAACATATGCTAGCAAAAATTGGATTGGCACTCGGTACTCCGATTCTAACTGACTCATGTTCAGCTCACCAAGATCGCCCGGGGTTTGCCCGTGTCCTGGTGGACATTCATGCCTCTAAACCCCTCCTTAGAGGACCTAAAGGCATTACCATCACATAAAATTTCACATATGATTGGATCCTAGTACATTGCTCCAAATGCCTAATTTTTGGGCATAGTTGCATGGCTACAAAACCTCACTTCAAACCTTCTCTTAGCCGCAAAATGACCACAAGACACAACTCTTCAAGAGCCATGTCTAGCTCCAACTCTCTTCCCCTCCTTCCTACCCCCGATGACTCTTTTAAAATCTCAAAGTCTACTAACCCCATGCATACCTCTACCACCAACATCACCTACCAAAATACCCCCAACCCTCATACCACTATGGCAACCTCTGTTCCTTCCAATGCTTCTCTTCTTCCCCCACCTAACATTGTTCATCTTCCAACTATACCCACCCCCTCTACACCACCATCTTCACACCAAACCGATCTCACTCCCTCTCTATTGAACCTACCCTTACCTCATCTCCATTGGAAGACAATGTCATCATTTCTCTTCCCTCTACTCACTCAAGCAATAAGAGTTGCCTTGGGTCCATTTTAATCTTTCAATAAATATTAAAATGTGCTCTTGGAACATTATGGGACTCAATCACCCTAATAAACAAAAAGCACTTCAAGATCTTGTCAAGAAACACAAAATCGATCTCTTGGTCATCATTGAGACCAGACTCAAGTCCAACAAAGAAAAGCGTATTGCAAAGCACCTCCTACCCTCTTGGAACCAACTCTCGAACTCTTCCCTAGCTCATAACTACCGCCTTTGGATCTGGTGGAATCTAACCCGGCTTCATCTTACCACTACCATCATTACTGACCAGCTCTTCCATTGCCAGATATCCCAACCATCAAGCCACCACAAACCCTCTACTTATCTTGATTGCTCCTTCGTCTATGCACATAACACACCCGATAACTACATTGGCCTTTGGAGTACCATTTCCACCATTAATCTTCTCAACTCCACCACCCTTTAGGTCTTGCTTGGAGACTTTAATGTCACTCTCTCTCCTGATGAAAAATCTACCAACAATAATCCTTTCATCTCCCAAACCTCCTCTGAGCTCTCTACTTGCT
Organism: Fagopyrum esculentum; assembly: GCA_033239045.1. Classification (NCBI taxonomy): domain Eukaryota; kingdom Viridiplantae; phylum Streptophyta; class Magnoliopsida; order Caryophyllales; family Polygonaceae; genus Fagopyrum; species Fagopyrum esculentum. The sequence continues at coordinate 29,489,879 of BSUD01000007.1, forward strand.
TCGATCAAAACCAACTCTCTGATCATACCTACTCAGATTGTAAGTATACATGGAATAACAAGAAAATCGGCTCCAGAACTTGGTGTAAACTTGATAGAATCATGATAACACGATTTATAGCATAGTTTTAGGTGTACATTTAGATAGGATTCTCGCTCAATCGTGCATGATCTAGCACTAGTCCAAGACGTTTTGCACTCAAAACATGTATTTTGTCGAGATAGACGTCTACACGGATTTGTGTGCGTTTTGTAGGTATTTCGGGAAGTTTAGAGCTAAAACGATGCGTTAAAGGATCGTTCATTTAGATGACACGTCCTCGGACTCATTAGGACACAAGCAAAGGGCTAAGGAGGGCTCATGGAACCTTGCCAACACTAGCCATGCACCAAACCACAGCTCAGTGATCCAAGGCAAAATTTCTGCATAGAATCACGGTTCCCTGAAGAACCACGGCCGTGGAAATGACCGTGGATATTGCCAGATTCTCGTGACAGCTGTGCCACGACTCTCATGGCCAGCTCATGAAAGATTTGTTATAAAAGTGGTCCATCATGGGTTGTTTGAGGCAGCTGGGGTAGTTTGGGAGCAGCTCATCCATTATCCATTTCTTTCTAACAAATATATTCTCAAGAGAAGAAGAATTTTTCTAGGAAGGAAAGTGCTCAAGAGAAGAAGAAAGGTTCCATTAAAGAGGAGAGGAGAACACACACCATAACTTCTTGTATTTCGGGTTTTATTTCTAGAGATTTGTGAACCCTTGAACCTTCTTTTGGAAGGGTTGTAATTTGTTCTAATTCCATTTTCAGATTTGTTTGTTTTCGAAGTTCACTTGTTCATCTCTTTTCTTTCATTATCTTGCAATGGACGTTATGATTTTATGTTTGTTTGCTTTGATTTCCATTATGAATGTTGTAGGCTAAATTGATACGGTTCTAGGGTAATGAAGGGATGGCTATGGCTAGAACTATGATAGGACAGACTTAGAATCACCTTTGGATGACTTTTGCTTATGAACGTAGAAGCTGTTAGAAATCACGGGTAGTTCTTGAAGAACCAAGGCCGTGGATTCGGAAGAACAAACCGTGATTTTCCCTGGTTCGAAGGAATTTTTGCCTTAGACCTATAAAATGTTGAAATCCTAAGTGTTTGTTGAGTTTAACCTACCCTAGGGTGACTTAGTGTAGCGACTAAGAGTTAGGAAGAACTTACCCGGTAATCCTTGCCCTTAGAATCTAAAATAGCAAACCTTAGGTAGTGGTGAGCCTAATAAGCCGCCATTGGACTAGATGTGCTAGGATAGTTACTTAGGACTTCCCTTGTCCGAGACTTACCCGGTAAGGATAGGTTAGATCCCTAATTTACAATCCGGTTTGTGTAGAATTCCCATCCTTAGGATCTTAGAGACTTACCCGGTAATGAGATCTTAGGAGTGGATTAGTTGGATCATGAGACTTACCCGGTGATTGATCCCAAATTAGATACACCTAATCCCAACATATCATAGTTAATCCAAAGAATGAATAGATAACTTGAGTTCTATGCCATAACCGGAACTTCCAACCCCTAGAATCCGTCTTTTCCTTGATCATTATCTCGTTTGGTTGCCCATTTGTGTTTATTTTTAGTTAGTTGATTGTTCACCTTGCATGAATTGTGATCCTTGATCATCAAAAAACCCAACCAAAAACATTCGAGATTTTCGTTCTTTGTTTCTCCTCTTTTCTAACCCTAGACCTTCACTAAACTTAATCACAAAACCGAATCGATTTCACCTTAGTTCTTGTGTTCGACCTCGGAGTACTATCCATACTACAAACGTCCCGTACACTGCGGGTGCGCTAGAAGTTAGGATAATTATAACGAGTATAAATTTAAGGCTTATTGCGTGCACACTTTTTAGCGTAACAAGTTTTTGGCGCCGTTGCCGGGGACTAGGTCTAGATTGAGTCTATTTTGTGATTGTTTCTAGTGTAGATCTTTCTTGTTGCTTTTGATCTCTTTTTGTTTGTGTCTTTGCTTTTCAGGACATCTATTTCTCTTTAGGTGTATGCGAAGATCTCGTGGCAAGGATTTAGCTCCATTCGATCCCGAACCGGAGAAAACCCTTCGATCTAGATCCAAGAACATCCGAAAGGAGAAAGAGATGGCCGGTAGAAATCTTCAAGCTGAGTTGGATGAAGCCTTAGAGCAAATAAGGCTAAGAGATGAGCTCTTGGAGGAAAAGGAGACTTGCCAATGAGAGGCAAGAGGATACAAGGAGAGAGATTGAGGAGATTAGGCAAGCCCTTGTTCAAGGAGAGCTTAATCGCCGACAACCTCCACCTCCTCCACCACAACCACAGCCGGCGGCCAATGTTAGGGTCGTTCCCATTGGTATTGAGGAGCCACAAACCCTAGGGAGACGTATGGATCCGGCACAAAGAGCACACCGACCGGGTGTGAATCTAGGAGATCCCGCAACCCACAACTATGAGCTCCGCCCTCAAGTTCTTCAAATGATCCGGCATAATCAATTTGGAGGGATGGAAGGAGAGTCTCCTCACCAACATTTGATGAACTATGAGATTTTGATGGAGACTCTTAGACCACCAAGATTGGAGAGCAACAACCATAAGCTAAGGGCCTTTTCCTTCTCTCTTAAGGACAAGGCCTTGGCTTGGTATCAATCTATTCCACAAGGGCGAGTTGGTACTTGGGAGGAGATGACAACCGAGTTCTTGACCAAGTTCTTCCCACCTTCCAAGACCACCGAATTAAGAGGGAAGATCAATGCCTTTGTGATGAGGGATAGAGAAAGTTTGTTCAAGTCTTGGGAGAGATTCAAAGACCTTCTCCTAGATTGTCCGCACCATGGCATACCAAAGATTGAGCTATTAGAGATCTATTTCAAAGGGCTTGATGAAGATAGCCAATTCAAGCTTCAATCTCTTTCCGGTGGGACATTTATGGAGAAACATGTAGATGATACTTGGGAGTTTGTGGAGAAGCAAGCTCTAGTGATTGAAAAGTACTCTCATAGGAAGAGTGAAGGAAGAAAGGCGGGAGCATATGAGGTGAGTGAGGTCACCATGAGCAATTTCAAGCTTGACGCCATCAACAATGAGTTGAAATCCTTGAGGGAGTTGTGTACTACCACCTTGAAGAGCCAAGCAACTCCTCAAGCACCTCCACAAGCTAACTTGTCTTCCAAGGAGGAAGATGTGAATTATATGGGAAGGGGCAACTTCAACAATTACCAAGGCCCAAGAAATTTCAACAACAACCGGCAATTCAACAATTACCGGCCGAACCACAACCATCCCGGATTTTCTTACTCTAATCCGGATGGAGCCTTGAACCCTCCCGCCTCCACAAGCACAACTCCACCACAAAGAGTTTCACAAGAACCTCCACCCGGTTTTACTCAACCTTCAAAGGATAGGACCGAAGTCATGTTTGAACAATTGCTAGGAAGATTGAGTGGACTTGAGAGCACCGTGACTTCAATCTCTAAGGCTCAAAAGGTCTTGGAAGCACAAGTCTTTCAAAAGGCGGGTGAAGCACATAGGGATCCGGGGAAGCTTCCCGGAAGAACCGAAGACAACCCAAGAGGCCAAGTGTTGGCTATCACAACAAGGAGTGGGTTGAGTATGAAGGATCCTTTGCCCAAGGACCAAGCTAAGGGAAAGCAAGTAGTGGTAAAAGAGGGAAGAAAGCAAGATGATGGAGGCAAGAGCAAGGATGTAGAGCCAACCTATGTGGCACCGCCTCCATACAAGCCACCACTACCATTCCCACAATCAAGAGCGAGAGCTCGTTTGGACAATCACTTTGGTAAGTTCCTTGAACTAATGTCCAAGTTACATATTAACATTCCGTTCATGGATGCCATCTTAGGAATGCCGGCGTATGGCAAGTTTTTGAAAGAAATACTCTCCAACAAAAGGAAGTTGGAGGAGTATGGGGAGATAAGGATGACCAAGAGATCCTCGGAGTTGATCCAAACGATGAAGGAAGAAATGCCTCCCAAGCTAAGAGATCCGGGCTCTTTTTGTGTTCCAATTGGAGTAGGAGACGTGAAGTACGAAGCCCTTTGTGATCTTGGGGCAAGTGTAAGCATCATACCGCTTGCACTTAGCAACAAGGTCGGGCTAGGAGAGCCAAAGCCGGTCAAGATGACCCTCTATATGGCGGACCGCTCTATTACTCACCCGGTTGGGATTCTAGAGGACATCCCGGTGCAGCTAGGAGGATTCTACGTGCCTATCGATTTTGTAGTGTTGGACATTCCGGCGGATTATCCGGTTCCTATCATCTTAGGAAGGCCTTTCCTAGCCACTTCCGGATGCTTAGTGGATTGCAAGAACGGGACTCTCTCCTTCAACATCGGGGAAGAGAACATCAAGTTCAAGCTGTCCACAATGATGAAAGGGCCAACCCTTGATGAAGATATCTTTAACATAGTCGAGCAAGAGGAATCTAGAGAAGTTGTGAGCTCAATCTTGATCAAAGATCCTTTGGAAAAGGTTCTTACCTTAAGCATGATGGAAGAAGATGATGAGGAGGCTTGCAATGAAGAAATCAAAGCCTTGGAAGCCTTGGAAGAGGAGCCTAGAATTGGATTTGAAAGCCACGAAGAAGTATTGAACAGCTGCAAGTTCCACGGTCGAGATTTACAAACCACGGCTGTCAAACTTTCTGGACAACTCCGAGAAGCAAACTTGGCAAAAACCACGGTCGTGGAAAATGAGCAACCCGTGTTTCCAACCATGGTTTTCCCTGAATCAGCTCTTGATGATGATCAAACTTCTAGGGGCCATGGGGAGTCTTCATTTGCTTTGGACTCATCTCATCCAACCTTATTTGGATCATCTTCAACCGATAAAGGTCCTCCCTCACTTGAACTTAAACCCCTCCCCTCTCATTAAAGTATGCATTTCTTGGTGAAAATTCTACATATCCTGTGATTGTTAATGCATGTTTGAGTGATGATGAACTTGCTAGATTGCTGCATGAACTAAGATTGCATAGGAAAGCCATTGGTTATACTATTGATGATTTGGTTGGCATTAAGCCATCTTTGTGCATGCATAAGATAATGATGGAAGATAACCACAAGCCCTCTATTGAACATCAAAGGAGATTGAATCCTATAATGAAAGAGGTGGTCAAAAAGGAAATCATTAAGTTGCTAGATGCGGGAATTATCTACCCTATCTCGGATAGTAAGTGGGTTAGCCCCGTTCATGTAGTACCTAAGAAGGGTGGAATGACGGTAGTAACTAATGAGAACAATGAACTAATACCGACTAGGACGTTTACGGGGTGGAGGATGTGCATTGATTATAGGAAATTGAACATGGCCTCTAGGAAAGACCACTTTCCCCTCCCCTTCATTGACCAAATGCTAGAAAGGTTAGCTCAACACTCTCACTTTTGCTATCTAGATGGGTATAGTGGATTCTTCCAAATCCCTATCCACCCTGATGACCAAGAGAAAACAACTTTCACGTGTCCATGGGTCACCTTTGCATATAGGAGGATGCCATTTGGGTTGTGTAATGCACCCGCCACCTTTCAAAGGTGCATGATGGCCATCTTTTCGGAATACATAGAAAATATCATGGAAGTGTTCATGGATGATTTCTCTGTTTATGGTTCTTCTTTCGATAATTGCTTGGCTAACTTGTCATTAGTGTTGTAAAGATGTGAGGAGACAAATCTTGTCTTAAATTGGGAAAAATGCCACTTCATGGTAAGTGAAGGGATTGTGTTAGGACACTTGGTGTCTAACCGTGGCATTGAGGTTGATAAAGCTAAAATTGAAACGATAGAGAAGTTTCCGCCACCTACCTCGGTGAAGGGGGTAAGGAGTTTCTTAGGGCATGCCGGTTTTTACCGGAGGTTCATTCAAGATTTCTCTAAAATTTCTAAGCCTCTCACTAACCTACTAATGAAAGATGTTGATTTTGTCTTTTCCAAGGATTGTCTTGAAGCGTTTTGCAGGTTGAAGAACGCCTTGATCTCCGCACCTATCATGCAACCTCCGGATTGGGGTCTACCATTTGAAATCATGTGCGATGCAAGTGATGTGGCCGTTGGGGCCGTTTTAGGGCAAAGGAAAGAAGGGCGCACTCATGCTATTTACTATGCTAGCAAGACGCTAGATGATGCCCAACTCAACTATGCTACCACCGAGAAGGAGTTGTTGGCGGTGGTATATGCATTTGAGAAGTTCCGCTCGTACCTTGTTGGAGCGAAGGTCATAGTTTATACGGATCATGCGGCGATCCGTTATCTACTTACAAAGAAGGATGCCAAACCAAGGTTGATTCGGTGGATCCTTCTTCTTCAAGAGTTTGATTTGGAGATACGAGATAAGAAGGGATCCAAGAACTCCGTGGAGGATCACCTTAGTAGACTCCCACTATTGGAGCTTGGGAAAGACAACATCCCGATAGATGATTCATTCCGGGATGAACAATTGCAAATGGTAGAGGAATGCTTGTTCCAAGTGGCTAGAGGAAGTGAGCCATGGTACGCCGACATCGTGAACTACTTGGTGTGTGAGGAAGTGCCTCCCGGACTTACATATGCACAAAGGAAGAAGTTCTTCAACGATGTAAGGCATTACTATTGGAGTGAGCCACTTCTATTCAAGAGAGGCCCGGATGGGGTGCTTAGAAGATGCATACCGGAAGATGAAATGGAGAGTGTGATCCGGCATTGTCACTCCTTACCATGTGGAGGCCATGCTAGCTCACACAAAACATGTGCAAAGGTATTGTAATCCGGTTTTTATTGGCCTAACTTGTTTAGAGATGTCCAAGGTTTTGTAGCGGCATGTGATGCTTGCCAAAGGACGGGAAACATCTCAAGGAGGAATGAAATGCCCTTGAACAACATCCAAGAAGTTGAAATTTTTGATGTGTGGGGTGTAGACTTCATGGGACCATTCCCTTCTTCATGTGGAAATCTCTACATCCTATTGGTGGTGGACTATGTGTCAAGATGGGTGGAGGCAATTGCCTCTCCTACAAATGATGCCAAGGTGGTGGTGCGGTTCTTCAACCGAGTGATCTTCCCTAGGTTTGGAACACCAAGGGTGATCATTAGTGATGGAGGGAAGCACTTCACAAATAGGAATTTTGGGGCACTTTTGGCCAAGTATGGGGTGACTCATAAGGTGGCAACACCCTACCATCCCCAAACTAGTGGTCAAGTGGAGATCTCCAACCGAGAGATCAAGGCCATCCTCGAGAAGACGGTGTCTAGGACAAGGAAGGATTGGGCTATGAAGCTCAATGACGCACTATGGGCATATAGAACCGCCTTCAAGACACCAATTGGAACCACCCCCTACAAGTTGGTCTATGGCAAATCTTGCCATCTTCCGGTGGAAATGGAGCATAGAGCTTATTGGGCCATTAAGTGGCTAAATTTTGACCTCAAGGAAGCGGGAGAGAAGAGGTTGCTCGATATCAATGCTCTTGAAGAGCTCCGGTTGGAAGCCTATGAGAATGCCCGGATCTACAAGGAGAGAACCAAAAAGTGGCACGACAAGAGGATCATTCCAAAGGAGTTGAGTGAAGGAGATCTTGTCCTTCTCTTCAACTCAAGGCTAAGACTCTTTCCCGGAAAGCTCAAATCAAGATGGACCGGGCCATATGTGGTGAAAAAGATCTTTCCCCATGGAGCTATTGAAATAGGAGGGGAGCATTGTGGAAATTTCAAAGTGAATGGGCATCGCTTGAAGAAGTATATTCCGGGAGCCCCGATAGACATGATTGCCCCGCTTCACCTTGAATAGACGCTCCCGAAGTTTGGTCAAGCTAGTGACCTTAAAGAAGCGCTTGGTGGGAGGCAACCCATTGGTAACATTTTTCATTTTTCATTTTTGCTTAGATTTTTCTGTTTTTGTGTGCTTTGTGTGTTTCGTGTTTCGTGTGTGTGCTAGAAGCATTTGTGGCATTGGAAGCCTTTCTTGACATGTGAATGATGATGATGAACCCCTCACCAATTATGGGTGGAGCGGACGCAGAACTTGGACGGCTAGCGGTGCCTAGCGCGGGTTCCGAAGCTTTGAAGGAATGCTTAGAGCTCTCTACCATGGTTGATAGGATCATCCAACATCGATTCACTTGAACAATCCCGAATACCATAGCGAACACTTTTACATTGTGAGAACCTTCTTTCACTCTCTTTACTTGTATACCACATTGGGGACAATGTGTTTCTAAGTATGGGGTGGGGTTTGCATGATCCTTTGCATGATGAGCATCTAGGATAGGTTAATACTTGCACATGTCTTGCATTGTACATACTTAAATCGAAAATCCCATAAAAATCAGAAAATTTAAAATTTTTTTGTGCTTTCTAGGCTTGGATATGATCCTAATGATGAAACTTGTCTTGTGCTTGGCTATGGATGACCTTATGTGTTGAATTGATAAATGCGTATGTGGACTTGAACTACTTCTCTTGAATTCTATGAATGACTTGTGATCATGATGATTGCCTAAAATGAATTGAGTATTGAAAGTCAAAATTACATGATAGTTCTTGCATACCATCTAGGAATGAATAAGGCATTTCATCTCTTTCTACTTCTCATCTTGACCATGATTGCTTGAACACCTCAATTGATATAAATTCGACCTCCTTTAAACCCATCCGGGAATAGGAGCATGCTAGTGTGTTGAAATGTGTGAAAAGCAAATGCGGGGTGAAGATGTAATGAAAAGAATGTCGTGAATGAAATGCTGAAGTTATTGAGGAAGTGTAGCCAAAATATAGGTTTGGGGGCGTTGGTTTAAATGACAAGTAACTCGGTACACTTCACATAATCGGGTGTTGGTGCCTTGCCAAAGTCAAATGAACCAATAGCCCTAACGAGCTTTGGTATGTGTGCCCGGTGTGGATGCACCTCGAAAAAGAGAAAAAGCCCGAGGATGGCTAATCACCGAGGTTTCGGCTATTGTACACCAATGCCATTGTCTCAAAAACGAGTTAAAGAAAAAGAAAAGAAAGCAAGATAGAGAAAAATATACACTTGGGGGAAGTTGATCGAGGACAAGGAAGTGAAGTTAGTTCTATTCCCGGATTAGCATCACATAACCTAGAGAATCCCCCGACCGATTGCAACGTTTCTTAGCCTTTTATGTCACAAGCCCTTATGACCTACTTGCATGTTTGTAAGGCTTAGTAATCTAGATTGGATAGACTCTTGATATTCTTGACCTCTTCATTCTCATATCTCATGCATGCTTTTGAGTTAAGTACAATTGTCTTTCCATGCCCTTATTGTTTGATACATAATTGCTTATCAAGTTGCCATTGATCATGACTATAAAGGTGATCCAATAGTAGAAGCACAAAACCCAAAAAGATTTTTTTTGCCATTTTTCTGCATACATAAATCATGTCATCTCTTAGTCTATGGTTGGGAATTTGCTCGGGGACGAGCAAACCTTAAGTATGGGGTATTTTGATAACACGATTTATAGCATAGTTTTAGGTGTACATTTAGATAGGATTCTCGCTCAATCATGCATGATCTAGCACTAGTCCAAGACGTTTTGCACTCAAAACATGTATTTTGTCGAGATAGACGTCTACACGGATTTGTGTGCGTTTTGTAGGTATTTCGGGAAGTTTAGAGCTAAAACGATGCGTTAAAGGATCGTTCATTTAGATGACACGTCCTCGGACTCATTAGGACACAAGCAAAGGGCTAAGGAGGGCTCATGGAACCTTGCCAACACTAGCCATGCACCAAACCACAGCTCAGTGATCCAAGGCGAAGTTTCTGCATAGAATCACGGTTCCCTGAAGAACCACGGCCGTGGAAATGACCGTGGATTTTGCCAGATTCTCGTGACAGCTGTGCCACGACTCTCATGGCCAGCTCATGAAAGATTTGTTATAAAAGTGGTCCATCATGGGTTGTTTGAGGCAGCTGGGGTAGTTTGGGAGCAGCTCATCCATTATCCATTTCTTTCTAACAAATATATTCTCAAGAGAAGAAGAATTTTTCTAGGAAGGAAAGTGCTCAAGAGAAGAAGAAAGGTTCCATTGAAGAGGAGAGGAGAACACACACCATAACTTCTTGTATTTCGGGTTTTATTTCTAGAGATTTGTGAACCCTTGAACCTTCTTTTGGAAGGGTTGTAAGTTGTTCTAATTCCATTTGCAGATTTGTTTGTTTTCGAAGTTCACTTGTTCATCTCTTTTCTTTCATTATCTTGCAATGGACGTTATGATTTTATGTTTGTTTGCTTTGATTTCCATTATGAATGTTGTAGGCTAAATTGATACGGTTCTAGGGTAAGGAAGGGATGGCTATGGCTAGAACTATGATAGGACAGACTTAGAATCACCTTTGGATGACTTTTGCTTATGAACGTAGAAGCTGTTAGAAATCACGGGTAGTTCTTGAAGAACCACGGCCGTGGATTCGGAAGAACAAACCGTGATTTTCCCTGGTTCGAAGGAATTTTTGCCTTAGACCTATAAAATGTTGAAATCCTAAGTGTTTGTTGAGTTTAACCTACCCTAGGGTGACTTAGTGTAGCGACTAAGAGTTAGGAAGAACTTACCCGGTAATCCTTGCCCTTAGAATCTAAAATAGCAAACCTTAGGTAGTGGTGAGCCTAATAAGCCGCCATTGGACTAGATGTGCTAGGATAGTTACTTAGGACTTCCCTTGTCCGAGACTTACCCGGTAAGGATAGGTTAGATCCCTAATTTACAATCCGGTTTGTGTAGAATTCCCATCCTTAGGATCTTAGAGACTTACCCGGTAATGAGATCTTAGGAGTGGATTAGTTAGATCATGAGACTTACCCGGTGATTGATCCCAAATTAGATACACCTAATCCCAACATATCATAGTTAATCCAAAGAATGAATAGATAACTTGAGTTCTATGCCATAACCGGAACTTCCAACCCCTAGAATCCGTCTTTTCCTTGATCATTATCTCGTTTGGTTGCCCATTTGTGTTTATTTTTAGTTAGTTGATTGTTCACCTTGCATGAATTGTGATCCTTGATCATCAAAAAACCCAACCAAAAACATTTGAGATTTTCGTTCTTTGTTTCTCCTCTTTTCTAACCCTAGACCTTCACTAAACTTAATCACAAAACCGAATCGATTTCACCTTAGTCCTTGTGTTCGACCTCGGAGTACTATCCATACTACAAACGTCCCGTACACTGCGGGTGCGCTAGAAGTTAGGATAATTATAACGAGTATAAATTTAAGGCTTATTGCGTGCACACTTTTTAGCGTAACAAATCATCACAAACTCTTCTTGGACCTCCTTTTTTCCCAACTCGCTTGCTCACTTTGATCACCCCTATGTTTCCGATCACTCTCCGGCCATGCTCACACTTGATCACACTGAAGCAAATCAACATCAACCTTTTAGGTTCAATAATGCATGGGCCATGCATGAAAACTTCTTGTCTTGCATAACCGATGCATGGAATCTCAACATCCAGGGGAACCCCATGTACAAGCTTACCAAGAAGCTCAAACTTGTCAAGCCAAAACTTAAGAACTTCCCTAACAATAAGCTCGAAGAGATACATAAGTCCATCCAAGACCATAGAAAGTTGCTTTATGATACCCGGGAGGCTCTTTAGGATAACCCAACATCAATCACACTTACTCTTGGAGCCATATCATCGAAATCAAAGATGAGCTTCCATCTCCTACCAACGACAGCAAATACATTGATGCAATTACAAACTCAAATGGCCCCTTATCTTCAAAGAAAGCATACTCCATCTTCAGTCCCTTCTACTGTTCCGGTATGCAAAGCAATCTGGTATGACATTAATATTCCTAAGTGCAGTTGCATTGCTTGGATCGCAAACCTCAGAAGACTCCCTACCCTTACCAAGTTGTTGGAATAGAACTTGATCAACAATGACACCTATAAACTGTGCAACTCTATGCAAGAGGACGATGATCACCTTTGGACAAGATGCAGCTACATCTCGCTTGTCCTTGATATCATTTCCCGATGGACTAGAACCCCCTATCCGGCACCTTACCTCCATAACATGTGGAATTGGCTCAGAACTCAACCCAAACCCAATCGTAGTCTCATGGATAGCACTCGCATCTCTTCGATCACTATATTCATCTATTTCACCTAGAAGGCCAAAAATAACCTCATCTATAACAACACCTACGCCAGGGCCATTGATTGTGTTGGTGATGCCATCCGTGCTATCAAAAAATGCACATTGCTCACCATTGGAAGGATAGGTCGAGCGACTCCCTTACTTCGGCTAGATTGATTGGAATCCGTCTTGTCTAGCACCTTAGCTTCCTTGCCCTTATTTTTGTTTTGTCATTTGTGCTAAGCTTCGATCTATTCATGTAAATCCTCCCCCTTCTATCAATACAAATAATTTCTTTTTTTAAAAAAAGAACTAGTTACCCTTGAATTTTTTTTTGAAAAAAGAGACTCAAGTGACAAGTTAGGGTTGTAAAGACAATTGAATTTGGATAGCTAATTAGGTCACTAAAGAGCCATTGTACAACCTTGTTGAACCTCAATGCCCTACTGGCCGTTGTCTTAGAGTATAGTATGTGAGTTCTCCACACAAGAAAAAACATATGAAATATGAAAAAATATAAAAAATCCACTCTTCAAAACCTAATGGATGATGCTTTTTGTTAGCAACTTTCCATTCCGTCAAAATCCCTAGTTCCAATATCTCATCCAAACTCTATTAAATCATGGAAAAACATGGTTGATTTTCCACTATCTCTATTGTCGACATTGTCTACTTAGAAAATGGATGACAAAATACGACCACTCTTGGATTTGGAAAGTAGACATTGCCCCTAAATTTAAATTTGGGAAATTCCGGTTGGTACCCCTGTGGTATGGGGTATTCCGGATTTTGCCCATTACTTTTTCATAGTTTGGTTGATACCCCTCAGTTTTCACTTTTTTCCGGAAATTGCCCACCCGTTAAATAGAAGGTTAAACTTAACGTTTTCCATTATAAATGTAAAAGGAAAAGGAATAAAAAATGAAACAGAAAGAAAATTAAAAAGAAAATCGAAAAAAAATGAAACGTATCTCTCCCATCTGTTGTTCGAAATTCTTGTCGATGGTTCCTCTTTCGAACGATAGTTGAAGTTCTCGCTAGAATCTCCTCTCTCGAACGAACAAGGTGGCAAACGAAGACGATCCTTCTACTCCATATCCCGGTTTGAACCCCGATTTTCTATTTCTTCGAAATTTTTCTTTGTAATTGCGATTAGGGTTTATCGCATTAGGTATGGAGTTAGGTGTGAAATTATATAGTGAGTTGTTTGCGATTAAGGTAGTTGGGTTAAACTCATTTTTGTTTGGTTGATTAGACTAATTGATTGAGTTTAGGTTGATGCCCAACTACACTCAATTTTTGTCTCGAGTATGACTTTTTTTTATTTGTCTTGAATATTGTCATTTTACTTAGATTTCTACAACTTCAAGTACTCAGATTTCTGTCTGTTTCTTCCCAGTTTGTTGTTTATTTCAAGTACTCAGATTTTTGTCTATTTCATTCCAGTTTGTTGTTTGTTTCAAGTATTTAGATTTCTACAGCTTCAAGTACTCAGATTTTTGTCTATTTTATTCCAGTTTGTTTTTTGTTTCAAGTACTCAGATTTCTATAGCTTCAAGTACTCAAATTTTTGTCTATTTCATTCCAGTTTGTTGTTTGTTTCAAGTATTCAGATTTCTACAGCTTCAAGTACTCAGATTTCTGTCTGTTTTATTCCAGTTTGTTTTTTGTTTCAAGTACTCGGTAAACTTTCATGAGATAAGAACTGGAGTACCTTTAGAATCTTATGTATCAAGTTGGTTCTCTGTGCAAATGTATCATATGACATATTCGGTAAACTTTCATCATGTACCTGACGAAGAACAATGGCCAACTAATGATCTTCCAAACATAATTCCCCCAACAATGAAGAGAGGAGTAGGTAGGCCACTAAGAAACAGAAGGCGCAAACATGGTGAAAAACAAAAGGGAAAGAGGTCAGGTATTGTTCGTTGTAGTAAGTGTCAAGTATGTATATCACTTGTTGACATATTTTATATATTTTAACTACTTTGATTTGAGATTTATATGTTTTCTTATTCAATTTCTACATAATACAAGATATTTAGACATAATGCTAAGGCATGTAAAGGTGGGTTGACTGCGAGAGAGCTTCGAGAGCAACAAGATCAAGGGCAACAAGGAGTCCGAGTTGAACAAAGGAAAAGAACTTATCGTAAAAGGAAAGCACAATCACCCGACGAAGCCACATATGACATGTTGGGATCGGCTTCATGGAACATTGGAAGTCAACATGACCTTAAAAGCTAAAGCAATTCAATAGATAAGAACTTAAAGTTGGAAGTCAACGTGTTAGGATCGGCTCCTTTGAAGCTAGTTTTTCTTAGGCTTTTGGAAACTTTTTGTTGACAGAAAAAAGTCAGTTTTGGCAAAATTTATGTTGTTGGAACAACTGTCTGTAATGCAGTTGTCTGTAATGCATGAACTGTCTGTTTAGGAAAACATTCTGTTGTTTTGGAAAACTGGTCTATTTTGTTGCTGAATATGGGAAGCATGGTTGTTAACTAACAGAGAAAGCATAAAATTTATGTTGTTAGTCATGAACTGTCTGTATATGACTACATAAAATTTTGCTAATTTTTTGCTAAGAAAAATCATGTCCTTAGTTCACATTATCAATGAAAAAGCAGTTCAGATTATTTTCTTGTAATGATGTCAACATAGAATTCTACTGAGTTTTAGTCATGAACTGTGTGTTAGTCATGAACTGTTTGTTATTCATGAACTGTCTATTTTGAAAAATTGGTCAATGTACTGTTAAATGGAATTCTACTGAGTTTTAAATGATGGCATATATAATATGGGTGGGAGTGGCAATGATGAAAGAAATAGGAGGGGTTGTGGGATTCATGAATCCATCAACGTGTCTTCTGTACACAATGGTCTATACAAAAATTGACCACACTTTCTAAAATATATTATATCTTATCATGTCATCCATAAATAAATACTGCTTTTTAATAACATATTTAGCTTATAGGTACCAATAATTATTACAACTTTCAAAATAAAAGTATAGGGACATAATTTGGTGGAATAGCTCCTTTTAATTGAGTAGGAAGATAAAATCCATAATTTATCTCATAATTTGGTGGAATATCTAATGCAGCAACTTTCCTATCAATTCTATAAATTGTCTATGAGATATGTCTATGAAAACGGCCCCCAAATAACATCCTATGAATACTGTCTATAAAAATCAAAACCAAGAAATAAAAACTATATGAATACTGTCTATAAAAAAATCAAAACCAAGAAATAAAAACTAACATTTTGCAATATCTAATGCAACCTTGCTTATATGAACGGTCTATGAAACTTGTCCCAAAATTAACAGTCAAACTGGAACACAAAAGAGAAGACATAAGATTTGAGTAACACACATAATACACAAATCATCTCGATTTATATTTACCAAATTCACTGTACATTATACATAAAGTTTCGAAATAAGAACTAACATTTTGCAATATCTAACGTGCTACTCAATTTTTTAGCACAATCACTAATATAACATGTACAAAATAAGAGCTATTTTAACTACGCATTGAAAATATTCCTTCAAATCCATCACTTCTTTCTTCAAGTCTTGAAGGTCGTTTTTGGATGTTGTCGGTGAATCATATCATGCATCATTTCTTGTTTTATGCTCGCCATGAACATTAGTAATCTTCGATGCATCCGCCCATTGAACGAAATTACAAGCATCACATTTGTAATATGGCCGATTTGGATTTTTTTCAGATCCGGAAATCCTAAGGTGAGTTCTTTTTGGAGGTTGATACTTACAATATGAGTTCACCAATCTCAATGTTGAAGAAGAAGATGTAGTTGAATCCATTAAATCTCGAGAAACCTAACCCAAATAAAACATCAAACAAACATTGCTATTGAGGTTCAACATTCTCATTAACATACAGTAATATATATTCATAGAAACAATTAGTTATGACCAAGAAAACATACATTCTAATCAACAAACAATCATATTCATAGAAACAGACAGTGATAGCAAATGTGCATAGACAATTATGACTAAGAAAACAACATACCATTCAATTCAAATTGTACGCAAACTAATGAGTCTTCCAACTACCTTAATCGCAAAAAATAAAAACAGTAGACTAATGCTCAAAACACAGACAATAAAATATAATGAAACAGACAACAACTATTCAACCAGAATCTGATCTTCACCAAGCTAGAATGAAACATACAACAAACTATTCAACACAGACAACAAGCTAGCATGAAACTAAGAAGCCTTGTTGTGTAGAAAGAAGTCAAATTATCATCACCATCACTCAGTTATTTCAGCTTCGCCTTTACCAAGGATCTGATCTTCAACTTGCAAAGGCTCATAAAGGGAATCAAGTAAAATTTTGTTTTGAAATGCAGAGTTGAAATCTGAGTATAACTAGAATGAAATATACAGGAAATTACTCAACCAAACTCAATTGAACGATAAACTCAAAATCAAAGGTTGCCAACAACATTCACGCCGAGAGAGGAAGATAGAGGTTTTGAGCAACAGAGAGCAAACAAACAACAAACTAGAAACCCTAATCGCATTTACATAGAAAAAAAAATTTAAAATTACAAAGAAACGGATAATTAGGGTTCAACAAACTTGGATATGGAGAAGATGAATCGTTCGAGCGGGGATTCGAGAAAGGATTCGAGCGACATGAGAGGAGAGGAGATTTGAGTAAGGAGAAGAGAAGAACAATGACAACTGAAACTATCGTTCGAGAGAGGAATCAAGCGACAAGGAGAATGTTTCACTTTATTTAATTTCTTTTTAATTTTCTTTATGTTTCATTTTTTTTATTCCTTTTCAATTTCCTTTTCCTTTTATTTTTATAATGGAAAACGTTAAGTTTAACCTTCCAATTCACGGGTGGGCAATTTCCGGAAAAAAGTGAAAACTGAGGGGTACCAACCAAACTATGAAAAAGTCATGGGCAAAATCCGGAATACCCCATACCACAGGGGTACCAACCGGAATTTCCCTTAAAATTTTCATATGAAAAAAGATTAAAAATTTTAATACCGACTAAATAACGTCTTGAAAAAAAAAAAAATACTAGTGTATTACCCGCACTTTGTGCGGGTTGAGTTTTAATATATATTTAATTTAATACTTAGAAAGTTATATGTATATTTTTGTAAAAAAAATCCGGAGAATGAAATTATAATTATTATTATGATTTTTAATTCTCTTTTAAGTATTTATCTCTTCTAATTAATCATATTTTTAAATTGATTGGTTAAGATTTGCTTGTTGGTAAAGAAATCCGTAAAAGTTTAAAAATTATTTTTATAAATATATTTAAAAAAAATTTCGAAATCAATTTCCAATTTATATTAACATTTAGAAATCACTTTTTAAAATAATTTTTTAGGCTTTGATAAATATGGAGTTGACACGTGGCAATAGAGGCTTTAATAGATATAAGATAAGATAGTTTCAATGGAATACACATTACGTTAGCACCATTTACATAGACGACCTTTGTCATCTTTTGTAGTGTGCCTGGTTATTGCTATTCGTACCACGGTTTCGTGCTATACGTACCCGGGGTACGGCTACGCCTCGCGTAGCCGAAAAAAGCAAAAAAAAAATTTTTCTTTTTTTTTTTTTGGTGCTACGGCTACGCGAGGCGTAGGCGTAGTCCATTTTCCTTAGTATTTTTATCGAAATTTTTGATATGGGCGACTACGCATGGCGTATGCGTAGCCATTTTCCTATATTTTTTGAACAAAATCAACTTATTGCTACACGTACGCTAGGCGTAGCCGGACCACGAGTATGAATATCATGAAACATGTGGTACGAATAGCAATCTCGCTTTTTCACGAAGTATGCATTTGTTGAGAATATCATTAACTCTACAAGTATAATCAATCAAACTATTTGGAACATTAATCGACCAACAAAAATAATAAACATTCTAAAGGATAAGCCAAAGTCCAATAATCTAAGAACTATTATTTGGTGGGTTCGAGAGTCAAAACAATCTTTAACCACCAAAACTACGCTAAGGATAACAAAACTCAAAGATTTTGTTATGTATCAAATCAATTGGGGTTGAATCCAAAGCAAGTAGGGATATCAAATAGTTTGGTTGATTATACTTGTAGAGTCAATGATATTCTCAATAATTGCATATTTATAGAAACCAAATATTATGTTAAAAGGTTTGTCCAAATTAAAAATTTAGGTTATTTCAAAATTGAGATTGTTAAAAGGTTTGTCAAAATTGAGATTCAAGTTTAAAAAAAAACTGACATTCCATTTTACTTACTAACACAAACACGATTTATGATTGATTCGGTAATATGCACTTTCTGAAAATAATTCTTAACAATTACAAACGGACCCCAAATTTGATATCCTAAATGTGAACGATTGTATTTTTTGGATTTAGAAACCCTCTAGACAACACAAGATAATGATTAGGTATATAATGTCCCTTATTTATTGTTCGCTCCAAACGGTGTGTGCAAGCTTTAAATTTATAACCCTAGACGTAAGCTTAAAACAAGGATGCGAACCCGTAGTGTACGGCTCAATCGTAGTAAAAAGCAAGGAATTCCAGGGGTCGATCACAGGGACTTAGTGAAACAAAGTCCAATTACGGTATGCTTTAGTAATTACTAACCACAAAGCAATTAAAACAATCAAAGATGATAAAAGTCAATAAAGGAAACATGCAATTCTAGGGATTTAAAGCATCTAGTTGTGGTTCCAACTCAAGATCTAAAGATAAGCGGACAAAGCTGAGGTTTTTGCATGGGGAAGGTGTTACTAAAGTGGAATAGATCACCGGGTAAGTCTCACTACTCACTAATCCTAAACCATAACTCCTATTACCGGGTAAGTCTCAAGGAATTAAGATAAAGAACTATAACCTCAAACTAACACACCATCTAAGGGAATAGAATCAACCTTTACCGGGTAAGTCTCAGGCTAACTCACTAAGATGGGATGAAAGCACACTCAAACCCCAATAAAGGACAAACCTTTATTACCTACACTTATGATCTTAGGTACACAAACAAAGGAATTACCGGGTAAGTCTCATCCTAAGCTTGCATTGAACCAGGAAAGGTGTAATAAGAATAGGATTTGGCAAACTCTAACACTTAACTCTCAGTTTCGGATCAGATAAGTCACCTCGGTCAGACGAATTCCACCCCGGCCGAGATGTTCATCGACTGAGCGAGATGCTTAGGGTTAAGGTTAAAGGCTCGAACTTTCAGGGTCCTACTGGAATCTAAGATTATTCTATCATTGTTTTTTCCACAACCTTCAGCCAATCACCCTAGAATCACACAAAGAGATTAGCCACTCATCATCATGAAAGTATTAATCAAGTATATGGGAAGAAGGTGAATATTTGAACAAGAAGAATTTAATGAAAAGACTTCAATAACTGAATCAAATATCACAACAAAAGCGTTCCTTGGATAGAAATCCAACAAGGCAAGACAACAAGGAAGGGAATCTAAGATAATCTTAAAAAACCCTTCAAAAGCTTATAAAAGCTACAATCTTCCTTTTTTAACCTTCAAAAAGGTTCTTCAAATCTCCCAACTGGAGTATGGCTGCATCGGTGTATAAACCCTGATCGATGGTATAGCATGTTGTGGATTTGTGGGAAATCCGACCCTTTTTATAGAAAAATTACTCTCCAAAGATAAGATATCTTAGAAAGATCTCTTTCCATAAAAATAGGTAAAATATATGATCTAGCATATCTTCTTCTTTCCAAGAGCCAAGCCCAAAAATATAAGATCTCTTTCCAAAGATAAAAGATCTCAGCCAAGAATAAAATATTCTCGCCGCGTCCCAGGTGTTCGCCTCGGTCGAGTCGACTTCTCTGGATCACCTCGGTCGAGGTGAATCTGTGGTCAACCGAGGTGAGTCACAACTGAATGTGAAATCTCTCAAATCTGGTCCAAAGTGAATCCTAAATCCATGGTTACGCTTCCTGGATGGTTCCTTATGTTCCTGAATGTAGCTCCAATGACTCCATAGCTCCTTTTGCTCCTTTTTGATGCAAAACGTTCCATTTTACCTACGATTACAACAAAACTAGGTGTAGACCTCGATTCCCGCAAAGGTAGATGAAATGGTAATATAATCACATATTATACATACAAACATGCAGTTTATTGAAGATAAAACGTCTAAACAAACCTCAAAATATAGACTATAATTCATGCTATCAAAATACCCCATACTTAGCCCTTGCTTGTCCCCAAGCAAGTTCCGCATATAAAAGACAAGATAGAATGGATTATAAGTCAATAAAATCAATGAAAAGTCTTTCAAAAACATTTTAATGGTGTGCTACAATCATAGATCACTCTAAGAGAATACTTCATGGAATTTAAAATCAAAATATGATCAAAACATTTTATAAATATAAGAAAGTTGTTCATCTTTGCATAAAATCATAGAATGCATAATAAGTCATAATTATCGAAATTAATCATGCATAATCCAGTTTAAACCACTAAGTCAATCAACAAGCTCGAGGTCTCAAGGGCTTCCCAAAAGAAAGGTCAAGAAACGTGTAGGGTAGGGATGTACGTAAGGTAATGTGGTGCTAGAATCCGGGAAAAGGATATACTTCACTTTCACTTTGACTTTCAACATCTTCCACCAATAAGCTTTGCTTATTTCACACTTTTTCTTTTTACTTTACTTTTTGGGATGCATGGACAGAAGTGCACAATAACCGAAGCCTAGGAGATCAGCAATCATCAATTTCTTGAGATGCATCAAACCCTTGATGCACATACCATGACCCGTTAGGAATATCGCTCAATCCGACTTTGGCAAGACACAAACACCCGGCTATGTGAATGGTGCCGAGTTACTCATCTTCATGATTGACTTCCCCAAACCTATTATTACTTTCTAACACTTTCACTTCCAGCCAACTTCTCAACTTTAACTTCACTTGCTTTCACCACTTCGCTTGCTTCCAAATTCCCGGATAGGTAAAGGGAGGCAAAATGTATATGAGGGGCTAAGCATGATCAAGAAGAAGAAGAAGAGAAAAGAATGAATTGCCTTGGTCTTTCCAGGAAGAAAGTGAGAGAACTCATAATGTGGTGTCAACCTTCAAATTCAACATAATTTAGACAAAAACAAAGTATTAAACATGCCAATAATTTCAAACAAAGCATTTAGCAACTTAAACATATTATAAAACCTTTCAAACACATAAAGAATTTAAAACCAGTCAGTAAACAAGATCTTCACTGAGATCATATCAAGATAGGAAGCACAAAAATCGTTTCGAAAACTCTCAGTTAACCCACCTCGGTCGAGGTATTCTTAGGTCAACCGAGGTGAAACACCTCGTTCGCCCAGAACTGCTCCGGTCGAGGTCAAAATTTTTTTTAAAACCAGTTTTCTTTCAGTTTCGACGTTTTTCTCAATCAAATAACCTGTATGTATGCATGCAATCTCAGATAAACACATAGATGCAAACTGAAGCATAAATATGAATAAATATCCGGTCAAATAGAGTCATACATCACATAAGTGTCAAATAATACATCGATAAACACCCCATACTTAGGACACACTGTCCCAGTGGGTCAAAATAAGTCTAAGGAATAAAATACTCACCGGATAATAAGCTGAACTGCATAAAAATAAGAAAGAAAATCATGCAGCTCTCAGTAGTCACGATCCGGTGGTGACACATACGGATACTGGGACGGGTCGAACGGATAGCCCATGACGTGCTCAAACTGAATCTGGGCCATCATGTGCTGGTAATGCTGCCGCTCCTGCATCTCGCGGATATCCAGTGACAAAGCAGCATACGAATCAATAACCTGATCCGTCAGATCATCGATCCGACGGTGAGCCTCTGGATCTCTGTGTCGGCGTGTCCTACGCCTAGCAGGTCTCGCTGGAGATGTAGTAGGTGCAGGCTCAGTATCCTCATCATCCATATCTATAACTGGTGCGCTCGTCCCTGCAGTATCCGTCCCTGTATCCATCGGGACTCCACCATCCCTGTCATCAGCAGTCTCCTCATCATCTGCCTCCTCCTCAACTGGGGCAGCTGTTGCCTCTTTGTAATCCTCCATCAGTGGGGCCCAGGCGGTCTGCCAATAATGAGGGTCATAAACAGTAAACTGTGCTGACCACCTGATCCCCTGCGGTGCAGTCAGCTCCCATGGCATAGCCACGTATGGTGTAGTCAGTCCTCGGGGAACCAGAATCCGCCGAGTGATCATCTCCTGCAGCCCAAGCGGCTTGGGAGCCGCCACCATAGTGCAAGCGCTGAGATCCATGTCCTAGTAGCTGGCGATGTGGGTGACGAGTCCTCCGCAGCAAATGTCCCCCTTCGCCTTGGCCTTGATCTTGTGCAGGTCCTCTGCCAACATCAAGCCAAAGTCGGGGATCCCTCCTGTCACCATGCAGTATAGGCTGAACAGCTCCCCCTGTCGGACCTTCTGGTGCGTCTCAGTACGCACCAGAAGTGTCTTACTGAAGATACGGTGAGCTAACCTAAAAGCTAAGTGGAAGATGACCTTCTCCCTGGAATCTCTAGGGCGCCATCTGTCTGCGTGCTCAGCAATATGGGCAATCTGCCCCCAAAACTCCCTAGCTACAGATCGGGACGGGAAGTCAACAGTTGTCGGGTCAGGGAAACCAAAAATCTCTCTCCAGTACTCTAGTGGCACTAGGAAGTTCCGGTTCATCAACCGGTACTTCACAGATCGCTTTGTGGGGAGGTAGGTGAAGGAGCTAACAAACTCTAAGGTGGGCTCCAGATAGGCAGGGGCTCGGATCTCAGTAAACTGATCTAGCCCTACTGTGGATATCATCCGTCTAAGGTCTCCATCCACATGGAGACAGTCAAAGGCAGACACATCCAGGAAGCGAGGTGCAATCACTGGACGGCCGGAAATACGCTCATAATCGACCCGGTGTCGCTCGTGGATCACCGGGCGATAGGGTCGGGGAGAAGAGGAAGAAGGGGAAGGGGAGGATCTATCCCCTAAGGGCAAGGCGTCTGTCAGAACTCATTTTCAGAAATCTCACTGTCAGGTCACCTCGGTCGACTGACAAACTCAAGAACACCTTGGCCGAGGCACAGCACGACTGGACCGAGGCGATAAACTGCGATCTAATTCCTTTAGAAATCCAGTTCTTTTTCCCCAAAATCACTACAACTGCTTCCTATGGGGTACTTAATCCTTTTCTCAACAAATGCAAGGGCAATCCAGGCCCAAATCGAAGCGAAATCAGCGAGTTAGGGTTTCGGTTTTGTTTTACCTCGTTCGGCCGATTCGGTTCGATTTCCTTGCAAATCGATGATGCACTGGGATTCTCTACGCCTTAATCGCAGTTTGGAAGCGAAAATCTTCGAAAATGAGCAAGAATCGAAGGAGCGAGGTGAAGAAGAGCGCCGCGGTCGAGGGAGGTTAAAAGTGAGGAAAGAGAAAATTTTCCCCTTTTTATACCATCGCTGGAACTGCTGTCACCTCGGTCGAGGTGGTCTCGACTGGACCGAGGTGGTACGGACCGAGGTGGTTCTTCAGAAACCCTAGTCGCCTCGGTTGCTCAAGAATCATCTCGGTCGAGGTGCTCTGACAGCAACCGAGATGTCTCAGTCAAACTTCGTCTTCTCAAATTCTCGATCTTCTGTCCTTCCAATTATGCTCCTGGTTTGTTCTTCTTCCTTAGATGTCACCTGTTATCTGTCCAGAACGCCAAAAACAAAACAAAGCAAAGCAAAAACAAAAACTATCTAAGCTAGACTAGAAAAAGGGAAAAGAAAGCAATACCTTGGGTTGCCTCCCAAGAAGCGCTTGGTTTAAGGTCGCTAGCTGGACCATAATGCATCTCAAACGAGGTATATTGGTGCAACCTCCTCAACCGGAGTTTCCGGTTTGTATTTCTTGAGTCTATGGCCATTGACCTTGAAGCTTCCGCTCGTTTCGCCCTATATCTCAACTGCACCATGAGGAAAAACATGTTTCACAACATAAGGTCCGGTCCATCTAGATTTTAACTTACCTGGAAAGAGGCGGAGGCGGGAGTTGAAGAGTAGAACTAAGTCTCCTTCGTTAAGCTCCTTTGGAATGATACGCTTGTCATGCCATTTCTTCGTCCTTTCCTTGTAGATTTTGGCATTCTCATAAGCGTTCAGACGCAGCTCCTCCAGCTCGTTGATATCCAATAGCCGCTTCTCGCCGGCCTCCTTAATGTCGAAGTTCAACCATTTGATCGCCCAATATGCTTTGTGTTCTAACTCAACGGGCAAATGGCAAGACTTCCCATATACCAAATTATAAGGGGTGGTACCTATGGGAGTCTTGAATGCGGTTCGGTAGGCCCAAAGTACGTCATCCAATTTCATGGACCAATCCTTCCTCGTCCTAGAGACGGTCTTCTCCAAAATTGCCTTGATTTCTCTATTCGAGATCTCAACCTGTCCACTAGTTTGAGGGTGATAAGAGGTTGATACCTTGTGGGTTACCCCATACTTCGATAGAAGTGCCTTGAACTTCCGGTTGATGAAATGCGTTCCTCCATCGCTGATGATGATGCGTGGAGTTCCAAAACGTGGAAAGATAGTCCTGTTTAAGAACTTCACAACCACCTTGGCGTCATTAGTGGGAGAAGCAATGGCTTCAACCCATCTAGAGACGTAATCAACTGCAAGAAGAATATAGAGGTTTCCACCGGAAGATGGGAAAGGTCCCATAAAGTCAATCCCCCACACATCAAAGAT
Source organism: Fagopyrum esculentum (assembly GCA_033239045.1). NCBI lineage: Eukaryota > Viridiplantae > Streptophyta > Magnoliopsida > Caryophyllales > Polygonaceae > Fagopyrum > Fagopyrum esculentum. The sequence continues at coordinate 29,514,774 of BSUD01000007.1, forward strand.
TTCCACCTCTTGAATGTTATTAAGCGGCATTTCGTTCCTCCTTGATAAATTTCCTGTTCTTTGGCATGCATCACAAGAGATAACAAACGATTGCACATCCTTAAATAATGTAGGCCAAAAGAAACCGGAACGTAATACCTTAGCGCATGTTTTATCGGTGCTAGCATGTCCTCCACATGGAAGCGAATGACAATGCCGTATGCCGCTATTAACTTCATCTTCCGGAATGCATCTTCTAAGCATCCCATCCGGCCCGCGCTTGAATAGCAGCGGTTCATCCCAGTAGTAATGGCGTACTTCCTTGAAGAATCTCTTCTTTTGAGAGTACGTCAATCCGGGCGGTACTTCCTGGCAAACAAGATAATTCACAATATTAGCATACCAAGGTCCTTTATTATCAGAAAATTGGTGGATGGAGTGTTCCACCAACTGAGGATAAATGTCAGAGAAAGGAGTAAGAAGTTTGTTATTTTCAGCAGTCTCAGTTGACATCATCTCGCCATCGACCTCGGTCGAGGCGCAGAGGCGTTGACCGATATGTTCTTCGGTCGCCTCGCTCAGTCCAGAAAGTGCCTCGGTCGAGGTACTGTAACTGGAACCGAAACTGGGGATCTTCGTCTCCTGGATTAGCTTCTCAGTTTTAGCTTCTGGATCTTCTTCCAGTGCTTTTAATCTCCGTATATCTGCATCACAAGAAGCATCTATACCTTCCTCCATTAAACTGAAACTAATAACTCTTTCGAGTGGAGCGTTAATAAGGATAGAGCTCACCAATTCTCTTGATTCTTCTTCATCGTAGATGTTGAAGATATCATTGCTCAGCTGCTCCCCTTTCATGGCTGCAAGTAATGCGAACTCCACCTCATCGCCGCCAATGTTGAATTTCAACTTGGCGTTCTTGCAATCCACGTTGCAACCCGAAGTTGCTAGAAATGGCCTCCCGAGAATAATAGGAACAGGATAATCTGCGGGAATGTCAAGTACAACAAAATCTATAGGTAAATAGAAGTTACCTAACTTGACCGGAACGTCCTCCAAGATGCCCACGGGATGGGTGATGGAGCGATCCGCCATGTATAGTCGAATCTTGACCGGCTTGGGCTCTCCAAGTCCGATCTTCACACATAGCTCCAGCGGGATGATGCTCACGTTGGCCCTTAGATCACAAAGGGCTTCACAAGTGACATCCCCAACTTGAATGGGAATACAAAATGAGCCGGGATCTCTTAATTTAGGTGGCATCTTCTCCTTCATGATTTGAATAAGCTCCGAGGATTTAGATGTCATCCTAACTTCACCAAAATCTTCCAGTTTCCTCTTCCTTGACAGGATCTCCTTCAAAAATTTCCCATAGGCGGGCATTCCTAGAATAGCATCAAGGAAAGGAATGTTAATATGCAGCTTATTCATCAAGTCAAGGAACTTACCAAAGTGCTTGTCTAGATGTGCTCTGGCCCTTGACTGGGGGAATGGAAGTGGTGGTTTGTATGCAGGAGGTGGAACATAAACTTCAGTTTTCCCCTCCGCTTTCTGCGGCTCCACCTCGGTTGGCATCTCGGTCGAAGTGTTCTTCGACTGCATCTGGACCGGGGTGGTCTTCGTCGGTACTGGCACCGACCGAGGCACTGGATCTGCTGTTTTCAATCCACTCCTCGTAGTTATGGCCATGATCTGGCCCTTAGGGTTGCTTTCCGTCCGTGCTGGAAGCTTCCCTGGATCTCTTGGTGCTTCATTCGCCCTACTTGCAAGTTGTTGTTCAAAGGCTTTTTGGGCCTTCGAAAATGAAGTCATAGAAGTCTCCATAGCACTAAGCTTGATCAAGATAGCTTCCAGAACTGCGTCTTTCTTTTCCGGCTGAGACGAACTTGATCCTTGCCCCTGACTCTTTAATGGAGTAGAAGAAGAAGAAGGGGAAGAGAGGAAAGGATTAGAGGAATCGTTAGAGTTGGAGTTTGAATGATTGTTACCAGAATTTTGGTTGTTCGCCCTCCAATTGTTGCTATTGGATCCTCTATTGTTGTTGTTGTAGTTGTTGTTCCGGGAACCGTTGTTGTTGTTACGGTATCCATTGTTGTTGTTCCTTTGTCCTTGCTCTTCCTTCTTGGTTTGAGCAACCAAGAGTTCCTTCAATTGCTTCACGTCATTCTTCAAAGACGTGAGTTGGTTGTTGTTGGGCTGAGTTTCTTGGAAGTTAACTCTTTTAACTCCACCTTCAGCTCCTTGGTGGGTGTAGTTCTCCATATTCAAAGCTTGCTTCTCGATGAAGTCCCAAGCTTCATCAATCGCCATGTCCATAAAGGTACCGGCGGAGAGTAGTTGGAGGTTGAACTGGGTGCTTCCGTCCAGTCCCTTGAAGTATATCTCCAATAACTCTAACTTTGGAATCCCATGATGTGGGCAATCCAAAAGAATGTCCTTGAACCGCCCCCATGACTTGGACAAGCTCTCCTTGTCCTTCATAATGAAAGCATTGATCTTCCCTCTCATTTCAGCGGTCTTTGAGGGGGGAAAGAATTTGGTCAAGAATTCCGTAGTCATCTCCTCCCATGTGTTAATTTTTCCTGGAGGAAGAGATTGATACCAAGTAAGAGCTCTATCTTTTAAAGAAAAGTAAAAAGATCTTAGCTTGTAGTTGTTATTTTCAATCCTTGAGGGTCTCAAGGTCTCCATCAAGATCTCATAGTTTTGAAGATGTTGATGTGGTGATTCCTTCTCTAGCCCTCCGAACTGGCATTGGCGAATCATGGATAGAACTTGCGGTCGAAGTTCATAGTCATGGTCCGCTGGATCTCCTAGGTTAACTCCTGGACGCCTCAGTTGTTGATTGGGGTCCATCCTTTGACCTAGGGTTTGTGGGATTCCTGCAAGAAGAACACCTTGAACTGGCATCCGAGGTGGAAGTATCTCGGCCGGGGCGTCTGTTACTGGGACCTGCCTCGGTCGAGGGTCAACGACTGGGACCTGGATCGGTCGAGGATCTGGAACAGGATCTTCCCTTGGTCGAGGTAGAAACTGGTCTCGTAAAGCTGCCATATCAGTTTTGATCGCTTCAGTCCTGGTGCGAGTTTCTTCTCTCTCCTGCCTCAATTCTTCATGGCTGAGGCGTAGCTGTTCTAGCGCCTCTTTCAACTCGGCCTCAAGATCGCGATTGTCTTGGTGGGCCATCTTCGCTTCTCTTAAGCGTCGTTTGTATGTCTTTTCTGGTTCGGGATCGTAAGGAACGATTTCCTTCCCAGTGCGGGTTCTTCGCATATACCTAAGAAAGAACCTGCAAAAGTCACTCAAGTAGAGTGGTTAGTAGACACGGGGGCAAGTGCCCCAAGAGCAAACCGTAACCGGCTCGGTCTAGACCAAGTCCCCGGCAACGGCTCCAAAAACTTGTTCGCTCCAAACGGTGTGTGCAAGCTTTAAATTTATAACCCTAGACGTAAGCTTAAAACAAGGATGCGAACCCGCAGTGTACGGGTCAATCGTAGTAAAAAGCAAGGAATTTCAGGGGTCGATCACAGGGACTTAGTGAAACAAAGTCCAATTACGGTATGCTTTAGTAATTACTAACCACAAAGCAATTAAAACAATCAAAGATGATAAAAGTCAATAAAGGAAACATGCAATTCTAGGGATTTAAAGCATCTAGTTGTGGTTCCAACTCAAGATCTAAAGATAAGCGGACAAAGCTGAGGTTTTTGCATGGGGAAGGTGTTACTAAAGTGGAATAGATCACCGGGTATGTCTCACTACTCACTAATCCTAAACCATAACTCCTATTACCGGGTAAGTCTCAAGGAATTAAGATAAAGAACTATAACCTCAAACTAACACACCATCTAAGGAAATAGAATCAACCTTTACCGGGTAAGTCTCAGGCTAACTCACTAAGATGGGATGAAAGCACACTCAAACCCCAATAAAGGACAAACCTTTATTACCTACACTTATGATCTTAGGTACACAAACAAAGGAATTACCGGGTAAGTCTCATCCTAAGCTTGCATTGAACCAGGAAAGGTGTAATAAGAATAGGATTTGGCAAACTCTAACACTTAACTCTCAGTTTCGGATCAGATAAGTCACCTCGGTCAGACGAATTCCACCCCGGCCAAGATGTTCATCGACTGAGCGAGATGCTTAGGGTTAAGGTTAAAGGCTCGAACTTTCAGGGTCCTACTGGAATCTAAGATTATTCTATCATTGTTTTTCCCACAACCTTCAGTCAATCACCCTAGAATCACACAAAGAGATTAGCCACTCATCATCATGAAAGTATTAATCAAGTATATGGGAAGAAGGTGAATATTTGAACAAGAAGAATTTAATGAAAAGACTTCAATAACTGAATCAAATATCACAACAAAAGCGTTCTTTGGATAGAAATCCAACAAGGCAAGACAACAAGGAAGGGAATCTAAGATAATCTTAAAAAACCCTTCAAAAGCTTATAAAAGCTACAATCTTCCTTTTTCAACCTTCAAAAAGGTTCTTCAAATCTCCCAACTGGAGTATGGCTGCAGCGGTGTATAAACCCTGATCGATGGTATAGCATGTTGTGGATTTGTGGGAAATCCGACCCTTTTTATAGGAAAATTACTCTCCAAAGATAAGATATCTTAGAAAGATCTCTTCCCATAAAAATAGGTAAAATATATGATCTAGCATATCTTCTTCCTTCCAGGAGCCAAGCCAAAAAATATAAGATCTCTTTCCAAAGATAAAAGATCTCAGCCAAGAATAAAATATTCTCGCCGCGTCCCAGGTGTTCGCCTCGGTCGAGTCGACTTCTCTGGATCACCTCGGTCGAGGTGAATCTGTGGTCAACCGAGGTGACTCACAACTGAATGTGAAATCTCTCAAATCTGGTCCAAAGTGAATCCTAAATCCATGGTTACGCTTCCTGGATGGTTCCTTATGTTCCTGAATGTAGCTCCAATGACTCCATAGCTCCTTTTGCTCCTTTTTGATGCAAAACGTGCCATTTTACCTACGATTACAACAAAACTAGGTGTAGACCTCGATTCCCGCAAAGGTAGATGAAATGGTAATATAATCACATATTATACATACAAACATGCAGTTTATTGAAGATAAAACGTCTAAACAAACATCAAAATATAGACTATAATTCATGCTATCATTTATTCATTTGAAGAATTTAAACTTGTGGTTTCAAAAAATTACTTAATGGTCGATGTTCTTGCTTCTCTTAATCAGTTGTCTCTCACCGCCAATATTGATGTTAATCCCTCTTAAGGTGTCGCAAACCTCATTCGAAATGTTATCCTTCGTCAACCGGTTTATAAAAATCTTTACCTTGACGAGTTTTTCGTTTGCCGCCTTAGTGACTTATCGGACTATTAGGCATGTCGGGTACCCACCCGAACCTCTTTTCTTTATAAATCTTGAATCTACCGACATGTACATGTGTACCTTTATATGGGCACAAATAAAAAAAAAAGGCATGACCACGGATTCAAAGGACGAAGACTGAAGGGTCCTCATCACCAAATGCAAATTCAAGCCATGAGAGTGAAGATAAAAGAAATAAAAAAAATAAAAAAAGAAAGAAAATGGGAAAATAAAAGAGAGAAAGCGAAACATCAGGTTAAATGGTCGGCCCCCTGAAGCTGAAGGGCTGAAGCTGTTTGTCAGTTTCCTCTTTTTCTTACACCCCTCTCGCTTTCTTCGCAAAGGGGCTCTCCAAGTCTCTCTCTTTTTATTTATTAATTTATTTATTTTGTAATATTTTATTGTGTAATGTGGATTATGTGCATCCGTTTTAGGGCAAATTGGATACATAACTCATTTATTAGACAACTACCCGTTAAATTGCCTTTTACAAAACCCAATGTTCAAACTTACAGTATAAGATAACCTACATTTACAAAAATTACCACTTACACCTTACAAATGTTATTTGTAAACACGAGTTTATGATGTAACATCTTAAAACTATATTCATTTTATTTATTTATTTTAATAATTTAATACTTTTTTCGATTAAAAATAATAATTTTCTAGCATTTAAGTTTTGATCAAATATCATTTTAAGGTTATTAATTAATCTTAAAATGTTAGAATAGTTTTTGAAAACTGTTTTAGTTACATTTTGTTTATAACAAAATGTTCACTTATTGATGAACATTTAATAAGTGATTAAATTGAAAAAAATTTTCTAAATATAAAGTTATTTAATAATTTTTTTAATAATTATGTCAACGGCTTGAAATCCTTTTTTTGTGATATGAGAAAATAGAATTTAAAAAATCCAATTTAGGGTATGCTATTAATGGGTGTTTTTTTGCATAAGAGGATATTTTAACTAGAGATTTTGTGTATCGTTATATTCTTGAATGTCACATCTCATAAAGTCGGTTAATACGTCGAGGAGACTTTATTCTGCTTGTGTATTTTGGACGATCTATTATTTATTTATCTTTAATTTTTCATTCTATATAATATTTAAACGACAAATATTATCTTTAGGTTTTCGTTATCCATATACTCCCTCTGCCTCTCAATATTTGTCATTAAAAAAATCACACATATTAAGAAAACTAAAAATAAAAGGTGTAGTATTTCTTAATTCACTATAATTTTTAAAAAAAATGTATGAAAACATTGGTTAAAATATGAGAGTTATATGATAATAGAGGAAAAGGTGTTTTGAAAATACAAATAACAAATTATAAATTAGTTTTATTTATATTGACGTAAAATTTTAAGTATTAATAACACTTATAACATCGAGTATTATGAACTAAAGTTTTAACGTTTTAGTAATAAATATTAAGAATGGAGTATTTTATTATTATTTTTACCTTTAAATTATTATTATAATATCGGACTCCATACCACAATCATTTGAGGTGTTACCTAATAATGAGTGAACTACTATAAAATATGCATGTCATTTATATTCTTTAATGCTTATTCGCATATTCAGCGCAACATGTTATACTAAGTAAATAGGAAACATGAAACTAATCTACTCTCTGATCAATTTTGTAAGGTATCCATGACATTGGAGGGTGAAATTCAATGACTTACTTTTTTTTATTACACTCAAGTTTCGACATCTCTTAGTCTCATTTACTAATAAATATGAACCAATAAAATAACTCATCATATTCTTTTTACTATTTGTTCGAACAATTGTACAATGTACAACGCCAATGAAGCACATATATGCATGTACCCCTTTTAGAGTTCTCCAATATATCAATAATTAGAAGCCCACCTTTGACACAAAACCAAGATTATACAAAGTGGAATCAATAATTCCTTAGTTCTTGTGCACAAGGCTCCCAATGTCTTACAATTTTGATCGGAGATAGTAATATTTATGTGCGAGTCATTGAAATCTTACGTATATGGTCATGTAAACCGACACGAATCCAAATATAATAAATTAGAAGAGATTGACACAACATTGGACATTTATGGTTTACATTGATTAGAACAATTTAGATGAGTTTGTTACATATACATTGAATGTATTAATTTTAGCAAGATGGAAGCAAATAAGACATCGAGGAAGTGAGACTATGGATTTGCAAATGCAATTGAATTCTCCCACTGCAAAAATCTCAGTGACAACTTCAACTTTGAGGTAGAAATGTGATATCAAAAGGGAAATGGAACGCCTTCCAATGCAAATTTCCATTTCATCATCACATAAACTTTGCAGCGTTGCTTGTCTCCTTCAATCCCCAATTCCCATGCTCCCCTTCGTTTTTTTCACTTCTTTCTCTAATGCTCTCTTTTACCCTTCTTCAGTTTCTCTCCCTATTAGCATGCAGGTAGTCTGTCATTACATGAATTTCGATTTCAAAACTCATGAATCGATTATTGTCAACAAAGTCATAGTATCAACCAAAGATCTACTTAATGAAAAACCCGCGTTTGATTCGTGCAAAACAACAAATAGTTACATATTCATTAGGTTAGAGACATATCTTCCGAAAAACTTAGGGTATCAGGGCGGTCCTCCTCAACATTAGGTTGCAAGAAGGATTTATTCTTCAACCTAACGAAGATTAATACATCCCAGGATACCCGATGATTTTCTTTTTTGTAACGAAAAAAGATTCAATGTACTAGACAAGCCTAATATTTCAAGATCTCGCATAAATGAACCATTGTTGGTTGGGTGGCCAAGATAACTCATGAATCAACTGGTTTAGAGACATATCTTTCGACAACCGTACCATAGGGGTACCAGGGCGGTCCTCCTCAATATTAGGTTGCAAGAAGGAATAGTCTTCAACCTAAAGAAGATTAAGACATCCCGTGATGCCCAATGGTTTTTCTTTTTTTGTAACGAAAAAAGATTCAATGTACTAGACAAGCCTAATATTTCAAGATCTCGCATGAATAAACCAGCCTTGGTTGGGTGACTAGGATAACTTATTGACCAAAATGAACTCAAATCCATGATTAGCTATGTCAAAGTCAGATTCTAACGGACTGTAGAGCGGGAATCATGTACATATAAGACTCGGAATGTTCTCAACATATATATTGAGTTCGAAATGTCTCTAATTTTTAACGTAAGAACTTATTATCTCTAACAAGCTAGAGAAAGCCGAGATAAAAGTTGTAATGTATGAGTACAGAAATTTGTACAATCGTACATGATTAATTAGTTTGAATAATAATACTAATGTCACCAAAAATCCAAAACTGTAACTCACATTAATGGACCAGTTAGCTAGCTAGCTATGTATATGTGATCCTCCTTTTCTATTCAGTCACTATAAACAAATCTCTCTTTGTCCCCACTCTATATCCTCTCAGTCTCCCCCAGCCCCCTTCTCTCTAAACAACAAAAATGGAACCAATTGCAAAAATCAAACCCTAACCCTCCTTTCCACCCACAACCCACAAAAACATGTCTTCAAGTGATCAAAGTGCATGTTTAGAAGCTGAGGAAGACGACGGAGATCTGTTCGAGCTTTCTCTCGGCCCTCCCGGCCGGAATATCTCCGGCTGCTGCTCCTCCTCCTCCATAGATGTCAATACTGCTCCTGAAGAAGCAACTCAAGAAGGTGGATACGATCTCAATAATTCTGTCACGGTTGCTCTTCATATTGGGCCACCTTCTGCCGCCGCCACAAGCACCAGTAGCCGCCTCCCCGAAGGGCAGTACTGGATCCCTTCTCCGGCCCAGATACTCGTCGGTCCGACCCAGTTTTCTTGCTCCGTTTGCAACAAAACCTTCAACAGATACAATAACATGCAGGTACTTTGCTTATAAGCTACTTGAGCTATTTTCCTACTTTAACAAAGGGGTTTTTCTAAGACTTAATCACAGATTAGAGGAGGTGATTATCATTTCAGTATAATCTACTTGACATGCATGTTCAGAAATCCAGATCTCTAACCCTAATTAATCAGTTCCTCAATAACCCTAAGAACAGAAGGAGCAAAATCTGTCTCAAACATTTAGGCAACGGTTGATTCGATCTTGAAACTTATGCAAATGGAGCAGAAAAATCATTACAGAACAATTTCCTCTATTGTCTGGGTCGGAAATTTGTTTATACCAATAATCCGTTCTTGGCCTTCTTAAATTTCTGAGCTAATATCCAAGCATGATGTGGTTTCAACTTTCAACACAAAGAGAGAGGTGATTTGATAAACAACTCTTCTTCTTCTGTATATATTTCGATATCGAGACTGAAAATGAAGCATGAAAACTATTTATTGACATTACTGCAATTTAATTCAGTAAGAAATCTAACGAAATCCCTTTTTATCGGTTCAATTCTCCTATTAACACTCAATATTACCCTTTTTGCTACCTTCAATTATTTGGCCTATAAAATAATAAGAACATGTAAAACGAATTTGTAAAATCTTAAAGTACACTTAGAAAATATATAGTTAAAAAATAGATGTTTAAAATATTATGTGCCATGATTTTTTTTTATATTATTATTCTAATAAGAAGTATAGTTATATATTAGAGAATGTTATTTAGATTATTCTAGTACAGACCCATAAATTTATAACTTTTTAAAAATTTCTGTATAAATGATAATTATATAAAATTACCTACTTTGGAGATTTAACTTTTGACTTATTATATATTAATAACTTCTCTAGTAAATTATAAAGTAAATATGAATTGATCTTAAAACAAAATTAGAGTTTGATGTCTTATTTACATTCATTTACAGAGTTTTTAAAATTAAGATATTTTGATTACTAATAATTTGCAAACTTTTCAATGATCAACTATCTTTATACCAACCATTTCAATGATCAACTATCTTTATACCAACCAATCTAACAAGTCAAAATCCGAGAGCAAACCGTTTCGATACCATGATAATTACAATATGTCAAATAAGATGGAGGTTTCATATACTTGTATGGACATATGTACGCCAAAAACCTAACATATAAATTTGACGAGAATATAGCATTAAATTAAAAATTATTAGGAGTAACACATCAAACTTATATAATAATTTTTGTATGTATTTATATTTGGTGTGAGGTAATTTCCATTTTGAGAACATAACAAACTAATAACAAATACTAGTCATATACTAATTTTATTAGCTATTTTATCATTTGAAAAACCTCAATTAATTCAATATAGATGATCCCTATGCAGAGATGTGAAACCTAATATTTTTTTTGCATTTTATAAAATTTTAGGATAAAATAAATAATGACAATATTTCCAGTTAAAAACATGTGTTATAATACTATCTTGCATGATACAATATCTCAAGGCCGGCTAATCTATCGGATGGGATAATCATGATATAAATTTGCAATGAATGTCGTAAATTTTGATAAATCTACTAAGACACGATCCGAGAGCAAACCGCTCTAATAATAGGATGGATTGCGATAGTCCAATAAGGTGCGGTTTCACTTGCGCTAGGTGCTTTAATGCTAAAAGCCTAAAACTAACGGTCAATAGGAAGAATTAAGAGTAGTGCACCAACTTTATATATTAGGATTCGATGTTGCATTATTTTCTTTTCAGAATATAAAAAACTATAACATATATGAATTCTATTTAGCTATTTTATCCTTCAACAAAAACTAAAATATTATAATATCTATTCCACTATACAAAGTTGTCGAAAATTAAACGTGTAAAATGATTAACTAGGTCTTTTACCACTATTACTTTATTAAGAGTGTCATAACATATACTAATTAAGTAAATTACTTACTTAATAGAATAACAATGATAAATCAATTAAAACGAAAAAAATTAGAGAAATTTAAGAAACAAAATCTGAGAAAAAAGAGTATACCTCACTCAATATTTCAAACTAAATTAGTTTTGCATATTATATAGTTTTTAGGAGAAAAGGAAACGACAAATCATTGGCGATTCAGTAAATTTGCTATTGTTACTTTAACAATCATGTTACATAATTATTAGATCGAACTCCAATTATTCAACTTCATTATACATATAGATGCATATGTGGGGACATGGGTCACAGTTCCGAAAGGGCCTAGACTCATTAAGATCAACAAGCAGGACTCCATCTTCATCATCATCAGCTTTCTCCTCAATGCTAAGGCTACCATGTTACTGCTGCACAGAGGGGTGCAAGCACCACATCGACCACCCGAAGTCGAAGCCATTGAAGGACTTCCGGACGCTGCAAACCCACTACAAGCGCAAGCACGGCGTCCGGCCATTCTCGTGCCGCAAGTGCTCGAAGTCGTTTGCCGTCAAGGGCGACTGGCGCACACACGAGAAGAACTGCGGCGTTCTCTGGTTCTGCTCCTGCGGTTCCGACTTCAAGCACAAACGCTCCCTCAAGGATCACGTTCGCTCCTTCGGGGAAGGGCACGCGCCGAGCCAGCCTGCTTGGGATGAGTCTAGGGCAGTTTATGGTGATGATGATATGGAAGGTGAAGGAGAAGAAGACAATTAGATGTACGTTTATATGGGGCTCACTTTAGTACTATTATAGTGATCAAGTACGTATTAGTATTGGTGTAATTGTAATACTAGTACCAACTTTTTGTTTTTCTTCAAATGTTAGCCACTAAATTTCAGGGTTTTTTCTATTTGTGGACAACAACTTTTATAGTTTCTACAATTAATGCCCTTTTCAATTGGAAAGATTTAAATGATACCACTGTGGGTTTTTATCCTTCGCATTTTTTTTTTGTGTAAGCCGATTTGTCCAAATTTTATGTCACGGAATTGCTTCTATGTTTTGTGCATATGAAATTTTATAACTGAATGAAGTAAACTCTTTTTTATGGACTTTAATTTTATAAATCTCTCTAATTTTTATAAATTTAGTTCATAGATAATTGTCATTAAAATTTAAAAAATTTAGTTCATAATATTTGGCCTCACAATAATACTTAACTGGTCTATAAATATAATTATATGTACCTTTTTATTTATTATTTGTATTTTTAAACCGCTATTTTCTCTATTTTTATATAACTCTCTACATTCTACCATTGACAAATTTATTAAATTACAGTGTATTAATAAATAATATATCTTATACTTTTAAATTTTTTTAATAAGTGTGATTTTTTTCTCTAATAATAAATATTGAAAATCTGAGGGAGTACTAGTTATCAATGAAATAATTTATTATATTATAAATTTTTGACAGTTTTATTTAATAGCTTTTGAAAAAAAAGATATCATATTTAATATATAAACTTTTTGATTAGTAAGTTAAGTTGATTAACTAAAGTAAAAATATTTTAATTTTTTTAATGAAATAATTGTGGAATTAAGTAGTAATTCTTAAATGATTTTTGAAATAACACTCTAAATAAAAGGGCCAATCCCCTTCAACCCAAAAAATAATGAAAGAATTTAGTGAAATAGGCTTTTGTTTTATGACTTTTGTTTTATACCCCCTAATTTTTAACACTTTAATTTTTTTTACCACTATTAATTTATTAGGGGTATATTTACTAGATAAGATTATGCTATGAGCTTACTTAATAGAAAAATATTGCTAAAAGGTCTAATTAGTGACATTGACAAAAAATAATTGATTTCACCATTAATAAATATTACTTAGGTATCATTATAATTGTTCATTTAGTCTAAAAAATATTTTTCATTATAATTTCCCACAAAATTTAATTTAATGTCAAATTTTTTTTAAAATAAACTTTTTATATACATTTACTAGTCTTGAAAAATGAAACTTATGTTTACTGTATTCTTCTATTTGTTATATAGTTTATCTTAATATGTATTGAAAATAATAATATATTTTTTTTTCATTGGTTTTTAAATAGATGGATAGTTGGACAAGTAATACGAAATAAAGGGAATATAATAGAATATTAGAGCATTTGCATCCTAGATACTGTGAGTTTCTTTTCCTATTTAAATTTTTAAATTAAAAATAAATGTCAGAATGGGTGAGGTAATGAGTGGAGAGAAGTCTCTTGAAGAAGAAATGAAATCTGACAGGATCCTGCCCAACTCACGTGAATCAAGAGTAAAATCAGATTTGTTTTTGTTACTTTTGCCTAAATGTATGGAATTGATAGGTATTTTGTTAAAGATTTATAAAACAAAAATAATTAAAGAAACCCTAATAAATTTTGGGATGGAGGAGATGAGTTTCTTTAACTAATATTATAGATAAAGAGTAATAGAAAAAAAATCAGGAAACTCATTTCTAGTTCTGGGATGAAGATGCTCTTAAACGTTTGAATAATGGAAAGTAGGTTTCCTCCTTTCCATATTACCAGATTTATTTGCTACATCAAATCCGATCCCTTTTAAAATTGTAAATTACAAAATAAATATAATATGAAATAATTTGGCTTATTAGGCTTTTTCTAGTTTTGTGTTTAGTAAATGTACTCCTTGAGAGAAGAGTGTGTAGAGTTTGAAAATAAATACAAAAAGTTGGGGTATATTTACTTAATTGAAACATAAAAAGCCTAGTTACTACTATAATTTTTCAAAAAGGCCTAGTTACCAAAATTGCCCACTCGTTTCATTTAAAAAAAAAAAAAGAAGGAAAATGGAGTTGTTATCTAATCGTATTAATTTAGTTATTATAATAGAATGTTAGATGTTTGTGTTACATTTTAATTAAAAAAAGAAAAAGAAAAAAGTGGCACAATTATAGTCTGCGACAGAAGAAAATGCAAGTGTCATAAGAAATGCAGCTTTTTCTGTATTTTACTTAACACAGTTCGGTGGTTCAGTTTGTTTCATTGCAATCTATATTGATGAAACAAAAGGATCCGACTTTAATTTGTATATATAACCCATAAAAAATAGAACTTACATGAACCCATAAAACTTACATAAACCCTAAGCTTACACAAACCCTAAATAGTGTAATGAAAGGCAGGAGCAGAAGTGATGATGAAGACAAATGAAGTGTCAGCTTTGAAGTGGCAGTTCTACTATGTGTTTGGCGCAAGCAGCCAAGCTTAATTGAAATGAAATATATAACGTCACTGCTTCAACGTACTTTATTCTTATGATAAAAACACATTGATTTTCTTGGTCAAACCATGAATCTATGTTTGAGTTAATACTTTTAGAGGGAAAAAAATGGTAATAATAAGTGAATTCAGTGAGTACAGAAAGTGGCTCAGATATGGCTACATTATAGGTGCGTAGCTAGCTAGGGTTAAAACAACAGTACTATTTTACTCTCGTTTTAACTATATAGATATCGATTAATAATTCTTAATTTGTCTTTTATAGAGAGAAATTGGAGAAAGTATCCCCGGGAATAGCACTCTAAAATTAGCATAATGATGATCGTCAGCAAACTTCAGCAACATGTTATTGCAGTGCAGTCGATCCAGATCACTGTCAAATAATTAACTCATGTCCGATATCTCTCAAATTTCAGTATTTCAACTGTGCCTCAAATTAGAAAAAATATGTTTTTTTATAAGTTTTAATTCGTAACAAAGACTCTAGTTTTTTATAATTTTTTTTATTTAAATACTTGATTACTTTTATATAAATATTTATAATTTTAAAAATTTAATTAACTTTATAAAATATTTGCTTTTGTAGTACGTCATTATATAAATATAACGGAGCTAATTAATGATAATTTAAGTTACCAGAAATTTGGTGTGATAAAATTAAGGGTAATTTAATTAAATTCGTGCAATTATGATCTAACATATTTAGATAATTGAATGAGTTAATGTATTTGATGGACTTTGTGTAATCAAAATTTATATATATTTTTTTATTTTTCATGTAAGTGTGTTAAATGAATCTCACAATTTCGTGTAGTTTTTAAATTTATGTAGAGTTAATAATTTGAGTCTAAATAGTTTGTATTTTTTTTAATTTGTGTTGCTAAGTATAATTTTATGAAAGTATTGGTACACATGTGTATTTTTAATTGTCTTGTAGAGTTAATTTTGATTAGTTTGTAAATATTATGTAAGTATGTCTTTGGTATGTGTAAATCAGTGTAACATTGAAATATTTCGTGTAAATGATTTGTGAATATAATATAATTTTGAAAATTAGAAATGTTTTTGGCAAAAAAGTATGTTTGTGTAAAATTATGCAATATGTAAATTTATATAAATAATTGTAAAATATTCTAAAAAGAGATTACATATTTTACGGGGATAAAAACTTCCACAAACCAATGTGACAAAAATACACAAGTTAACATAATGAATGAATTTAGACAATTTATTGTGTTTTCTTTTGGAAAGATGGTTCGAGAGTTAATAAGGATAGTATTGCACTTATAAAAAGAAAAAGACACATTTATTTACACAACAAATTGTTTTAACCTATATGATATAACATTAGTAGATTTGAGCACACTCCGCAAATTCATCCTAGTTTTAATCGAGTTTAAAAGTGTAGGCTTGTTTAGTTAAGTATATGTGCTGGGTTGAACTTTTTGCGAGTCGAGCTCGAGTAGCTCGGCTACTATAACAATGTTATTGAAGATTGATTCATGTAGTTATCTTTAGGGTCTTCTAGTCAAATGAGTTGAACTCGAACCAAGCCTAATTTTAACCAAACTTAAAATATACTCATAATCGACTTATTATTTAAAAAATTGAACGAACTCGAACTATTTTTTTTTAAGCGCAAACCGAGTAATTTAACTTGTAATGTAATCCTATGTCTTTAGGAATATGGAGATAGATATGTGTAATTTTATAACTACTCATCATAAGCCGTAACCCTATGTTTTTAGGTATAGAATTTAAGGCTTTTGTTCAGGTACGGTTCATTTATTAGGGTACGGCCGTGCAGCTGAACGTAGAGCCGACACGTGTTCCGAGATTTTTTTTTTCATAAACGAATGAAATTTTTTTTGAATTACCATGTTATAATTTATACACTATTCTCTTATAAACTTTGAACTATTCCCATATAATTCATGAATTATTACTTTTTAATATATTATATCAAATTATTTATAAATTAACCGTTTATATGATATGAACTATTCAATTGTAATTCATGAACTATCATTTTATAAGTTATGCACTATCCTTTATAAATTTTGCACTTTGAACTATTCTATTATAATTCATGAACTATCCTTTTATAAGTTATGAACTATCCCTTAATAAGTTTTGAACTATTACTTTCACTCTTTTATAAATTTTGCACTATGAACTATTCTATTATAATTCACGAACTTTCCTTTTATAGGTGATGAACTATTCCTTAATAAGTTTTGAACTATTACTTTTACTCGTTTCAGAAATTTTTTTTTTTTGGGACACGTGTCAGCTCTACATTCAGCCGCACGGCCCTACCGGAATAATGTGCCTTACCTGAAGAACACCCTAGAATTTAAACATGTTTAACTTCAAGTTTGTTTTAGAATTTCATGACATATTGTCATGTCAGTTAGTTTTACAAGTTCTCGGGATTTATCTTGTTACGGATTAAAAATTTTTTTAAATGCATTAGTATAGATGCTTTCCGACGATGTTGTATTGTAACACCCCAACTTCGCGGGACTCGGTGTGTTACTGGGTTAGGATCTTACAATGGATCTGACCCTAACCTGACAACAAGTTCACTGATCTTACACCAAGACACAAATAAATATAAAACAACCTTTATAAAACTGAAATACCAAGTATCATATTATATAAGAAACCATACAACCGAGTACCAAAAACAACATCCACATGTAGGTAGACACAACAACCCCAAAACCCATACACGTCCTATATGTATGGAAGCCATCGGTTGATGACCCCACCGGATCACTCTACAGTCTTTCTATCCTGCAAACTTAGACTTGTACAAAAGCGGGCTTGGGCTGGGCCATACCTAAAAAATCTACCCGTAAGGTGCGAGCCCGTCTTGTCCGGGCCACAAACGCCGCCCATGTCCACCCATGTAAAAAGCGGTCAGGGTGCCGGGCCGGCCCGGATGGCCCGTATGTACTTGATTGTGCGTTTTTTCTCCGGAATTTATCGTTCAAAACAAGTAATATAATGTATTTAACACACACTTTCAATCCAATTATAATTGGATAGTGCACTATCAACAAGTTCAACAACAACCAACACACAAAAATGAATAAATCCAAATTCCTTAAAATTCAACAAGTATCATTACACTCAAGTTAGTCATGCAATCTTGTATTACAAACAAGTATAACTCGTCAAAATACTTCAAACAAACTAAATGAAAAATCAGAGTATGTGACACTCAAAATAATATAAATTATATATACATATATAAAAAAAACTTATATGTATAAAATTATATGCGGGCCGGGCCGGGTTGGTCCATGGGCCAAAATGTTTACCCGTACCCGTCCTACCAAAATACGGGCTGGGCCGGGCCGGGCCAGACCCGAACGGGCCAAACTAGTTGCCCGTACCCATGTTTTTTCCTGGGTGGGCGGACAGGCTGGACGGGCCGGCCCGGATTTGTACAGGTCTACTGCAAAGCAACTACAACACGATATAAAACCATTAGTTAGCTATTCATGAATAAGAATAATAGTAATAGCACACATAATCACATAAACACATCATAACATGCACATGCTCACACAACATCCGTTTATTATCTTCATGATATTATAACATTACTAATTCATTCGGTGAGATGCGAGGAGTAAAACAACCTCGCTTCCGTCCTCTTTCACCACAAGGTTTGGAATTGGTGTCAATAATCACCACCTGGTGAAATGGTCACAGAGAACCCCTAGCTACCCCATTTTGATCTAGACAAGTTATCACCGCCCGTTATCATACACTTGGGCCATTTAATACATAAATGGTTTTTCTAGTCCGGTTAGGTTATAAATGCAACATACATATGCACATACACCACTATCACAATCACTCCAATCCATAAACGCCAGCTAAGTAGCCCAAAGGACTTACTTGTCACAAGGTAGTCCTAAACAGTGGTCACGGTTTCCCCTCAAGGAAATGATCAGTGCCTGAATAAACAAGTCACACAACATCAATCACTATCAAAGGCTAGGAGATTCCACCTCCTAGTCTCCAAGATCAAACAAGATCATAACCCACTAACTAATCCTCAATAACTCGTCAAAACCCAAAGATGCCTAAGGCATTCCTCAATATATCATAACATCAATATCATCTATAACACTAACATGTCTCACATCCCAACCATAACACAAAGGAAGGAAAGAACATATACCACACTTGGTATGTCCTTGACAAAGACGCACCTACGTGAATGAAAAGACGCAGGGGCGGTGACAAGACGCGATAGCGGTAGACGAAGCCGCAGGGGCGGTGACACAACTTCAGCCGCAGGGGCGGCAATACGACATAAGGGAGATCTTTTAATTTCCCACCGATCTCTCGTTTGACTCTCTTCTCTTCTAAGGTGCCAAAGGCAACCCAACATCGACATACATATACATACACAACAAAGAGCTTAACACAAGTGCGAGCTTGTGGGATTCTACTAAGAAAGAGAAGAGGAGGGAAAGAAGAACGGAAGGAGAGGAAGAGGAAGAAATTGCCACTATAGAACCAGGCCAAGAAGGACAACAATCCAACTACTCATCCACAGAAACCACCACAAACTCTCATCATCATCATCAAAGCCATCAAAAATACATTCAAAGCCTTCACACTTGAAAGAATTACAAAGAAAAAATCAAGGAGAAAGCCAAGAGAAGAAGAGGAAGAGAGGAAGAGCGTAAGAAGAAGAAGATGAGGGAAGAAGTTTGGAAGCAAACCCTCTCACAGAAGAGAGAGAAGGAAACTTATAAGAGAAGAAATGGAAAAGCAAGGCGGTCGAAGAAGGCGACGCCACCCTATAGGTCGACCGCGGGGGCGAGTCATCAGTGCCGCAGGGGCGGCTCCGCACCTGCGGCTCAACTGAGATTCAAGGGCGGGGTCACTAAAGAACTAAGGATATTACATCAGATCACCCTAAAAACAAGTTTCCTCCCGAAACTTGAACAAACCCAAATCCTATTGGACCCATACGCCAAGGTATACACTCTCTATCAGAGGCATCACATCTCTGCTCACAAGGCATCAATCCTCTATGACTCTATAATCTCAACACACAAGCATGGAGGGAATACCTTCTCCAGCAACATAATCACAAACACTATGCATCGGCATAAAGGAAAATCATCTCTAACCAATCCATGATCACATCACAATGGCATTTAGGAAAACTATCTCTAGCCAAACCATACTCATAACGCAAGGGCACGAAGGAAAACAATCTCCAGCCAAACTATACTCGCATCACAATAGCATGGAGGAAGAACCATCTCCTGCTAAACCATAAACACATCTCGATAGCATGGAGAAAGAACCATCTCCAACTATAATTATAGCTCGTGCTAGCATAACAAGATCTAATAAGATCACACAACACATACCACAGTCTAGCACGAAAACACAACATATATCAAACACATATGCACATAACTCACCAAGATAGCACTAAGATCTACTATCGATCCTACAGGTGCATCTATCTCGACATAAAACTCTAGATAGTTTCTCCGGATTCTATCATTTGTCTCACACATAGCCTCATCAGGTCCTCGTTTCGACCACTGTATTCTTAACATAGGAATGTCCTTCGAGCGCAAGCGTCTCACACCCCGCTCTAGGACTGTCACTAGATGCTCAACAAACGTATGGTCCAGTTCGACCACTAAATCATCATAGCTGACAATGTGTCTCGGATCTGGCATGTACTCCCTCACCTAAGACACATGGAACACAGGGTGAACACCCTTAAACCTCGGGGGTAAAGCAAGTCTGTACGTTTCTCTTCCAACTCGATCCAAAATCTCAAAAGGTCCAACATATCGGGGACTCAACTTCCTCTTAATACCGAAATGTCTAACGCCAAGCGTCAGAGATACTCTCAACCAAACATGAGCTCCAACCCTGAACTTTAGAGGCCGACACCTCTTGTCTACATATGACTTTTGGCGACTCTCTGAAGCCAACATCCACCCTCTAATCAGTGCCACATGGGCAATATCATCCTGAATATGCTCAGGTGCTATACCATCGATACTGTTTTGCTCATCCCAACACAACGGCGCACGACAACTTCACCCATACAGTGCCTCATACGGGGCCATCCTAATCGATGCATGCTAACTGTTGTAATACGAAAACTCAAATTACGGGAGGTGATCTGACCACACCTGCCCCCAATATAGCACACAGGCTCTTTACATATCCTTCAGGGTCTAAATAGTCCTCTCTGACTGACTATCTGTCTAAGGATGAAAAGTAATCATAAAATACAAACTAGTACCCAGGGCAGTCTGTATCTGCTACTAGAACCTCGAGGTAAATCACCCATCTTAATCTAAGACGATCATCCTTGGCACACCACGGAGTCTCACTATCTGCCTAGTGAACTCCTCAACCAAACGGCTCAGTGGCTTTCTCTGGATAGCCTTGACACGTGTCCCACGATCTCTTTGCCCAACCCTTGCTCTTGGTGGAGAATATAAGTTGTCCTGCAGGCTGTTGCTAGGGGATTCCCACATTCTCAAACACCCCATCATTATCCACATTGGGAATTTCTTGGAGAAGAAGAACACTCTCATTTTGGAGGAAGAACAACACATCAAGATAGGGATTTAGAGTGAACCCTTGAGTGGTTTTTAGTGGTTTTTATTGAAGAACTTTTGAAAGCATTGTAAGGAACGTTTTGGAGCTGTGTTTGAAGGGTTGTAAGTCTTGTTTAATCTCGTATTTAGCTAAGATTACTTGTTTCTTTTCACTCTTATTTCATTTTCTTGCTATGGAAGCCATGAATGCTTACATGTTGAGTTTGGATCTTAAAATGCATGTTGTTGGCTAAGTATTTGTGATTCTAGGATGATAGAATGATGGTTATGGCTTGTACTATGATAGATTAGACTTGAATGTACCTTTGGATGATTTTCTTGCTCGAAACCTAACCCTTGATAGAACCACGGCTTGTTCTTGTAAAATCTAGACCGTGGTTTTGGCTGTGGTTTTCTCTGTTGTGCTTGTATTGATGAATCTGAATGTTAGGATGTTAGATTGTTGAAATCCTAATGTTTTTAAGCCTTATCTAGCTTAGGGTGACCTAATGCTAGCAAGCTAAGTGAGGGAAGAGACTTACCCGGTAATTCCCGATCTTAGATACCCAAGATGACGAACTCTTGGTAATAGTGAGCTTCACAAGCCGCTATTGGACTGAGTGTGATAGGATTGTTGCTTAGGACTTGCCTTCCCGAGACTTACCCGGTAAGGAGAGGTTTGACTCCTAGATAGTAATCCGGTTTGTTTAGAATTCCCAACTTTAGGTTCCTAGA
This sequence comes from Fagopyrum esculentum, assembly GCA_033239045.1. NCBI lineage: Eukaryota > Viridiplantae > Streptophyta > Magnoliopsida > Caryophyllales > Polygonaceae > Fagopyrum > Fagopyrum esculentum. The sequence goes on from BSUD01000007.1 coordinate 29,536,556, forward strand.
GACTTACCCGGTAATAGGACCTTAGGTGCGGGACTAGTGGACCATGAGACCTACCCGGTGATTGATCCCAATCAAGAAACACCATTCCCAACATACCGCAGCTTGTCCAAGGTTGATTAGAAGCTTGAGTCCAATGCCATAACCGGAAATCCCAATCCCTAGAATCCACTTTTCTCACTTGATTACATATCTTGTTCTTGTGTTGCTTGTTTGATTTATAATACTGCATGATTTGTGATCTTTGCTTGATCACCACAAAAACCAAACCCAAAAATATCATGATTTTCATTTCTTTATTTCTTTCATCTCTTCTTCACTAGATTTGCACTATCGATGATCACTTGTTTGATTTGATTTCACCTTAGTCTTCGTGTTCGACCTCGGAATACTATCCTTGCTACAAAACGACCCATGCACTGTGGGTTCGCTAGGAGTTAGGAAAATATATCGAGTTATAAATTATAAGACTTTTGCGTGCTACAACTCTAGCGTAACAAAGTTTTTGGCGCCGTTGCCGGGGACTAGGTCTAGATTGAATCATTTTGTGTGATTGTTTATAGTGTAGGTCTTTCTTGTTGCTTTTGTTCTTGTTTGGTTTGTGTCTTTGATTTTTCAGGACATCTTTCACTCTTTAAGTGCATGCGAAGATCTCATGGCAAGGATTTAGCTCCATTAGATCCCGAACCGGAGAAAACCCTTAAGACTAGATCTAAGAGCATTAAGAAGAAGAAGAAGGAGATGGCCGGAAGAGATCTTCAAGCTGAGTTGAACGATGCTTTAGAGCAAATTAGGCTAAGGGATGCAGCCTTGGAGAATGAGAGGAGACTTGCAAATGAGAGGCAAGAAGCAACTAGGAGGGAAATTGAAGAGATTAGGTAAGCTCTTGTGCAAAGGGAGCTTAATCTTCGTCAGCAACCTCCACCACTACCACCACCGCAGCCGGCGGTCAATGTTCGGTTTGAACCGATCATCATTGAGGAGCCACAAACGTTAGGGCAACGTATGGATCCAGCCCAAAGAGTGCACTGTCCGGGTGTAAACTTAGGAGATCCCGCAACCCATGATTACGAGCTCCGCCCTCAAGTGCTACAAATGATCCGGCACAATCAATTTGGAGGGATACAAGGAGAGTCTCCTCATCAACACTTGATGAATTATGAGATCTTAATGGAGACTCTAAGACCACCTAGATTGGAGAGCAACAACCACAAGCTTAGGGTTTTTTCCCTTCTCACTTAAGGATAAGGCCTTGGCTTGGTACCAATCCATTCTGCTAGGACGTGTGAGTACTTGGGAGGAGATGACAATCGAGTTTTTAACAAAGTTCTTCCCACCTTCCAAGATAACCAAGCTAAGAGGGAAGATCAATGCCTTCGTGATGAAGGATAGAGAGAGCCTATTCAAATCTTGGGAGAGGTTCAAAGACCTCCTCGTAGATTGTCCATACCATGGGATACCGAAGATAGAGCTATTGGAGATTTATTTCAAGGGCTTGATGAGAATAGCCAAGTCAAGCTCCAATCACTTTCCGGAGGAACATTCATGGAGAAGAATCTAGATGAGGCTTGGGAATTTGTAGAAAAGCAAGCCTTGGTGATAGAGAACTACTCCCATAGGAAGAGTGATGGGAGGAAACCGGGAGCATATGAAGTGAGTGAAGTCACCACGAGCAACTACAAACTTGATGCAATCAACAATGAGCTTAAGTCCTTGAGGGAGTTGTGTGCCACAACCTTGAAGAATCAAGCAAGTCCTCAAGTGCAAGTGCAAGCCAACTTGAGGAAGAGGATGTTAACTACATGGGAAGGGGAAATTTCAACAACTAACAAGGCCCTAGGAACTTCAACAACAACAGTCGGCAATACAACAATTACCAGCCTAATCACAACCATCCCGGGTTCTCCTATTCTAACCCGGATGGTGCCTTGAATTCTCCCGCTTCCACAAGTGCAGCCCCACCACCTAAGGCTTCACAAGAGCCTTCACCCGGTTTTGCTCAACCTCCAAAGGATAGAACCAAGATGATGTTTGAACAATTGCTAGGGAGGTTGAGTGGGCTTGAGAGCATGGTGACATCCATTTCGAAGGTTTAAAAGGTGCTAGAAGCACAAGTGTTCCAAAAGGCGGGTGAAGCACAAAGGGATCCGGGAAAGCTTCCCGGAAGGACTGAGGACAATTTTAAGAGGCCAAGTGTTGGCCATTACCACAAGGAGTGGGCTGAGCATGAAAGATCCCTCACCCAAGGAGAATGACAAGGGGAAGCAAGTAGTGGTGGAAGAAGAACCATTGCAAGAAGGAGGAGGCAAGAGCAAAGATGATGAGCCAACATATGTGGCACCTCCTCTATACAAGCCACCACTACCATTCCTACAATCACGAGCAAGAGCTCATTTGGATAAACATTTCGGTAAATTCCTTGAACTCATGTCTAAATTATATATTAACATTCCGTTCATGGATGCTATTCTAGGTATGCCGGCCTATGGAAAGTTTTTGAAGGAGATACTCTCCAACAAGAGGAAGTTGGAGGAGTATGGAGAAGTGAGGATGACAAAGAGATCTTCCGAGTTGGTTCAAACCATGAGGGAGGAGATGCCTCCTAAGTTGCGAGATCCAAGATCTTTTTGTGTGCCAATTGGAGTTGGAGAAGTGCAATACGAAGCCCCATGTGACCTTGGAGCAAGTGTAAGCAGTATCCCACTTGCACTTTGCAATACGGTTGGGCTAGGGGAACCAAAACCGGTCAAGATGAACCTCTACATGGCGGACCGATCCATCACTCACCCCGTGGAAATCCTAGAGGACATACCGGTTCAGCTTGGGAAGTTCTATGTGCCAATCGATTTTGTTGTCTTGGACATCCCGGCGGACTACCCGGTTCCTATCATTTTAGGAAGACCATTCTTAGCCACATCCGGATGCTTAGTGGATTGCAAAAATAGGATCCTCTCCTTCAACATAGGAGAAGAAAATATCAAGTTCAAACTGTCCACAATGATGAAGGGGCCAACCCTTGGTGAAGACGTCTTCAACATTGTCGAGGAAGAAGTGTCTAGGGAAATTGTGAGCTCAATCCTAATAAAGGATCCATTAGAGAAGGTTCTTAGCATGAGCATCATGGAGGAAGGAGTTGAGGAAGATTACTGTTAGCATGAAATATTGTGATATTTTAGGCACGTTTTCTAAACGTATTTGATTCATATCGATAGTCTTTGATTGAACTTTGTGCATATGTGAGCTAGTATTACCTATATTGTCGATATGGATGTCTACACTAGTTCTATGTTGATTTTAGGTGATTTGGAGCTATTTCCGAACGGAATCGAGCAAAGGAGAGTTGAGTTGATATGTCCATAGATTGAGGACATTCTTTGGAAGCAAATTTGAGTTTTAGCTTAAGGAATGCACGAGGCTAGGGAAGAATCACATTCTTGCCCTAAATTACGCCCTAAAATACGACCGTATCACGTTCCACGTTCAAATTCCACGACCGTGGATTTGGAGTCAGAAATTGATGTTCATTCCAGAGGATATTACGGCCGTGGAATATATGGTGCAAACCGTATTTGTTTCCACGCTCTAAATTACGGTCGTGGAACACTTCCACGACCGTGATCTTGGCGAATCTTTTCGCCACACTTTGAAGCCACGATCTTTTGAAGATTGGGCCGGGCCGACATTTTGCCCTACATTATAAAAAGACGGGAGAAAGGAGATTCCGTCATGCCTGCTTACAATCACCGCGTATCCTCGCATACTACACACATCTCCGCTTAGCAACGCAAAAACCCTCGTTTAGAGGTATCTTGGAGATCTCATTGGAGATCGAAGTTCGCATAGGAGAATTGCCCTAATCTCGCACTTTTAGTGGAGATTGTTGTTGAGATCTTCGGATTGGTGGAAGATTGAAGCTTTTGGAAGATTTTGCAAGAAGATCTCTCTTCTTGTTTAGGTTTGATTTGGGAAACGGATTGACATCCCGTTTTTCCCTTCTTTCCTAAAGTTGTGATTGTTTACTTTACTTTGAATCATTCGAAAATACTCGTTCTTGGTTGTGACTTTGAGATTGGTTTGAAGATTATTGGAAGTTCTTGAAAGTTTCCATTTTTCTATCTTTTAAATTCTTGAATTAATATCAACATGACTGTTATTGGCTAAAAACCCTTAACAATTCTAAGGTGAAGGGTTGATAGTTGTGGCTTAGATAATGATAGATCGATTGTAATTTGATTGGACCCTGAGAGTTAGAGAAATATCGTCGACACCCTAAATCACGGCCTGTTCTTAGGTTTCCACGGCCGTGATTCTCAAGAACTACCCGTGATTTACTTCAGTTTACGAACCTTGCTTTTACTTTAATTCAAAGTTAAAGATTTGCTTTAATTTAGTTTAGATTTATCTTTTCTAGGTGGTAGTGAAGCCTCAACAACCTCTACCTCGATTGTGAGTGTCACAACCTCGATCGGTTAAGTTAGTCTTGATCTTTGGGTTATAAGTTTGGGTATTTGACACTAATTCTCATCTTTAGAATCTTTCTATATTGAGCCTCAACAACTTGTATAGAGAGTGTCTTGTAGGTGAGTTACATAAGGTTTTTGGAACTTCACCGTACGATTACCTTACTTTAGTATACCTTTGCATATCTCAACTCTGTCTTTATATCATTAGTATATCTTGAATCGATTGCCACAGCTGAATACTTGGATCTTTAGGATTGTTGTTTTCCCAATATTTGCAAAACTCTCATACTTACTCGCTTGACAATCTGAAATCGAATTTATTCCCACCCAAATCCCTGTGTTCGATACTCTGGAATTCTTGCTTAGCTACGTCGATCCGTACACTGCGGGTTCGCTGCTTGATTCTAGTTTTATAAATTTAAAGCTTATTTGCACACACCTTTAGGGGCGAACAATTACAATGAAGAAATCCGAGCTTTGGATGCATTAGAAAAGGAAACAAGTGCTGAATTTGAAGTGCACGAAGTAGGGCTGAAGCACTGTAAGAATCACGGCCAGGGGGCCAGAACCACACCCGTGATTTCAACCGTGGAAACCTCTGGAGTGTCCAATTGTGCCAGTTTCTCCAAAACCACGCTTGTGGTTGTGCCAAAGGTCGTGGTTTTGCCCGTAGTTTCTCCAGAAGGTCCTTTAGTTGTTGATAAAGCTTCAAGGAGTCTTGGAGAGTCTTCAATGACTTTGGATTCATCTAATGTGGAGCTATATGGATCACATCCAACCGATAAAGGTCCTCCTAAACTTGATATCAGACCTCTCCCTTCTCATTTAAAGTATGCTTTCCTTGGTTCGAATTCTACTTATCCCGTGATTGTGAATGCATCTTTGAATGATGATGAGCTTGATAAATTGTTGAATAAATTGAAATTGCATAGGAAAGCTATTGGTTACACCATTGATGACTTAGTTGGCATTAAACCATCCTTGTGCATGCATAAAATCTTGATGGAAGACAACCATAAACCTTCAATTGAACCTCAAAGAAGATTGAACCCTATTATGAAAGAGGTAGTCAAGAAAGAGATCTTGAAATTGCTAGATGCGGGAATCATTTTCCTGATTTCGGATAGTAAATGGGTTAGTCCCGTTCATGTTGTACCTAAGAAGGGTGGTATGACCGTAGTAACTAATGAGAACAATGAACTAATTCCAACTATGACGGTTACGGGGTGAAGAATGTGTATTGACTATAGGAAACTTAATGTGGCCTCTAGGAAAGATCACTTCCCTCTTCCCTTCATTGACCAAATGCTAGAAAGGTTAGCTCAACATTCACATTTTTGTTACCTAGATGGTTATAGCGGGTTCTTTCAAATCCCAATTCACCCGGATGACCAAGAAAAAACAACATTTACTTGTCCTTGGGGAACATTTTCATATAGGAGGATGCCATTTGGGTTGTGTAATGCACCCGCCACCTTTCAAAGGTGTATGATGGCTATTTTTTTGAATATGTTGAGAATATTATGGAAGTGTTTATGGATGATTTCTCGGTGTATGACTCTTCATTTGATAATTGCTTGGCTAATCTATCTTTGGTGTTGAAGAGATGTGAGGAAACTAATCTTGTGTTGAATTAGGAGAAATGCCACTTTGAAGGCATAGTGTTGGGACACTTGGTATCCCACCGAGGAATTGAGGTTGATAGAGCAAAGATAGAGACGATAGAGAAGTTGCCACCAACTACCTCGGTGAAAGGGGTAAGGAGTTTCTTAGGGCATGCCGGTTTTTACCGGAGGTTTATAAAAGATTTCTCTAAAATTTTAAGCATCTCACTAACCTACTAATGAAGGATGTTGAGTTTGTTTTCTCCGAGGATTGTCTTGAAGCATTTTGTAGGTTGAAGGATGCTTTGATCTCCGCCCCTATCACGCAACCTCCGGATTGGAGCCTACCATTTGAAATAATGTGTGATGCGAGTGATGTGGCCATTGGGGATGTTTTATGACAAAAGAAATGGCTTACACATGCCATCTACTATGCTAGCAAAATGCTAGATGATGTCCAATTCAACTATGCCACAACCGAGAAGGAGTTGCTTGCGGTAGTGTATGCCTTTGAGAAGTTCCGCTCATATCTTGTTGGAGCAAAGGTTATTGTGTACACGGATCATGCTGCGATCCGTTATCTCCTCACAAAGAAAGATGCCAAGCCTCGCTTGATTCGTTGGATCCTTCTCCTCCAAGAATTTGACTTGGAGATTCGAGACAAGAAAGGTTCCGAAAATTCAGTAGCGAACCATCTTAGTAGGCTACCACCATTGGAGGTTGAAAGAGATGACATCCCGATTGATGACTCATTCCGGGATGAGCAATTGCAAATGATGGAGGAGTGCTTACTTCAAGTGTCTAGAGGCGGTGAGCCATGGTATGCGGATATAGTGAATTATCTTATGTGTGATCCGTAATTGCCACTCCTTTCCATGTGGAGGCCATGCTAGCTCACACAAAACGTGTGCAAAGGTATTGCAATCCGGTTTTTATTGGCCTAGCTTATTTAAGAATGTGCAGAATTTTTTAGTAGCTTGTGACGCTTGCCAAAGGACGGGAAACATCTCAAGAAGGAATGAGATGCCCTTGAACAATATCCAAGAGGTTGAGATCTTTGATGTTTGGGGTGTGGACTTCATGGGGCCGTTCCCCTCTATGTGGAAACCTCTATATTCTCTTGGCGGTGGACTATGTGTGAAGATGGGTGGAAGCAATCGCCTCTCCCACAAATGATGCCAAAGTAGTGGTGCGGTTCTTCAACCGAGTCATCTTCCCAAGGTTTGAAACACCAAGAGTGATCATAAGTGATGGAGGGAAGCATTTCACCAATAGGAACTTTGGGACACTTTTGGCTAAGTATGGGGTGACGCATAAGGTGGCAACACCTTACCATCCCCAAACTAGTGGCCAAGTGGAGATCTCCAACCGGGAGATAAAAGGAATACTTGAGAAGACGGTTTCTAGGACAAGAAAAGATTGAGCTATGAAGCTTGATGATGATTTGTGGGCATATAGAACCGCCTTCAAGACACCAATTGGTACCACTCCCTACAAGCTAGTTTATGACAAGTCTTGCCACCTTTCGGTGGAGATGGAACATAGAGTATATTGGGCCATAAGGTGGCTGAATTTTGACCTCAAGGAAGCCGGTGAGAAGAGGTTGCTAGACATGAACGCTCTTGAGGAGATCCGGTTGGATGCTTATGAAAACGCCCGGATTTACAAGGAAAGGACCAAGCATTGGCATGACAAACGTCTCATCCCAAAAGAGTTGAGTGAAGATGACTTAGTCCTTCTCTTCAATTCAAGTCTGCGGCTCTTCCTCGGAAAGCTCAAGTGAAGATGGACGGGTCCTTATGTGGTGAGAAAGATTTTCCCCCATGGAGCGGTTGAGATAGGTGGGGAGCATTGTGGAGATTTTAAGGTGAATGGGCACCATTTGAAGAGGTACATCCCGGAAGCTCCGGTGGATATGATTGCCCACTTCACTTTGAGTGAAACGCTCCCGAATTTGGTCAAGCTAATGACCTTAAAGAAGCGCTTAATGGGAGGCAACCCATTGGTACATATCTTTCCCTTTTTGTTTTTTGTTTTCATTTTCGCCTTTTGCTTTTGTCTTTGTTTTGGTGTGTTTGTATGTCTTGTGTTTGTATGCTAGAGTCTAGGGAACAAAGGAGTCTTGCAAGGCATGGAGGTGATGATGATCCCACATCAAATATGGGTGGAACGGACGTGGGACTTGGACGGCTTGCGGTGCTTAGCGCGGGTCCCGACGCCATAATGAACATCAAGAGCTCTCTACCATCTTTGATAGATCATCCTCCATCACTCCACTTGAGTGAACCAAATTACCGAAAGCACACCATTTTTATATTGTGAGGACTCTCTTTCACTTTCTTATTTAATTTGCACATTGGGGACAATGTGGTTTTAAGTATGGGGTGGGGTTTTCATGATCATTTGCATGATTGCATCTAAGATAGTTTTATCTTATTGTCACATCTTTCATTATGTTTTGCATGGTACATATTTATCTCAAAAATTCCAAAAAATCAGAAAATTTTAAAAAACTTTTGTTCTTCTTAGTTTGGATATGACCCTTATGATGAGATTGTTTTGTGAATTGGCTATGGATGGCCTTGTGTGTTGAGAGAATTTATGCATATGTGGACTTGAATACTTCTCTTGAATTCCATGTATGAATTGTAATGAAGATTTTTGTCTAGGTTGGATTGATAATTGATTATCGAAATCGCATGCTAGTTCTTACACATCATATATGAATGATTAAGGCAACTCACCTCTCTTCTTCTCATCTTGATCATGTTGTTTGAAGCACCTCACTTGATATAAAATTTGGCCTCTTTTGACCCATCCGGGAATAGGAGCATGCTAGTGTGTTAAGTGTGTGAAAAGCAAGTGTGGATGAAGTTGTTGATGAATGAATGTTGTAAATGAAGTGCTGAATTTGTTGTGAAAGTGTAGAAAAAAACATAGGTTTGGGGACGTTGGTGTTGATGACGAGTAACTCGGCACTATTCACATAATCGGGTGTTTGTGTCTTGCCAAAGTCGGATAAACCAATAGTCCTAACGAGCCTTGGTATGTGTGCCCGGTGTGAGGCACCTCGAAAAATATAAAAGCCCGACGTCCGCTAATCACCAAGGTTTCGGCTTTTGTACACCAATGCCATTGTCTCAAAAATAAATGAAAGAAAAAAAGAAGAAAAAGAAAAGAAAGAAAAGAAAAAGATGGAGAAAAGTATACACTTATGGTGGAGTTAAACAAAAATGAAGTTGTGGAGTTAGTTTTTTCCCCGGATTAGCATCACTTGACCCAAAATTCCCACCTTTAACAACGTTTCTTGGCCGCTTCTTTTGCAAGTCCTTAAGACCTCTATGCACATGTGCTTTGACTTAAGTGATTTAGAATTGATATTTTCATGATAATCTAGACATTCTCGATTTACTTTGCATATATTATTTCAAGTTAAGTGTGATTGTCTTTCCGTGCATTTGTTCTCTTGATACATATTTTCTCATCCTTTGCCATGAAACATCACTATGAAGGGGATCCATCTTTAGAAGCACAATTCCAAAAAGATTTTCTGTTTTTACGCATTCATAAATCATGCCATCTCGTAGCCTATAGTTGGACCTTGCTCGGGGACGAGCAAGCGACAAGTATGGGGTATTTTGGTGACACGATTTATGACGTTAGTTTAGGCATTCATTTAGATAGTTTTTCCCTTCATTCATGCATGGTTTCACATTAGTTCGTGGCTTTTACGCTTAATTCATCCACATTGTCGGAATAGACATCTACACGAGCTTTTGTCGGTTTTGTAGGTATTTTGGGGAGCTCTTGGACTTAATCGACACATTCGATGATCATTCCTCGTGATGGCACACTTCCGGACTCATTAAGGAGCAAGCTAGGAGCAAAGAAGAACACATAAGACCTTGTTGGTGTGTGCCTTGCACCAACTCATGACTTGATGATCCGAGGAGAAGTTTTTATGAGAAACCACGGCCCATAGGAAAATCTAGACCGTGGTTTTGGCCGTGGTTTTCTCTGGAAAGCCTTGACACGTGTCCCACGATCTCTTTGCCCGACCCTTGCTCTTAGTGGAGAATATAAGTGGTCCTGCAGGCTGTTGCTAGGGGATTTCCACATTCTCACACACCTCATCATTATCCACATTGGGAATTTCTTGGAGAAGAAGAACACTCTCATTTTGGAGGAAGAACAACACATCAAGATAGGGATTTAGAGTGAACCCTTGAGTGATTTTTTGTGGTTTTTGTTGAAGAACTTTTGAAAGCATTGTAAGGAACATTTTGGAGCTGTGTTTGAAGGGTTGTAAGTCTTGTTTAATCTCATATTCAGCTAAGATTACTTGTTTCTTTTCACTCTTATTTCATTTTCTTGCTATGGAAGCCATGAATGCTTACATGTTGAGTTTGGATCTTAAAATGCATGTTGTTGGCTAAGTATTTGTGATTCTAGGATGATAGAATGATGGTTATGGCTTGGACTATGATAGATTAGACTTGAATGTACCTTTGGATGATTTGCTTGCTCGAAACCTAACCCCGGATAGAACCACGGCTTGTTCTTGTAAAATCTAGACCGTGGTTTTGGCTGTGGTTTTCTCTGTTGTGCTTGTATTGATGAATCCGAATGTTAGGATGTTAGATTGTTGAAATCCTAGTGTTTGTTAAGCCTTATCTAGCTTAGGGTGACCTAATGCTAGCAAGCTAAGTGAGGGAAGAGACTTACCCGGTAATTTCCGATCTTAGATACCCAAGATGACAAACTCTAGGTAGTAGTGAGCTTCACAAGCCGCTATTGGACTGAGTGTGCTAGGATTGTTTGTTAGGACTTGCTTTCCCGAGACTTACCCGGTAAGGAGAGGTTTGACCCCTAGATAGTAATCCGGTTTGTTTAGAATTCTCAACTTTAGGTTCCTAGAGACATACCCGGTAATAGGACCTTAGGTGCGGGACTAGTGGACCATGAGACCTACCCGGTGATTGATCCCAATCGAGAAACACCATTCCCAACATACCGCAACTTCTCCAAGGTTGATTAAAAGCTTGAGTCAAATGCCATAACCGGAAATCCCAATCCCTAGAATCCACTTTTCTCACTTGATTACATATCTTGTTCTTGTGTTGCTTGTTTGTGTTGCTAGTTTGATTTATAATACTGCATGATTTGTGATCTTTGCTTGATCACCACAAAAACCAAACCCAAAAATATCATGATTTTCATTTCTTTATTTCTTTCATCTCTTCTTCACTAGATTTGCACTATCGATGATCACTTGTTTGATTTGATTTCACCTTAGTCTTCGTGTTCGACCTCGGAATACTATCCTTGCTACAAAACGACCATACACTATGGGTTCGCTAGAAGTTAGGAAAATATCGAGTTATAAATTATAAGATTTTTGCATGCTACATCTCTAGCGTAACAGGCCACATTTCCCTAATAGGGATAAAATCGGATGTCCTCCCACTTCCACTACGGTACATGTAGTGGATGAAGCTCTCCCCCAGGCCTGCAATACTCTATCTTGACCTACCCACATGTCGCACACTGAGCCATGAATCTGGCCACATCGGGCTTCATCCCTCCCCACCAAAATGAACATCTCACATCCTAATACATCTTACTCGCACTTGGGTGCACTAAGTAAGGTGTAAAGTGAACCTCTTGTAAAATCCTTTGTCTCAGCTCCGCATCAGCGGGTACACTGACGCGCTCACGGCGTCTCATCACTCCATCTACTCCTATGGAGAACAGTGGGTTCTCACCACAAGACATCCTATCTCGGATCCGCGTCAACGTCGGGCATATCTCTTGTTTCCGTTGGATCTCGCCCAAAAGATCAGGTAGAACCTCTAAAGCAAACAAATGACTATCCTCATCGGGGAACTAAATGTCCATCTCTAGCCACGCTAGATCTCTTTGCAACTGAGGCTGAACCGCTAGATCTCTAGCCACGCTAGACCTCTTTGCAACTGAGGCTGAACCTCCAGTCGTTCAATCGCCTTCTCTCGAGGCGTCTTCTTGCTAAGGGAATCGGCGATAACATTTGCCTTCCCTGGATGATACAAGATCTCAAGGTCAAAGTCCTTGATCATCTCAAGTCATCTCCTTTGGTGTTTATTCAATTCCCGCTATGTGAAAATATACTTCAGACTCTTATGGTCTGTGAAGATTTGACATGTAGCTCCGTACATGTAATGCCTAAAGATCTTCAAAGCATGAAGTACCGCAGCCAACTCCAGGTCATGAGTCGGGTATCTTTCCTCATACGTCTTCAACTGCCTAGATGCATAGGCAATCACTCTGCCCCGCAGCATCAGAAAACATCCCAAGCCTAGCTTGGATGCGTCACTGTAAACCACAAAATCCTTTGTAGCCTCCGGTTGTGCTAAAATGGGAGTGGAAGTCAAATGTCTCTTCAGCTCCTCAAAACTCTGAGTACACGGCTCAGACCATACAAACCGGGTGGGCTTTTTCAACAGACTGGTAAGTGGACGGACAATCATAAAAACCCTTCCATAAACCTACGGTAATATTTGGCTAAGCCAAGGAAGCTACGTACTTCCTTGACATTCGTCGGAGTTGTTGATGACATGAATTATGACCTATATTTAGGCATGTATTTATATAGATTTTCCCTTAATTTTTGCATGCATAGACATACATTCATGACATTTATGGTTATATTCACCTACTTTGCAAGAATAGAGGTCTACACAGAGTTTTATTGCATTTGTAGGTAAATTGGCAAATTATGGAGCGAAATGATACATTTAAGGATTAAGCCTTGAAGCGGGACAAAAAGGAGCATAAAAGAGAGCTAGAAAGAGCTGAAGTGAACTCTGATACCGCGTGCCAAAGTATTTTCTGATACCTTCGGACGCGTCCCAAAGTATCTTCTGATACCGTCTGACCCGCCAAAGTATCTTTTGATACCGTCAGACGCGCCAAAGTATTTTCTGATACCGTCATGCGCGCCAAAGTATTCTCTGATACCTTATGACGCGGCCCAGAGTATTTTCTGATACCAGTGGACTCGACTTCTTTTCAGCCCAAATATTTAGGGTTTTCTCTTTAAACCCTAGGTCTATCCCATATATCGGAGAGCCTTCAACATTGAAGGGGAGTCAAAACCTCCAAAAGGGGAGTCAATTTCTCCAAAGGGAGATTAGAAGGAGCCAAAATCTCCAAAAGGGAGACTTGAGAGCAGAATTCTCCAACTTGGAGACCTAGGACGGTGACAGACATGGGAGGCCGCAGCGGGAAATCTTTACACGTTTGTGAGAGATTGAAGATTCTTGGGAGGATGATTGAAGGGATATTGCCGGAAAGTCAATCTTGATCATATTTGTGAGATTCCTTGTTTCCATTGCGATTCTTGTGATTTGTGAACACTTTATAGAGTAATTTGAGAGATACTTTGATTAGGTTTGAATTTGATTTACAGATTTGGAGATTATTGAGTTTTTCTTCAAGATTCGGGTTTATTTGATTTATTCACTCAATCTCAATTTTGATTTGATTTTGAAAATGGTTGGCTAAAACCTTTGTGATTCTGGGGAGAATAGTTGATGATTGAGGCCTAGATGATGATAGACTGAACTCATTTAACCAATTGGATCCTGAGAGTTTAGATTTTAACTTTGCGACAACAGGAAAATCGCACTGTTCTTGAGAAAATCGGACGATTTTCTTATGGTCAGTCGATTTATTTCCTTGACGATCTTTAATTGATTTATTTTTTAACCAAAGTTAATTCTTGCCTAAATCCCAACATTGATTAACCTTTTTAATCCCTATTTAACTGTATGAAGAGATTTCATCATTGATTCTACATTTAATAGATTAAGATTACAAGAATTGGGTAATAGAGAGACTCAACATCCTTTATTTAAGGTTTTAAGTGTGCTTTCTATCTTTTCTTTGGAGAGTCACATCTTGGGGTTTTTGGATAGTTAGTTTGAGTGTAATTCTTGTCTTTAGATCTTTCTATATTGCAGCCTCAACAACCCTTATAGAGAGAACCTTTGGATTGGATAAATAGGTTTCGGAACTTCACCGTACGATATCTATCTTTGAAACACATAACCTTGACAATATAAACTCTGTCCTTTGATCTTTAGAAGTGTCTTGAATCGAAAGCCGCAGTCGGATACTTGAATCATTGGAATCATTTGTTTCTTCATTAATCACAAAAGCTTTTGCATCTTGCTAGATAACTGAAATCGATTTTATTCTCACCAAATCCCTGAGTTCGACTCTGGAATTTCTTGCCTTACTACAACTTATCCGTACACTGCGGGTTCACTTTGCTTTAAGTTTTAGATATAAATTTAAAACTTTGACGCACACACTTTTCGAGCGAACAGTTGTCCATGCTGCAATAGCCTCAGTCTTCTCCGAATCGACCTTGATCCCTTCGGAGGAAACCACATGACCTAGAAAGGCCACCTCGGATATCCAAAACTCGCACTTAGAGAGCTTGACATACAACTCTCTATCCTGCAAAAATCGCAACACTGTCCTCAAATGTCTTGCTTCCTCTCTGCTACGAGAGTACACCAGGATATCATCAATGAAGACCACCACAAACTGATCCAAGAAGTCAATGAAGATGCCATTCATCAACTCCATAAAGACGGCGGGTGCATTCGTGAGCCCGAATGACATCACTACAAACTCGTAGTGACCATATTGAGTCCAAAATGCCGTCTTGTGCACATCCTACTCTCTCACACTCAGCTGGTGATATCCAGAACGCAAGTCAATCCTAGAGAACACATTCGTTCCCTGAAGCCGGTCCAATAAATCATCAATACGAGGAAAGGATACTTGTTCTTGATGGTCACCTTGTTCAACTCTCTGTAGTCGATACACAACCACAACGATCCGTCCTTATTCCGCATGAAGAGGAAAGGTGCACCCCACAAGGATATGCTAGGGGGTATGATGCCCTTCTTAGCCAACTCCTCGAGTTGCTTCTTCAGCTCTAACAACTAGATAGACGCCATACGATATGGGGCCTTCGAGATTGGTATCGTCCTTGACTGTAACTCTATACCAAAATCTACGCTCCGCTGTGGCGGTAAACTGGATGGCTCGTCAAAAACATCGGTGAACTCGCACATGATGGGAATGTCTTGTAATGCTAGACTCTCTCCTTCCTTTATGGCATAACACCATAAGGCCTCACAACCCTGTGCAATAAGCATCCCTGCTCGGACTGCACTGATGACTGTACCAGTCTTCCCAAGGTCCCAAACTCGGAAAATCTCTATCTGACCCGACTTTGTAGAGATCGTCACGGTTTCCTATCCTCTATTTTGTAGAGGCTGGATTGGAGTATGATCAAAGAGTGTTTCTTATGCACCAATGGCATGAGAAAGAAGTCCACTAATAAATCACGGTTTCCTAAATGTATAGGACAACCATGTACCTCATGAGATCCTATGTTGTCCCTACATCTGGTATTGAGGTGGCCTCTGCCCACCTCTTGCTACACTAGCAGGGGAAGAACCCTATTGTGATGAAGCTCTGACCTGAAGGCAATAGGTAACTCGATGTATTGGCTTCCCAAAATAGAAGCACGTCACCGGTGCCCTCGGGCAATCAACTCGCATATGCCCAAACCCTCCGTAATTGAAGCACAACCGTCTTCTCTCAAAAGTCTGTGCAGACATTGGGTAACTCGAGCGGCCCTAAGTTTGGCCTTGCCCGTACCTTGATGCTCCTGCACTAGTCTGTCCTGTCCTCTGCCTCTTCTCAGACCTTCCCGTCTGAGAAGCTCTCCTCTGACCAGCCCACTCACACTCATATGCCGAGGCTTTGTCTTGATAATCTATGAGGGAATCAGAATGAAAACCTGCCATGTAGGCTCTAGTAATCTCCCTCGGTCTGCAGGAGAACAAATACACATGTTGGTCCTCTGAAGGTGAAGCTGGACCCAGTAATGCCAGCTCCTCCTGGAACTTTCTGATCGCCTCGGATATAGGAACGTCCTCCAATCCAGCCTCTACAAAATCCTGCAGTTTCTCCCTCCTCAATGAGGTGGGGCAGAAACACTCTTTGATCATACTCCGCATTTCATCATAACTGGTGGCTCAACTCCGTATGGTCCTCCACCAATGCTGGGCTAAATCACGGTACAAAGTTTGTACTAACTCTATTTGTCTGTCCTTTGAACATCTAATAGACTCAAGGGCTGAGTCTACATGTCCAATCCACAACTCGACCTCCAAGCCCACCTTTCTAGCAAAAGGAACCTTTGCTCCAGTTGCCAGGTTAGAAGCCATACGTATGCTACTTGCATTTGCATCCTTCATGAACATAAAGCTTTTTCAAATGGATGTTAAGTGTGCTTTTCTTAATGGCTTCTTAGAAGAAGAAGTATATGTTGCTTAACCTCCTGGTTTTAAAAATGATGAATTTACAGATCATGTTTTTAAAATTGGAAAAAGCTCTTTATGGTCTTAAACAAGCTCCCACAACTTGGTATAAATGATTGTCCGAGTGTCTTCTTGAAAATGATTTTGAAAGAGGTTTGATTGACAAAACTTTGTTTGTACAAACTAGAGGCAACGATTTATTAGTAGTACAAATATATGTTGATGATATATTATTTGGTGCTACAAACGATTCTCTATGCAAGGAATTTTCAGATATTATGTGTAGAGAGTTCGAAATGAGCTTGATGGGAGAGTTAAATTTCTTTCTTGGTCTTCAAGTTACTCAAGTTAAGAAAGGGATTATTCTAAACCAAAGCAATGCAAGTATACCAAGGATTTGCTCAAAAAATATAAAATGGATCAATCCAAGGTAGCAAAAACTCCAATGACTTCTACTCTTTCATTAGATCAAGACAAGAATGGTAAGAGTGTCGTACAAAAGGAGTATTGAGGGATGATCGGTTATTTGTTATATCTAACCCCTAGTCAACCTGACATTATGTTTAGTGTGTGCATGTATGCTAGATTTCAAGCTCATCTCAAAGAGTCACACTTGATAGTTGTGAAAAGAATATTTGAATATCTTAATGGCACTAAGGATCTAGGGTTATGGTATCCACATCAAAACACGTTTCACCTTGTTGGCTATTCAGATGTAGACTTTGCATGCAATAAGGTTGATAGAAAGAGCAATTCTAGATGTTGCCAATTCTTAGGTTCATCCCTAATCAGTTGGCATTCCAAGAAGCAAATTATGTCACCCTATCCACAACTGAAGCCGAATACATAGCTGTTAGAGCATGTTGTACGTTCACAAATCCTATGGATAGCTCAACGACTTCGTGATATTGGTTTTGATCTCAAAGGTATACCTATTAAATGTGATAATACTAGTGCTATTTCGATAACCAAAAATCTTGTGCAACATTCAAAAACAAAGCATATCAATGTAAGACATCACTTCATACGTGATCATGTTGAAAAAGGTGGCGTATCGTTATCTTTCATTTCGACTAATTTGCAGCTTGCAGATATATTCACTAAGTCTCTACCCGAAGATCGATTCAATTTTATTGGATTGGAGCTTGGTATGTTGAACAAGGAAACATTATCTTAGGGGGAGTAAATCGTTTTATTTTCTCCTTATAATGTAGTCTATTTTTCCATTTCAAGGTCTTGAAATGCCAACCGGCATTAATATAACTTAACATGTTGCTAATCCGTAAACTTACAAGACCAAACAACAAGTGAGCATTCATCTAAGACAAAGAGATACATAAAAGATAGTCAACCCGTTAATCTTATTATATAGTTATATTCCTTTTTTCACTTAGATATTCACAACCCTTTAATAACTAAAGTGTTTGCCACTAGATTAATGACTTGAACCCAGAACCAATTAACCTTATCCTTTTGCATGCAATTTAGACACCTTAGGTGATCAAACTAGGTGGAAAACAATCATGCAAAACAAAGTTAGATACTAGGAATATAACACAAATGCAATTGTGAATAAAACTTCTATTCAAAGAGACTTACAACCAACTTATGTGAAGCTTCAATCAACCCAATGTAGCAAGAAGACTTAACACTCCATACAAATGACAAATGACAAAGAGAGGTTTTTGTGGAAAAATGAGGTGATTCTAACATTATCCTAGCACTTTTATTTATACTAAAATGCACACTAAATGGTAGTAAATGGGCTGTTTAGACCTTCACCTTAATGGCCATAAAGGTGGGGTTTAAACAACCAAAGTAATGTCGAGTATTGCACAACCACAGGTAAGGATTTGGGAGCCGCGGGGGCGGTTCAGTGCAAACGATCAATCTTCAACTTCGCCACGGGGGCGGCATAATTAATGCTTGGGAAACGCTTGATGCTTGATCTTTTGACGATTTTTCATCAATCCGCAGGTGCGGCTCAGTGTCACCGTAGGGGCGGTGACACAGACTCTTGAGCTTCTCAGGTCCGCAGGCAAGAGGCATTGACCTTCATCTTCAGGTGGTGTCACCACGGGGGTGAGCCAAGGATGCCTCGGGGGCGGTGATAGGATTACTCCAGGCGCTTGGCAGGGTGCTGGGTGCGTCGGTCACCGCCGGGGCGGTGACCCTTAGCCGCAAGGGCGGTTGAGCCACAAAATGTCGTCTTGGTTGTCTTCTTTGATCTTATTTCTCTTCTAAGTGTTGCTAAACCCTTTGATATCTTCATTTGTGAGTTGTTCATCAGGATTTACATAATAGCAACAACAAACAACCAAAATACTCAAATAACATGCTAAATCTACCTAGATATGATAGTGATTTCGTCACCTATCAAACTCCCCCATACTTAGACTCTTACTCGTCCCGAGTAAACAAAAAATCTAACCAATGTAAATCAAAAGTCTCACGAAGCATGGTGAAGTAGGTCCCGTTTGGCACCAGCTGAAGGAAGCTTATTGAAGCTTATACTAGCTGATGCTTTATACTGTACAAAGTTGCAGGGTGTTTGGGAGGCGCAGCTGAAGGAAGCTTAAGCAACTGAAGGTAGCTGATGACAGCTGAAATTTTAGGGCTTTCCATCAGCTCCCCAGGGTAAGCTTATGGGAGCTGATGGAGCGGATGAATTTATCGATTCTCCAAATGCCCCTGGCTGATGACTGGGATTTATCTCGTTCTTCCTCTTCCTCCTATCTTTCGTTAAACTCTTGTTTGCAGAAGGAAACCATCTTGCGATTGGCCAAAAAACGAAGGTAATCTTCTATCCTCTTCGTGTATTTCTTCTTCGATTCCCTACATTTTTCACTTATCTCATCTTCGATTTTCCTTCAGCTGCGCCTTCAGCTGCGCCTCCCAAACTTGTTTGCAGAAGAAAACCATCTTGCTTGTCCCCAAAAAACGAAGGTAATCTTCTATCCTCTTCTGTATTTCTTCTTCGATTCCCTACATTTTTCACTTATCGCATCTTCGATTTTCCCTGTTTCTCATTTTCTAAGTAAACCCTAATACTCTGATTGATGAGTTTTATTGATTCTCTTCGAGTATTCTCTATGAATCCTGAATATTTACGATTCTCTTGAACTCCGAATTTATTGAGATTGTGTGTGGCTACTGTGAATCTTGTTGAATTTCATTGTTGTATGTCGATCAATTACAATGCCCCATTGTTGACACATGTGAAGCACAAATTTTGTTTACAATGCCCCACTGTGAATCTTGTTGAATTTCAGTCTTGCAACTATGGTTCATGTGTGACTGTGATTGTTGATTTTTTATACAACAAGAATTTATCATGAGTCGAACTCATGATAAATTAGTGTAGGTGGTTGGAGACCTGTGAATCCAATGTTCATTAACAAGTGATTCTCTGTCTTACAACTATGGTTCATGTGTGATTGTTGTTTCTCTGTCTTGCAACTATGGTTCATGACCATTTTTCAACTCTTCTGATTGTGTCACTATCCTCATTACAAATGAACATTTCCCTCATTTAAAATGAGGAAACTAGACATATACATTTGTGACCTGTATATGCAGTTTGCTTGGTGTTACACAGTAGTTAAGAAAATGACCATTGAAGAACATTACACACATACATTGGTCTTAACAGCTGAAGCGATGTTCTTACATACATACTTGGTGTTACACATTAGTTAAAAAGTTGATTTTATGCTTGCTTTTGAGTTTAATTTCTTAAAATTTGTTGGAGTAAGTATATTTGTTGTGCATAGCATTTTAACATTGGTATCTTTAAATTGGAAAATCTACATGAACTTTGCAATGCCCAACTGCATATACAATTGTGACATGATGATTATGCTTACTTCTGAGTTTAATTTAGTGTAGATACCAATGTTAATTGAGTGATTATACAGTACTTGATTGTTGATTATGCTTGCTTATGAGATTATTGTTTACAATTGGTTAGAAATATGTGATGTGCTTAACATTTTAAAATTCACTTTAGAACTATCATATGCTCCACTTGATTGTTGGATAAATTGCAGTAGTTTATAGTTGGATAGATTACAGTAGTTTATGAAATTGATAATCAACCTTGCTAGATTTTTTAATGCAGTTATGAAAATGTTGTGAACTGTAATTTGCCCAACCTGTTTAATATTTTGCAACAGAGGACATGGATTTCGACAACAACGACCACGTATTTGATGGCTACTACGCATCTTGGGGTTGGGGTTCCGAGAGCTCATCTACTATTAGTAGATCCACAAACCCGGAATATCGTGTATATATATTTGTTTTCTTGTCCCCCTCTCTTTGAATCTCTCTCTGTATAACAAACCCAAATAAAACTCAGAACACTCACTTGACTGAAATTTGACTTCATTGTTAATAGAGCACAGAGATGCAATCTTTCTGCTGTCTACTCAACAGAGAAATATATATATAGAAATTGGAACGCAGAATAAATCTTTTAACTATTTTCATATTATTCACTTATGAATATAACATTAATACATTTTCTTATGATTTATTACTTATGTGATGCTTACTATTGTCCTTTGTCATTGAAGGATTTACTTGAAATAACCAATAACGAGTTGATAGACGAGCATTCTGCCAATCCAGAGGTGAGAACTATACAAGAGATAGCACGTGATCTGAGGGACCGACTAGCAAGAGTGCAAGATGACCTCGACACAGCTCATCGACAGATTCGACTTGCAGACGAGGCAAGCCAACAAAGCAATGGAGAAATCAACCGCTTGATCGAGCACCAGACTGCACTACAAGTGTCCAACATTCGTCTTTCTGTTGAACTCGACCAATGCAAGATCATTGGTACAAAACACGCACTATCCGCAAGACGTCTCTACAAATACCTATTGGTTGCTTCTCTTATGCTTGTATTGTGTGTTGTTCATGATATTATGTTTTAGGATTAAGACAGCGCTAGTTGAACATCGTATCTGTAATTTTAACATCATATGTTTCTTTGTGGCTTGTTCGAACTAAGACCAAGGTATCATTGAACATCGTGTATGTTTGTGTTACAGATGTTTGCTATTTAAAACTATCGAAATTGATACAAACACTTATTTAAATCACTTAAAAATATTTAAATTAAACACATGATGATAAGTACCTTGAACACATCCTAAGTACCACAAACACATCATAAGTACCAAAACCCGGCTAATTACATGCCCTTTTGGAAACACCTTCAATCAACCACAACCCTTGTAAACAAGGGGTAGCTGAAAAACCTCACAACACGCAAAAGCCCTCAAACTACATGGATAACGAAGAACAAATAAATGCGTAACAGCCAACGATATTGATACTAAAGAAACACTTCCGCACACCACTTCTCCACGTTGACATTCATTTGTTTCCGGCGGAAAATTTCACAACATGGAAAGTCCTACATTATACACATACATATATGTTGTTTGAAATATAATACGAAGAACCTAATGTTATAGGAAGTGAAAAACAACTAACCGTCTTGTTATTAGTAAACCAAGAATCCGGGATTGTGACCTCTCCTGTTTCAGGGTCACGAGCAGCCCCGGAAGCATTGAGGATTCTTCTCCAAATTCCGAACTCTTTTTTCAGCAAAGACAACCTATTACGTAGTCTCACCGGTGGAACATTTGTTCCACTTCTCCTACCAAATTCAGCAGCAACTGTTAGCCAATTATAAGAACCCCTCTCAAACTCAATCAAGGATTTCACAATTTATAGTGGTTTCCCATTTATTATATATAAGTTGTTCCTATTAGTGAGTACATGTGCATTCAATACTCCATCTCATGTCAACTAACGTGCGAGCAAGTATGTCATTGACAAGTAAACATCAAAAACCAATTTACTTTATACAAATAATGTGCATCTGAGTACTACATGTGCATTCAATACTCCATCTCATGTCAACTAATGTGCAAGCAAGTATGAATACTAAAACGAAGTCACTTTATACAAATAATGTGTTGTCATTGCTGACACAGTTGGAACCAATTAATGTGCCAACTCTTGACTGAACTATCAATTCCACTGTCTTTGACTGTCATAATTTATCTCACCTCTAGTCTTTAAGCATTATGTTTCACATCACAGTTCAAACCACTTAATAATTTGTAATGAGACTTCTGGGCATACATTTTTACATATAAACCTGCTGAGTTACAGCAGCCAGCTTCTGAGCTACCTAAAACCAACTGCATAAACCTATAAATGAGACTTCTGGGCATTAACACGAGAAAATTACTGTCAATAGGTTACACAGCATAAGGGAGAATGCAAAAAATATCAGATTATGAGACTTGTGGGCATACTTTGGCTTCATAGATATCCTCATGTAGGTTTGGTGAAACAAAAAAAATAATGGATGCTGATATTTAGGTGCAGATTGTCAGCTATCAAGAATTCTTAGGAAACAACTATCAAGAATGGATGTTGATATTTAGGAAACAGAAACTTGACTTATGTTCTCATGTTTTTTAACCTTAGGAAAAAGCTGTCATAATTTATCTCACCTCTAGTCTTTAAGCGTTATGTTCTCATGTTTTTTAACCTTTACAGCTATCAAGAATTCTTAGGAAACAGAAACTTGACTTATGTAGGTTGTAATGAGCAAAACAATGGATGCTGATATTTAGGTGCAGATTGTCAGCTGAAACAGAAACAGAAACTTGACTTATCACGATATTTTGGTGATTGCCCAGTCATAACCTGATATTTAGGTGTAGATTGCCAGCTGAAACCGAAACTTGACTTGACTTATGTAGGTTGTAATGAGCAAAACAGAAACTTGACTTCTTAGATATCTGCATGCTTCTGTCTTTAGGTGCAGATTGCCAGCTGAAAGCAAAAGATGGAAGTACTGCAGTTGATTGTGGCTAAACGTAGTGAATTGCTGAGAAGACTATTGCAATGTCAAGTGAAAGTGCTGGCTGCCAAGGTACAGATAGCTCATCAAGACTGGTTGAATGTTAAAAAAAAAATCTTACACATTGAATTGCTGAGAAGAGCTATGCCCTGCTGCTCTTTTGCATACACATGTACAGTCAGATGTAAACAGTTTGAGGGAGTTAAGGCCTGTTGTCATAGCGAACCAAAATGAACCACAATAGCTGAACCACAATTTTTGAAGCCTTAGTTGGTTGTTTCGATCAGGAACCTTCCCACTACCTTGTATATCCCTGCAGAAGCCTTAATTGGTTGGTTGTAGAGACTTACAATTTTTGAAGCTTCTTCCAACTGGAGATGAAAAAATCAGGAACCTTCCCACTGAAGTTGTTACTACCTACACAGAGTAGAATGGCAAAAATCGAGATAAGTTAGGCTAGCTGTCAAACAAAAACATAATAAACGGATAACAATATGGCAATGGTCCAACTTTCTGCAACATATATAAAAGGGAAATATGGATGGAAATGGTCATTTACTGTAAATGAACCACTAGATCGGATGGACCAAAATAAGGATACTTGGTTGGCTGTTTCGATCCCAAACAATCTACACATGAACTTGTAATGAGGTTCCTGCAGATATATCCAAGGCAGGTGAGGCAGTGACCGCTTGTTAAGGCTTGCTGTTTGAGATGACTTAGTTGAACCAATATATAATTGTGTCACACAAAACTTAATAAACAGACACAAAGCTTGTTAAGGCTTGCTGATAAAAATTCAGAGGAAAGCTACTGTCTGCATATAGTAAAGCAATACAGAGAGAAAGCTTGGTAATAAAAATTCAGAGGTAAGCTTGTTAAGGCTTGCTGTCACACAAAACATAATAATAGACAGAAAGCTTCACCAGTGCTGAACCAAAATATAAGCTAAACATATGGCATTCTTCTAGGAGCTGAACCAAAATATAATTGTGTCAGCAATAGTTTGCACCAAAATATTAAGACCAACCCTAATCGTTGTGAATCATATACCATCACACAATCGATATATCAAAAATAGGTACTCTCCCACAATCTTTGTGCAATATCATCTCTAACACCACCCATCCCTCCAACACTTGCATCATCACCTTCTTCTCTTGTAACCTTATTAAATAGTCCTTCGTAAACTGCAGGGTTTGACTCTAGCGTGTCAAAGTACTCGTCATTCTCCTTATGCAGCAGACAAAAATTATGAAGTGCGAAGCATGCCAATATAATGTCAATTTGTGTCTCGATGTTGTAGCTAGGAATCACCGTTAATATCTTCCATCTTTTCTTCAAAACACCAAACGCACGTTCAATTGCACTACGAATGCCGGAATGAACCCTATTAAATCCCTCTTTGTAGTTCTTAGGAGCAACGCCTTCAAATTGGGATTGGTGATACTTGACCTTAGAGTACGGTACCATGTATCCTTTTTTGTCTGGATAGCCTTTATCGACCAAATAGTATTTTCCTACATTAAATTAGAAGCAGCGGTATCACATACATTTTATCTAAGTGTATTTAAAAACTATAACCAAGTTGAATGGTCATACCTTCAGGTGGATGGGGAAAGTTGAATGATTTTGTCTTAAGAGCATGATCAAGAACACGGGCATCATGAGCTGAACCCTCCCATCCGGCAGAAACAAATGTAAAGTACATATCAAGGTTGCACACAGCCATCACGTTAAAGGTACACGTGCCCTTCCTTCCTCTATATGGCAACTGCTCTTTTGCAGGGATCGTTGCATCAATGTGTGTTTCGTCTATGCATCCTATGCACCCCTGTAATTACGTTCACATATCACCATATTGGGGTTAAACTAATGAATCTTATAACCCTAACTATTCTATTGTACATATTATTAGAAGTTGTAGTCCACACCTCAAAGAAACTGTACTTGTCATTTTCCAAAATTTGTGTAGGTGTGTTTGAAAACGTTGGGTCACGCGGTCGTAGAAGATCCCTTGCAAGTCCTGAGTACCCCCTTGACCTTCCTGTGATTGCATCTAGAACCTCGTGTATTGTTCGACTGATTGTTTCCCCGGATCGTTGAAATCTCTCACAAACGTCTCGATTTGATATCCCCAAAGCTAATGTGTACAACAAAATACCCACCTTCTCCAACACAGTCATGTCACGCCCTTGTTTTAGACCGTAATCTGTCTGCAATTCGTCACATAAACGTTGTAGAACTTTTGGCTCCATCCTAAAGGCTCTCATACATCTAACACCGGAGTTTGCATCTATCACTTGCCTCATCCATTTGTAACCTGTAAATTCTGAATTATAACATGGTTCTCTGTGTATGTGACTGAAGTAATGCATGGACGACAGTGAACTGTTCATCTTCAGCCATAAGTTTGCAAACATCATTTGTTTTTGGCGTCTTTTGAGCTTTTTCTTCGCTTCTGCAATCAATTGAACATCAGGAGATCATTCAGGATGGACCATAACAACTACACAAAATAAAATGATTGCAAAAATAAGATGGTATAAGCAAAGAAAGCATGCTTCCATCAAATTAGCTACATGATCATGATCAAACCAACACAAACGTTCGTTACAATCAAACCATAATACCTTCTTAATAGTTAAAATGGGAAAAAACACTCAACACTGAAGAGTACAATTCAATTGGGAAAAACAAACATAAACTAGCAAGGTTCAATTGGGAAAAACACTCAACACAATGCCCCATCATGGACTGACACCCTTGATTTCAACATATTGATATTTAAGAAAGGCTAGCCTCGCAGCATGACGTGGAATGTTGATGAACATCTTCCTAAATGACTCATTCATCAATTGAGCAGTAGCAAAGCACCACAACATAGAATCCTGCTCGACAAGCTCCTCCTTAACCATCTCTTCGAGTATTTCCATGACATGTTGAAATGTACATTTTTCTTGAGGTGCTGCAGATGTAGCAGCTTCTGCCTCAAACAGTGTCAGCATTTTCTGGCTGGTCTGCTCCACTTTTGCAAGGTGATCGCTATACAGTTGCGCACTAGTAGACCCCTTCTTACGACGTTTTGAGCCAACTGCAGATGGTGTGGACCTTCCTGACTTCGAAGCAGCTTTAGCACATTTCTTGGTGTTTGTAGAAGGGTTTGGTGAAGTTATTTGCTCTTGTATGTCCCTCAAAAGCTTGTCATCGGGAGCATTGAAGTCGATTGTATTTAAGTTACCAAACTCGCTGTCACTATTTTCACCTTCATCATTTGCAAATTCCTCAGCACCCTCATCGTTTTTATGAGTCTCCCCGCCTTGTATAACAAAACAAGGGTCCATAGATGGGGTCACACAATGTTGTCCCGTTGCTACAATCCCACTGAAAACTTGCTCCCATAAGTCTTCCAGGTCAGCTGCCACACCTCTCTTTCTGAATTGTTTGTAATCCTCTTTTTCCTACAACATGTAACAAAAGAATTAAGGAATTGATTTTGCAGTACATATAGTTTACGTAAAAAATCAGTACAACATCAATTGTAATACCTTTATCTTTTTTTCCCACCAAGCATCATCGGCTGTTATTCGACCTTTGACAGGGTCCCATCCAATACCAGTCTCACCGTGCCTCAAATCTTTCCATAGTTTGTAAAGTTTTTTCATGTGATCAAACTTGTTTTTTTAGCTTTGTAGGAGGACATTTCCTACCTATCTGATTCTCTAGGACAGAAGAAATTTCTACCCAACTGAAGGGTTGATCCACCCCGTGGACTTTTTGATATTCAATGCAAATCCTCAAGAACGTCCTAGTTGACTCCTCAGTCCAATTAAACTTCTTCTCTACAACCATACCAATCACTTTATAATTTCACAATACTCAAAAAATTAGAGATGGTACTCATGTTACACAACAAAATTAAAATTAGATATGCTATTGTATAAGAGAATCAAAACATCAAGAAGCACAACTCTGGATTAACATCCATGAATGGTAAATCTTTCACAACAACAAGAAGCACAACAACAACTAGATGAATACTGTCAAATATCTCACAAAATCCTAAGTGCAAAAAAATCAAGAAGAAGCACAATTGAATACTGTCAAATGTGTCACAAAATCCTAAGTACCACAATAGCATGAAGGGGTCTACTGTGAAATCTGTCTAACAAGCAAAACACATAAATCAAGGTCCTAACTATGTTCATTTGTATCTATCAAAGCTATCTATCAATTAATTGTTAACTATATGTTAAATATAATCAATACACCCTACAATGGTGAAAATGGAATCTGGAGATGCAAAAAACGGAGGAGAACAGTGGAGATCTCTTACCTGCGAAATTCTACAATTAATATGTTCGTGTATAATCGAAACCCCTAAAACCCCATATGTTATATAATCTAGCTGACGAAATCAGATGAACTACGTTCATAAAAACCGAAAACCCTAAAACCCCAAATGTTCAAGCTTATCGAAATCTACAGATTAATAGGCAGTGGAGATCTCTTACCTGCTACTTCTTTGTTGTTGCTCATCGTCAGGCGACGAAGTCAGAGACGAAGGAAGCAGAAAAAATGACGAGTGTTGTGTTCGGTCTCCAATTTTGCTGCTTCGCCTCTCCTTCTGGCGGGTCGTGTTCGGGTGTTGAGAGAGAGAAGCAAACTGACGACTGTTGTCTCCAATAAATTTCTTGTTGGGATTATTAATTCGTTTCATAAATATTCAATAATAGTTTTTTTTAGCGAATATTTTAATTTTAATTTTTTAAATTTTAAATATTAAATATTGTTTATAGGGGGTTCTCCCAAATTTACACCAATTATATTTCACAAAATATAATTCCATAATATCCATTAAAATATATTTGAAATAATTATTATTTCATATTATCCATTAAAATATAACATCACTTAAATTATTATTTATATCACCATAATAAATAACAACTACAAAATACAAATAAAACCCTTTTCGGTAATTTTACGTTTACATCAGCTACTATCAGCTCGGACTTCCCAAACGCTAAACAAGCTTATTAGAAAAATATCAGCTACTTCAATCAGCTACTGATTTCAGCTTCAGCTTCATTCAGCTTCAGCTTCATTCAGCTTCAGCTTCAGCTTCAGCCACAATCAACTCGTGCTTCCCAAACAGACCCGTAGAGAGGTAACAAGGGAAAGCATTCTAAAGAGAAAAAACAAAAATCTAATAAAATGATGTGAGAAAAGAGAAAAGACTACCATTCTTATCGCTCCTAGAGTGGCCTACCCGGAATCCTTCTTATGTCTTCCCATCTTCATGTCGCCAATGTCAAAAAAGGAAGACCTAACACTCGGATTTCGCTCATTTTGCCATGGCGCCTTTTCGGCTTTTCACCTTGCCACTCTTCTTTTTTTTTTTAAAGTTTATCTTACCAATTCATACATCACTCAAGACCACTTTTTCACCCACAAGATAGAATCCATCACCCATACTTTAAGATCACTTTGCCCTCAAAGTGTGAAATATGAAGGCAAAAATTATGTATGGAGAAGGGTAAGATGACACTCATTGGTGTAATGGACTAGTTGGACCATCGGGGTCTTGTGGAGGATAAGGAAAGTGGGAGAAGAAGAGCTATTGACGCTGGTGGAGATGAGTGATCTAGCGGCCCTACTCGTCCAACCGATAAAAAATCCTCCTTTCATAGTTTGTCTGCTAGGACTGTTGTTGCTCACCAATATGAGCTCGCATCCGCTCCTCGTAGCCGGACTGCCATGTCTGCTTCTACTGCTACATCCTATGCTCATAACCCGTCTGCCACTCCGTCTGATGATCACGAAGTAAAGTAGAGACTCGCTACTTGAATCCGACATGCCACTCGCTCTACCGAGTGGTCAGTGTACGCATCTGCGCAAGAAGCTGTTCCTGAAATGGGTCTGTATGCTCAACAGTGGGCATGTCCGCATCGTTCGGGATGGGCTGATAATCCTCAGCCAGAGCTCTACTCGAGCTCGCTATGTTGTTCAATGATGGCAACCTGTGGTTGCCTCGGCACAACAGGATCAACGGCAATGTAGAGATCGGACATCACTGGCCCTAATGGCAAGGGTCGGGGTAATTAAGTCACATGACTCCCATCATGGAAGGAAGTCCAGAAGCGATGCTCCCCTTCGACTCTCAACATCTTGCAACATCGAAAGAGGCCTCGGCCGACACATCCATAACCTGTACGACAATGAGGGTGAAGAACCCTCCTCCAACTATGTCTCGTGGCTCGTTCTTCCTAACCCGCTTCAAAGCGGTGAAGAACTGCTGAATCTAGTCTAGCACCGCATCGTAGTCCGGAATGCAATTATACAACAGTCTAAGTTCCTTAAGGGCAACCTTGTTGTCCTCCTTGTGCCCACAAAATACATTCATAATGACCTTGGATAATAATCTAAGCAGGGGTGAGTGAGTTTGTTGTTGTACTCACCACCTACTAAAAATCTGATCCTATAGCAGCATACCAAAACTCATACAACTTTCCCGTACGAGAACCATCCCAGCAATCCTGTATAGAAT
This sequence comes from Fagopyrum esculentum, assembly GCA_033239045.1. NCBI lineage: Eukaryota > Viridiplantae > Streptophyta > Magnoliopsida > Caryophyllales > Polygonaceae > Fagopyrum > Fagopyrum esculentum. The sequence continues at coordinate 29,566,450 of BSUD01000007.1, forward strand.
CTTGGTGACCCCAAATGCTGTTTGCAACTGATCCAAGTCCACCACATACTTACGGTTCTAAAACTTGAATGTCACACCTGTACAAACGTGATCTTCCAACTCAAGTTGGAAGGTGGCCACAAACTGCCTCACTAGGTCCGGGTATACAACAACATGCTTGTCTATAAATTCCCCAAGCCCAGAATGCTCAAGGAATTGCTGCAAGCAATCCATCATCCCTAAACTCTCAAACGTCGGGACGTGCAAAAAACCATGTTACAAGCACATCCCGTGCTTGCACGATCTCATAACGCTCTAAGTCTTTAAGGTTCATCTTTGTTTTCCTTCCTCTCTCCATTCTAAGAATAATTGCAAGCAAATGTATTATAATGCAGCAAAAAATAAAGGTAACTGGACCTTTTGTTGCTAAACCGCAAGGGCAGATGGAGAAGTCACGAGTGCAGAGAGGCATGGGTGCAGCGGCTTCAGGTACGGGTGCTGTGAGGTGCAGGGGCAGGAGCTTGTAGGCGTGGGGGTGGGAGAACTGATATGGGTGCAAAGTCGAATGTTTCGCTAGTGGTTTCTTGACGGCGTTGCTTCTCCTTGGTTTCTGGTTGTGAGTTGTAGGTGGTAAGGGTCGATGGATGAGGTGTAGCAGGGTGGTGGTGATGGTGGAGGTTAGGGTTTGTGTTTGGAGATGGTAGTGGAGGTAGAGCTGTCAAAAGTTGACCCGACCCGTGAACCCGACCCGATGAACCCGAATCCGAACCCGACCTGGCCCCGAAAATTTTGAAAAAACAGAATGCCCTGAAACGACCCGCTTGAAACCGATTTAACCCGAATTAATAAATGACCCGAAGTAACCCGGCCCGAATGACCCGATTACCCGAATAACCCGACCCGAAGTAACCCGATAGCCCGAAGTGGCCCGACCCGAGTGACCCGATAGCCCGAAATAACCCGACCCGATATAACCCGACCCAAAGTAACCCGACCCAAATTGACCCGGTAGCTCAAAGTAACCCGATAGCCCAAAGTAACCCGACCCGAATTAACCTGGCCCGAAGTAACCCGACCCGAAGTAACCCGATAAGTATATAATGGCATAATCCATACTATAAGTTTATATTATAAGTCTATAATAACATATTAAATACATATTACATAACCCATTCTATAAGTCCGATATCCAAATCTAGTTAAAGATCATTTCGATTAACAAATCACTCAAATATTTGCGGATAATTATTCAAACCGACTAAAATCGTTTTTCACATAAATACATAATTCATACTATAATTTTTAAGAATTGGAACTTTAAAGATATTTTTTTATTCATTATATTGTCTATATATACATAAATACATATTACATATTCCATACTATAACTATAAGTCTATCATGACATTCTGCAACTCCGACACGATAAATGTATGGTAATAATGTTTTTAACTCATTAAAATAAATTTTGATTTTAACTTATGGTTTACTAATTACTTATCAGAATTATTTTCCAACTTTAATTTTCTATTTCCTATACAAGTATTAAAATATATATATTACATAATACATAGTATAATTGTATAAGTATATATGATGACATTTTTAAAGTATTAATTTTTTACCTTGTTGGAGAAAAGATGTCTTAAAAATAAGTTTCTTTAAAAAAAATTGTATCAATTATACGGTTTTCACTTTCATTTGAATTAAGTTATGTGACTAATTGACTATAATATATTATATTTTATTGTACACTTTATAACAAACAAAATATGAAAAAAAAAATATATGGATTAAATGGATATGTCACATTAGGTGTATCGATCAAATGGATCAGTCACATTAGATACATGGATCAAATGGATCAGTCGGATATCCAGATCCGATTATAGTCATTTTTAATTAAATGGATCATGCTAAAATCATTCCGATCAAACAAATCACCCAAGTATTCACGGATAATTATCCGATCTGACTAAAATCGTTTTCAAATACAATATTTTATAATTTGGATCAAACAGATCAACCAATTATCCACGGATTATTATCCGATTTCATGAAAAGTGATAAATAGTTACATTCGAATAAAATGTTACTTTCAAATAAAGTATCAAATAATATATATATATATATATATATATATATATATATATATATAGTGTTTCCCACTAGTTTACTTAAAGGTAATAGTTGATTGATATAAAATTATATTAACAATATGCCGGTTATTGATCATAATCAAATTAATTGAAACATGATCCAAACCGGTATTAACCTAAATTGATACCCGATCTAAACCGACTTGACCCAAAACAAACCGTTAAAAAGAGAGATTGTTTTGACCCGGCCCATTTGAACCCGAACAAGTGATACCCGATCCAAACCGACCCGACCCGAAACAAACCGCTAAAAAGAGAGGGATTGTTTTGACCCGACCCGTTTGAACTCGAGCTTGTTGTGACCGACCCGAACTGACCCGTTGACCCCGTTTGACACCGCTATCTAGAACCGAGCTAAACCGACCCGTTATGACCCGAGAACCGGGGCTACCCGATAACCCGTTATAACCCGAATAATCGATACCCGGCCCAAACCGACCCAACCCGAACCAATCCGGTTATGAACCAAGCCTTTTTTTGACCCGACCCGTTTCAACCCGAGCTTGTTTTGACCCGACCCGAACCCGACCCGTTGGCCCCGTTTGACACCTCTAAGTGGAGGTGATAAATGGGTGATGGTGAGGAGGTGTGTGATGACATGATTTATGACATTAGTTTAGGCACTCTTTTAGATAGTTTTCCTTTCCATTCATGCATGTTTCCGCATTAATTCGTGACGTTTACGCTCAATTTATGAATATTGTTGAAATAGATGTCTACACGAGATTTTGTCGGTTTTGTAGGTATTTTGGGAAGCTTTTGGACTTAATCGATACATTCGAGGATCATTCCTTGTGGTGGCACACATCCGGACTATTTAAGGAACAAGCTAGGAGCTAAGAAGAATACAAAAAACCATATTGGTGCATGCCTTGCACCAACTCATGACTTGGTGATCCAAGGAGGGCTGAACTGTAGGAACCACGGCCCAGAGGGCCAAACCACGCCCGTGGTTTCATTGTTTTGCTCGTGGTTTCCGTCAGGACAACTTTGACACTTGTCACTCAATTCCTTTGTCTGACCCTTGCTTTTGTGGAAGTACTTAAGTGATGTTGCAGGCTGTTTTTGAGGGATCCTCTAGACCTTTTTGACCTATTTTCTCCCAAACAACACTCTTCCAAGCACCCTTGTGAGTGTTCTTGGGAAAGATTAGTGTAGATTTTTGTTTTGTAGTGAGATTTGAGTGGTTTTGAGTGAGGTTTCCATTGTTGACACTTGGAGCAGCTCTTGAAGTCTTTGTAAAACTTGGTAACTTCTATTCTAGCTTGTAATGTCTTTTATTTGGTTCATTCTTCATTATCTAGCTATGACTTGCAAGCATGCTTTATTTATGAAGTTTGATCTAGAAATGTATGTTGTTGGCTGAGTAGATGTGATTCTAGGGTGAAGGAATGATGTTTATGATTTGGACTGTGATTGTATGGACTTGCATGTTAGCTTAGGATGGATTGATGTTCGAAAACCTAACTCAGAATAAAATCATGGCCTATTCTTCATGCTTTCATGGCCGTGGTTTCCATGATCCACCCGTGGTTTTTGTTATGTTGTCCTTAATTGATAAATCTAGATGTTAGGATGTAGATGTGTTGAAATCCTGTCGTTTGTTGAGCCTAATCTAGCCTACGATGACCTTTGCTAGCAACCTATTTGAGAAATGAGACTTACCCAGTAATTTCCTCTCTTAGATACATAAGATGATGAACTCTAGGTAGTAGTGAGCCAAAAAAGCCGCTATTGGATTGAGTGTGCTAGGATCGTTGCCTAAGACTTACCTTTTCCGAGACTTACCCGGTGAGGAGGGGTTTGACCCTTAGGTAGTGGCCGGTTTGTGTAGAATTACCTTCCTTAGGTTCCTTGAGACTTACCCGGTAATTGCTCCCATTAGAGAAACACCCAACTCCAAACAACCGCAGCTCTCCTTTGATATTTAGAAGCATGATTCCAATGCCATAACTGGAATTCTTGATCTCTGGAATCCGCATTTCTTACCTCTTATCTCCTATCTTTGAGTTGTTGTGTTCTTTGCTTGTTTGTGTGCATATATTTTGTGATCCTTGTTTAATCACCCAAAATCAACCAAAAATATAATGATTTTCATTTCTTTATTCCTTTCTCTTCTCTTAGATTAGATTTGCACTATCCATGATCACTTGTTTGATTTGATTTCACCTTAGTCTTCGTGTTCGACCTTGAAGTACTATCCTTGCTACAATACGACCTATACACTGTGGGTTCGCTAGGAGTTAGGAGAATATATCGAGTTATAAATTGTAAGACATTTGCGTGGTACATTTCTGGCGCGAAGAAGTTTTTGGCGCCGTTGCCGGGGACTAGGTCTAATTAAGTCATTTGATTTTGATTGTTTATAGTGTTTATCTTTCTTGTTTCTTGTGATCTTGTTTTGATTTTGTTTTTGCCTTTTCATGTTCGCCATGGATAGATGGTACTTCCAAGACGACCTTGACTATATGGAGTATGAGGGATGGATGGCAAGCCGAGATCGAGGACCTCTCCATGATGAGTTTGAGTATTGGGAGGAGCTTAATACCTATCACGAGTCCCATGATCAAGCTCACATGACTATTATGCCTCATGCGGAACCTCACCATCAACCTCACGATGACCGAGTTGAATCAATGCTAGAAGAAAAGTTGAGGAAGATGGATGATCTAGAGAGTAACCTTGCTTCCCTTTCGAGTGCCCACATGGTGCTTGAAGTGGAAGTATTTCGACAAGAGGAGGTGCACCATGAGGAGTTCCAAGAACTGCCCGATTCAACTGTGACCATTGGAGACCTTGAAGAAGAGTTAAATGAAGCTCGAGAGCAATTGTGGCTAAGGGAGTTGACCTTGGAGGATGCAAGAAGATTGAATTTCGAGAGAGAAGAACAAATGAGGAGGGAGATTGAGGAGGTTAGGCATGCTCTTATGCTGGGAGGTCCTACCTTCCTTCAAGGCTTACCTCCACCTCCTTCACCTTTGGAGGAGTCCAATAAAGTACTCTCACCCCTGGACATCCTTGCCATCAACCCTGGAACCACACTTGAAGAGCTCACGAGGGAGGAAGAGAACTGGCAGAACCACGGCCCAGAGGGCCAAACCACGCCCATGGTTTCTTATTTTATGCTCGTGGAAAACCATGTTGTAGCCAATTTTTTCTAGAACCACGGCCTACCTAACCAAAACACGCCCGTGGTTTTTGATTTTTGCCCGTGGTTTTGTTCAGAGAGCCCTAAGTTGACTTCAACTCCTTTCAATCCTTTCTTGCTTGCCCGAAGTACACACGAAGATTGGAGTCCCTTTCCTAAGGAGTCTCCCATGTTGAATGAATGAGGGAAGCATGACGGATCCATGTTGGTTGTGAAGCACTTCAATGATGATAACTTTCCAGGAGTCGGCTTTCTTCGCATCATAGAGGATGAGGATGACAAGCATTTCACCGGTGTGACCGCGGAGTACCAATTGTCTAAGTATGGGGTGACCCCTATGGTTGCAACTCCATACTATCATCAAGGAAGCGATGATGAAGGAGTCTACTACTCACCGGTGAAGAGAGAAATTAAGGTATATTTAGGGATCAAGTGGCCTGTGCTTGTCGTCATGGATACTGGTAAAAGATGGTTGCTTGGACTCCTCAAGCAAACCATGGTATTCGAGGTGGAGTGACACATCCATGCAGTTTGGTCAAGCTAATGACCTAAAAGAAGCGCTTCTTGGGAGGCAACCCAAGGGTAACAACCCCTTCCCTTTTCTCTTTCGTTTTTGCTTTTGTTTTTGTTTTTGGGTGTTTTTGTGTTTTGTGTTTGTATGCTAGATTTTAGGTAATAAGGAAGCCTTGCAAAGCAAGATGTTGATGATGATCCCGTTTTCAACCATGGGTGGAGCGGACGTGAGACTTGGACGGCTTGAGGTGTCTTTGTTGGATGGAAGAGCTCCCATCTCGCATACACCTTGGCGCAGGTCTCGATGCCGGAATGACTATGAAGAGCTCTCTACCATGTTTGGTTGATCATCCACCACCACCACTCCACATGAGTGAACCAAAATACCGAAAACACTACCATTTTTACATTGTGAGATCCTCGTTCACTTCGTTACTTGATTTGCACATTGGGGACAATGTGATTTTAAGTATAGTAGGGTTTTCATGATTCTTAGCATGGCATGATCACTTCTAGGATAGTTTCGTTTTATTGTCACAAGTTTCATTATGTTTTGCATTGTATATATTTATCTCAAAAATTCCAAAAAAAAATCAGAAAATTTAAAAATGGTTGTGCTTCTTAGTTTGGATATGACCCTTGTTCGCTCAAAAGTGTGGGTCACTAAGTCTTAAAATTTATATCTAGAATTTAAGCAAAAGCAAACCCAAAGCGTACGGATCAGCTGTAGTAAGGCAAGAAATTCCAGAGTCGAACTCAGGTATTTGGTGAGAATAAAATCGATTCAAAATATCTGGAAAAATACAAAAGCATTTGTAAATATAAAGGAGACAAATGATTCCAAGGATTCAAGTATCAAACTGTGGCTTTCGATTCAAGACACTTCTAAAGATCAAAGGACAGAGTTGGCGTTGCCAAGGTTATGTGATAGCATGAATTATATTCTATATTTTGGGGTTTGTTTGGACGTTTTATCTTCAATAATCTGCATGATTGTATGTATAATATGTGATTATGTTACCATTTCATCTACCTTTGCGAGAATCGAGGTCTACACCTAGTTTTGTTGTAATCGTAAGTAAAATGGCAAGTTTTGCATCAAAAAGGAGCAAAAGGAGCTATGGAGTCATTGGAGCTACATTCAGGAACATAAGAAACCATCCAGGAAGCATAGCCATGGATTAGAGATTCACTTTGGACCAGATTTGAGAGATTTCACTTTCAGTTGTGACTCACCTCGGTTGACTATAGATTCACCTCGACCGAGGTGATCTAGAGAAGTCGACTCGACCGAGGCGAACACGTGGGACGCGGCGAGAATATTTTATTCTTGGCTGAGATCTTTTATCTTTGGAAAGAGATCTTATATTTTTGGGCTTGGCTCCTGGAAGGAAGAAGATATACTAGATCATATATTTTACCTATTTTTATGGGAAGAGATCTTTCTAAGATATCTTATCTTTGTAGAGTTATTTTCCTATAAAAAGGGTCGGATTTCCCACAAATCCGGGATCCGCTATCAGCGCAAGATCGTGCTATACCATCAATCAGGGTTTATACACCACAAAAGCCATACTCTAGTTGGAAGATTTGAAGAACCTTTTTGAAGGTTGAAGAAGGAAGATTGTAGCTTTTATAGCTTTTGAAGGGTTTTTGTAAGATTATCTTAGATTCCCTTCCTTGTTGTCTTCCTTTGTTGGATTTCTATCCAAGGAACGCTTTTGTTGTGATATTTGATTCAGTTATCGAAGTCTTTTCATTAAATTCTTCTTGTTCAAATATTCACCTTCTTCCCATATACTTGATTAATACTTTCATGATGATGAGTGGCTAATCTCTTTGTGTGATTCTAGGGTGATTGGCTGTAGGTTGTGGGAAAAACAATGATAGAATAATCTTAGAATCCAGTAGGACCCTGAAAGTTCGAGTCTTTAACCTTAACCCTAAACATCTCGCTCAGTCGATGAACATCTCGGCCGGGGTGGAATTCTTCTGACCGAGGTGACTTATCTGATCCGAAACTGAGAGTTAAGTGTTAGAGTTTGCCAAATCCTATTCTTATTACACCTTTCCTGGTTCAATGCAAGCTTAGGATGAGACTTACCCGGTAATTCCTTTGTTTGTGTACCTAAGATCATAAGTGTACGTAATAAAGGTTTATCCTTTATTTGGGTTTGAGTGTGCTTTCATCCCATCTTTGTGAGTTAGCCTGAGACTTACCCGGTAAAGGTTGATTCTATTCCCTTAGATAGTGTGTTAGTTTGAGGTTATAGTTCTCTATCTTAATTCCTTGAGACTTACCCGGTAATAGGAGTTACGGTTTTGGATTAGTGTGTAGTGAGACTTACCCGGTGATCTACTCTACTTTAGAAACACCTTCCCCATGCAAAAACCTCAGCTTTGTCCGCTTATCTTTAGATCTTGAGTTGGAACCACAACTAGATGCCTTAATCCCTAGAATTGCATATCTCTTTATTGACTTTTATCATCTTTGATTGTTTTAATTACTTGTGGTTAGTGATTGCTTAAGCTTACCGTAATTGGAATTTGTTCTACTAAGTCCCTGTGATCGACCCCTGGAATTCCTTACTTTTTACTACGATTGACCCGTATACTGCGGGTTCGCATCCTTGTTTTAAGCTTACGTCTAGGGTTATAAATTTAAAGCTTGCACACACCGTTTGGAGCGAACAAGTTTTTGGCGCCCCGGCCGAGATACTTCCACCTCGGATGCCAGTCCGAGGTGTTCTTCTTGCAGGAATCCCACAAACCCTAGGTCAAAGGATGGACCCCAATCAACAACTGAGGCGTCCAGGAGTTAACCTAGGAGATCCAGCGGACCATGACTACGAACTTCAACCGCAAGTTCTATCCATGATTCGCCAATGCCAATTCGGAGGGCTAGAGAAGGAATCACCACATCAACATCTTCAAAACTATGAGATCTTGATGGAGACCTTGAGACCCTCAAGGATTGAAAATAACAACTACAAGCTAAGACCTTTTTACTTTTGTTTAAAAGATAGAGCTCTTACTTGGTATCAATCTCTTCCTCCAGGAAAAATCAGCACATGGGAGGAGATGACTACGGAATTCTTGACCAAATTCTTTCCCCCCTCAAAGACCGCTGGAATAAGAGGGAAGATCAATGCTTTCATTATGAAGGACAAGGAGAGCTTGTCCAAGTCATGGGAGCGGTTCAAGGACATCCTTTTGGATTGCCCACATCATGGGATTCCAAAGATAGAGTTATTGGAGACATACTTCAAGGGACTGGACAGAAGCACCCAATTCAACCTCCAACTACTCTCCGCCGGTACCTTTATGGACATGGCGATTGACGAAGCTTGGGACTTCATCGAGAAGCAAGCTTTGCATATGGAGAAGTACACCCATCAAGGAGCTGAAGGTGGAGTTAAAAGAGTTAACTTCCAAGAAACTCAGCCCAACAACAATCAACTCACGTCTTTGAAGAATGACGTGAAGCAATTGAAGGAACTCTTGGTTGCTCAAACCAAGAAGGAAGATCAAGGACAAAGGAACAACAACAATGGATACCGTAACAACAACAACGGTTCCCGGAACAATAATTACAACAACAACAATAGAAGATCCAATAGCAACAATTGGAGGGCGAACAACCAAAATTCTGGTAACAATCATTCAAACTCTAATTCTAACGATTCCTCTAATCCTTTCCTTTCTTCCCCTCTTCTTCTTCTACTCCATTAAAGAGCCAGGGGCAAGGATCAAGTTCGTCTCAGCCGGAAAAGAAAGACGCAGTTCTGGAGGCTATCTTGATCAAGCTTAGTGCTATGGAGACTTCTATGACTTCATTTTCGAAGGCCCAAAAGGCCTTTAAACAACAACTTGCAAGTAGGGCGAATGAAGCGCCAAGAGATCCAGGGAAGCTTCCAGCAAGGATAGAAAGCAACCCTAAGGGCCAGATCATGGCCACCACTTCCATTCCCCCAGTCAAGGGCCAGAGCACATCTAGACAAGCACTTTGGTAAGTTCCTTGACTTGATAAATAAACTGCACATTAACATTCCTTTCCTTGATGCTATTCTAGGGATGCCCGCCTATGGGAAGTTCTTGAAGGAGATCCTATCAAGGAAGAGGAAACTGGAAGATTTTGGTGAAGTTAGGATGACATCTAAATCCTCGGAGCTCATTCAAATCATGAAGGAGAAGATGCCACCTAAATTGAGAGACCCCGGCTCATTTTGCATTCCCATTCAAGTTGGGGATATCACTTGTGAAGCCCTTTGTGATCTAGGAGCCAATGTGAGCATCATTCCGCTGGAGCTATGTGTGAAGATCGGACTTGGAGAGCCCAATCCGGTTAAGATTCGACTATACATGGCGGATCACTCCATCACCCATCCCGTGGGAATCTTGGAGGACGTTCCGGTCAAGTTAGGTAACTTCTATTTACCAATAGATTTTGTTGTACTTGACATTCCCGCAGATTATCCTGTTCCTATTATTCTCGGGAGGCCATTTTTAGCAACTTCGGGTTGCAACGTGGATTGCAAGAACGCCAAGTTGAAATTCAACGATGGTGGCGATGAGGTGGAGTTCGCATTACTTGCAGCCATGAAAGGGGAGCAGCTAAGCGATGATATCTTCAACATCTACGATGAAGAAGAATCAAGAGAATTGGTGAGCTCTATCCTTATTAACGATCCACTCGAAAGAGTTATTAGTTTCAGTTTAATGGAGGAAGGTATAGATGCTTCTTGTGATGCAGATATACGGAGCTTAAAAGCACTAGAAGAAGATCCAGGAGCTAAAACTGAGATGCTAATCCAGGAGACGAAGATCTCCAGTTTCGGTTCCAGTTACAGTACCTTGACCGAGGCACTTTCTGGACTGAGCGAGGCAACTGAAGAACATCTCGGTGAATGCCTCTGCGCCTCGACCGAGGTCGATGGCGAAATGATGTCAACCGAGACTGCTGAAAATAACAAAATTCTTACTCCTTTCTCTGACATTCATCCTCAGTTGGTGGAACATTCTATCCACCAACTTTCTGATAATAAAGGATCTTGGTATGTTGATATTGTAAATTATCTTGTTTGCCAAGAAATACCGCCCGAATTGACATACTCTCAAAAGAAAAGATTCTTCAAGGAAGTACGCCATTACTACTGGGACGAGCCGCTGCTATTCAAGCGCGGGCCGGATGGGATGCTTCGAAGATGCATTCCGGAAGATGAAGTTAATAGCGTCATACTGCATTGCCATTCACTTCCTTGTGGAGGACATGCTAGCACCGATAAGACGTGCGCTAAGGTATTACGTTCCGGTTTCTTTTGGCCTACATTATTCAAGGATGTACAATCGTTTGTTGTCTCTTGTGATGCATGCCAAAGAACAGGAAATTTGTCAAGGAGGAACGAAATGCCGCTTAATAACATCCAAGAGGTGGAAATCTTTGATGTATGGGGGATAGACTTCATGGGACCTTTCCCATCCTCCGGAGGAAACCTCTATATTCTTCTTGTAGTTGATTACGTCTCTAGATGGGTTGAAGCCATTGCTTCTCCCACTAACGACGCCAAAGTGGTTGTGAAGTTCTTAAACAGAACTATCTTTCCACGGTTTGGAACTCCACGCATCATCATCAGCGATGGAGGAACTCATTTCATCAACCGGAAGTTCAAGGCACTTCTATCGAAGTATGGGGTAACCCACAAGGTATCAACCCCTTATCACCCTCAAACTAGTGGACAGGTCGAGATCTCGAATAGAGAAATCAAAGCAATTTTGGAGAAGACCGTCTCTAGGACGAGGAAGGATTGGTCCATGAAATTGGACGATGCTCTTTGGGCGTACAGGACCGCATTTAAGACTCCCATAGGTACCACCCCTTATAATTTGGTATATAGGAAGTCTTGCCCTTTGCCCGTTAAATTAGAACACAAAGCATATTGGGCGATCAAATGGTTGAACTTCGACATTATGGAGGCCGGCGAGAAGCGGCTATTGGAAATCAACGAGCTGGAGGAGCTGTGTTTGAACGCTTATGAGAATGCCAAAATCTATAAAGAGAGGACGAAGAGATGGCATGACAAGCGTATCGTCCCAAAGGAGCTTAACGAAGGAGACTTAGGTCTACTCTTTAACTCCCGCCTCCGCCTCTTTCCAGGTAAGTTAAAATCTAGATGGACCGGACCTTATGTTGTGAAACATGTTTTTCCTCATGGTGCAGTTGAGATATGGGGCGAAACGAGTGGAAGCTTCAAGGTCAATGGCCATAGACTTAAGAAGTACAAACCGGAGGTTCCGGTTGAGGAGGTTGCACCAATATACCTCGTTTGAGAGACGCATTATGGTCCAGCTAGCGACCTTAAACCAAGCGCTTCTTGGGAGGCAACCCAAGGTATTGCTTTCTTTTCCCTTTTTCTAGTCTAGCATAGATAGTTTTTGCTTTTGCTTTGCTTTGTTTTGTTTTTGGCGTTCTAGACAGATAACAGGTGACATCTAAGGAAGGAGCATAACTGGAAGGACAGAAGATCGAGAATTTGAGAAGACGAAGTTTGACTGAGGCACATCTCGGTTGCTTTCAGAGCACCTCGACCGAGATGATTCTTGAGCAACCGAGGCGACTAGGGTTTCTGAAGAACCACCTCGGTCCGTACCACCTCGGTCCAGTCGAGACCACCTCGACCGAGGTGACAGCAATTCCAGAAAAGAGTATAAAAGGGGGATTAATTTCTCCCTCTTCCATTTTTCCTTCCCTCGACCGCGGCGCTATACTTCACCTCGCTTCTTCAATTCTCGCTCATTTTCGAAGATTTTCGCTTCCAAACTGCGATTAAGGCGTAAAGGACTCTAGTGCAAGCGTCAATCTGCAAGAAAAACGAACCGAATCGGCCGAACAAGGTAAAACGAAACCGAAACCCTAACCTCGCTGATTTCGCTTTGATTTGGGCTTGGATTGCCCTACATTTGCTGAGAAAAGGATTAAGTACCCCATAGGAACCAGTTGTAGTGATTTTGGGGGAAAAGAACTGGAATTTCTGAAGAAATTAGATCACAGTTTATCGCCTCGGTCCAGACGTGCTGTTCCTCGGCCGAGGTGTTCTTGAGTGTGTCAGACCGACCGAGGTGCCTTGACAGTGGATTTCTGAAAATGAGTTCTGAGCGACGACTTGCCCTTAGGGACAGATCCTCCCCTTCCCCTTCTTCCTCTTCTTCCCGACCCTATCGCACGGTGATCCACGAGAGACACCGGGTGGATTATGAGTGTATTTCCGGCCGTCCAGTGATTGCACCTCGCTTCCTGGACGTGTCAGCATTTGACTGTCTCCATGTGGATGGAGACCTTAGACGGATGATATCTACAGTAGGGCTAGATTAGTTTACTGAGATCCGAGCCCCTGCCTATCTGGAGCCCACCTTAGAGTTTGTTAGCTCCATCACCTACCTCCCCACAGAGCGATCTGTGAAGTACCAATTGATGAACCGGAACTTCTTAGTGCCACTAGAGTACTGGAGAGAGATTTTTGGTTTCCCTGACCCGACAGCCGTTGACTTCCCTTCCCGATCTGTAGCTAGGGAGTTTTGGGGACAGATTTCTCACGTGATTGAGCACGCAAATAGATGGCGCCCTGGAGATTCCAGGGAGAAGGTCATCTTCCACTTAGCTTTTAGGTTAGCTGACCGTATCTTCAGTGAGACGCTTCTGGCGCGTATTGAGACGCCCCAGAAGGTCCGACAGGGGGAGCTGTTCAGCCTATATTGCATGGTGACAGGAGGGATCCCCGACTTTGGTTTGATGCTGGTAGAGGATCTGCACAGGATCAAGGCCAAGGCAAAGGGGGACATCTGCTGCGGAGGACTTGTCACCCATATCGCCAGCTATCAGGACATGGATCTCAGCGCTTGCATTATGGTGGCGGCTGCCAAGCCGCTTGGGCTGCAGGAGATGATCACTCGACGGATTCTGGTTCCCCGAGGACTGACTACACCGTACGTGGCTATGCCATGGGAGCTGACTGCACCGCAGGGGATCAGGTGGTCTGCCAAATTTACAGTTTACGACCCTCAATATTGGCAGTTGCTTGGGCCCTACTGATGGAGGATTATAGAGAGGCAGCAGCTGCCCCAGCTGAGGAGGAGGTAGATGAGGAGGAGACTGCTGATGACAGGGATGGTGGAGTCCTGATGGATACAGGGACAAATACTGCCGGGACTAGTGCGCCGGTTATTGATCTTGACGACGATGATACTGAGCCCGCACCTACTACATCTCAAGTGAGACCTGCTAGGCGTAGGACACGCCGACACAGAGATCCAGAGGCTCACCGTCGGATCGATGATCTGACGGATCAGGTTATTGATTCATATGCCGCTTTGTCACTGGATATCCGCGAGATGCAGGAGCGGCAACATTACCAGCACATGATGGCCCAGATTCAGTTTGAGCACGTCATGGGATATCCGTTCGACCCGTCCCAGTATCCGTATGTGCCACCACCACCACCACCGGATCGTGACTACTGAGAGCTGCAAGATTTTCTTTCTTATTTTTATGCAGTTTAGCTTATTATCCGGTGAGTATTTTATTCCTTAGACTTATTTTGACCCACTGGGACAGTGTGTCCCAAGTATGGGGTATTTGTGTATTACTTGACATTTATTTGATGTATGACTCTATTTGACCGGATATTTATTCATATTTATGCTTCACTTTTGCATCTATGTGTTTATCTGAGACTACATGCATACTTACAAGTTATTTGATTGAGAAAAACATCGAAACTAAAAAAAACTGGTTTTAAAAAAAAAATTTTTGACCTCGACCGGTGGAGTTCTGGCCGAACGAGGTGTTTCACCTCGGTTGACCTAAGAACACCTCGACCGACATGGGTTAACTGAGAGTTTTCGAAAACGATTTTTGTGCTTCTTATCTGGATATGATCTCAGTGAAGATCTTGCTTACTGACTGGTTTTGAAATCTTTATGTGTTTGAAAGGTTTTATAATATGTTTAAGTTGCTAAATGCTTTGTTTGAAATTATTGGCATGTTTAATACTTTATTTTTATCTAAATTATGTTGAATTTGAAGGTTGACACCGCAAGATAAGTTCTCTCACTTTCTTCCTGGAAAGACCAAGGCAATTCATTTTTCTCTCTTCTTCTTCTTGATCATGCTTAGCCCCTCATATACATTTTGCCTCCCTTTACCTATCCGGGAATTTGGAAGCAAGAGAAGTGGTGAAAGCAAGTGAAGTTAAAGTTGAGAAGTTGGCTGGAAGTGAAAGTGTTAGAAAGTAATAATAGGTTTGGGGAAGTCAATCATGATGATGAGTAACTCGGCACCGTTCACATAGCCGGGTGTTTGTGTCTTTCCAAAGTCGGATTGAGCGATATTCCTAACGGGTCATGATATGTGTATCAAGGGTTTGATGCATCTCAAGAAATTGATGATTGCTGATTTCCTAGGCTTCGGTTATTGTGCACCTCTGTCCATGCATCCCAAAAAGTAAAGTGAAAAGAAAAAAAAGTGTGAAATAAGCAAAGCTTATTGGTGGAAGATGTTGAAAGTCAAAGTGAAAGTGAAGTATATCCTTTTCCCGGATTCTAGCACCACATCACCTTACATACATCCCTACCCTACACGTTTCTTGACCTTTCTTTTGGGAAGCCCTTGAGACCTCGAGCTTGTTGATTGACTTAGCGGTTTAAACTGGATTATGCATGATTAATCTCGATAATTATGACTTATTATGCATACTATGATTTTATGCAAAGATGAACATCTTTCTTATATTTATAAAATGTTTTGATCATACATTGATTTTAAATTCCATGAAGTATTCTCTTAGAGTGATCTATGATTGTTGCACACCATAAAAATGTTTTGAAAGACTTTTCATTGGCTTTATTGACTTATAATCCATTCTATCTTGTCTTCTATATGCGGAACTTGCTTAGGGACAAGAAAGGGCTAAGTATGGGGTATTTTGATAGCATGAATTATATTCTATATTTTGGGGTTTGTTTGGACGTTTTATCTTCAATAATCTGCATGATTGTATGTATAATATGTGATTATGTTACCATTTCATCTACCTTTGCGAGAATCGAGGTCTACACCTAGTTTTGTTGTAATCGTAGGTAAAATGGCATGTTTTGCATCAAAAAGGAGCAAAAGGAGCTATGGAGTCATTGGAGCTACATTCAGGAACATAAGGAACCATCCAGGAAGCATAGCCATGGATTAGAGATTCACTTTGGACAAGATTTGGGAGATTTCACTTTCAGTTGTGACTCACCTCGGTTGACCATAGATTCACCTCGACCGAGGTGATCCAGAGAAGTCGACTCGACCGAGGCGAACACCTGGGACGCGGCGAGAATATTTTATTCTTGGCTGAGATCTTTTATCTTTGGAAAGAGATCTTATATTTTTGGGCTTGGCTCCTGGAAGGAAGAAGATATACTAGATCATATATTTTACCTATTTTTATGGGAAGAGATCTTTCTAAGATATCTTATCTTTGGAGAGTTATTTTCCTATAAAAAGGGTCGGATTTCCCACAAATCCGGGATCCGCTATCAGCGCAAGATCGTGCTATACCATCAATCAGGGTTTATACACCACAGCAGCCATACTCCAGTTGGGAGATTTGAAGAACCTTTTTGAAGGTTGAAGAAGGAAGATTGTAGCTTTTATAGCTTTTGAAGGGTTTTTGTAAGATTATCTTAGATTCCCTTCCTTGTTGTCTTCCTTTGTTGGATTTCTATCCAAGGAACGCTTTTGTTGTGATATTTGATTCAGTTATCGAAGTCTTTTCATTAAATTCTTCTTGTTCAAATATTCACCTTCTTCCCATATACTTGATTAATACTTTCATGATGATGAGTGGCTAATCTCTTTGTGTGATTCTAGGGTGATTGGCTGTAGGTTGTGGGAAAAACAATGATAGAATAATCTTAGAATCTAGTAGGACCCTGAAAGTTCGAGTATTTAACCTTAACCCAAAGCATCTCGCTCAGTCGATGAACATCTCGGCCGGGGTGGAATTCTTCTGACCGAGGTGACTTATCTGATCCGAAACTGAGAGTTAAGTGTTAGAGTTTGCCAAATCCTATTCTTATTACACCTTTCCTGGTTCAATGCAAGCTTAGGATGAGATTTACCCGGTAATTCATTTGTTTGTGTACCTAAGATCATAAGTGTACGTAATAAAGGTTTATCCTTTATTTGGGTTTGAGTGTGCTTTCATCCCATCTCTGTGAGTTAGCCTGAGACTTACCCGGTAAAGGTTGATTCTATTCCCTTAGATAGTGTGTTAGTTTGAGGTTATAGTTCTCTATCTTAATTCCTTGAGACTTACCCGGTAATAGGAGTTACGGTTTTGGATTAGTGTGTAGTGAGACTTACCCGGTGATCTACTCCACTTTAGAAACACCTTCCCCATGCAAAAACCTCAGCTTTGTCCTCTTATCTTTAGATCTTGAGTTGGAACCATAACTAGATGCCTTAATCCCTAGAATTGCATCTCCTTTATTGACTTTTATCATCTTTGATTGTTTTAATTACTTGTGGTTAGTGATTGCTTAAGCTTACCGTAATTGAACTTTGTTTCACTAAGTCCCTGTGATCGACCCCTGAAATTCCTTGCTTTTTACTACGATTGACCCGTACACTGCGGGTTCGCATCCTTGTTTTAAGCTTACGTCTGGGGTTATAAATTTAAAGCTTGCACACACCGTTTGGAGCGAACATTATGTGTTTCGGAGAAAGGAATAATGTACGGTGAAGTTCCACTACTCACTTATCCCAACTTAGAAGCTTCCGGCTTAAAGGGTGATGAGTCTCATCAAGAAGAAAACTCAAGGAAGGATTAACACTCAAACTACTCACACAAACCCACGGATATGACTCTCGAAGGTAGGGATTAATGGCACACTCAAACCTTAATAGAGGATGTTGAGTCTCTCTATTACCCAAATCATGTAAACTTTAGTTATCAAGTGAAGAATCGAGGTTCAAGTCTCTTCTCACACTCGAATAAGGGTTAAAAAGGTTAGGCAAGGTTAGAATTTAGGTAAGGTTTAACTTTGGTTAAATGATAAAATAATTAAAGAACGTCAGAAGGAAAAATCGCCCTGTTCTTGATAAAATCGGTCGATTTACTCAAGAACAGGTCGATTTATCTGTCGCAAAGTTAAATCTTAACT
Source organism: Fagopyrum esculentum (assembly GCA_033239045.1). NCBI lineage: Eukaryota > Viridiplantae > Streptophyta > Magnoliopsida > Caryophyllales > Polygonaceae > Fagopyrum > Fagopyrum esculentum. The sequence continues at coordinate 29,584,450 of BSUD01000007.1, forward strand.
CTCAGGATCCAAATGGTTAAATGAGTTCAGTCTATCATCATCTAAGCCTCAATCATCAACTATTCTCTCCAGAACCACAAGGTTTTTAGCCAACTATTTTCATATTCAAATCAAAATTAAGATTGAATGAAGAAAACCAATTAAAACTCGAACTTCGCATAAAAACCAAAGAATCTCCAAATCTGTAATCAAATCTCAAAATATCGTAAAGAATCTCTCAAAGCACCCAACAATGTGTTCACAAATCACAAAAACAAGAAGGGAATAAAAGATCTCACAAACTTTCTTGAACCTTCAATTTCGTTCCTCTCCTTCAATCCCCTTCTCCAAGAATCTTCAATTCCGTCCAATCGTGTAAAACTTCCAGGCTGCGAACCCCCGATTTTTGTTGCTAGGGTTCCAATGTATACTTTCTCACCAATGAGCCGCTTGGCATATCACTTCTCAGGCCCACAAGTGATGGGCTTTTGATCGTAATAATTATTTAGACGATTTATGAAGGAAATCGCTCGATTCAAAGGCAAATGAACCACCCGATTTTTGCACAGGAAAATCGTCCGATTTTCTATGTAAATCAGGCGATTTTCTTCAACAGTAAGTGCTCTCTTCTTGAATTGTTTCCTTCCTTCCATGTAATTCCCATCTACGCACTTTCTTTGTTCTTCGTGGTTCCTCAAAGGTTCCTCATTGACTTTAGATACTCTTTGCTCCACTTTTCGCTTCCAATTCCATCGAATTCACCTATGATCAACCAAAACTCGTGTAGACCTCTATTTCCGAAATATGAATGAAATAAACCTTAATGGTACATAAATCTCTCCGAATACAAGGAAAATTGAGGTAAAACCTATACAACATGCATGATGATAATGGTTATAATTCATGTCATCAAAATACCCCATACTTGCCTCTTGCTTGTCCCCAAGCAAGGTTCAAATTTAAAACACAAGATGTCATGAATTATGTGATGTGAAAACTCAAAAACTTTTCCGAAAGTGCTTCTTCTTTTAGATCACCCTCAAAGTAATGTTTCAAGACAGTGGAAGACAAAATATGCATAAATATTAACCGTATCATGAACAAATTTCATCCCTTACTCAAAGACACAAATGAAAGACATGATAAAGATGTTGAGATAATAAAAATCAAACAAATCTAAGCCATGAAGCCCTAAAACGTGCACAAAGGTCTCAAGGTCTTTCAATCAAAACGAGGTCAAAGAAACGTGTCAAAGGTGGGAAATCGTTTTGGGTAGTGTGGTGCTAATCCAGGAAAGAGGAACACAACAAGCTTTAAGAATACAAATTCACCACACATGCTTTGCATGTAAAATTTTTTTGCTTTTCTCTTACTTTAACTTTTGAGAGTATGGACAACGATGCCCAAAAACCGAAGCCTAGAAGATCGGCTTTTCTCAATTTTTCGAGATGCCTCAAACCCTTGATACACATACCATATCTCGTTAGGAATTGTCGTTCATTTGGACTTTGGCAAGACACAAACACCCGGATATGTGAATGGTGCCGAGTTACTCATCCTCATGTTCAACGTCCCCAATCATAATATTTGCTAAACTTTCACTTAACACTTCCTTTTTCATTGGCCCTCCCACATCAAACATGCCATAAAAAATCATCTATCCTAATTCCCGGATGATCAAAAGGAGGTCAAACATTTCATTGAGGTGCTAGCATGAACAAGATATGAAGAAGAAAGAAAAGAATTGCCTTGGTCATTCCTATATGATGCATAAGAACTTATAAAATGGCTTCGATTATTATTTCATTCTCTTATCAAGACATCAACATCATATAAGTTATAAATGCATTCAAATAAGATAGTAAAACTCATTCATACTACCATTAAGATTGTAACATAGCTAAGTCATCTTTTTGCCTTTTCACATCACATTCATCATCATAGAGGTCATTTCCATCATAAGAAGCACTCAAATTTTTGAAAAACTCACAAATTTTGAATGAAACATGCGATGCAAATGTCATATTGGAAAGCGATAGTGCAAGAGTTATTACAAACCAAGTCATGAAGTATGAAGCAAAGTACATAAAGTGCGATGAAAGGAAATTGTAAGTACCCCCACCCCATACTTAACCTTCACATTGTCCCCAATGTGAGAAGTCAAGCATCAGATGAAGAAAAATACTTACAATGTAAAATGAAGTGGAATCTCAATCCTCAGCTGGCGGTGGTGGTGGATATGGATGCCTCGGAGCTCCAGGGTCATAGAAGGTGCCAAAGGTATGAAAGTACATGTCCCTCATAGGAGGAGTGCCGCGCCTCTATCTCCTGACGGTACGTAGTGAACTGAGTGTTCAGAGCCGAGTAGTCAGTGTGAAGAGCATGATAATCAGTACGAAGACCCTGGTAGTCAGTGCGTAAACCATGCATGCTAGAAATCAATGCACCCATCTGTTGATGGAGTCGAGATCCGCGCCCGTGTCCTCGCCCACGGCTGGGTGCATGAGCAAAGGAATGACGGGGAGCCTACATCTCATCCTCGGTCTCCTCTGTACCTCTACTCGTCCTGCTAGGTCCAGCACCATGTGTGTCAGTATCCATAACATCTGTAGCATGGCCACCGTATGTATCACTCTCGAACTCTAGCGTGGATCCCTGGTAAGCTGTAGCTCCGTCCTCATAGTCCTCCTCATCCTCATCCTCCTCATCATCATAATAAGTAGCCGGAGGGGCCATCTCATCAAACAAGTGCTCGAAGGTCTCCTTCCAGTTCCTCCTGTTCCGAATAGTGTATTTGGACTTCCACTCGATCTCAGCTGGTTTTCTTGATGGCGTCCTTGCCCATAACATAGGCACATGCAAAGCTCCCATACCTCTAGGAATCAAAACCTTCCTAGCAACTAGTCTCCGTAAGTCAAGAGGACGGGCACTCTCAGCTAAGTGACAATATGAGAAGTCAAGTTCCAACGCCTTCGCCACATGAGTAAAAAGGCCTCCAGCACAAATATCACCCTTCGACTTGTTAACTATCTTCCCAAGATAGTCGGCAAGCATAGTGGTGGTGACCGGAATAGCGCCGCTGGTCATACAGTGAAGGAGGTAGAGCTCATCCGCCTTGAGCTTCTGTAGTGTCTCTATTCTTACAAACAAAGACTCACTAAGGATCCGGTTAGCTATCTTGAAGGAGAGATTTTAGATGCTTGCCTCCTTCGAGTTTCCCGGTCTCCACTTATCTTCTCTTGCTTCCCCAACGGAGATACTCTCCCAGAATGCACTGGCGCTCACACCTCGTGGAAATGTGCCTACAAAGGAAGACGGAAAACAAACAGATCTCCAAAAGTAGGTATAGACATAGCATGATCCTCTATCATAAGCCAGAAAGAGACTCTCCTATCTCTAGGGTCGTGCTCAAAGGTACTAAGGAACTCAAGGGTAATCTCGGTGTAAGCATCCTCACAAACAGCGCATCCAAGTCATCTAAAAAAATTTAGTGAGGAGGGGTAAAAGGCCAATCTAAGAGACGTTTATATCTCTTCTTATGTTTGGAGACGGGAGGAGGAAGTTTTGGTAGAACTTGAGGAGGTGGTGGTGGTGGTGGGGGAGCCTTAGAAAAAGATCCTTTCTTCTTGCTTGAGTTTCGGGTAATTCTCTTTAAGGTCTCCATTCTGCAACAAAAAATCGACCTGTTCTTGGTAAAAATCGGTCGATTTATCTTGGTTGGTCCGATTGTTCTCACGATTTCAACACAAAACACAAATCTGTAATGTTCTGATCAATTCAACACCACACACAACTTCCTAGGGATGTTTCTAAGCAAAGCCCCCAATCAAATTCAACAATCTAACAACTTTTAGGCAAGAATCAAAATCTAACGAAACACTTAGGTTTTGGATCGAAAAACTTGAATTCCGGATGAATGAGCATTTTGCCAAGCTTGTTGATGTTGGATCCTTCTTGTTGAAAAATCTTTAGTTTGGACTCAAGAAACATTCAAAACGATTACAAATTGAGGAGATGGGAGGGTAGGCAATTTTCGGCGTTTAGGAGTAAAGGAGGATGATTTTTGGTTAAGTGTGGAATGAGAAAATTGAGTGGAGAAAGCTTTATATAGGCCGGCCAAAATAGGAAGAAAATCGACCGATTTATTAGGGCGATTTTTTCGTTGGTCCGATTTTTCTTCTCTTTCACATCTCAATAAGGGAAATCGACCGATTTTTCTTGGGTAGGTCGATTTTTCACTCGATTTTTCTTTTTTTTGCAAAAAACCGACTTGCTCTGTAGCCTGAATCGATCGATTTACTTGTGGTAAGTCGATTTTTTTCCCTTCTTTTCCTTAAAAAGTGTGTTTGGCCAAATTTATGTCAACTCCCTTCATCAATTGTTTAAGATTGCAACCTAGTTCCTGCGATATTTGACACAACAAACCGAGAGCGCATTGAGGAAAACAAACAAAAATAAAACATAATAAAAAACTATCCTAAGCGAAAGAAAAGAAAGAGAACTAGACTACCATGGGTTGCCTTCCAAGAAGCGCTTGATTTAACGTCTTTAGCTTGACGTTGCTGTTTAGGTGATCAATGGAGGAGGATAGGAGCTATCTCCTCAACTGGAACTTCCGGTGTGTACTTCTTCAACCGTTGGTTGTTTACTTTGAAACTTCCGCTTTGTTCAACCTATACTTCAACTTCACCATGAAGGAAAACACGTTTAATAACAAAAGGTCTTGTCCAACGGGATTTAAGCTTACCTGGAAAGAGTCAAAGTCTTGAGTTGAATAGAAGAACGAGATCTCCTTCTTTCAAGTCCTTTGGGATGATATGCTTATCATGCCACCGCTTCATCTTTCCTCATAGATCCTTGCGTTCTCGTACGCATTCAGGCGGATCTCTTCCAGCTCGTTGATATCTAACAACCTCTTTTCTCCAGCCTCTTTCATGCTGAAGTTTAGGAACTTGACGGCCCAAAATGCTTTATGCTCTAGCTCTATAGGAAGGTGACAAAGTTTCCCATACACAAGGTTGTATGGTGTTGTTCCTATGGGTGTCTTGAAAGCGGTCCTATATGCCCATAATGCATCATCCAATTTCATTTCCCAACCCTTTCTTGTTCTAGAGACAGTCTTCTCTAGAATTCCTTTGATCTCCCTGTTAGATATCTCAACTTGTCCGCTTGTTTGCGGATCGTATGGTGTGGCGATCTTATGGGTTACACCATACTTAGCTAGTAGAGCCTCAAATCGACGGGTTGTGAAGTGCGTTCCTCCATCACTAATGATGGCTCGGGGAGTTCCGAACCTTGGGAAGATTGTTCTATTTAAGAACTTCACCACTACAATTGCATCACTAATTGGAGATGCGATTGCCTGCACCCATCTTGAGACATAGTCTACAGCTAGAAGTATGTACTTGTTTCCACAAGATGATGGAAATGGTCCCATGAAGTCTACTCCCCATACGTCGAATATCTCTACTTCTTGGATGTTGTTGAGAGGCATCTCATTCCTCCTTGAAATATTACCCGTCCTTTGACAAGCATCACAAGAAACAACATAGTTCTACACATCTTTAAATAAGGTAAGCCAAAAGAAGCCAGATTGGAGTACCTTAGCACATGTCTTGTGGGAACTGGCATGTCCTCCACAAGGTAAGGAGTGGAAATGGCGGATGGTGCTTTCTACTTCATCTTCTGGAATGCACCTTCTGAACATGCCATCGGGGCCTCTTTTGAAGAGTAGAGGTTCGTTCCAATAGACATGTCGGACGTCTCTAAAGAATTTCTTCCTTTGAGCATATGAGAGTCCGGGCGGGAGTTCCTGGCAAACAAGGTAATTGTCAGCAAACCATGGGTCATTACCTTTCGAGATCTGATGGAGGCATTCCTCGATATCGTGTAGATGCTCATCGGGGAATGAATCGTTGATAGGTATCTCATCCGTCTCGCAAGTGATACGTGGAAGACGGCTAAGGTGATCGGCGACTGAATTCTCCGAGCCTTTCTTGTCACGGATTTCTAGATTGAATTCTTGTAGGAGCAAGATCCATCTTAGAAGCCTAGGCTTTGCATCCTTCTTTGTGAATAGGTAGCGGATTGCTGAATGACCCGTGTAGACTATCACTTTAGCACCTACAAGATAGGAACGGAATTTCTCAAAAGCGTAAACAACAACAAGGAGCTCCTTCTCCGTGGTGGCGTAGTTTAGTTGAGCTTCGTCAAGCATCTTGCTAGCGTAGTAGATGGCGTGAGTGCGACCATCTTTCTTCTGTCCAAGTACAGCTCCTATGGCTACGTCGCTTCCGTCGCACATGACCTCGAATGGAAGTGTCCAATCGGGTGGTTGGATGATAGGAGCTAAAATTAAAGCTTAAAGCTCGTCAATTTGAGCTTGATTTCTCTCTCGATAAGCCCGAGCAACAGCTTGCTCTTCGAGACATAGCCTTTCACTCGCATTGAGTAGAGCTCTAGTCTCCTCCAACTCCTGTTGGTGGTTTCTTTCATTGTGGGCGGCCATCCTTTTCTCTCTTAACTTCTTCTTCAAAGTGTTCTCTGGTTTGGAATCAAAAGGGACGAGGTCTCTTGCAGATCGAGATCTTCGCATGTACTTAAAGAGAAATCTGCAAGATCACTCAAGTAGATATATCAAATAACAAGAGAAAAAGCTCCCAAGCCAGACAACCGAAAACCGAATTTGGTCTAGACCAAATCCCCGGCAACGACGCCAAAAACTTGTTCGCTAAAAAGTGTGCGTCACTAAGTCTTAAAATTTATATCTAGAATTTAAGCAAAAGTGAACCCACAATGTACGAATCAACTGTAGTAAGACAAGAAATTCCAAAGTCGAACTCAGGTATTTGGTGAGAATAAAATCGATTCCAAATATCTGGCAAAATGCAAAAGCTTTTGTAAATATAAAAGAGATAAATGATTCCAACAATTCAAGTATCAAACTGCGGCTTTCGATTCAAGAAACTTCTAAAGATCAAAGGACAGAGTTGGCGTTGCTAAGGTTATGTGTTTCGGGAAAAGAACAATGTACGGTGAAGTTCCACTACTCACTTATCCCAACTTAGAAGCTTCCGGCTTAAAGGGTGATGAGTCTCATCAAGAAGAAAACTCAAGGAAGGATTAACACTCAAACTACTCACACAAACCCACGGATATGACTCTCGAAGGTAAGGATGAATGGCACACTCAAACCTTAATAGAGGATGTTTAGTCTCTCTATTACCCAAATCTTGTAAAATTTAGTTATCAAGTGAAGAATCGAGGTTCAAGTCTCTTCTCACACTCGAATAAGGGTTAAAAAGGTTAGGCAAGGTTAGGATTTAGGCAAGGTTTAAATTTTGTTAAAGGATAATACAATTAAATAACGTCAGAAGGAAAAATCGCCCTATTCTTGATAAAATCGGTCGATTTACTCAAGAACAGGTCGATTTATTTGTGTCATAAAGTTAAAGCTCAACTCTCAGGGTCCAAATGGTTAAATGAGTTCAGTCTATTGTTACGCTAGAGAAGTAGCACAAAAAGATTTACATTTATAAACTCGATCTAATCTCCTAAACTACCTAGCGAAACCCGCAGTGTACGGATCGTTATGTAGGAAGGAAAGTATTCCGAGGTCGAACACAAAGACTGAGGTGAAATCAAGTCATTCAATGATCAAAGATAGTGCAAATCTAAACTAAGATGAGAGGAGGAATAAAGAAAGTGCAAAACACAGTGATTTTGGTTGGTTTTGGGTGATCAAACAAGGATCACAAAATATGCAAATCGAACAAGCAAATAAACACACAAACACAAAGATAAGAGATAAGAAGTAAGAAGTGCGGATTCTAGAGATTAGAAATTCCGATTATGACAATGGACTCATGCTTCAAAAAATCAAAGGAAAGATGCGGTTGTTCGGAGTTGGGTGTTTCTCTAATGGGAGCAATCACCGGGTAAGTCTCATGCTCCACTAGTCTCGAACCTAAGGTCCTATTACCGGGTAAGTCTCAAGGAACCTAAGGATGGAAATTCTACACAAACCGCCACTACCTAAGGGTCAAACCCCTCCTTACCGGGTAAGTCTCGGAAAAGGTAAGTCTTAGGCAATGATCCTAGCACACTCAATCCAATAGCGGCTTTTTTGGTTCACTACTACCTAGAGTTCATCATCTTATGTATCTAAGAGAGGAAATTACCGGGTAAGTCTCGTTCCTCAAAAATATTGCTAACATTAGGTCACCCTAAGCTAGATTAGGCTCAACAAACACTAGGATTTCAACACATCTACATCCTAACATCTAGATTCATCAATATAAGCACAATAGAGAAAATCTCGGGTGGATCATAGAAACCACGGCCGTGGAATCATGAAGAACAGGCCGTGATTCTACACTGAGTTGGGGTTTCGAACACAAATCGATCCTAAACTAACATGGAAGTCCATACAATCACAGTCCAAAGCATAACATCATTCCTTCACCCTAGAATCACAACTATTCAGCCAAGAACATACATATTAAGATCAAACTTCACAAATAGAGCATGCTTGCAAGTCATGGCTAGATAATGAAGAATAATCCAAAGAAGAGGCATTACAAGATAGAATAGAAATTAGCAAGTCTTACAAAGGCTTCAAGAGCTGCTCCAAGTTGTCAACAAAGGAAACCTCACTCAAAATCACTCAAATCTCACTACAAAACTAAAATCTACACTAACTCTCCCAAGAACACCCAAAAGGGTGCTTGGAAGTGAAGCTCCAATGGAGGAGTGTTTTTGGGGAAGAAGATAGGTCAAAAAGGGATGGGAGAGTGTCCCCCAATTACAGCCTGCAAGATCACTTAAATACCCCACCAAGAGCAAGAGTCGGCCAAAGAGATTGTGGGACACGTGTCACAACTGTCCAGAGGAAACCACGGCCAAAATTATAGGCGTGGTTCTGGTCTCTGGCCTTGGTTCCTACAGTTCAGCTCACTTTGGATCATTAAACCATGAGTTGGTGCAAGGCATGCACCAACAAGGTCCTATGTGTTCTCCTTTGCTCCTAGTTTGCTCCTTAATGAGTCCGGAATTGTGCCATCACAAGGAACAATCCTCGAATGTGTCGATTAATTCCAAAAGCTCCCCAAAATACCAACAAAACTGACAAAAGTCCGTGTAGACGTCTATCTCGACAATATGCATGAATTGAGCGTAAACGTCATGAACTAATGCCAAACCATGCATGAAAACAGGAAAAAACTATCTAAATGAATGCCTAAATTAACGTCGTAAATCGTGTCATCATCTATCATCATCTAAGCCTCAATCATCAACTATTCTCCCTAGAACCACAAGGTTTTTAGCCAATCATTTTCATATTCAAATCAAAATTAAGATTGAATGAAGAAAACCAATTAAAACTCGAACTTCGCATAAAAACCAAAGAATCTCCAAATCAGTAATCAAATCTCAAAATCTCGCAAAGAATCTCACAAAGCACCCAACAATGTGTTCACAAATCACAGAAACAAGAAGGGAATAAAAGATCTCACAAAATTTCTTGAACCTTCACTTTCGTTCCTCTCCTTCAATCCCCTTCTCCAAGAATCTTCAATTCCGTCCAATCCTGTAAAACTTCCACCCTGCGAACCCCCAATTTTTGTTGCTAGGGTTCCAATGTATACTTTCTCACCAATGAGCCGCTTGGCATATCACTTCTCAGGCCCACAAGTGATGGGCTTTTGATCATAATAATTTTTTTAGACGATTTATGAAGGAAATCGCTCAATTCAAAGGCAAATGAACCACCCGATTTTTGCACAGGAAAATCGTCCGATTTTCTATGTAAATCAGGCGATTTTCTTCAACAGTATGTGCTCTCTTGAATTGTTTCCTTCCTTCCTTGTATTGCCCGTCTACGCACTTTTTTTGTTCTTCATGGTTCCTCAAAGGTTCCTCATTGACCTTAGATACTCTTTGCTCCACTTTTCGCTTCCAATTCCATCGAATTCACCTATAATTCAACCAAAACTCGTGTAGACCTCTATTTCCGAAATATGAATGAAATAAACCTTAATGGTACATAAATCTCTCCGAATACAAGGGAAATTGAGGTAAAAACTCTACAACATGCATGATTATAATGGTTATAATTCATGTCATCAACCCTTATGATGAGTTTGTTTTGTTAATTGGCTATGGATGGCCTTGTGTGTTGAATGAATTTATGCATATGTGGACTTGAATACTTCTCTTGATTTCCATGTATGCATTGTGATGAAGATTGTTGTCTAGGTTGGATTGAGAATTGATTATCGAAATCGCATGCTAGTTCTTACACATCATCTAGGAATGATTAAGTATTCATTTCTCTCTTCTTCTCATCTTGATCATGTTGTTTGAGCACCTCACTTAATATGAAATTTGGCCTCTTTTGACCCCTCCGGGAATAGGAGCATGTTAGTGTGTTGTGTGAAAAGCAAGTGTGGGGTGTTGAACGAAGTGAATGAATGTTATGAATGAAGTGCTGAATGTGTTGTGAAAGTGTAGAAAAATATATAGGTTTGGGGATGTTGGTTTTGATGACGAGTAACTTGGCACCATTCACATAATCGGGTGTTTGTGTTTTGCGAAAGTCGGATTAACCGATAGTCCTAACGAGCCTTGGTATGTGTGCCCGATGTGAGGTACCTCGGAAGAAAATCCCGTGGTCCGCTAATCACCAAGGTTTCGGCTTTTCTACAGCAATGTCATTGTCTAAAAAATAATAGAAAGAAAAAAAAAGAAAAGAAAGAAAAGAAAAAGATGGAGAAAAATATACACTTATGGTGGAGTTGAGCAAAAATGAAGCTATGGAATTAGTTCCTTTCCCGGAATAGCATCACATGACCTACAAATTCCCACCATTGATAAAGTTTCTTGGCATCTTCTTTCTTAAGTCCTTAAGACCTCTATGCACATGTGTTTTGACTTAAAGTGATTTTGATTTGATATCTTCATGATCATCTAGACATTTTCGATTTACTTTGCATATATGATTTCAAGCTAAGTGTGATTGTCTTTCCATGCATTTATTCTCTTGATATACATTTGCTCATCCTTTATTCTCTTGATATACATTTGCTCATCCCGCATTCATAACTCATGCCATCTTGTAGCTTAGGTTTGAACCTTGCTAGGGGACAAGCAAGTGGTAAGTATGGGGTATTTTGATGACATGATTTATGACACTAGTTTAGGCACTATTTTAGATAGTTTTCCTTTCCATTCATGCATGTTTCCGCATTAGTTCGTGACGTTCACGCTCAATTCATCCATATTGTCAAAATAGACGTCTACACGAGCTTTTGTCGGTTTTGTAGGTATTTTGGGGAGCTTTTGGACTTAATCGATACATTCGAGGATCATTCCTTGTGGTGCCACACATCCGTACTCTTTAAGGAACAAGCTCGGAGCAAAGAAGAACACAAAAGACCTTATTGGTGCATGTCTTGCACCAACTCATGACTTGGTGATCCAAGGAAGGCTGAACTATAGGAACCACGGCCTCAAACCATTCCCGTGGTTTCATTGTTTTCCCCGTGGTTTCTGTCAGGACAGCTTTGACACTTGTCACACGATTCCTTTGTCCAACCCTTGCTTTTATGGAAGTACTTAAGTGATGTTGCAGGCTGTTTTTTTGAGAATCCTCCAGACCTTTTTGACCTATCTTCTCCCAAAGAACACTCTTCCATTGCAACCTCTCTTCCAAGCACCCTTGTGGGTGTTCTTGGGAGAGATTAGTGTAGATTTTAGTTTTGTAGTGAGATTTGAGTGATTTTGAGTGACATTTCATGCATGTTTCCGCATTAGTTCGTGACGTTTACGCTCAATTCATCCATATTGTCAAAATAGACGTCTACACGAGCTTTTGTCGGTTTTGTAGGTATTTTGGGGAGCTTTTGGACTTAATCGATACATTCGAGGATCATTCCTTGTGGTGCCACACATCCGTACTCTTTAAGGAACAAGCTCAGAGCAAAGAAGAACACAAAAGACCTTATTGGTGCATGTCTTGCACCAACTCATGCCTTGGTGATCCAAGGAAGGCTGAACTATAGGAACCACGGCCTCAAACCATGCCCGTGGTTTCATTGTTTTCCCCGTGGTTCCTGTCAGGACAACTTTGACACTTGTCACACGATTCCTTTGTCCAACCCTTGCTTTTATGGAAGTACTTAAGTGATGTTGCAGGCTGTTTTTTTGAGAATCCTCCAAACCTTTTTGACCTATCTTCTCCCAAAGAACACTCTTCCATTGCAACCTCTCTTCCAAGCATCCTTGTGGGTGTTCTTGGGAGAGATTAGTGTAGATTTTAGTTTTGTAGTGAGATTTGAGTGATTTTGAGTGAGGTTTCCATTGTTGACAACTTGGAGCAGCTCTTGAAGTCTTTGTAAAACTTGGTAACTTCTATTCTAGCTTGTAATGTCTTTTCTTTGGTTCATTCTTCATTATCTAGCTATGACTTGCAAGCATGCTTTATTTATTAAGTTTGATCTAGACATGTATGATGTTGGCTGAGTAGATATGATTTTAGGGTGAAGGAATGGTGTTTATGCTTTGGACTATGATTGTATGGACTTGCATATTAGCTTAGGATGGATTGATGTTCGAAAACCTAAATCAGAATAAAATCACGGCGTGCTCTTCGTGCTTCAAAGGCTGTGGTTTCCATGATCCATCCGTGGTTTTTGTTCTATTGTCTTTAACTGATAAATATGGATGTTAGGATGTAGATGTGTTGAAATCCTATTGTTTGTTGAGCCTAATCTAGGTGACCTTTTCTAGCAACCTATTTGAGGAATGAGACTTACCGGTAATTTCCTCTCCTAGATACATAAGATGATGAACTCTAGGTAGTAGTGAGCCAAAAAAGCCGCTATTGGATTGAGTGTGCTAGGATAGTTGCCTAAGACTTACCTTTTCCGAGACTTACCCGGTAAGGAGGGGTTTGACCCTTAGGTAGTGGCCGGTTTGTGTAGAATTTCCTTCCTTAGGTTCCTTGAGACTCACCCGGTAATGGGACCTTAGGTTCGAGACTAGTGGAGCATGAGACTTACCCGGTAATTGCTCCCATTAGAGAAACACCCAACTCCAAACAACCGGAGCTCTCCTTTGATATTTAGAAGCACGAGTCCAATGCCATAGCCGGAATTCTTGATCTCTAGAATCCACATTTCTTACCTCTTTTCTCCTATCTTTGAGTTGTTGTATTGTTTGCTTGTTTGTGTGCATATATTTTGTGATCCTTGTTTAATCACCCAAAACCAACCAAAAATATCATGATTTTCATTTCTTTATTCCTTTTACTTTTCTTAAACTAGATTTGCACTATCCATGATCACTTGTTTGATTTGATTTCACCTTAGTCTTCGTGTTCGACCTCAGAGTACTATCCTTGCTATAAAACGACCCATACACTGTGGGTTCTCTAGGAGTTAGGAGAATATATCGAGTTATAAATTGTAAGACTTTTGCGTGGTACATTTCTAGCGCGAACAAGTTTTTGGCGCCGTTGACGGGGACTAGGTCTAATTAAGTCATTTGATTTTGATTGTTTATAGTGTTTATCTTTCTTGTTTCTTTTGATCTTGTTTTGATTTTGTTATTGCCTTTTCATGTTCGCCATGGATAGATGGTACTTCCAAGACGACCTTGACTATATGGAGTTTGAGGGATGGATGGCAAGCCGAGATCGAGGACCTCTCCATGATGAGTTTGAGTATTGGGAGGAGTTTAATGCCTATCATGAGTCCCATGATCAAGCTCACATGACTATTATGCCTCATGCGGAACCTCACCATCAACCTCACGATGACCAATTGGAATCAATGCTAGAAGAAATGTTGAGGAAGATGGATGATCTAGAGAGTAACCTTGCTTCCCTTTCGAGTGCTCACGTGGTGCTTGAAGCGGAAGTATTTTGACAAGAGGAGGTGCACCATGAGGAGATCCAAGAAGTGACTGATTCAACTATGACCATTAGAGACCTTGAAGAAGAGTTGAATGAAGTTCGGGAGCAATTGTGGCTAAGGGAGTTGGCCCTGGAGGATGCAAGAAGATTGAATTTCGAGAGAGAAGAACAAATGAGGAGGGAGATTGAGGAGATCAGGCATGCTTTTATGTTGGGAGATCCTACCCTCCTTCAAGGCTTACCTCCACCTCCTTCACCTTTGGAGGAGTGCAATGAAGTACTCTCACCCCTAGACATCCTTGCCATCAACCCCGGAACCACACTTGAAGAGCTCATGAGGAAGGAAGAGAAACTGGCAGAACCACGGCCCAGAGGGCCAAACCACGCCCATGGTTTCATTGTTTTGCCCGTGGTTTCTGTCAGGACAACTTTGACACTTGTTACGCGATTCCTTTGTCCGACCCTTGCTTTTGTGGAAGTACTTAAGTGATGTTGCAAGCTGTTTTTGGGGGATCCTCCAGACCTTTTTGACCTATCTTCTCCCAAACAACACTCTTCTATTGTAGCTTCCCTTCCAAGCACCCTTAATGGGGTCTTGCAGTTGGAGCTTCCGTACTCTTTAAGGAACAAGCTCGGAACAAAGAAGAACACAAAAGACCTTATTGGTGCATGTCTTGCACCAACTCATGACTTGGTGATCCAAGGAAGGCTGAACTGTAGGAACCACGGCCTCAAACCACGCCCGTGGTTTCATTGTTTTGCCCGTGGTTTCTGTCAGGACAACTTTGACACTTGTCACACGATTCCTTTATCCAACCCTTGCTTTTGTGGAAGTACTTAAGTGATGTTGCAGGCTGTTTTTTTGGGGATCCTCTAGACCTTTTTGACCTATCTTTTCCCAAAGAACACTCTTCCATTGTAGCTTCTCTTCCAAGCACCCTTGTGGGTGTTCTTGGGAGAGATTAGTGTAGATTTTAGTTTTGTAGTGAGATTTGAGTGATTTTGAGTGAGGTTTCCATTGTTGACAACTTGGAGCAGCTCTTGAAGTCGTTGTAAAACTTGGTCACTTCTATTCTAGCTTGTAATGTCTTTTCTTTGGTTCATTCTTCATTATCTAGCTATGACTTGCAAGCATGCTTTATTTATTAAGTTTGATCTAGACATGTATGATGTTGGATGAGTAGATGTGATTTTAGGGTGAAGGAATGGTGTTTATGCTTTGGACTATGATTGTATGGACTTGCATATTAGCTTAGGATGGATTGATGTTCGAAAACCTAACTCAGAATAAAATCACGGCCTGCTCTTCATGCTTCAAAGGCTGTGGTTTATATGATCCATCCGTGGTTTTTGTTCTATTGTCTTTAATTGATAAATATGGATGTTAGGATGTAGATGTGTTGAAATCCTATTGTTTGTTGAGCCTAATCTAGCCTAGGGTGACCTTTTCTAGCAACCTATTTGAGGAATGATACTTACCAGTAATTTCCTCTCCAAGATACATAAGATGATGAAATCTAGGTAGTAGTGAGCCAAAAAAGCCGCTATTGGATTGAGTGTGCTAGGATCGTTGTCTAAGACTTACCTTTTCCGAGACTTACCCGGTAAGGAGGAGTTTGACCCTTAGGTAGTGGCCGGTTTGTGTAGAATTCCCTTCCTTAGGTTCCTTGAGACTTACCCGGTAATGGGACCTTAGGTTCGAGACTAGTGGAGCATGAGACTTACCCGGTAATTGCTCCCATTAGAGAAACACCCAACTCCAAACAACCGGAGCTCTCCTTTGATATTTAGAAGCATGAGTCCAATGCCATAGCCGGAATTCTTGATCTCTACAATCCACATTTCTTACCTCTTATCTCCTATCTTTTAGTTGTTGTATTGTTTGCTTGTTTGTGTGCATATATTTGTGATCCTTGTTTAATCACCCAAAACCAACCAAAAATATCATGATTTTCATTTCTTTATTCCTTTCACTTTTCTTAAACTAGATTTGCACTATCCATGATCACTTGTTTGATTTGATTTCACCTTAGTCTTCGTGTTCGACCTCAGAGTACTATCCTTGTTACAAAACGACCCATACACTGTGGGTTCGCTAGGTAGTTTAGGATTTTTGATTGAGTTTATAAATGTAAAGCTTTTTGTGCTACTATCTAGTGCGAACAGTGTGGGTGGTGCATCATGGACAAGGGCACAAGGGCGGTGGTCTTGTGGTAGTGGTTGCGGGAGTAAGACGCAGGAGCGGAGGTGATAGTGCGTGGTGAGGGCGCATTTTGAATGTGTAAGAGTGAGGCGAGGGAGGGAGTGAGGTGAGGTGAGAGTGAAGGTAGATGAGGTGGGTGGGGGTAGCTAAGACGTGAGTTTTTGTTTTACTTACTTGTCGTTTGTGTCGCTGCGGGTGCGGCATCCGAATTGGCCGACTGTAGGTGAAGTTTCACGCAGCCACTGGGGCGGCGTTCTTCCTTAAAGGTGCAAGGGTGGATTTACTTAGCCATAGGGGCGACTTGATGACAGTGGCTTCCTCCTTTTTATTCTTCGGGTCGTCTCCCGAGAAGCGCCTTTGTTTTACGCCGTTGGCTCGACGTAAGACCTTCATCACTGAGCTTGCGCTTCCTCTAGGACAATCTCGTCGGTCGGATCATTCGATACTTCCTCATGGTACATTTTGAGTCTTTGTCTGTTGACTTTGAAAACCTTGTGTGATTGGATCATATAGATCCACATCACCATATGGATGTACCTTGACAATGACGTATGAACTTGTCCATCTGGAGCGGAGTTTCCCTGCAAAAAGTTTTATTCGAGATTGAAAAAGGAGAACCTTGTTCCCTGGTTGGAAATCCTTTCAAAGGATGCTCCGGTCATGCCATACTTTGGTTTTCTCTTTGTAGCTTGTGGCATGGTCATACGCGTCATAGCGAAGTTCCTTCAATTCTTGCAGTTGGAGCTTCCTAAACTCACCGACTTCATTAATTTGCATATTACAATTCTTCACCTCCCACCAAGCCTTGTGTTCTATTTCCACCGGTAGGTGGCAAGCTTTGCTAAACACAAGCCTGAATGGTGACATACCAATGGGAGTTTTGTAGGCTGTATGGTATGCCCACAAGGTGTCATTGAGCCTTAGACTCCAATCCTTCCTTCCGGGTGTCACCGTCTTTTCGAGAATCGTCTTGATTTCACTATTGGACACTTTCGCTTGTCCATTGGTTTGAGGGTGATATGCCGTTGAGACTCTTTGGTTGACGTGATAGTTCTTGAGTAAGGCGGTGATGGTCTTGTTGCAAAAGCGCATCCCCATATTGCTGATTAGCAATTTATGAATCCCGAATCTTACAAAGATGTTGTCCTTGAGGAAATCTGACATTGCATTTGAATCATCAGTTTTGGTGGCCTTTGCTTCCACCCACTTGAAACCATAGTACACCACAAGCAAAATGTAGGTATTACCAAATGAGTTAGGAAAGGATCCCATAAAATCAATCCCCCAAACATAAAAAATTTCACAAAAAATAAGAGACGATTGTGGCATTTCATTTCTCCTAGATATGTTTACCTACACGTTGACATCTATCACACACCTTGCAAAATGAAAGCGCATCTTGAAAGATGTTTGGCCAAAAGAAACCAGCATCTAGCACCTTCCCAGCAGTTTTGTTAGCCCCAAAATGTCCTCCACATGCTTCGGAATGACAAAACTTTAAGACAGATTGTACCTCATTGTCTGGGATGCAATAGCGAATTACTTTATCGTTACAATGTTTCCATAAGTAGGGATCATCCCAAACATAGTGCCTAGCCTCGGCTTTCACCTTTTCTCTTTGAGCTTTGGTGAAATCTGGTGAATACTCTCCTTTGACAAGAAAGTTCACGAGGTGAGAAAACCAAGGTTTAAAGGAATGGAGCTTATACAATACCTCTGCAGGGTTTTCCGTGGGGCGGCCAGGATAAGCCACGGGTTATGCATCAAGGGCATCACAGGGGCGATGGTCTCCAACTCTAGGGGCGGACTACTGGCACAAGTGCGGTCTTCCTCAGCCGTAGGTGCGGCTATACAATAGAGGATTGTATAAAATGTGTCGTCAAGAAAAGCTCCAAGGATTGATTTCTCTTTTCCCGGATCATCTTTTTCCATCACCAATCTTCTCAAGTGATCAACCACGAGATTTTCTGCTCCCTTCTTGTCCCAAATTTCCAAGTTGAATTTCCTTAGAAGTAGGACCCAACGATTCAACATTGTCTTGGTCTCCTTCTTAGTCATGAGATAACATAATGTTGCATGGTTAGTGTACACTATTACCTTGACTCCTAGCAAGTATTGGTTGAATTTCTCAAAGGCAAAGACCATTGCCAACATTTCCTTTCGGTGGTGGAGTAGTTCCTTTGAGCTCCGTTCAAGGTCATCGATGCGTAGTGGATTACATGTGATGCTTAGGGATGGCAATGGATCGGGTGGTGGGTGGATGACCTTGTCCGCCACCCGACCTGCGAGAAAATCTCATCCACCCCACCCGACCCGCCACCTGCCAAACCCATCACCCGCACGGCCACACCCTATCCACCCGCATCCAACGGATGAAGCGGGTGAACCGGGTGATATTCGGGTGTTCTACGCATTTCCTTTAAATCAATATTAGTTTTGATGCATGTTTAGGACACTTAAAACTTGTTTTTAAAAAATGTGTAGAAACTAATTTAGTTCTCAACTCGGAAAAATGTCACTTTATGGTGGAACACCCGAATATCACCCGGTTCACCGCTTCATCCGTTGGATGCGGGTGAATAGGGTGTGGCCGTGCGGGTGATGGGATTCTACGGTACGCAAAAGTGCCAAAAAGACATATAAAGGTCATTTTCTCTTGATCCTCCGGGGATATGGCTATTTGAAAGTAACCTGAACCATCTAAGAAACAGTAGTAAGGGTGTCCCGCAAGACGTTCAAGTATTTGGTCAATAAACGGTAAAGGGAAGTGGTCCTTCCGGGTTACCATGTTTAGCTTACGGTAGTCTATACAAACTCTCCATCCGGTTTGAGTCTTGCTCGGTACAATCTCTCCATGTTGGTTCTCCACCATGGTGATTTATCCTTTTTTCGGAACAACTTGGGTTGGACTAACCCATTTGCTATCCGAGATTGGGAAGATCATGTCCTCTTGAAGGAGCTTTAAAACCTCCTTTTTCGCTACATCCATCATAGGTGGGTTGAGCCACCATTGTCGTTGCCTTGATGGTTTGCATCTTCTTCAAGGAGGATCCGGTGCATACAAGTGGAGGGACTAATCTCTTTGATTTCTGCTATTGTCTACCCAAGAACCGCCTTGTGCTTTATAAGCATTTCCACCAACTTCTCTTCTTGTTGTGGAGACAACTTGCTAGACACAATCATGGGCAATGTGTCATTGTCGCCAATAAAAGCATATTTTAGATGTTGGGGAAGTTCCTTTAATTCAATCTCTGGGGCCTACACAATAGAAGGAACAAGTTTCTCGCTTGGAGTTAGTAAAGTGTGCCCAATGGCCAAAGGTGTGATGGGGAGCCTTTTGTGCCCATCCAATTGGGCTAGAAATTCCTACATGTTAGATGTCAAAGCATATTCTCATATGTGAGCATCAATATCATTTTCAATTCATCAAAATCAGAAACGTTAACACACATCATGCACAATTGGTTCAATTATGTCAATGGAGCATAGAGAATGGTCATCAATGGGATGTTTCACGGCATCATATATGTTAAATTTAACAACCTCATCATCAAATTCCACGGACAATTTTCCACTTACAGATTCTATTTTTGTTCTAACCATTTTCAAGAAAGGTCTCCCTAGCAAGATAGGTGTAGCATGCGTATCATGTTCCATGTCCAAAGCAAAGAAATCAGCCGAGAAAATCAATATATCAACCATAACTAGCACAACTTCAATTATTCTTTTAGGATAAGCATGCATATCATGTTTCATGTCCAAAGCAAAGAAATCAACATGCGTATCATGTTCCATGTCGCATCCGCTTCTTGCTCGATGTTGCTGATGGCCTTCTTCAAGATGTTGGCCTTCTTTGCCGGAAAGTATATTTCCAATAAAGCCTTTTGGAGGTTCTCCCAAGTATGAATGCTTCCAGATGGGGGATGGTAGTACCAATCGTCCGCCGAATCCTTGAAAGTTAAACCGAAGGGCCTCATCTTGATTTGTTCTTCGGTCACGTTTGCCGGCTTCATGCTCATGAACACGGTGTGGAACTTCCCCAAGTGCTTAATAGGGTCTTGTCCACTTAGCCCGTGGAATAAAGGCAGCAAATGGATCAAGCCCGACTTGAGCTCGAAGTTGACCCCTTCTCTAATTGCTAGTATGGTTACCGCAAGAGGGTGTTGGGTCAAATCCGGTTGCATGAGTTGTCGGAGTGTTCGGTTCGCCATTGGTTCTTCTTCATTCCGACGTTGCCTTGGTTTTCGACTGCATGTTCTCTTGATTTTTGGATCAAAAGGAGAAAAATCTGAGTTAGTAGCACAAGTTTGAACAATGAAAATGGTCCAAACCAATAATTGATAATGAAAGACAAAAGTACTTTAAAAACTGAAACTCCTAGACAACGGCACCAAATTTGACAAGCGTAAATCCTATGGTCGTTGTTTTAAACTTATCAAAGAGAGTTCCGAACTTAACTACTAAAACAAGTATAGTGATTAAGCAAGGGTTGAATCCAAGAGAGTGAGTGTGTGATTAAAGCGCAATTTTGATTCAATTATCAATTATTAGTAACAAAGGGGGTGGTTTTGGATTGTAGCACTTAACAAGACAAAAGCATGTAAGTGAAGCAAAGATGATGATATCAATGAGACAAACACTACACTAGGTTAGATATCCACTTGCATACAACTTGGTTAGTTCTTTGTAGAAGCATTCAACATTTGTTCTCATCTTGATCATATATATATATATATATATATATATATATATATATATATATATATATATATATATATATATATTAAGCGAACCGACATTAATATAACTAAACAAGTTGCTAATCCATAAACCTACAAGACCAAACAAAAAGTTAGTATTCACCAAAGACAAAGAGATACATAAAAGATAAACAACCCGTTAATCTTATTATGTAGTTATATTCCTTTTTCACTTAGATATTCACAACCCGTTAATACCTAAAGCGTTTGCTACTGGATTAATGATCCAAACCTCGAACCAATTAACCTTAGCCTTTTACATGCGATTTAGACAACTTAGGTGATCAAACTAAAGGGGGTGTATTCAATTAAGATTTGACAGGAATTTTTTGGAGTTTAAAAGTCTATGGGTATTCAATATAGATTTTTAAAAGTCCATATAATCTTTTGGTATTCAATTAGGATTTTAAATTTTCCATAAAATTCCTATGGTATTTAAAAGTTTGTTGATTTTAAAAGAATCTATTATTTCATTGATCTTGTAGGATTCTTTATTACTTATATAACTACCTAAAAGTCTATAGAAGTGTTCTCCCAACACATAAGATTTTCACAAAATCTGTATTGACTCTATATAGAATTGAAATATCCCACGGAATCAATAAACTCTATGATTATTAAAAATCAATCAAAATCTTTAAAAGTCTAAATTGAATACACCCCCGTAAGTGAAAAATAATCACACAAACAAAGTTAGATACTAGGAATATAACACAAATGCAATTCTAACTAAAACATATATTAAAAGAGATTTACAACCAACTTATATGAAATTTTAATCAACTCAATGTAGCAAGGAGACTTAACACTATATACAAACGACTAATGACAAAGATAGGTTTAAACATTAGCCTAACACCTCTATTTATTTTAAAAAGCACACTAAATGATAGTAAATGTGTTGTTTAAACCGTCACCTTAATGGCCATAAAGGCGGGGTTTAAACAACAAAAGTAATGTCGTCTGTTGCACAACCGTGGGTGCGGATCTAGGAGTCGTGGTGGCGGTTTAGTGCAAAATGCTCTATATTCAACTTAGCCGCGGGGCGGCTTAGGAGTGCCGCGGGGGTGGCATCATTAATGCTTGGGAAATGCTTGACGCTTGATCTTCTGACGCTTATGTCGTCAATCCGCAGGTGCGGCTCAATGTCACCGTGGAGGCGGTGACACAGACTCTTGATCTTCTCAGGTCCACATGCAAGAGGCGTTGGGGCGCTGGTCTTCGTCTTCAGGTGGTGTCACCGCGGGGCATATCATGGATGTTGCGGGGCGGTGACAGGGTTACTCCGGGTGCTTGGCTGGGCGCTGGGTGTGTCGGTTACCCCGGGGTGGTGAATCTTAGCCGCAGGGGCGGTTGAGGAACAAAACATTGTCTTGGTTGTCTTATTTGATCTTCTTTCTCTTCTAAGTGTTGCTAAACCCTTTGATATCTTCATTTGTGACTTCTTCATTTGGATTTGCATAATAGCAACAAGAAATAACCAAAATACTCTAATAATATGCTAAATCTACCTAGATATAATAGTGATTTTGTCACCTATCACTCATCTAGAAAAACATCACAAAACTCATCCAAAAGTGTTAGAATGGTTTTGGGTAAGTTAGCCTTGATTTCCTTACTTAAAGTCACAAGGCTTTTACATAGGCTCATGAGAATGAAATCCAAAGGGATATTATCATCAATGTATTCTTTCTTGGAGGCCAGAAGAATTCTATTTAGTTGGGGTGAGATTTTATCACTAGGGTGAGATAATGATGCACTAGGGTGAGATAATGTACTAGGGTGAGATTCTCCTACATTAGGGCGAGATTTTACACCTATAGGGTGAAATAATTCATCCCTGGGACTATATTCTTCACTGGAATGAGAAAAACCTTCTTTTTCTTGTAGTATTCTGGTAGGTTTCCTATAGCGTAGTATGAGACGCTTGCGACCGAAAGAAATACCGATGATGAGAATACTGTGGTCGAGACGAGGAGCTGACGAGGCCACTTGGGAGACAGAGGATAGTATCCGGATGAACTATCTAGTGTTCTATAATGAGCTAGATGTGCCTATATTATCGACGGGTGAGTTCCCGTTCCCTCCTTGTGGAGTTTTGTGTGCATATGTGTGATGACCTGATTTATATGTCCCATAGGGAGTTCGATGTACGATATGTGGATCTTGTTATGTTAGCTTGAGTAGGTCGTGTGCATGGGGTTAGAAGGTTAAGGCCTTCAGTGGTTTCTGTATGCATACCTCGACTATTGAGATCGAGAGGATCAACGTTGCTATAAGTTTCGGAAAAAACTTATTTTTAGGGGATTTGATGTAACACACTGTTTTTCCAAGTCACCACCCCGCGGTAACAATTGGCCGCGGTCGCGGAAAAGTGTTCTTGCCATGGTCACGGCGTGGTCTAGCCGTGTGTGCGGCTGACCCCAGATCTCGAACGATCTGCTTTATCCGACTTTCCTTTCTTAGAAGATCCGATGATCTATCTTGATCCTTCATTCTCTATCTCAAAACCTAGATTTTTATCTCTTTTTCCTTCTTTTCCAGTTGTTACTTCTTTCTCTTCTTTTCTCTTCTATTCTCCTCTTTCGCTCATCCTTCATTCTAGTACGTGAAAGCTGCAACCTTCATCTTTTGTTGGATACTACAAACCTTGTGACGAATCTTTGAATCTGAGTAAGCCCTTCTTGCGTCTTCTTCTCTCTTGCAATTTTCCTTCTACAACTTTCCTCTCCTTCTTTTTGGGAATAATCAAGATCGAGTCTTGATTCTACTGTGGACATTGTTTGGTGGTTGTGTGTGTATCCACGATCTAGTGGTCGAGTGCTATTGTGTGAGAAACACAGAGGAGAGCAAAACCATCCTTGAGTAGTTGCTGTCTTCGAAGAAGCCTCAACGCCCCCTCTGGTGCTTCACCGCCCCCGCGGCTGCACAAAATCACCCCCACGGTTTCACCTCAAACGCCGCCCTTGTGCCCCTTGTCACCGCGGTCGCGGCCTCAAAGACTTGCCATCGCGCATACACCTCTCTTTACCGCGGTCGCGCCTTACCTTTAACGGCTACCGTCTTTTGGTAAGCCGCTTCCCTCCTTGCTTCCTTATCCTTTCCCGGAGTTAGATCATGCTAGGTTGGACCTAGATGAACTGGGTTGATTGCTAGTTAGTGGATTGTGGATTCCTAAGCGTTGTTTATGGTTTTAGAACCCCTTGAGCTAGTTATGTTGATGTTGATCCTTGAGGATTTTGAGACTAGGAGTAGTGCTTCCTAGCATGTTGGAGATCTAGTAGAGTTCATTGCGACTAGAAGTAGGAACCTTATAGCATGTTGTTGTAGACCTTGTAGAGGCCAATGAGACTAGAAGTGAAGACTTCTAGCATTTGAATTAGTTTTTTATTCGGAATGCCTTGCCTGAGCATACATAGATCCTTTCCTATGGCAAGTTGAGCTTTGTAGATCATTGAGTTTACCTTTGATTCAGGTAAGTCCCTTGGACTTACTTTGCTGTATTCTTTGCATTAGTTTGATTGTGATGGCGGTGTTTGTTTATTTATTGTTATAACTGAAAACCGGACTAGGACGACCTTATACAGTAATTGGCCCAAGTGTATTATAACCGGGCGGTGACCACTTGTCCAATTCTACAAGAGATTGAGAGGTGCTCTTGCGACCAGGCCCACAAGTAACGGATAGAAGCATCCGATCTATTCATGTCGGTAACGGAGAAAGGGGAGAGTTTCGGGAGATCCTCGTGTCACAAAAGAAGTTGAATTAGTAACCCGGATAACTTATGGAAATATAATAACCGGTCGTGTGCGAGCATGTTATGTGTTTATACTTGTATGTGTTTGTGCCTTTACTATTATTATGATATCTAGAATGTTAGCTAACGGTTTATACCGTCGTTGTAGATGGACTGCATGTTAGAAATGCTGTTGAGTGATCCGAACGGAGTATTCAACCGGGGATTCCCGTACATTATAGGACGGGATTTGGGTTTATTATTATTGTTGGTGTCTTTTCAGCTTGTTGTTGAATTCGGTTGAGAGTCTTTCACTTTTACTTCCGTTATACCTTTTATATTTTTTTAATTTGGTTTTCATTTATTTGTGCCTTGCTGCAAGATCCAGTAAAACTGTTGTTACTCTGAGTGTCAGAACCCATTGTGAGGTCCTAGCCCGTAACACTCCGAGTCCCAAGGATTTGGGGTGTTGCAATATGGTATCAGAGCCAGGTTGGCAATAATGACACTCGCAATCTTCGAAAGCCTGAATAGATAAATAAAGAACTCACAAGCGGTCTAAGTTTTAAAAGTAAATTTGGTTTTAAACTCGAGTTATCGGTTTGAAATATAATGTACGGGGGACCACCACTACTTCCGCGGATTTCTGTAGCTTAGTTCTATGTTGGCCTGTTTTGCTTTTTTGGACTTTGTAGTAGTATCGTTGCGATAGCATAGTCTCATATATATATAGATTTGTCCTTATCGTAGATGGAACGTACTAAAGCGACATCTGCTATAGGACGAGGAAGAGGTCGACCACCTTTTCCACCTATAGTCTGTGGACGAGAATATGTAGGTAGACCTACACAAGCTAGAGGTCGGGGACGAGTACCTACTTTTGATCCACCAATAGCAGAGGCTTTTGTTGAGGAGGTTGTTGAGAGTGTTGGTCCCGAGGTCGAGAATCAGACCGTTGCTAGGTCAGGAGCACAAAGAGCACACTCAACCGATTCAGGTCGAGTGTCCATTGGAGCATTTGCATATCGAGAGTATTTCCAAATGGTCAAGGAGGCCGTTAGGATAGGGGGACCTGCCTCAACACCGCCAACATCTGCGAGATCAACTGATGTTTCACAAAGAGTGACGCAAGTTATTACTGCACTAGTTAGAGTTGCTGAGGCTGACAGGGCTCGAGTTGTGCCGAGGTCACCGAGACCGGATTCCTAGTTGAAGGCTTTCAACCAGTTAAAGGTATCCCCTTCGAAGGAAAGGCCGGGTAAGAGGTGGAGCATTGGCTAGGTCACGTGCAGACGACACTAGAGTCGGTCCGCTGTCTAGAGGATCGACGAGTTGAGGTGGTAGATACCTTGTTCCGAGACTAGGCACACTATTGGTGGAGGGCGATTAGTAGTTAGGTCACAAGATTTGATCAGATGGTGGAGCTCATTAGAGAACGGTACTGCCTTGTAGCTTTGAAGAGAGAACGGCTGTAGGATTTCCTGGAGGCCGGGTTTGAGGATATTCCTAGTGCAAAGATGATCAGTAATTTCTAGGAGGAGCTAGTTGTAATAGCTAGGATTTCCGAATTCTAATTAATGTTGATTAACTTAATCATTGATAGTAATTGACATATAACTCGCGAAGATTGCGTAAGTGACGAGTATAAGTCCCACCGTTATGTTCCTGGCGTAACTTTGGGCTTATGGGGAAATTTTCACTTTTTCCCCCACGTAATTATTTTTACCCTCCGGTATTATTTGGAGCATTTAGGAGCTCCAATTAATAAAAATGCAGTTGAGAGAAATGATCAGGACATCGGACATGTCCTAGATATGAAATAACATGGAAAGGCAAAACGGCCAAAAGAGTCGTTATTTTGTTTCTTAACGGCTAAGAAAGACGGCTTAGGAATACACGTTTTCCGAGGAAATTGTGGAATAATTATCCCTACAATATTCAAGATCTATTGTTCCAATTTCGAGAAGTTTGGAGAAGGGAGTTCAACCAGCCTTTGGATCGGTTAAAGGATAACTATCGACTTCGCTAAAGGATAATTATCGTCTTCACTATAAATAGCGGAAAATCGTTTATTAATTCATTTCCTTTCACGTTTCCTCGTAAAAGCTCTGATTTCTCTCAAACTTCAAACTCATATTTACTCTCCGTTTCTAATCCGATTTCAATTCCGTTTGAGTTTCTAGATTCCTCTCTTCATTCTCTTCATATCGGTACCGAGTTTCTGCATTTCCGAGTAGATGAAGACCTGGTCGAGCATATATGTCACCAGGACGGTTCTGTCTCACAGATTCCGGGGAATTTGATGTTGTACATGCGTAGCTTGTGTCGTTGTGATTCCGAATCTTCTTTCAGATCGTCAATCGGGTTAGTAACGAATAAGTTATGAATTTATTCGTTTTCCGTACTGCGATTTCACCTAAATTGACCTTAGGCTTTTCAAAACGGATAATTAGAAATTCCATTATGATCATTATATTATTCTAGTGTTTATGGGTTGTTTGTTTGATGAAATCTGATGACAGGTGGGTTTAGAAATGGCCTGCGGGCAAAACGTTATTCTAGTGAAATTTAATTAATTAATTAAAGGTTAATTAATTAAATTAGGATTAAATTTGAGATTGAGGAATACTGATTAGATGCGTGCTAGGTGTCAGAATGAGTTGAGGATCATGATGATGTTATAGATATCGGTTATGGCTTTAAGGTTTAGTATGTGTACGAGTATGATGAGATGTTATGTTGAGGATATGCCTTAGGCATTGATGAATGTGTTGAGGATTTGAGGTTTAGATTTGACATATAGGTTGGTTGTGGTTAGTGAGACGAGTCTCCTAACCTTTGCAGTATGTGATTGTGTGTGCCTTGCTATTGTAGGCGTTGATTACTTCCCCAAGGGGAAGTTGTGACGTGGTACAGGTTACGAATATATTAGGTAAGTCCATAGGACTTACTTAGCGTTCAGTTGTGGGTTTGCGTGATTGTGATGGTTGTGTGTGTTCATATGATTGTGCATTTATAACCTAAACCGGATTAGGATGACCATTTATTACATTAAATGGCCCAACTGTATTATAACGGGTCGTGACCACATATGCCTCCGCTCGAGGGTAGGAGGGGGTGCCTGGAAGCCAGTAACACAGGGGGGACGAGTGATGATCACCCCCATGCAAACCCCTGTGTTAATGGGGGAAGGGACGAGGTTCTTTAGGCTCCTCGTGTCACAAAATAAGTTGAATTAGTAATGGAATAACGTAATTGAAAGATAATAAATGAATGTTCTTGGCATTGCATGTATGAATTGTTGATGTGTGTATGTGCTATTACCTTCATACTTATTCATAATTGTAGCTAACGGTTTGATACCATGTTGTAGATGACCTACAGGTTAGGAAGACTGCAGAGTGAGCCAGATGTGGTGACCAGCCGAGGACTTCTGTACATTAGGATTGCGTGGGATATGGGATGTCTTTTGTGGTTGTTTTTTATGGATGTTGTTTTGTACTCGGCTTGTATGTTTTAAACCCTTTTGATGTATCTTATACAGCTTTATGTATTTGGTTTTAATCTACCTGTGCCTTGTTGTAAGATCCAGTGAACTTGTTGTCAGGTTAGGGTCAGGATCCATTGTAAGATCCTAGCCCAATGTGGCACTCCAAGTCCCGCGGATTTGGGGTGTTATAGAGTTGGTATCAGAGCCTCAGGTTGACAACAATGACACTTGCTATCTGCAATAAAGGTAGAGTGGATAAATAAACAGAACCCACATGGGGTTTGACTTTTCAAAGGTTTTGGTTTTAAGCGAGTACAGATGTTTTGGGATAGTGTGTACAAAAGTCGTCACCCATCTGAGGATCTCGACAGTATAGATATATATATATATATATATATATATATATATATATATATATATATATATATATATATATATATATATATATATATATATATATATATATATATATATATATATATATATATATATGTAGATACCTTTTATATGCTGATGTGTATGCATGTGATAGCATGAATTATTGTCTATATTTTGGGACCTGTTTAGACGTTTTATCTTCAATAATCTACATGTTTGAATGTATGTTATGTGATTATATTGTCGTTTCATCTACCTTTGCGGAAATCGAGGTCTACACCAAGTTTCGTTGTAATCGTAGGTAAAATGGCACGTTTTGCATCAAAATGGAGCAAAAGGAGCTAAGGAGTCATTGGAGCTACATTCAGGAGCTTAAGGAAGAATCCAGGAAAGCATGAAAATGGATTGAAGATTCACTTTGGACCAGATTTGAGAGATTTCACATTCAGTTGTGATTCACCTCGGTCAGCTACAGTACCATCTCGACCGAGGTGATCCAGAGGAGCTGCTCGACCGAGACGAACACCTTGGACGCGGCGAGAGATATTTTATTCTTGGCTGAGATCTTTTATTTTTGGAAAGAGGATCTTATATTTTTAGGCTGGATTCCTGGAAGAAAGAAGATAATTTAGCCCATATATTCTACCTATTTTTATGGAAAAAGATCTTTCTAAGATATCTTATCTTTGGGAGGGAATTTTCCTATAAAAAGGGTTGGATTTTCCACAAATCGGAGACCCGCTTATGCTTAGAGCATCCGCATACACCCACTGCAGCTGGGAGATTTGAAGAACCTTTTTAAAGGTTGAAGGAAGATTGAAGGAAGAAAGTTGATAGCTTTTATAGCTTTTGTGAAGGGTTTTGTAAGATTCTCTTAGATTCCCTTCTTGTTGATTGTCTTATTGGATTGTGATCCAAGGAACGCTTGTTTGTTTGATAATTGATTCAGTTATTGAAGTCTTTTTCTCAAGGTTTTTGTGTTCAATTATTCACCTTCTTCCCTTATATTTGATTATTGCATTCATGATGATGAGTGGCTAATTTCTTTGTGTGATTCTAGGGTGATTGGCTGAATGTTGTGGGGAAAACAATGATAGAATAATCTTAAATTCCAATAGGACCCTGAAAGCTCGAGTCATTATCCTTAACCCTAGAACATCTCGTTCAGTCGATGAACATCTCGGCCGGGGTGGAATTCTTCTGACCGAGATGACTTTTCTGATCCGAAACTAAGAGTTAAGTGTTAGAGTTTGCCAAATCCTATTCTTATTACACCTTTCCTGGTTCAATGCAAGCTTAGGATGAGACTTACCCGGTAATTCCTTTGTTTGTTTACCTAAGATCATAAGTGTAGGTAATAAAGGTTTATCCTTTATTGGGATTTGAGTGTGCTTTCATTCCATCTTTGTGAGTTAGCCTGAGACTTACCCGGTAAAGGTTGATTTTGTTCCCTTAGGTGGTGTGTTAGTTTGAGGTTATAGTTCTTTTCCTTAATTCCTTGAGACTTACCCGGTAATAGGAGTTACGGTTTGAAATTAGTGAGTAGTGAGACTTACCCGGTGATCTATTCCACTTTAGAAACACCTTCCCTTTGCAAAATCTCAGCTTTGTCCGCTTATCTTTGATCTTGAGTTGGAACCACAACTAGATGCTTTAATCCCTAGAATTGCATATTTCCTTAATTGACTTTTTATCATCTTTGATTGTTTTAATTGCTTTTGTGGTTAGTAATTACATAGACTACCTACACCTGCTTTGTTTCACTAAGTCCTTGTGATTGACCCCTGGAATTTCTTGCTTTTTACTACGATTGACCCGTACACTGCGGGTTCGCATTCTTGTTTTAAGCTTACATTTAGGGTTATAAATTTATAGCTTGCACACACCGTTTGGAGCGAACAAGTTTTTGGCGCCGTTGCCGGGGATTTGGTCTAGACCGAGCCGGTTGCAGTTTGCTTTCGGGGCGCTTGCCCTTGTTTCTACTAACCACTCTACTTGAGTGACTTTCGCATGTTCTTTTTCTTAGGTTTATGCGAAGAACCCGCGCTGGGAAGGAAATCGTTTCCTACGATCCCGAACCAGAAAAGACATACAAAAGACGCTTGAAAGAAGCGTAGATGGCCAACCAAGACAATCGCGATCTTGAGGCCGAATTGAAGGAGGCGTTAGAACAACTACGCCTCAGCAATGAAGAGTTGAGACTGGAAAGGGAAGAAACTCGCACAAGGACTGAGGCGATCGAAGCAGATATGGCAGCTTTACGAGACCAGTATCTACCTCGACCGAACCCAGATCCTCGACCGAGGCAAGACCCTGTTCCAGATCCTCGACCGAGGCAGAATCCAGTACATGTTGCCCCGGCCGAGATACTTCCATCTCAGATGCCGGTCCGAGATGTTCATTTTGCAGGAATTCCACAAACCCTAGGGCAGAGGATGGACCCTAATCAACAACTAAGCCGTCGAGGAGTCAACCTAGGTGATCCAACGGACCATGATTACGAGCTTTGACCGCAAGTTCTTTCCATGATTCGCCAAT
Organism: Fagopyrum esculentum; assembly: GCA_033239045.1. NCBI lineage: Eukaryota > Viridiplantae > Streptophyta > Magnoliopsida > Caryophyllales > Polygonaceae > Fagopyrum > Fagopyrum esculentum. Next base: position 29,615,449 of record BSUD01000007.1, read on the forward strand.
GCTAGTTTGGAGGGCTAGAGAGGGAATCTCCGCATCAACATCTACAAAACTATGAGATCTTGATGGAGACCTTGAGACCTTCAAGAATAGAAAACAACAACTACAAGCTAAGGCCTTTCTACTTCTCTTTGAAAGATAGAGCTCTTACTTTGTATCAATCTCTTCCTCCAGGAAAAATCAATACTTGGGAGGAGATGACGACGGAATTCTTGACTAAATTCTTTCCCCCTTTAAAACCGCTGAAATGAGAGGGAAGATTAATGCATTCATCATGAAGGACAAGGAGAGCTTGTCCAAGTCATGGGAGAGATTTAAAGACATTCTTTTGGATTGCCCACATCATGGGATTCCAAAAATAGAGTTGTTGGAGATATACTTCAAGGGACTGGACGGAAACACCCAGTTAAACCTTCAACTACTATCCGCCGGCACGTTCATGGACATGCCAATTGACAAAGCTTGGGAGTTCATAGAGAAGCAAGCTTTGCACATGGAGAAATACTCCCACCAAGGAGTTGAAGGTGGAGTTAAAAGAGTCAACTTCCAAGACACTCCACCTAACAATGATCAACTCACGTCTTTGAAGAATGATGTGAAACAATTGAAGGAACTCTTAGTTGCTCAAACCAAGAAAGAAGATCAAGGATCAAGGAACAACAATGGATACCGTAACAACAACAACAACAACGGTTCCCGGAACAACAACTACAACAACAATAGAGGATCCAACAATAATAATTGGAGGGCAAACAACCAAAATTCGGGTAACCCTTACTCTAATTCGAATGACTCCTCTAATCCTTTCCTTTCTTCCTCTTCTTCTTCCACTCCATTGAAGAGCCAGGAGCAAGGATCGAGTTCGTCCCAGCCGGAGAAGAAATACGCGGTGCTGGAGGCCATCTTGATCAAGCTCAACTCTATGGAGACATCCATGACTTCATTTCCGAAGGCACAAAAAGCCTTAGAACAACAATTCTTTAACAAGGCGAATGAAGTGCTGAGAGATCCAGCGAAGCTTCCAGCAAGGACGGAAAGCAACCCTAAAGGTCAGATTATGGCAATAACGACGAGGAGTGGACTGAAGACTGCAGATCCAGTGCCTCGGTCGATGCCAGTACAGACGAAGACCACCTCGGTCCAGGTACAATCGAAGAACATTTCGGCCGAGATGCCAACCGAGGTGGAGCCACAGAAAGCGGAGGAGAAAACTGAAGTTTATATTCCACCTCCTGCATATAAACCACCACTTCCATTCCCCCAGTCAAGGGCCAGAGCACATCTAGACAAACATTTTGGTAAGTTCCTTGACTTGATGAATAAACTACACATTAATATCCCTTTCCTTGATGTTATTCTAGGGATGCCCGCCTATGGGAAGTTCTTGAAAGAGATTCTATCAAGGAAGAGGAAGTTAGAAGACTTTGGTGAAGTAAGGATGACATCTAAATCCTCGGAGCTTATTCCGATAATGAAGGAGAAGATGCCACCCAAGTTGAGAGATCCCGGCTCATTTTGCATTCCCATTCAAGTTGGGGATGTCACTTGTGAAGCCTTATGTGATCTAGGAGCCAGCGTGAGCATCATCCCGCTGGAGCTATGTGTTAAGATCGGACTTGGAGAGCCCAAGCCGGTGAAGATACGGTTATACATGGCGAACCGCTCCATTACCCACCCCGTGGGCATTTTGGAAGACGTTCCGGTTAAGTTAGGTAACTTTTATTTACCTATAGACTTTGTCGTACTTTATATTCCCGCAGATTATCTCGTTCCTATCATTCTCGGGAGGCCATTTCTAGCAACTTCGGGTTGCAATGTGGATTGTAAGAACGCCAAGTTAAAATTCAACATTGGCGGAGATGAAGTGGAGTTTGCATTACTTGCGGCAATGAAGGGAGAGCAGCTAGGAGATGATATCTTCAACATCTATGATGAAGAAGAATCAAGAGAATTGGTGAGCTCTATCCTTATTAAAGATCCACTTGAAAAAGTTATTAGCTTTAGCTTAACGGAGGAAGGTATAGATGCTTCTTGTGATGCAGGTATACGGAGCTTAAAGGCGCTGGAAGAAGATCCAGGAGCTAAAGCTGAAAGACTAATCCAGGAGAAGAAGATCTCCAGTTTTGGTTCCAGTTGCAGTACCTCGACCGAGGCACATTCTGGACCAAGCAAGGTGACTGAAGAACATCTCGGTCAACCTCTCTGGACCTCGACCGAGGTCGAAAGCGAGATGATGTCAAATGAGACTACTGAAAATAACAAACTTCTTACTCCCTTTTTCTGACATTCATCCTCAGTTGGTGGAACATTCTCTCCACCAAATTTCTGATAATAAAGGACCTTGGTATGCTGATATTGTTAATTATCTTGTTTGCCGGGAAATACCACCCGGATTGACGTACGCTCAAAGGAAGAAATTCTTCAAGGATGTACGCCATTACTATTGGGATGAACCGCTGCTATTCAAGCGAGGACTGGATGGGATGCTTCGAAGATGCATCCCGGAAGATGAAGTTAATAGCGTCATACGGCATTGTCACTCGCTCCCTTGTTGAGGGCATGCTAGCGCCAACAAGACATGCGCTAAGGTACTACGTTCCGGTTTCTTTTGGCCCACATTATTTAAGGATGTGCAAACGTTTGTTGTCTCTTGTGATGCATGCCAAAGAACATGGAACTTATCTAGAAGGAATGAGATGCCACTCAATAACATACAGGAGGTTGAGATCTTTGATGTATGGGGAGTAGATTTCATGGGACCTTTCCCATCATCCGGAGGAAACCTCTACATTCTCCTAGCTGTTGACTACGTCTCTAGATGGGTTGAAACCATTGCCTCACCCACTAATGACGCCATGGTGGTTGTGAAGTTCTTTAATAAGACTATCTTTCCACGTTATGGGACTCCACGCATTATCATCAGCGATGGAGGGACGCATTTCATCAACCGGAAGTTTAAGGCACTTTTATCAAAGTATGGGGTAACCCACAAGGTATATGGGAAGTCTTATCATTTGCCCGTTGAGTTAGAACACAAAGCGTATTGGGCGATCAAATGGTTGAACTTCGACATCAAGGAAGCCGGTGAGAAGCGGCTATTGGATATCAATGAGTTGGAAGAGCTGCGTTTGAACGCTTATGAGAATGCAAAGATCTATAAAGAAAGGACGAAGAAATGGCATGACAAGCGTATCATCCCTAAGGAGCTTAAAGAAGGAGACTTAGTTCTACTCTTCAACTCCCGCCTCCGCCTCTTTCCAGGTAAGTTGAAATCTAGATGGACCGGACCTTATGTTGCGAAACATGTTTTCCCTTATGGTGCAGTTGAGATTTGGGGAGAAACGAGTGGAAGCTTCAAGTTCAACGGTCATAGACTTAAGAATCCAGGAAGCATGAAAATGGATTGAAGATTCACTTTGGACCAGATTTGAGAGATTTCACATTCAGTTGTGATTCACCTCGGTCAGCTACAATACCATCTCGACCGAGGTGATCCAGAGGAGCTGCTCGACCGAGGCGAACACCTTGGACGCGGCGAGAGATATTTTATTCTTGGCTGAGATCTTTTATATTTGGAAAGAGGATCTTATATTTTTAGGCTGGATTCCTGGAAGGAAGAAGATAATTTAGCCCATATATTCTACCTATTTTTATGGGAAAAGATCTTTCTAAGATATCTTATCTTTGGGAGGGAATTTTTCTATAAAAAGGGTTGGATTTTCCACAAATCGGAGACCCGCTTATGCTTAGAGCATCCGCATACACCCACTGCAGCTGGGAGATTTGAAGAATCTTTTTAAAGGTTGAAGGAAGATTGAAGGAAGAAAGTTGATAGCTATTATAGCTTTTGTGAAGGGTTTTGTAAGATTCTCTTAGATTCCCTTCTTGTTGATTGTCTTATTGGATTGTGATCCAAGGAACGCTTGTTTGTTTGATAATTGATTCAGTTATTGAAGCCTTTTTCACAAGGTTTTTGTGTTCAATTATTCACCTTCTTCCCTTATATTTGATTATTGCATTCATGATGATGAGTGGCTAATTTCTTTGTGTGATTCTAGGGTGATTGGCTGAATGTTATGGGGAAAACAATGATAGAATAATCTTAAATTCCAGTAGGACCTTGAAAGCTCGAGTCTGTATCCTTAACCCTAGAACATCTCGTTCAGTCGATGAACATCTCGGCCAGGGTGGAATTCTTCTGACCGAGATGACTTTTCTGATCCGAAACTGAGAGTTAAGTGTTAGAGTTTGCCAAATCCTATTCTTATTATACCTTTCCTGGTTCAATGCAAGCTTAGGATGAGACTTACCCGGTAATTTCTTTGTTTGTGTACCTAAGATCATAAGTGTAGGTAATAAAGGTTTATCCTTTATTGGGGTTTGAGTGTGCTTTCATTCCATCTTTGTGAGTTAGCCTGAGACTTACCCGGTAAAGGTTGATTCTAATCCCTTAGGTGGTGTGTTAGTTTGAGGTTATAGTGCTTTTCCTTAATTCCTTGAGACTTACCCGGTAATAGGAGTTACGGTTTGGGATTAGTGAGTAGTGGGACTTACCCGGTGATCTATTCCACTTTAGAAACACCTTCCCTTTGCAAAATCTCAGCTTTGTCCGCTTATCTTTAGATCTTGAGTTGGAACCACAACTAGATGCTTTAATCCCTAGAATTGCATATTTCCTTAATTGACTTTTTTATCATCTTTGATTGTTTTAATCGCTTTTGTGGTTAGTAATTACATAGACTACCTACACCTACTTTGTTTTACTAAGTCCTTGTGATCGACCCCTGAAATTTCTTGCTTTTTACTACGATTGACCCGTACACTGCGGGTTCGCATCCTTGTTTTAAGCTTACATCTAGGGTTATAAATTTAAAGCTTGCACACACCGTTTGGAGCGAACAACATGTAATATTAAGTATTATATATATATATATATATATATATATATATATATCTATACATATGGCATATATATAGCCTTATAGGATTAAGTGTGCATACCCTACAAATGGCTCAGACTAGAGCGACATCTGCAGTAGGACGAGGTAGGGATATACCCCTCTATTCCTCCATTAGTGTTAGGCCAAGGACCGGTTTCCGCTGTTGTTCCGCCTGTAGCAGAGGGAAGACCTTAGGAGTCTGACTACCTCTCGATGAGTGGACCTGAGTTGAGAATATATACGTTAAGTACAAGAGGCTGCAAGAGAGGGTAGACCTACACCGGGTTTATCAACATCTGTGGGACCAACTGAAGCTTCCGGATCAAAGAAGAAACAACGGACCGAACTAGTAAGTGATGAAGCAAACCCTTCAAGTGTTAGACAGAGTCTGACATATGGACGTTCGAGTGATCCCTTGTCCACACGGACTTCTGATGGGATGAGATCTTGTTTCCACTGTGGAGAGTTTGGACACCTGCGACCGGAGTGTAAGAGATCTTTAGTGACGTGCTTTACATGTGGTGAACTAGGTCATTTGGCCCCCTTTTGTCAGCAAGACAGTGTTCCTTCTCAAAGAGACTCTCCGCCTTTCGGTGTAGAAGGAGTAGAGGCAAAGACTATGGCGATGACCTCAGTGATACTCTAGGAGCACAGGCTCGAGTTTTGAGTAATAATATGTAGTGGAGCCATTGGAGTTCTGTTTGGTATGGGTGCTACGCACTCTTTTCTTTTTGATACATGCGCTGATAGACTGACCTTAGATACAATAGAGGATAGACCTCTCTTGGTAGGGTTACCAAATAAGGGTCATGTAAGAGGTAGTTGTCCTACACATTTGGGACTTGTGATTTGTGTGTGGACTTCGTTTCATGCCGCTGGTGCATGAGGAAGTCATTCTGTGTATGGATTGGATGGATAGACATCGTGTTGTGTTAGATGTTGGTAGTAGAACCGTGATGGTTTCTACCGAGTTGGGATAGATAGAGGTCTTCCGAGGTTGGGACCTTGGGAGGACGGGTATGGTTATTAGTCCAATACGAGCAACTAGATTAATCACATAGAGTTGCGAGGCCTTCTGGATTATGCCATGAAGCTTGGAGAAAGTCCAGCATTAGAGGACATCCCAGTAGTCTGTAAGGTTGTGGATGATTTTGTAGAGCCATCTAGTTTGCCGCCCAAGAGGAACGTGGACTTCGGCATAGAGTTAGAGCCTGGCACGAAACCGAACTCGAAGGCTCCATATCCTATGGAGCTTGTCAAGTTGTTAGAATTGAAGAAGATACTCGAGAAGTTGGCTGAGAAGGGCTTTATCCGCCCTAGCATATACCCGTGGGGAACACCTGTTCTCTTCACGTGGAAAAAGGACGGATCGTTAAGATGGTGCATCGACTACAGAGAGTTGAACAAGGTGATGGTCAAGAACAAGTATCCATTACTTTGTTAGATCAACTTCAAGGAGTGACTGTGTTCTCCAAGATTGACTTACACTCGAGTTATCACCAGCTGAGGGTGAGAGAGCAGGTTGTGCACAAAACGGCATTTCGTACTCATTATGGACACTACGAGTTTGTAGTGATGCCATTCGGGCTGACGAATGCCCCAACAGTTTTCATGGAGTTGATGAAAAATATCTTCATCGACTTTCTGGATCAGTTTGTAGTGGTCTTTATTGATGACATTCTGGTATACACTCGTAGTAGAGAGGAGCATGCCGGTCATATGAGGACAGTGTTGCAGATTTTGAGGGATAGAGAGTTGTATGCCAAGATCTCTAAGTGTGAGTTCTGGATGTCTGAGGTTGCTTTTCTTGGACACATCGTCTCCGCCGATGGGATTATGGTTGACCCGGTGAAGATTGAGTCTGTTGCTGCATGGACGATACCGACGAACGTCAAGGAAGTGTGTAACTTTCTTGGCCTAGGCGGTTATTACAGACATTTTGTAGAGGGTTTTCTGTGATTGTCTGTCCACTGACGAGTCTTCTGAGGAAGACTACCAGATTTGTATGACCGACCAGTGTGCTCGGAGTTTTGAGGAGTTGAAGAGGAGTTTGACTTCTCCTCTTGTCTTGGCACAACTAGAGAGTTTTGATGATTTTGTAGTTTACAGTGATGCATCCAAGCTAGGCTTGGGATGTGTATTGATGTAGAGAGGCAGAGTGATTGCATATGCATCTCGACTGCTGAAGACGTATGAAGAGAACTACATGACTATCTGGAGTTGGCAGCAGTAGTTCATGCTTTGAAGATCTGGAGACATTACCTGTATGGTGCTACATGTCAGATTTTCACAGACCATAAGAGTTTGAAGTACATTTTCATGCAGCGGGAAGATTGTGTAAGTGACGAGTATAAGTCCCACCGTTATGTTCCTGGCATAATTTTGGGCTTTTGGGAAAATTTTCACTTTTTCCCCCAGCTAATTATTTTTACCCTCCGGTATTATTTGGAGCATTTGGGAGCTCCAGTTAATAAAAATGCAGTTGAGAGAAATGATCAGGACATCGGACATATCCTAGATATGATATAACATGGAAAGGCAAAACGGCCAAAAGAGTCGCTGTTTCTTTCTTAACGGCTAAGAAAGACGGCTTAGGAATACACGTTTTCCGAGGCAATTGTGGAATAATTATCCCTACAATATTCAAGATCTATTGTTCCAATTTCGAAAAGTTTGGAGAAGGGGGTTCAACCCACCTTTGGATCGGTTAAAGGATAACTATCGACTTCGCTAAAGGATAATTATCGTCTTCACTATAAATAGCGGAAAATCATTTATTAATTCATTTCCTTTCACGTTTCCTCATAAAAGCTCTGATTTCTCTCAAACTTCAAACTCAGATCTACTCTCCGTTTCTAATCCGATTTCAATTCCGTTTGAGTCTTTGGATTCCTCTCTTCATATCGGTACCGAGTTTCTACATTTCCGAGCAGATGAAGACCTGGTCGAGCATATATGTCACCAGGACGGTTCCGTCGCTCAGATTCCGGTGAATTTGATGTTGTACATGCGTAGCCTGCGTCGTTGTGAATCCGAATCTTCTTTCAGATCGTCAATCGGGTTAGTAACGAATAAGTTATGAATTTATTCGTTTTCCGTACTGCGATTTGGCCTAAATTGACCTTAGGCCTTTCAAAATGGATAATTAGAAATTCCATTATGATCATTATATTATTCTGGTGTTTACGGGTTATTTGTTTGATGAAATCTGATGACAGTTGGATTTAGAAATGGCATGCGGACAAAACGTTATTCTAGTGAAATTTAATTAATTAATTAAAGGTTAATAAATTAAATTAGGATTAAATTTGAGATTTAGGAATACTGATTAGATGCGTGCTAGGTGTCAAAATGAGTTGAGGATCATGATGATCTTATGGATATCGGTTATGGCTTTAAGGTTTAGTATGTGTACGAGTATGATGAGATGTTATGTTGAGGATATGCCTTAGGCATTGATGAATGTGTTGAGGATCTTAGGTTTAGATTTGAGATATAGGTTGGTTGTGGTTGAGACGAGTCTCCTAATCTTTGCAGTATGTAATTGTGTGTGCCTTGCTATTGCAGGCGTTGATTACTTCCCCAAGGGGAAGCTGTGACGTGGTACAGGTTACGAGTATATCAGGTATGTCCATAGGACTTACTTAGCATTCAGTTGTGGGTTTGTGTGATTGTGATGGTTGTGTGTGTTCATATGATTGTGCATTTATAACCTAAACCGGACTAAGATGACCATTTATTACATTAAATGGCCCAAGTATATTATAACGGGTCGTGACCACATATGCCTCCGCTTGAGGGTAGGAGGGGGTGCCTGCAAGCCAGTAACACAGGGGGGATGAGTGATGATCACCCCCATGCAAACCCCTGTGTTAACGGGGGAAGGGATGAGGTTCTTTAGGCTCCTCGTGTAACAAAATAAGTTGAATTAGTAATGGAATAACGTAATTAAAAGATAATAAATGAATGTGTGTGGCATTGCATGTATGAGTTGCTGATGTGTGTATGTGCTATTACCTTCATACTTATTCATTGTTGTAGCTAACGGTTTCATACCGTGTTGTAGATGACCTACAGGTTAGGAAGACTGCAGAGTGAGTCAGATGTGGTGACCAGTCGAGGACTTCTGTACATTAGGATTGCGTGGGATATGGGATGTCTTTTTTGTGGTTGTAGTTTATGGATGTTGTTTTGTACTCGGCTTGTATGTTGTAAACCCTTTTGATGTATCTTATACATCTTTATGTATTTGGTTTTAATCTACGTATGCCTTGTTGTAAGATCCAGTGAACTTGTTGTCGGGCTAGGGTTAGGATCCATTGTGAGATCCTAACCCAATGTGGCACTCCAAGTCCCGCAGATTTGGGGTGTTACACTAGCTTTGTTAGGTCCTTCCGCACCTCCGAAGGACTAATACATGTATTTGTTTTCCCGTAGGTTGAGAGAGACCACCCACTCGTATCTTGCGTGATTTTGATGTGACTCCTTGATAGACTATCAAGACCGAGCCTCAACATATGAGAGGGACCGGTAGGGTCAGAGGACAGCTACTCAGCCAGGTGGACATGGGAAGAGGCAGAGGACTGGACCAGCCAGTATAGGAGTTAGAGTTACAAGATTTGGGCATGGTCAGACACATCGACGCCTTGGCTTCCAACAGTCTGTATAGAGGTCTGTTACGGTTCGCTCCAAACGGTGTGTGCAAGCTTTAAATTTATAACCCTAGACTTAAGCTTAAAACAAGGATGCGAACCCGCAGTGTACGGGTCAATCGTAGTAAAAGCAAGAAAATTCCAGGGGTCGATCACAGGGACTCGGTGAAACAAAGTCAATACGGTATGCTTATGTCAATACTAACCACAAGAGCAATTAACACAATCAAAGATGAATAAGAAGTCAATAAAGCAAACATGCAATTCTAGGGATTAAAGCATCTAGTTGTGGTTCCAACTCAAGATCTATAGATAGGCGGACAAAGCTGAGATTTTTGCGTGGGGAAGGTGTTACTAAAGTGGAGTAGATCACCGGGTAAGTCTCACTACACACTAATCCTAAACCGTAACTCCTATTACCGGGTAAGTCTCTAGGAATCAAGATAAAGAACTATAACCTCAATCTAACATACCATCTAAGGGAATAGAATCAACCTTTACCGGGTAAGTCTCAGGCTAACTCACAAGGATGGGATGGAAGCACACTCAAACCCCAATAAAGGATAAACCTTTATTACCTACACTTATGATCGTTAATACACAAACTAAGGAATTACCGGGTAAGTCTCATCCTAAGCTTGCATTGAACCAGGAAGGTGTAATAAGAATAGGATTTTAGCAAACTCTAACACTTAACTTTCTGTTTTAGGTCGGATAAGTCACCTCGGTCAGAAGAATTCCACCCCGGCCGAGATGTTCATCAACCGAACGAGATGCTTAGGGTTAAGGTTAAAGACTCGAACTTTCAGGATCCTACTGAATCTAAGATTATTCTATCATTGTTTTTCCCACAACCTTCAGCCAATCACCCTAGAATCACACAAGGAAATTAGCCACTCATCATCATAATGAAAGTATTAAATATATGGGAAGAAGGTGAATATTTGAACAAAGAAGAATTTAATGAAAAGACTTCAATAACTGAATCAAATATCACAACAAAGCGTTCCTTGGATAGCAATCCAACAAGACAAGACAACAATTGAGGGAATTGAAGACAATCTTACAAAACCCTCCAATAAAGCTATAAAAGCTATGGACTTCAATCTTCCTTCAACCTTAAAAAAGGTTCTTCAAAAACTCCCAAATTGGAGTATGCCGCTGCTGCGTAAACAACCTCCTTGCGCTGATAGCGGATCCGGTGTATGCGGGATTATGGATTTGTGAAAATCCAAACCTTTTTATAGGAAAATAACCCTCCAAAGATAATAAATCTTAGAAAGATCTTTTCCCATAAAAATAGGTAAAATATACGATTCTGCATATCTCCTTCCTTCCAGGAGCCAAGCCCAAAAATATAAGATCACTTTCTAAATTTAATAGATCTCATCCAAGAATAAAATATTCTCGCCGCGTCCTAGGTGTTCGCCTCGGTCGAGTCGGCGTCTCTGGATCGCCTCGGTCGAGGTGAATCAATGGTCAACCGAGGTGAGTCACGACAGAATGTGAAATCTCTTGAATCTGCTTCAAAGTAAATCTTTAATCCATGGCTATGCTCCCTGGATGTAGCTCCAAATGACTCATGACTCCTTTTGCTCCTTTTTGATGCAAAACGTACCATATTACCTGCAATTACAACGAAACTAGGTGTAGACCTCGATTCTCGCAAAGGTAGATGAAATGGTAGTAAAATCACATAATGCACATATAAACATGCAGATTATGAAAGATAAAACGTCCAAACAAATCCCAAAATATAGACTATAATTCATGCTATCGAAATACCCCATACTTAGCCCTTGCTTGTCCCCAAGCAAGTTCCTCATATAGAAGACAAGATAGAATGGATTATAAGTCAAGAAAATCAATGAAAAAGTCTTTCAAAAACATTTTATGGTGTGCAACTATCATAGATCACTCTAAGAGAGTACTTCCTGGAATTAAAAACTTAATATGATCGAAACATTTTATAAATATAAGAAAGTTGTTCATCTTTGCATAAAATCCTAGAATGCATAATAAATCATAATTATCAAAATTAATCATGTATAATCCAGTTTAAACCGCTAAGTCAATCAACAAGCTCAAGGTCTCAAGGGCTTCCCAAAAGAAAAGGTTAAGAAACGTGTAGGGTAGGGATGTGTGTAAGGTAATGTGGTGCTAGAATCCGGGAAAAGGATGAACTTCACTTCCACCTTGACTTGCAACATCTTCCACCAATAAGCTTTGCTTATCTCACACTTTTTCTTTTTACTTTACTTTTTGGGATGCATGGACAGAGGTGCACAATAACCGAAGCCTAAGAAACCAGCAATCATCAATTTCTCGAGATGCATCAAACCCTTGATGCACATACCATGACCCGTTAGGAATATCGCTCAATCCGACTTTGGCAAGACACAAACACCCGGCTATGTGAATGGTGCCGAGTTACTCCTCTTCATGATTGACTTCCCCAAACCTAAAATTACTTTCTAACACTTTCACTTCCAGCCAACTTCTCAACTTTAACTTGCTTTCACCACTTCGCTTGCTTCCAAATTCCCGGATAGGTAAAGGGAGGCAAAATGTATATGAGGGGCTAAGCATGATCAAGAAGAAGAAGAAGAAGATGATGAATTGCCTTGATCTTTCCAAGAAGAAAGTGAGAGAACTTAACCTGCGGTGTCAACCTTCAAATTCAACATAATTTGGATAAAAACAAAGTATTAAACATGCTAATAATTTCAAACAAAGCATTTAGCAACTTAAACATATTATAAAACCTTTCAAACACATAAAGAATTTAAAACCAGTAGGTAAACAAAATCTTCACTGAGATCATATCCAGATAAGTAGCACAAAATCGTTTTGAAAACTTTCTGTTACGCATCTCGGTCGAGGTGTTCTTGGTTCAACCGAGGTGAAATGCCTCGTTTGGCCAAGACTGACTTGGTCGAGGTCAAAAATTTTTTTAAAACCATTATTTTTTTCGGTTTCGACGTTTTTCTCAATCAAATAACCTGTAGGTATGCATGTAATATCAGATAATCATATAAATGCATAAGTGAAGCATAAAATAGAATATCCGATAAAATATAATACATCAAAGGTAGTCGAATAAAATACATCACGTAGTCAAATAAGTACAAATACCCCATACTTGAGACACACTGTCCCAGTGGGTCAAATAAAAAGTCTAAACATGAGAGTACTCACCGGATAAAAGCCGAACAGCATAAAAAATATAATAATAAAATCCTGCAGCTCCTCAGTAGTCTCGATCCGGTGGTGGTGCATATGGATACTGAGTCGGATCGTAAGGATGGCCCATGACACGCTCGAACTGAAGCTGGGCCATGATGTGCTGATGATGCTGCCGCTCCTGCATCTCGCGGATATACAGCGATAATGCAGCATATGAGTCGATAACCTGATCCGTCAGGTCATCGATCCGTCGGTGAGCAGCTCGATCTCTCACTCCGCGCCTCCTGCGTCTAGCAGGTCTGACTGGAGAAGTCTCAGCTAGTGCAGCATCAGTATCCTCCTCATCATCCAAATCTATAATAGGTGGCACGCTCGTCCCAGCAGTATCTGTCCCTGTATCCATCGGGACGCCACCTCCTCTCTCATCTACTGTATCCTCATCGTCGTCGTCATCCTCCTCAGCCTCAGCAGGGGCAGCTGCTGCCTCTCTGTGATCCTCCATCAGTGTATCCCAAGCTGTCTGCCAGAAATGCGGATCAAAGACTGTGAACTGTGTAGACCAGCGGATCCCCTAAGGTGCAGTCCGCTCCCAAGGCATGGCGACGTATGGAGTGGTCAAACCACGGAGAACTAGAATCCTCCGTGTGATCATCTCCTGTAATCCCAGCGGCTTCGGAGCCGCCGCCATCGTGCAAACAGTGAGGTCCATCCCGTGGTAGGTAGCGATGTGGGTGACTAGACCTCCGCAGCAAATGTCTCCCTTTGCCTTGGCCTTGATCCTGTGCAGATCCTCTGCCAGGAGCAAGCCAAAGTCTGGGAAACCTCCTGTCACCATGCAGTAGAGGCTGAAGAGCTCCCCCTGTCTGATCTTCTGGGGCGTGTCAGTACGCGCCAGAAGTGTCTCACTGAAAATCCTGTGGGCAAGTCTGAAGGCCGGATGGAAGATGACCTTCTCCCTGGAATCTCCAGGGCGCCATCTGTCTGCATGCTCAGTAATATGGGCTATCTGCCCCCAGAACTCCCTAGCTACGGATCGGGAGGGTAAGTCGGTGGCGGTGGGCTCAAAAAACCCAAAAATCTCTCTCCATATCTCTAAAGGAACTATGAAGTTCCGGTTCATCAACCGGTACTTCACAGACCGGTCTGTGGGGAGGTAGGAGAAGGAGCTAACAAACTCTAAGGTCGGCTCCAAGTAAGCTGGGGCTCGGATCTCAGTAAACTGATCCAGCCCGACGGTAGCAGTCATCCTCCTAAGGTCAGCATCTAACCCTAGGCAATCAAAAGCCGACACGTCCAGAAATCGTGGTGCGATAACTGGACGGTTAGCTATCCGCTCATAGTCTACCCGGCATCTCTCGTGGATAACCGGGCGGTAAGGACGGGAGGAAGAGGAAGAAGGGGAGGGTGAGGATCTATCTCTAAGGGCTAGACGACGATCGGAACTCATTTTCAATCAACACTGTCAGGCTACCTCGGTCACTGACAAACTCCAAGAATCACCTCGGTCGAGATGCAGGTCGATCGGAACTCATTTCCAAATCTCAGAATTTCAGTTCTTTTCCCCCTAAAATCACTACAGATGCTTCCTAAGGGGTACTTAAGCTTTTCCTCAGCAAAATCAGGGGCAACCAAAGCCCAAATCAAAGCAAACGAACGAGTTAGGGTTTCGACTCGTTTTACCTCGTTTCGGTCGAGTCGCTCGATCTTTCTGCAGATTTGTTGTTGCAATCGGTTCCTCTACCCTTCAATCTCGGTTTAGAAGCAGAAATCGTCGAAAACGAGCGAGAAACGAAGGAGGCGAGGTAGATCTGTCGCCGCGGTCGAGGAAGGTGAATAAAAAGTGAAAAGTAATTTCCCCCCCTTTTATACTGTTACTTGATCTGCTGTCACCTCGGTCGAGATGGTCTCGACTGGACCGAGGTGGTACGGACCGAGGTGGTTCTGCAGGAACCCTAGTCGCCTCGGTTGCTCAAGAATCAACTCGGTCGAGGTGTTCTGACAATAACCGAGGTGCTATATCTTCTCAGAATCTCGAACTTCTGTCCTTCCAGTTGTGCTTCTTCCTTAGATATTCCCTGTTGTCTGTCCAGAACGCCAAAAACAAAGCGAAGCAAAGCAAAAACAAAAACTATCTAAGCTAGACTAGAAAACGGGAAAAGAAAGCAATACCTTGGGTTGCCTCCCAAGAAGCGCTTGATTTAAGGTCGCTAGCTGGACCATGATGCGTTTCAAAGGAGGTATATCGGTGCAACCTCCTCAACCGGCGTTTCCGGTTGGTACTTCTTAAGTCTATGACCGTTGACCTTGAAGCTTCCGCTAGTTTCGCCCCATATCCTAACTGCACCATGAGGGAAAACATGTTTCACAACGTAAGGCCCGGTCCATCTAGATTTCAACTTACCTGGAAAAAGACGGAGGCGGGAGTTGAAGAGTAGAACTAAATCTCCTTCGTTAAGCTCCTTTGGAACGATACGCTTGTCATGCCATCTCTTCGTCCTTTCCTTGTAGATTTTGGCATTCTCATAAGCGTTCAAACGCAGCTCCTCCAGCTAGTTAAGTTCCAATAGTCGCTTCTCACCAGCCTCCTTGATGTCAAAGTTCAACCATTTGATAGCCCAATACGCCTTGTGCTCCAATTCAACGGGCAAATGGCAAGACTTCCCATATACCAAATTATAAGGGGTGGTACCTATGGGAGTCTTGAATGCGGTCCTGTACGCCCAAAGAGCATCGTCCAATTTCATGGACCAATCCTTCCTTGTTCTAGAGACGGTCTTTTCCAAAATTGCCTTGATTTATCTATTCGAGATCTCGACCTGTCCACTAGTTTGAGGGTGATAAGCGGTTGATACCTTGTGATTTACCCCATACTTCGATAGAAGTACTTTAAACTTCCGGTTGATGAAATGCGTTCCTCCATCGCTAATGATGATGCGTGGAGTTCCAAACCGTGGAAAGATAGTTCTATTTAAGAACTTCACAACCACCTTGGCGTCGTTAGTGGGAGAAGCAATGGCTTCAACCCATCTAGAGACGTAATCAACTGCAAGGAGAATGTAGAGGTTTCCTCCGGAGGATGGGAAAGGTCCCATGAAGTCAATCCCCCATACGTCAAAGATTTCCACTTCTTGGATGTTATTAAGCGGCATCTCGTTTCTCCTCGATAAATTCCCTGTTCTTTGGCATGCATCACAAGAGACAACGAACGATTGCACATCCTTAAATAATGTAGGCCAAAAGAAACCGGCACGTAATACCTTAGCGCATGTTTTATCAGTGCTAGCATGCCCTCCACAAGGAAGTGAATGACAATGCTTTATGACGCTATTAACTTCATCTTCCGGAATGCACCTTCGAAGCATCCCATCCGGTCCGCGCTTGAATAGCAGCGGCTCGTCCTAGTAGTAATGTCGTACTTCCTTGAAGAATCTTTTCTTTTGAGAGTACGTCAATCCGGGTGGCGTTTCCTGGCAAACAAGATAATTCACAATATCAGCATACCAAGGACCTTTATTATCAGAAAGTTGGTGGAGGGAATGGTCCGCCAACAGTGGGTGAATGTCAGAGAAGGGAGTAAGAAAATTGTTATTCTCAGCAATCTCAGTTGACATCATCTCGCCATCGACCTCGGTCGAGGCGCATAGGCGTTGACCGAGATGTTCTTCGGTCGCTTCGCTCTGTCCAGAAAGTTCCTCGGTCGAGGTACTGCTACTGGATCCGAGACTGGAGATCTTTGCCTCCTGGATCAGCTTCTCCGTTTTAGCCCCTGGATCCTCTTCCAGTGCCTTCAAGCTCCGTATATCTGCATCACAAGAAGCATTTATACCTTCCTCCATTAAACTGAAGCTAATAACTCTTTCGAGTGGGTCGTTAATAAGGATAGAGCTCACCAATTCTCTTGATTCTTCTTCATCGTAGATGTTGAAGATATCATCAGTAAGTTGCTCCCCTTTCATGGCCGCAAGTAGTGCGAACTCCACCTCATCGCCACCAACGTTGAATTTCAACTTGGCGTTCTTGCAATCCACGTTGCAACCCGAAGTTGCTAGAAATGGCCTCCCGAGAATAATAGGGACAGGATAATCTGCGGGAATGTCAAGTACGACAAAATCTATGGGTAGATAGAAGTTACCTAACTTGACCGGAACGTCTTCCAAAATGCCCACGGGATGGGTAATGGAGCGGTCTGCCATGTAAAGTCGAATCTTGACCGGTTTTGGCTCTCCAAGACCGATCTTAGTGCATAGCTCCAGCGGGATGATGCTCACGCTGGCTCCTAGATCACAAAGGGCTTCACAAGTGACATCCCCAACTTGAATGGGAATGCAAAATGAGCCGGGATCTCTCAACTTAGGTGGCATCTTTTCCTTCATGATTTTGATTAGCTCCGAAGATTTAGATGTCATCCTAACTTCACCAACATCCTCCAGCTTCCTCTTCCTTGATAAGATTTCTTTTAAGAACTTCCCATAGGCGGGCATACCTAAAATAGCATCAAGGAAAGGAATATTAATATGTAGCTTATTCATCAAGTCAAGAAACTTACCAAAGTGCTTGTCTAGATGTGCTCTGGCTCTGGATTGAGGGAATGGAAGTGGTGGCTTATATGCAGGAGGTGGAACATAAGTTTCTGTCGTTCCTCCTTCTTTCTGTTGCTCCGCCTCGGTTGGCATCTCGGTCGAGGTGTTCTTCGACTGGATCTGGACCGAGGTGGTCTGCGTCGAGCGAGGTACTGGATCTGCAGTTTTAAGTCCACTCCTCGTCGTTATGGCCATGCATTGGCCCTTAGGGTTAGTTTCCGTCTTCGCTGGAAGCTTCCCTGGATCTCTTGGCGCTTCATTCGCCCTATTAGCAAGTTGTTGTTCGAGGGACTTTTGGGCCCTCGAAAATGAAGTCATAGAATTCTCCATAGCGCTAAGCTTGATCAAGATTGCCTCCAGAACTGCGTCTTTCTTTTCTGGCTGGGACGAACTTGATCCTTGCCCTTGGCTTTTCAATGGAGTAGAAGAAGAAGAAGGGGAAGAGAGTAAAGGATTAGAGGAATCATTAGAGTTGGAGTTTGAATAATTGTTACCGTGGTTTTGGTTATTCGCCCTCCAGTTGTTTCTATTGGATCCTCTATTGTTGTTGTTGTAGTTGTTGTTTCGGGGACCGTTGTTGTTGTTACGGTACCCGTTATTGTTGTTGTTCCTTTGCCCTTGCTCTTCCTTCTTAGTTTGAGCCATCAAGAGCTTCTTCAATTGCTTCACGTCATTCTTCAACGACGTGAGTTGATTGTTGTTGGGTTGAGTCTCTTGAAAGTTGACTCTTTTGACTCCACCTTCAGCTCCTTGGTGGGTATATTTCTCCATGTGCAAGGCTTGCTTCTCAATGAAGTTCCAAGCCTCGTCAATCGCCATGTCCATGAAGGTACCGGCGGAGAGTAGTTGGAGATTGAACTGGGTGCTTCCGTCCAGCCCTTTGAAGTAGATCTCCAACAACTTGATCTTTGGAATCCCATGATGTGGGCAATCCAAAAGGATATCCTTGAACCGCTCCCAAGATTTGGACAAGCTCTCCTTGTCTTTCATGATGAAAGCATTGATCTTCCCTCTCATTTCAGCGGTCTTTGAGGGGGGAAAGAATTTGGTTAAGAATTCCGTAGTCATCTCCTCCCATGTGCTAATTTTTCCTGGAGGAAGAGATTGATACCAAGTAAGAGCTCTATCTTTTAAAGAAAAGTAAAAAGGTCTTAGCTTGTAGTTGTTATTTTCAATTCTGGAAGGTCGCAAGGTTTCCATCAAGATCTCGTAGTTTTGAAGATGTTGATGCGGCGACTCCTTCTCTAGCCCTCCGAATTGGCATTGGCGAATCATGGATAGAACTTGCGGTCGAAGTTCGTAGTCATGATCCGCTGGATCTCCTAGGTTCACCCCTGGACGCCTCAGCTGTTGATTAGGGTCCATCCTTTGACCTAGGGTTTGTGGGATTCCTGCAAGAAGAACATCTCGGACTGGCATCCGAGGTGGAAGTACATCGGCCGGGGCGTCAGGTACTGGAATCTGCCTCGGTCGCGGGTCAACTACTGGATCCTGCATCGGTCGAGGATCAACAGGAGGATCTTCCCTCGGTCGAAGTAGAATCTGGTCTCGTATGACTGCTATCTCAGCTTCGATAGCTGCAGTCCTGGCGCGATTCTCCTCTTTCTCTTGCCTTAGTTCTTCCTTACTGAGACGTAGCAGCTCTTGCGTCTCTTTTAATTCGGCCACAAGATTGCGATCGTCTTGTTGGGCCATCTTCGCTTCTCTTAAGCGTCGCTTGTATGTCTTTTCCGGTTCGGGATCGTATGGAACGATTTCCTTCCCAGCGCGGGTTCTTCGCATATACCTAAGAAAGAACCTGCAAAAGTCGTCACTCAAGTAGAGTGGTTAGATGAAACGGGGCAAGCGCCCCAAGAGCAAACCGTACCGGCTCGGTCTAGACCAAGTCCCCGGCAACGGCGCCAAAAACTTGTTCGCTCCAAACGGTGTGTGCAAGCTTTAAATTTATAACCCTAGACTTAAGCTTAAAACAAGGATGCGAACCCGCAGTGTACGGGTCAATCGTAGTAAAAGCAAGAAAATTACAAGGGTCGATCACAGGGACTCGGTGAAACAAAGTCAATACGGTATGCTTATGTCAATACTAACCGCAAGAGCAATTAACACAATCAAAGATGAATAAGAAGTCAATAAAGCAAACATGCAATTCTAGGGATTAAAGCATCTAGTTGTGGTTCCAACTCAAGATCTATAGATAGGCGGACAAAGCTGAGATTTTTGCGTGGGGAAGGTGTTACTAAAGTGGAGTAGATCACCGGGTAAGTCTCACTACACACTAATCCTAAACCGTAACTCCTATTACCGGATAAGTCTCTAGGAATCAAGATAAAGAACTATAACCTCAATCTAACATACCATCTAAGGGAATAGAATCAACCTTTACCGGGTAAGTCTCAGGCTAACTCACAAGGATGGGATGGAAGCACACTCAAACCCCAATAAAGGATAAACCTTTATTACCTACACTTATGATCGTTAATACACAAACTAAGGAATTACCGGGTAAGTCTCATCCTAAGCTTGCATTGAACCAGGAAGGTGTAATAAGAATAGGATTTTAGCAAACTCTAACACTTAACTTTCTGTTTTAGGTCGGATAAGTCACCTCGGTCAGAAGAATTCCACCCCGGCCGAGATGTTCATCAACCGAACGAGATGCTTAGGGTTAAGGTTAAAGACTCGAACTTTCAGGATCCTACTGGAATCTAAGATTATTCTATCATTGTTTTTCCCACAACCTTCAGCCAATCACCCTAGAATCACACAAGGAAATTAGCCACTCATCATCATAATGAAAGTATTAAATATATGGGAAGAAGGTGAATATTTGAACAAAGAAGAATTTAATGAAAAGACTTCAATAACTGAATAAAATATCACAAAAAAGCGTTCCTTGGATAGCAATCCAACAAGACAAGACAACAATTGAGGGAATTGAAGACAATCTTACAAAACCCTCCAATAAAGCTATAAAAGCTATGGACTTCAATCTTCCTTCAACCTTAAAAAAGGTTCTTCAAAAACTCCCAAATTGGAGTATGCCGCTGCTGCGTAAACAACCTCCTTGCGCTGATAGCGGATCCGGTGTATGCGGGATTATGGATTTGTGGAAATCCAAACCTTTTTATAGGAAAATAACCCTCCAAAGATAATAAATCTTAGAAAGATCTTTTCCCATAAAAATAGGTAAAATATACGATTCTGCATATCTCCTTCCTTCCAGGAGCCAAGCCCAAAAATATAAGATCACTTTCCAAATTTAAAAGATCTCATCCAAGAATAAAATATTCTCGCCGCGTCCTAGGTGTTCGCCTCGGTCGAGTCGGCGTCTCTGGATCGCCTCGGTCGAGGTGAATCAATGGTCAACCGAGGTGAGTCACGACAGAATGTGAAATCTCTTGAATCTGCTTCAAAGTAAATCTTTAATCCATGGCTATGCTCCCTGGATGTAGCTCCAAATGACTCATGACTCCTTTTGCTCCTTTTTGATGCAAAACGTACCATATTACCTGCAATTACAACGAAACTAGGTGTAGACCTCAATTCTCGCAAAGGTAGATGAAATGGTAGTAAAATCACATAATGCACATATAAACATGCAGATTATGAAAGATAAAACGTCCAAACAAATCCCAAAATATAGACTATAATTCATGCTATCAGTTACGCTAAGATTATGACACGCCAAAAGCTTTACATTTATAAACTCGATCTAATCTCCTAAACTACCTAGCGAAACCCGCAGTGTACGAATCGTTATGTAGGAAGGAAAGTATTCTGAGGTCGAACACAAGGACTGAGGCGAAATCAAGTCATTTAATGATCAAAGATAGTGCAAATCTAAACTAAGATGAGATGAGGAATAAAGAAGGTGCAAAACACAATATTTTTGGTTGGTTTTGGGGTGATCAAACAAGGATCACAAAACATGCAAATCAAACAAGCAAACAAACACATGAATGCAAGATAGGAGATAAGAGGTAGGATAAGTGGATTCTAGAGATCAAGATTCCCGGTTATGGCATTGGACTAAAGCTTCTAGCAATTCTAAGGATAAGGTTGCGGTGTTGGGAAAGGGTGTTTCTCTAATGGAAGCAATTACCGGGTAAGTCTCATGCTTCACTAATCCCGCACCAAACTCCTATTACCGGGTAGGTCTCAAGGGGTTAAAGTTGGTAATTCTACACAAACCGGACACTACTTGAGGGGCAAACCTCTCCTTACCGGGTAAGTCTCGGAAAAGGTAAGTCTCAAGCAACAATCCTAGCACACTCAGTCCAATAGCGGCTTATGAGGCTCACTACTACCTAGAGTTCATCATCTTTGATATCTAAGATCGGAAATCACCGGGTAGGTCTCTTTCCTCACTTAGTTTGCTAGCATTAGGTCATCCTAAGCTATATTATGCTCAACAAACACTAGGATTTCAACAATCTAACATCCTAACATACAAATTTATCAATTAAAGAGCAACAGAAGGAAAAATCGGGTGGATCATAGCAAAAATCGGCCGATTTACTCTGAAGAACATGTCGATTTTTCTCCTCTAGTTTAGGTTTCGGCCACAAAAATCATCCTAAACTAACATGTAAGTCCATTCTATCATCACCCAAGCCATAACCATCAATCCATCACTCCAAAATCACAATAAACTAGCCAACAACATGCATTTCAAGATCTAAAATCATCATACAAGCATACATGGAATCCATAGCAAGAAAATGAAGTAAGGAAATGAAAGCAATGAAACTTAGCTGGATTTGAGTTCAAAACAAGTCTTTCAACACACCAAATGTAGCTCCAAGTCAGATCTTAAAACCTTCAACAAGTTTCTTCACAAAAATCACTCAAATCTCACTACAAATCTAAAGCCTACACTAATCTCTCTCAAGAACACCCACAAGGGTGCCTTGAAGAGAGGCTACAATGGAGGAACCTTTTTGTGAAGATTGCTAGAGGAGAAAGGTCCAAAAGGAAGGAGAAGGATACTCAAATCAGCCTGCAGGACCACTTAAATACTCCACAAAGAAGCAAGGGCCGGGCAAAGAGATCGTGGGACACGTAGCAAAAGTTGTCAAAGGCCAGAAAATTGACCCAGACAGAAAAATCGTCCGATTTTCCTGAGTGTAGGTTGATTTTCTTCAACAGAAACTTGTTATGATCATCTAGCCACGAGTTGCTTCATTGCTTGAACCAACAAGGGTCCTTGTGTCCTTCATTGCTCCAATTATGTTCCTTCAAGGCATTGGACATGTAACACCATGAGGCTTGATCCTCGAATGTATCGATTAATGTCCAAAAGATCCCCGAAATACTACAAAACTGACAAAAGCTCGTGTAGACATCTTTTCTAGAAATATGCATGAATTAAGCGTAAACGTCATGAACTAATGCCAAACCGTGCATGAATAACAGGAAAAACTATCTAAATGAATGCCTAAACTAACGTCATAAATCACGTTATCAAGGTCGGATAGAGGACGGCAATGTCATAACTGAGGAGGTGTCGGACATGTGAGAGCTGATTGTAAGAAGACACCAATGACGTGCTTTTCATGTGGCAAGCCCAAACATAAAGATGTGTTTTGCCAGCTTGACAAGACACTATTACAACAGGTTTTGTCACGTGTTGGCGGGTAGGGACGCCTTAGTATCAGTCATAGGGTCAGTAATAGGGGGCCCCAGGTTACCTCTCTCCATAGTTCCGTTCAAGGACAGGGAATGGGCAGAGGGCGTGGTGGTGGTACCACAAATATGAGAGGTACGCAGGCCATAATCTATGAGCTAAGGAGTGTAGAGGAGTCGAGAACTCCAACAACCACATGTACCATTCTTATTAATGATTTGCCTATTAGAGTTCTTTTAATACGGGTGCTACACACTCCTTTATATTTGATGCATGTGTGGATAGACTGATATTATTTACAGTCGAGGGGAGACCCTTCATTATAGGGTTACCCAATGGGGGTATGATTAGAGGTACTCGGGAGATTCGCGATTGCCCTATCCGGTTGGGCGGTTGCGACTGGCCAACTGATTTCTTCGTCATGTACTTAGTACATGAAGAGGTCATTTTGGGCATGGATTGGATGGATAGACATCAGGCAATGTTGGATATTGGTAAGAGGACTGTGACGGTTACCACAGAGTCAGGCCATGTTCAGATTTTCCGAGGATGGGATCTTGGAAAGACTAGTACATTATTAGGCAGTTCAAGCTGTGAGACTTATCGGACATGGTTGTGAGGCTTTCTAGTGCTATGTCATGAAGGATAGTGCGAGTCCCGTACTAGAGGAGATTCCGGTAGCGAGTGAGTTTACTGATGTATTCAGTGAGCCACTAGGATTGCCACCACAGAGAAGTGTGGAATTTGGCATCGAGTTAGAGCCTGGGACGAGACCGATCTCGAAGGCACCCTACCACATTACGCCTATTGAGATGCTTAAGTTGAAGAAGCAGCTCGAGGAGTTAGCTGAGAAGGGCTTCATCCGCCCTAGTGTATCTTCTTGGAGTGCACCAGTACTCTTTGTCAAGAAGAAAGACGGGTATGTGCGGTTATGTATTGATTACCGAGAGCTAAACAAGGTGACCATCAAGAATAAGTACCCATTGCCCAGTATCGACGATCTTTTAGATCAAGTGTATGGAGCTTCTGTGTTTTCACGGATCGATCTGAGATCAGGATATCACCAATTGAGGGTAAGGGAGCAGGATGTAGCCAAGACGGCATTTCGGACCATGTATGGCCACTACGAGTTTGTAGTGATGTCATTCGGGCTCACGAATGCGCCCTCCGTTTTCATGGAACTAAAGAACTACATCTTCATCGAGTTTCTAGACCAATTTGTGGTGGTCTTCATTAATGACATCCGTGTATACTCTAGGAGCAGAGAGGAGCATGCAGAGCACTTGAGGGTTGTACTCAGATTCCTGCAGGATAGAGAGTTGTATGCCAAGCTCTCTAAGTGTGAGTTTTGGATGTTTGAGGTGGCCTTTCTTGGTCACATAGTTTCCGCCGAGGGGATCAAAGTGGATCCGGCAAAGATTAAGTTAGTTGCATCCAGACCGCCTCCTAGGAATGTCAAGGAGGTTTCACTCTTGTTTTTGGCTAGCTTGTATTTGGCTATGGTTGTTCTCTCTTCTCCAAAGAACACAAGACAAAGCAAATCAAACTCAAATTGACTCTTAACAAAAGAAGAAAGAAAAGACTTGGTTTTTATATGCCTCAAAGAAGACTCAAATAAACATACTCAAAGTGTGATGCATGGTTGAGTTGAACTTCGATCGATTAGCTTTGATATCACTTTGAAGCGGGGTTAAAGCTACAATTGATGGATCTAGAATGAAGTCCACGAAAGCAACAATCTGTACAAATCTCGGTCGTAATCTCTGGCGAGATTATTATTATTGATAAGGCCAAGATTTTACGTAACACAAAGGAAAATAACATGAGTTATATGGAATTGAATGGTAAGACAAAGAAGATGATTATGGAATGAATTTGATGGAAAACATAGGAAGATAATACTAAGATATGAACTTGCAAAGAATCTTGACCAATTGGATCAAAACCCTCAACAAAGACTTACCTTAACTCTTCGTTCTTCTACCTTACACAAGTCTTCAAATTGAGACAAACACAAGGAGAGACTAGTTTGACTAATAGCACCTGTAACACCCTGTTTTTCCAAGTCACCGCCCCGCGGTGATTGTGACTGCAGTCGTAGCCAATTGTTCTTGCCTCGGTCGCGGCTGACCCCAGATCTCACGCGCTCTATTTTTACCGACTTTCCTTTCTTAGAAGATTTGATCTTCTATCCTGGGCCGTCCTTCTCTATATTTGAACATAGTTTCTATCTCATTTTCCTTCTTTCCCTAGGCGTTTACCTTTCTCTTATTTTCTCTTCGCTTCTCCTCTTTCGGTCTTCCTTCATTCAGTACGTGAAAGTTGCAGCCTTTATCTTTGGTTGGATACTGCAAACCTTGTGACGAATCTTTGAATCCGAGTAAGCCCTTCTTATGTCTTCTTTTCTCCAACGCTTTCCTTTTGCATCTTTCCTCTCCTTCTTTTTGGCAAGAATCAAGATCGATTCTTGATTCCAATGTGAACATTGGTTGGTGGCTGTGTGTATATCCAGGCTCTAGTGGTCGAGAGTTATTGCGTCAGAAATACAAAGAAGAGGAAAGTCGTCTTTGAGTAGTTGTTGTCTTCGAAGAAGCCTCAACGCCCCGTAGTTGTACAAATCATCCCCTGTGGTTTCGCCTTCGACGCCACCCTCGCGCCCCTTGTCACCGACTCACCGCGGTCGCGGCCTTAGAGACTTGTCGCCGCGCCTCTCTTTACCGCGGTCGTGCCTTACCTCAAATGGATACCGTCTTTTGGTAAGTTGCTTCCCTCCTTACTTCCTTATCTTTTCTTGGAGTTAGATCATGCTAGGTTGGACCTGGATGAACTAGGGTGAATTCCAGTTATTGGCTTGTGGATTCCTAAGCGTTGTTTATAGTTTTAGAACCCCTTCAGCTTTATGTTGATGTTGATCCTTGAGGATCTTGAGACTAGGATTAGTGCTTCCTAGCATATTTAAGATCTAGTAGAGATCATTGAGACTAAAAGTAGGAATCTTCTAGCACGTTGTTGTAGACCTTGTAGAGGTCAATGAGACTAGAAGTGAAGACTTCTAGCATTTGGCTAAGTTTCTGATTCGGTATGCCTTATTTGAGCAGGCATAGATCCTTTCCCACGGGAAGGTGAGCTTTATAGCTGATTGAGTTTACCTTTGATTTAGGTAAGTCCCTTGAACTTCATAGTTGTATTCCGTGTATTAGTTTGATTGTGATGGCGGTGTTTGTTTATTTATTTTTATAATTGAAAACCGGACTAGGATGACCTTATAGAATAATTGGCCCAAGTGTATTATAATCGGGCGGTGACCACTCGTCCAGCTCTACAGGAGACTGGGAGGTTCTCTTTCGACCAAGCCCACAAGTAACGTATAGATGCACCTAATCTATTCCTGTCGGTAACGGGGACAGGGGCGAGTTTCGAGAGATTCTCGTGTCACAAAAGAAGTTGAATTACTAACCTGGATAAGTTATGATAAGATAACTGTAACATCCCAAATCCGCAGGACTCGGGGCGCTACTAGGCTAGGATCTCTCAGTGGATCTTGACCCTAGCCTGACAAAAAGTTCATTGGATCTTACAACAAGACACTAATAGATTAAAACCAAAGACATAAAAATGTACACTATATACATCAAAAGGTTTACAATATCACAACCGAGTACAAAACGGAAAACCATAAATATTTGAGTACAAAACATCCCATAATCCCACGTATAACCTAGTGTACGGAAGCCATCGAATGATCCCCCATCTGACTCACTCTACAGTCTTCCTAACCTGCAGATAATCTACAACATGGTATGAAACTGTTAGCTAACATTAATGAATAAGAATGAAGCAGTATCACATATAACACATCAACACATCACATCATGTCATGTACACACACATATCCATTTATTATCTTTATTAAAGTTATACCATTACTAATTCATTTCCTTGTGATACGCGGAGTAAACTCCCAATGCCTTTGTCCCCGTTTACCCTCGGGTTTGGAATTGGTGTCAATCATCACCACCTGGAGGAATGGTCGCAAAGAACCCCTAGCTACCCATTTTGAGCTGGCAAGTTATCACCGCCCGTTATCATACACTTCGGCCAGTTAATATGCACTTGTAAATGCAACATGCATATGCACAAACACCACCACATCACGCACTCAAACCCGTAATTGCTTGCTAAGTAAGTCCCAAGGACTTACTTGTCCCAAACATAATCCGTATAAAGTGGTCACAATTTCCCCTCGGGGAAACAATCAGTGCTTGCATCAGCAAAGCACAATAATATCAACATCGTCCCAAGGTTAGAATATTCCACCTCCTAAACCCTATAACCATCTTCAAACCATAACTCAAATCTAAACCTCGATAATACATCATAGCTCACAAATGCCTAAGGCATTACCTCAAACACATACTAAACCTTTAAGCTATAACCGACATATACAACATCATGATATCCTCAACTCACTTTCATACCTAGCATGCCTCTAAGCCACTCATACTAGGAAAGGAAAGGATCCATACCAACCTAGGTAGGTCCTGCACAAGACGCACCCGCGTGACAGGAAGGCGCAGGGGCAAAGCACTGGGAGGCGCAGGGGCGGCTCCTGGTGGTGCAAGGGCGGCGACACACCGGCGCAGGGGCGGCTGGCAGTGCAAAGAGTGATGCCCAACTTCTCTTTGATCTTTCACTCAATTACCTTCACTTCTTCACCATCCAACAACCATACACATATATACATACATACATACACATAAATACATACATATATATATGTATATATATATATATACCTAGGAAGATCAACACAAGATCAACTTGTGGGATCCTAAGCTAAAAGAGAAGGAAAGGAAGTAAAGAAGAAAGGAAGAAGAAGGAAAGGAAGGACTGACCACAGTTGCAACCAATAGAGGGAGAAATCACACAAAACCTACTCAGTTGGCTCTCCACAACATAGCATCAACAACCAACCATAATCATCAACTCATCACTAAAGCTCATCATGCAAAACTCCAAAGAAGAAGCCAAAGAAAGAAACCAAGGAAGAAAGAGGAAGAGGAGATGATGGAGCTGAGGAAGGCGAATGAGGAAACCCTCATCACAAGAGAAGAGAAGGAAACATATAGGGAAATTAAAGCAAAAGCACGGGTCAAGAGTCAACAAAGGCGGCTGCAGCCGCAAGAAACCGTATGGGCAGATCCCTGAGCCGCAGGGGCAGACCACAAGGCGCTGGGGGTGACTCACAGGCATTGGGGCGGCTCAACACTTGCGTCTCAGCTGACGTGCAGGTGCAGGATCCCTAGAAGACTAAGGCTCTTACAATAATAACTGGTCGTGTGCGAGCATGCTATGTCTTTATATTTATATGTGTTTGTGTCTTTATTGTTATTCTGATATCTAGAATGTTAGCTAACGGTTTATACCGTCGTTGTAGACACCCTACAGGTTAGAGATGCTGCTGAGTGATCCAGACGGAGTGGTCTTCTGGGGTTTCCCGTAGATTATAGGACGGGATCTAGGTTTATTATTATTGTTGCACTCTTTTTAGTTGGTTGTTGAACTCGTTTGAGAGTCTTTCGCTTTTACTTTTGTTATACCTTTTATATTTTATCTATTTTGGTTTTTATTTGTTTGTACCTTGTTGCAAGATCCACTGAAATTGTTGTTACTCTGAGGGCCATGACCCATTGTGCTGTCCTAGCCCCTAACGCTTCGAGTCTTGAGGATTTGGGGTGTTGCAGCACCAACCTCTGAAGAAATTTACACACACAAGAATAACCTAGAAAGGACTCACAACTATTCAATCAAAGGCTCTATTACACAAACTTCATAAACAAAGAAATAAGTATCTCACAATATATGTGGAACAAAATATCAATATCAACTAACTGAATTCTCGGCTTCCTAGAGTGTTTATATAACCGAGATTTCCTAAGAATAAAAGGAACAAAAATAATCCTACAAAATATAGGACAGAAAAATATACCTTTAGAATGTTTAGAGCTTTAAAGGTATAAAAACAACTAACTATAATCTTGTCTAAATTTAATATAAATCTCGACTAGATTCACGGGAATCTCGACTAAGAGTAATTTAAATCTCGATTGGATGCTTGTAAATCTTAACTAGCCACTTTCCTTGCTTCCTTGATCATCTTCACACATGTATGACTCCTCCGCAATAGACATCAATGTGATTAAAGAAGACTTGGACACAAATAGAGTCTCCTTAGATTCTGATGATGCCAATAACCTAGAAACCTCTTCTTGGAAGGATCCAGATCTTGATCTAGTGATAGATCCTTCCATGATAGGACTTGTAGATGATGTAGACTCCTTCTCCTTCAATGCTCTTGCTCTCGATCTAGTGATATGTGCACGTATAGGAGGTGTTGGAGATGGTTTCTCATCAATGACGGAATTGGACAAGTGAATGTCAAAATTCCAAGTTTTGTAGGCAAATGTGATCCGAATGCTTTTATGGAATGTGATACCAAAATTGAAAAAAATTGGTCTTGTCATAACTTTAGTGAGCAAAGGAAGATCCAACTAGTTGCATTGGACTTACAAGGATATGCTCTAATTTGGTGGGATCATTTTGTCAAAGAAAGGAGAAGAACGCTAGATCTGGACATCAACACATGAGAACAAATGGAAGCCTTGATGAGAGCTAGATTCGTGCCTCAAAAGCATGCTAGAAAATTAAGACAACAATCGTATAACCTCAAGCAGGGATCTATGTGTGCGGAGGAAAATTTACAAATCAATGCAAATGGTAATGGTTAAAGCCAATACTATAGAGGATGAGGAGACAATAATGGCTCGTTAACTACATATTTTGCATCCTTCTTTAGCATATGAAATTGATTTATATCCTTATGATACTATGACATATTTTTAGCATTTGGCCATCAAAATTGAAAGGAAGATCAAAGGGAGAAGCCAAGCAACCAAGTCTAATTTCGGATCTACAAGTTCATGGAAATAACATAACAATCGGGTCCAAAACAATCCAAGCCGAGAGCTCACATCCACCAAGGAGGAAAGAAAAGATCTAACCATGGATCAAGCAGTTAGTAAACCTTTGACACCTCACTCACAATCTCGATCCTTGAATGAGCATTTAAGTGATCCTAAAGGGAGTAATTCTAACTCTACTTTTCATTCTAGAGATATTGTAAGCTTTAAATGTCAAGGTAGATGTCATTACAAGAGAGATTGTCCTAATAATAAGATTTTATTTATTAATCAATTTGGACAATATGAAAGTGAATAAGAGCATGATCATGATCGTAATACCCACCTTAATGCATTGCAAGAAAATGATAGTGATAGTGATGAAGGCATTGAGTTTGAGCATGGAGAATCATTGATTGCTCGGAGAGCATTGCATGCTAAGATAGCTCCATGTGAGGATAATCAAAGGGATAATCTTTTTTATACTAGATGTCTTGTAAAAGGAAAGGTGTGTAACATGACTACTGATGGTGGTAGTTGTTGCAATATTACTAGTGTTGATTTGAAAAATAAATTACAAATTAATGCAATTTATCATCCTAGACCATATAAGTTGCATTAGATGAATGATTGTGGTGAATTGAAAGTGAACAAGAAAGCTAGAGTGATTATTACCTTAGGGCATTATAAAGATAATATTGTGTGTGATGTAGTACCTATGCAGGCTTGTCATATCTTACTAGGTCACCCTTGCCAATATGATTGGAAAGTGGCACATGATGGCTATTCTAATAGGTATATTTTTGCATTTAATGGTAAAAAATGTTATACTAAAGCCCATGCCCCTTTACAAATAGTTGAAAGCTATTGAAATAGAAAAAAAGGAACAATGATGAAGCATTTGACACGAAGAAAGGAGAAACTCACTCCAGTGCATAATCTCGGTCAAAGTTCTTTTTGCTTCTAAGGAAGAGTTGCAAGTTGAGCATCCACCTACTAGCATCTTTCCTAGTTGTTTGAAACAAGGAATAACCTATTAAATAGAGGTAAACCGCTTACCCCATTAGGTGAGAAATTGAAAGAAGCCTATCTAAACTTTCCTAAGTGTGATAATAATTTCAGTTTCTTGTTTAGAATGTTTAGAGATTGGTTACATTATTTGTTTCCTAGTGATAGTGTGTTGATCATTACCGTTTCTAGGAAGTTTGTGTTAATCACCATCTTAGACTATATTGTGCTTGTAATTGAGCATATTAAGTGTAGATGTATTGCACATGATGATTTGGGTGATTTTCTTAAGCATTGTGTGCTCGGGGACTCGAGGGATAAGTTTAATTTGTTTGGAGAGTTCTTTATTAAGTTTGACCATGTTTGCATACCTAGTTGTAATTGCAAGTTTCTCATTAAGGAAAAGACATATATGGTTGACAAAGGTCATTTGGAGAGGTATAAGTTTTGGGATAAGTTGCACACATACCATTATGGGACACACTTGCTTGAAGATGTGGTTCGAACTTCCACGGAATGTTTGAGGAATAGTAAGAGCTTACTTAAAGAGTTAGCTAGAGCTAAGAAGGGGAGAACTTTCATCTTTAACGTTGTAGTTCTATCCCCTATAAAGTCTGTTCATCCTAGGATGTTCCATCCCTATCTATCCTTGTAATATCTTGACTATGTGGCTAGTTTGTTTTCCCTAACCTTTGTTGATCTTATATTGTTGCCTATAGAGGAGCGAATAGGTTTTAATGCAGAAAAACATAAGGAATTCATCAAGGAATTGCATGAAAGGACACGTGGAGATGGACCATTTAAAGTGCTACGTAACGTTGGCAACAATGCTTATGCATTGGAGCTTCCAGAGAAATATGGCGTGAGTCCTACCTTCAAAGTATGAGACTTGAGTCCTTATGTGACTAGTGATGAACATGGTGATGATTCGAGGACGAATCCTTTTCAAGAAGGGGAGTATGATGAGGGACCATCTCCAACACCTCCTACTATGCATGGTTCTATCAGATCAAGAGCCATTCAAGAAGAGGTTTCTAGTTTGTGACATCATTAGCCTCTAAGGAGACCATTGGTGATCTATTTGTGTCTAAGTCTTATTTAGTCACATTGATGTCCATTGTGGGGGATCCATACATGTGTGAAGATGATCAAGGAAGCAAGGATGGATCTAGTCGAGATTTACACTAATCTAGATGAGATTTACATTAATCTAGTTGAGATTTACACTAAATCTAGACGAGATTATATTTAGTTATTTGTATACCTTTAAATTTTTAAGCATTCCAAAGGTTTCTTTTTATCTTATATTTTGTAGGATTATTTTGTTCTTTTATTTTCTTAGGAAAATCTGAGCTATTTAAAGGACCTAGAGGCCGAGAACTTCAGTAGTTGATTATTTGATATTTTGTTCCACATATATTGTGAGATACTCGTTACTTTATTTATGAAAATTTCGTTTTATTCATTCATATTCAATAAAAGAGAGCCTTTGATTGAATCGTTGTAAGTCCTTACTAGGTTGTTCTTGTGTGTGTTAATCTTCTTAAAGGTTGGTGCTCCTAGTCAATTTTAGTCCCTCCTTGCGATTGCCTTAATTTGGAGACTTGTGTAAGGTTGAAGAAAGAAGGGTTAAGGTAATTCATTGTTCGGGTTTTGATCCAATTGGTTCAGGTTTTTGCAAGTATATATCTTCGTTCTTATCTTTCTATATTGTCCATTAAATTCATTCCATAATCATCTTCTTAATCTTACCATTCAATTCCATACAACTTACGTTATTTTTCTTTTAGTTTTCGTAAATCTCGGCCTTACCATTACTGAATCTCACCCGAGATTCCAGCCGAGATATTCAAAGGTCGTAGCTTTTGTGGAATTTAATCTAGATCCATCAATTGCGGCTTCAACCCCGCATCAATCTTGCCCTTGAATTCTTTGACCGTAGGGAATCTCTTGGCCTCTATCAGGACATTCGGCTGTAGATGTGTCAAATGTGTTCCTCAAATGCTTGGAATGTCTACAATTACATAAATAAACCCGTAGATCTCCAAAACACGAATATAATGGAAATAGACCAATTGGATATGTTTTATATCCCAAATGAGGTAGAGAATAAATAGAATAATGATGGAAAAGATGTTAAGTTTGTCCTAGTGACAATGCTTTGGATTATTGTTTTTCTCTATTGTTTATGCACATGAGTTTTTAGAAGAACTAAGAGGAATATTTTGACAAAACATGACCTTGAGCGCTCTTGACCTATGGACATGCATTTTCATGTATCATTTCTTTCTTATTATTATGTGATTTCTAGCATGTTTAGTTTCTTCTACAACTTGTGATTGACTCTCTTTCAAAACTATTTTCATTTGATTTTATACACTTGATATAAAAATGATGAAGAGGCCCTCTTTGATAAGCATATGTGATATTTCCAACCTTTATTGGCTTTATATATGTTTTCTTTCTCTATAGCCAACTCTTGTCTTTATTTATCTATCTTTGGTGCCCCTCAAAAAAGCCTCACAACCGTATGTAGCCTCATTTGACCCATCCGGGGTTGAGATGAATATAGAAGATAAGTGTGGGGGTGTTCCCCGAAGATTTTGTAATTGAATGGCAAGTTTATGCGCGTTTATGGAAGATGTTTTCTTTGTCGGTTGAGAGGACGAAAAGTTTCCACTAATCTTGTTGTTGCAATCAAATAAAAGTTGGTTCGAAAGTGATGTATAATAGTGCTTAGCCCTAAAAGAGAAGAGAACAAGATACAAGTGTATGAGTTTAAAATATACGTGTTATGGGATGCTTGGAAAAAAATATATTGATGAAGAAAGTGTGAGTTTGATCTTTGATTGGTGCATTGTTGAAGTGGTTTTGAAGTTTTTCCATATTCGATACCCTAGATATTTAAGCCTTTTTGCCTAATTGTGGCCTCACCTAGATTATATTTTCCTTGTCTCGTTTTCCCGTTACACCTTGTATGAAGATCTCATGATTTATAGTCTTCATCTTAAATAGGTGGTGGAGGTTGAGAACGCCTCGACAAGCCTATGGTAAGATATTTGCATGGTTGGTGAGCTTGAGTGATATTTTCTATATGGCCAAACACATTGGTGAGATTGAGTTAAATACATTACCTTTGAGTGGTTTGGATAATTATGATTCATCCTTCATCCTTTAACTGTGATTGTTGTTATGTTGATATGGTTTGAGAAGTTGTTTTCCTTTTAGTTGAGGCATGCCATATATTTTGCACATAGAGTTTCATATGTCATGATCTTACTTGTCGACAAGTAAGGTTTCAATATGGGACTGTTTGATGCCATCAATTCATACATGGTTTGAGTTGTTAGACCCATGCATTTCACGTCTCCTTTCTTATGTTTTGCATTCATATAGTGTAGAAAACATTCATACTCCATATTACGGTGTTTAATTACTTCGATTTATTTCGTGTTTCAGGCATTTCGAGGCCATTTGTGGTGCTTCTCTGCTGGAATACAAGAGTTCGATCTTCTATGAGGTCGGGAACTATATAGCAGCATCATACATGATTGAGTTCTCATAAGCTTCTTCGATGTATCTTATGAAACAGTTTTCATAATTAAGTTTAAATAAGATTTCGTAAATTTGGACTCCTAACAACCCATTTATTAATTAGGTTATACTTTTCTTTATAAGGTTCATAATATATATACATAAACTTGTAATTAAAACGTTGCTTCTAACACACACCCTTGGACCCGTAAACAACCCTAACCACATTATATTCCAAAGCTGGAGAACTAGGTACAGAAGTTACATACATATATATAATATATGATAATATCACGGACTGATAGAAAGACTGGGAGTGAGGTCTGATGAAGGAGCTAGGTAGGTTGAAGGAACGTATATGGGGGGCCCCTCCCCCATTTTGTTCACCATATGCATGGCAGTCATGAGCAGACTCAGCACTCATCAACCCTGCTAGGGAGAAAGATAAGTCCTTTTCCAATATATATAATAATCTGTCAGCAGTGGAAGAGAAGGCCTTCAAAATGGACCACTGAAGTTTTGGGGTTTCACAATTGACCATTTTCAGGGTTCCCTACAACCTCATTCGATGTTCCAATGGGATTAAAACAAACAGATCCCTCTTCTAGCTTTCTTTCTGCTACCAGCTACTTTCTCTTCTTAAATTAATGTCATTTGCATTGCGTACAGTTAATGAAATTTGCGAGATAATAGGATTTAAGGGATCTAGGTTAAGCTTTTCAAGGGTAATGTGGGTTTCTCCATTCTCATGATTGGAGGGAGCCTTCAAACTTAAGATAGTGTCATCACGAGATGATGCATAGCCTTGTGCCCTAAATGTGTGATGTGCGATATCATTACGTTCTAGCTAATCTCTTTTAAGGAATTGAATAAACTCTTGTATATAAGTATATAACGTTTGATCGATATATAGACATGAAAAGTTACTTGTTTGGCTCCAAATTCGTTATGGATATACATAAATGATCGAGATTGGTATTCGTACCACATGGAACATGCTATTCATACCACTTGTCTGACTACGCATTACGGAGCGTAGTAATAAGCTCATTTCGTTCGAAAAATAAAGGCAAAATTGGCAAACTAGCCCTTTTAAGCAAATCAATTGAGAAACAAGACTCCTAGTATTTGGGGTTGGTATTTTGACCCCCTATAAAATGGACTACAGACAAAGTTTGACAACCCATCGGATGTGACATGTTGTACTATCTCACATGTCACATCAATCAGTAAAAGGAATTCTCATCATCCTCACTTTCTCACCTATTACCCAAAAATCCGTTTACCCAAATAATGTCACAATTATACCCAAAATAAAATTTTCAAAGTACATAAACATACTCGAAAACAACATACCCAAAAATCAAATGTCAAAATAAAACCATATTCATAAATTGGATAATATTTTATATTTATACCCAATTTAAACATCACTTAATACAAAAACCATACCCAATTTAAATTTATTACCCAAAATTTTAAAGCTTGATATTGTACACAAACATCAATATCAAATGATATTTGGTCATTACCCAAAAAATCCGCTTGACATTTGATCATTATAACACACTTTGGGTAATCATAAAACATACCCACGATATCACTTTAGATATATTTAATAATAAAAAATATATTACAAAGTCAATACACATATATAAGCATACCCAAATAATGTTACAATCATACCCAAAAATATTTGTCAAATACATAAACATACTCGAAAATAACATACCCAAAAAATCAAATATCAAAATAAAACCATATTCATTAACTGGATAATATTTTATATTTATATCCAATTTAAACATCACTTAATACAAAAACCATACCCAATTTAAATTTTTCATACCCAAAATTTTCAAAACTCGATATTGTACACAAACATCAATATCAAATGACATTTGGTCATTACCCAAAAATCCGCTTGATATTTGATCATTATAACACAGTTTGGGTAACCATAAAACATACTCGCGATATTACTTTAAATATATACTTAATAATAAGAAATATACTATAAAGCCAATACATGTATAAAGCATACCCAATTTGAATTTGTCATATCCAAATTTTACACAAATCGATATTGTACACAAACACCAATACCAAATGACATTTGGTCATTGTAACACAGTTTGGGTAACCATAAATCATACCCAAAAATATCACTTTAAGCATACTCAATAATAAGAAACATACAACAAAAACAATAAACATATACTCAATAATTAATAAAAATACTACAAGTCATACTTGGGTAACGAAAACAATGTGACCCAAAAAAATTAAACATTCATGGACTTGAAAATTTCATTAAACTAGCTACATTAACAAAAAAATTTTTAGTAAACATGTAAAAAAAATATTTAAATTAAAAGTAAACATCTAATCACCATCATTTCAATTAGAGAAATTATTGCCCCTACTTTCTAGTTCTCATACCTACTTTTTCTTCGTTTTGTATAGAAGCCTAGTTTGTAAAAGATAATTTTAAGGAGTCCTATTCCCCTAAATAAGTCAAAAATAAAAGGAAAATGGCTACGACTACGCATGTCGGATGCCTAGTAGTCGTAGCCGGCGCCCAAATATTATATAAAAAAAAGTGGTTACGACTACGCATTCCGGATACGGAGTAATCGTAGCCGGTGTCAAATTTTTTTTTCTACAGTCCGCAATGTGTAGTCGGACAAATGGTATGAATAACCCGTTTTATGTGGTACGAATAGCAATAACCATAAATGATATATCATAAAATACCTTATCAATTAAACCAAAACCGTTAAATATATCAGTAATGTGTAAATATTTTAGCATATTTTTGTAAATAACTAAAATAACTAAATAATAATATGATATCTTCTATCCATTATTAAAAGCTAGGAGTTTTATCAATAGAGATCGAATGAGATAACCTAATGCTTATCAATGCCATCAATTGAATATGAAAATTAAATCTTCATGGAAGTTGGACATGATCATCACTGATATTACTAACATGATTTCGGGATTTTCTAACTTCTTAGCACAACATATTCACAGGAAAATCAATACGGTCACGGACAATATTGCCATGCATGGACACAATCTCTCAGTGGACGTCAATGTTATTCCTGAAGATGTTCAATACCTCATCCGCACGATGGTTTCTAAAAACTGATCCACCTAATTCTCTTACCTTTGTAAAAAAAAAAAAGTCACAAGATATTTTCTATTAATTACCCAAACAAAAAACAACGTTATTTTTTTCAATTGAGTTTGTGACTTATTTTATTAATGTTACGAGTGAATTAAGACAAATATCCTAAACTATTTACAAATTAGGGGTAACTAAGTATTTTTTTTAAATAAATAATTTAGCTTTGCATGTGTTATTTTGTGTACCCAAAAATTTTGTAACCGTAATTAGTTTGTGTTGGTTTGGGTTTTGTACATTTTTATGCCTACTTTTCTAATGTGTTAATTTATGTAAGTATCTTATCTTATATCTATTAAAGCATAAGCCTCTATTGTCACGTGTGATCGCTATGTTTCTTGAAGCTTAAAAAATTATTTTAAAAAAGGGATTTCTAAATGTTAATATAAATTGGAAATTGATTTCTAAATTTTTTTAAAAAAATATTTATATCAATATTTCTATAAAAATAGTTTTTAAACTTTTACATTTTTTTTACCAACAAGCATATCTTAACAAATCAATTTAAAAATATAATAAATTAGAAGAGATAAATACTTAAAGAGAATTAAAATCGTAATAATGATTATAATTTCAGTCTCCGGATTTTTATTTTACAAAAAATATACATATAAATTTTTAAGTATTAAATAATTATTAAACCCGCACAAAGTGCGGGTAATACACTAGTACACTAGTATATATATTAATGCAGAAGCTTTTTTTTGCCACGTGTCAACGCCATGTTTCTCGAAGCCTAAAAAATTATTTTAAAAAGTGATTTTTAAATCTATATATACTACTAAAGCAACACCCATTTTGTCCACGTGTCAATCTCTAAGGCCGTCCACGTCAGCATTTTTTCAATTTATTTACAGATTTGCCACAACGTATTTACAGATTTGCCATTAATTATTTTATAAGAAATGTTTTTATTAGAATTTGTAAACAGTCATCCTGCCACGTCAACTTTATTAAAATAAATAATTAAAAAAATTAAATATACTTATCTACCAATCAAAATTAACAAACTGATCTATTCTAACTCGATTTGTTGAAAAAATCTAACGCAAATCTTCTAACAAGATTTGACACATTTGTTAAATTTAAAACTAAATCAATTTTTACTCCTCTATCTAAATCTAAGTAAAAGTGATAATATATTAAGGTAAATATAATACTCGAATAATAATCTTTGTAATAGAATTTTAATTATGTTCTTTTATTTATTTAAAAAAATTAATCCTCACATGTTAGTCATATTAATTAATAAAAATAATTTTTATTATAGATTGATATCAAATATAGGATGCATGAAAGTGAAAATATAATATTTTTTATTTAGACAATGCCGCACAAGGTGCGGGCACTAAACTAGTATTGTGTTGTTTGTGTAACTTTTTTTTTTTTAATTTTCTGGCATGTGTTATTTGGTGTGTAAGCATGTGCAACAGATACTCTATTATAGAGAATGTTGAGTTTTTGAGGAATTTTGAGCTTTTTTGTTGCCCAACAAATTCCCTATCCCAAACTCTAAAATAGGGGACTTGGAAAAAATATGTCTTCCTTTCCCTATATTTGCAGCAAGGAAGAGGTTCTCCAAATTCATCCCATGAACAAATTTTGACAGTTCCTATAAATAAATAAATACATTACTCCCTGTTATAGAGAAGCTATTGGATTTTAGACAAAAATAATTTAGAGAAAATTTTAAAAATTTCTCCATTTTAGAGTTTTTTTTTTGAAGAATCTGTTGCACATGCCCTAATATCACACAAATATCCGACAGAAAAAGATACATAATAACACAAACAAATAATTAAAAATAATTGAAACACAATGAACGCAAAAAGAAAACATTGAATTTGGAATTAATGATCTATTGTTATTTTTTTAGAAGAAACAATAAAATAACTGGAAAAATATTGTTAGGGATTTACGTAGAAATAGGGGTAAATTTAAATTTACGTAAAGTAAAAGACTAAAAGTCATATCCTTATACACAAATTTTCTTTAATTTGTTCAATACGACATTAAGAGATAAGAGTATACTCCGCAAATTCACCCAAATATATTCAGTTTTCTCAAATTTAAAAGAAATGGCAGTTTTTTGTTAAATAATCTTACTTCCTTAATAATTTTTAACTTAAACCCCCAGGTACTGATGTACTGTGGAATGTGGAAGGTTGAATCCACCACTACCACCACCAAACAAAAATTATCCTGCAAAAATTATCCTGCAAAAATTATCCTTAATTGTCCTTTCTCTTTTTATAAGGGAAGATTACTTTTTCGAGGTGGTGTAACTTAAAACACTATTTTAGTTGAGAAAATAAGTTCAATATTGTAAGATCACCTTCTCGAGTATTTTGATTGGGTCAAACGGTCAGTAACAAAATATTTTTTTTTGTAAATATGTTTAATCTAGACTTTATGAACAAAGATCCAACATGAAGTCGGATATGATCATCTCGGCCTCTTTAGAAAACTCCAACTACCTTGGAATGCTTGAATTAGACACACATCCTTCAATCTTTTTTTTATTTGCAATTTAATATCTTCTTTCAAGCCCCTTTTAAAGGCATATGCTTCCGCTTTTTTTTTTTCAAAGGTTAAGTATATATATAGAAAGAGGAGCGGGAGTTACAAAATGAGAGTCACGGAGATGACACAATCAAGGAACAAAGAGATACAAAGAGATAGAATAGATGAGATTAGATGAGTTAAATGCCTAGAAGCCGAGCCCACATGACAGAGCTAGAGGAGCGGTTACGCCATTTGTGAGTAGCTTGGAGTTTGACGACATTAATGATATTGCAGGCGCAAGCAATGGGGTGTCGATGTTCTGTTGAAGGCAAAGTTGTTACGAGCTTTCCAGGTGAAGTAAAGGTAGGTGGTGATAGTAGCGAGACGGATGTTTGAGAGCATATCGTTCTTCTGAGGCTTAGCGTTCGAGAGCCAGGACAGAATATCATCGGAGTAGGAGTAAGGATGGTGCAGTCTAGTCCAACGAGAAATGATGTCAAGAACTAGATTGGAGTAGTTACAAGAGTTCCAAAGGTGGAGAATAGTTTCGGGGTGAAGATCACAAAGAAGACATGTCTCATTTGGGACAAGGTTCCATTTGAAGAGTTTGGTTAGGGTAGGAAGTTTTTGGTGGAAGGCAATCCAGGAAATAAAGCTAAATTTGGGAATGTTAAGACCAGACCAAAGATGAGCAATGTTAGCCATACCAGTGGGGAGGGTAGGCTGTCTGAAGAAATTATAGGCTAGGGTGGTCTTGAAGGCGGCGTTGTGGTTGGGGGGAAGGAAGGGAGGGTTTCCAGTCGGGGAAGAGAGCACGATCTCATCCCTGACCTTAAGGATCATACTCCAGGAGTGGCTAAAGCAGTGATTATCAACAACATTCCAGATTGTGTGATGCTTGAGGGAATTACCATGGATCCAAGAGCACCGGAATGTTTGGGGTACCATGAGAAATCTCGAAAACAAGTTTGGAGATACAAGCTTTATTCCAGGATCAAAGCTCCTTGAAGCCAAGTCCACCAGAGTCCAAAGGAGTGCAGACGGTATTCCAAGCGATAAGGGCACGGTTGCTAAAGTCGGTTCCAGACCATAAGAAGGATCTGAGAAGCGCATCAATCTTGTTCAGGACAGTTGTAGGGATAAGGTATACGGCGTACCAATAGTTCTGCATAGCAAAGAGGATGGATGTAATGACTCGTTTGCGGCCAGCATAGGAAAGGTTCCTAGCGTGCCATGAGTTGATCTTAGATGTGATCTTGTGAATCAGAGGTTGGTAGTCGCGAACGTTTAGCCTCTTACTTCCAATCGGAACGCAGGTACAGGAAGGGGAATGATCCTAGAGGAAGAGCAATGTTGGCAATGATGTGGAGTTTATCAGCTTGAGAAATTCCACCAAGGAAAATTAGGGACTTGTCGGAGT
Source organism: Fagopyrum esculentum (assembly GCA_033239045.1). NCBI lineage: Eukaryota > Viridiplantae > Streptophyta > Magnoliopsida > Caryophyllales > Polygonaceae > Fagopyrum > Fagopyrum esculentum. The sequence continues at coordinate 29,657,049 of BSUD01000007.1, forward strand.
TGATCTTTAATCCGGAGAGAGAACCGAAAGCATCCACAGTATTTTTAAGAATGGAGATGGAAGTGATATCAGTCATGCAAAAGAGTAACAAATCGTCAACAAAACAAAGGTGGGTAAGGGATGGGTTTTGGCATCTGGGGTGATGGTTGAAGTCGGGGTTGATGGTGGCTTCTTTGGTCATGGAGGAGAGGGCTTCAATGGCAATGAAGAAAAGAGGGGGGAAGGGGGCAACCCTGTCTCAGACAACGAGAACCTTTAAAAAAGCCCCTCAAGGTATCGTTAACGTTGAGGGAATAGGTGGCAGTAGAGATGCATTGTTTGATCAGATTAATGAAAGGAGGAGGAAAGCCGAACATAGCAAGGCAATGAAGGATGAAATCGTGCTCAATGGTGTCAAAAGCCTTGAAAATGTCGACTTTGATGGTGCATCTGGGTGAAATATGGGTTTGATTGTACTTCTTGAAGATCTCTTGGCAGATTAAGATGTTGTGTTTTATCGATCTTCCTTTCACAAATTAACGCACTTTGGTAACTTCCAATAATGGAGGGCAAGACTGAGTTTAGCCTTGAGACTAGCATCTTGGCAATGGTTTTGTAGGTTACATTACAACAAGAGATCGGACGATAGTGAGAGGGGAGAATAGGGCAAGGATTTTTTGCGATGAGAGTAAGGGATGTGTGATTGATATGCTTTAGAAGCAGGCCGGAGTGAAAAAAATCCAAGATAGTCTTAGAAATATCGTATCCAATAATAGCCCAGGAAGATTTGAAAAAATGTGAGTTGAAACCATCAGGCCCGGGAGCCTTATTAATGCCCATATTGAAAATGGTGGCCTTGACCTCATCGTGAGAATAGGGTTTGTTGATAGCCAAGAGGTCATGATCGGTTAAGATAGCATCTGGCATGAAAGGAGGGAGAGGCGGTCTGGAGGAGTGAGAGGGGTTTAGTATGGAGGAGAAGTGATTAATAATGGTGGATGCAATGGTAGATGGGTCGTGGGAGATGGTGTTGGGTGAAGTAGTGATGGCAGTTTTGGAGTTTGAACTCCTACGGGTTTGGAAGGATTTGAAGAAGAAAGAGGAGCATCGGTCTCCAAAAGAAACCCACTTGGCTTTAAACAGTTGAGCGAGGTCGGTTTGGAGGCGGTTAAGGTGGGATGTGAAATTTGAAATTGTGGTACGCTCAGCATTAAGAAGGACGTGATCAAGGGGGTTTTTCTGGAGATCACGTTGGAGATCATCAAGCCTTGATTTAAGGTCATCAATAGAGGAGTAAAGGTCTTCGATTTATTCACTAGGGAACTTTTTGAGCAAAGGCTTGATATCTTTAACCTTGGCAGCGACTTGATACATAAGATGACCGTTCATAGGCTTATTCCAAACATCCTCGATGGTCTTGATGAAGTTCTCGTGGCAGGCCTAAGAATTATTGAAGCGGAACTGGGGCTTAGGGGAAGGATTTTTGGTGTTTAGGGCCAAAATTGAAGGTGAGTGGTCCGAAAGGTATGGGATATAAAACAACACAGTAGAATTGTGAAAGGAGGAGAACCATCCATCCTTGATGGCAATCCGATCAAGCTTGCACCAGATAGGATTCAAGTTCTGCTTGTTATGCCATGTGAAATTGCTGGCGGAGAAGGGATGATCAGTCAAGTTATTTGGCGTAAAGCAGTCGGCAAGTTCAGTCGAAACTTGTGCAAAAGATTGCCCGGCATTGGTCAGCTTCTCGTCCGGAGAGAGGGTCACATTGAAGTCTCCAAGTAAAACCCAAGGAGCGGGATTGAGAAGAATCAAGGTGGAGATTGAATCCCAGAGGCTAGTTCTATCGTTAGGGAGGTTAAGAGCGTATATGAAAGTGCAGTTGAGGAGAATTTGATGGTTGGACGGGTGTTTTTTAGGGTGTGAGATATGGCAGTGGATAAGCTGGTTAGTGGTAAGGAAAGGCTCAACATGAATGGACGAAGGGTTCCACCAGATCTAGATCCTGCAATTGTGGGCATTAGGGAGAGAGAGCTCATTTTCTTCTTGTTAAGGCGAGTTTCAAGGATGGTGATTAGGTCCAGGGAGTTATGTTTCCGCTTTGATTACGGGGTTAAAGTTGTTTTTAGTGTTTTAAGGCAAACAACATCACCCTTCAAGCAACGGATGACGAATCCAATGATGCTTATCACGGGTCTATTATCGATATGTCAAAATGTAATTTATGTAATCTATCTTTGATTTTTCCCATTTGATATTATTCTTTCTCTTTCTTATGATATTATATATTGTATTTGGATTGATTTTATTGTCTTCCTCAATTTTTTTTATAACTCTCTATCAATCATTTGTTTGTTTTTATGAATGAGACGGTATTAGCTATTAATTCATCCCTACTCATTTTGAAAAATATGTGTTCTTGTTATACAAGATTTTTCAACAAACTGTTACAAGTAGGGTAATTTCCTTTTGTCACATTTACTTCTTCCAGATTGTCATTTGGTCTTTCGTTTTCATGTATTGTTCGATTAACTATGTTTTAGGTATTTTTGTCAATATTATTGATGGTATCAGTGTATGCGTACTCAAACAACAAGAGGTTAAGGTCCTCCAATTTGTGATTGCGTTGTTCATAGTGTAGCGTGGCCGCTATTTTCCGTTCATCTAATCTAACTTTTGTTTGGTTGTCCATTTCTCGAGATTTCCCAAGGAAAATTCTTGCTTTTTAGTTGTCCATATTCGAGATGCATTTGCATGCATAATGTAGCATGGCAAACTTATCTTCATTTCTTGACTTTGTTGTTGAGCCGGTAGAGAACCACCCTTCTTGTTCCATCTCTAGTATAATATGTCTTGAATCTTAATGGATGGTTGTTTTCATAATGTACCAGTCCTAACAACATTAAAGATATGCTGGCGTTCATTATTAAGTTTAGGATGTCCCAATTATTTTATTTTTTTTTTTGAAAAATTACTTGTATTAAGAAAGAGGATTTACATGAAAGAGGGGTAATAGTAGGGGCAGTTACATAGCACCATAGACTAAAGAGTGGAGCAAGAAGCAGTTACATAACTTCATAGACAAGGGAGCCATAAAGGAGGAGATAGTAGAGGAGAAATCCTAGCTTAGGTGAATGTCCAGCATCCTTACAGTTGCTAAAGAATTACTCGATCGGTCCTTCCAATGGTAGGAAATGTGGAGTTTGATAGCATGGATGGCATCTCCGAAACAATTAATGGCGCGAGTATAGACATTGTTATATACCAGATTATTTCTGGCCTTCCAGGTGAAGTATACAAATGCAATTATAGAGGCAATGCGTATGCAATCGAGAAGGTCATATTCAAGGTTGGATCTAGTGCTGAGCCAAGGCCACATGTTGTTGATGTATGGGGATGGGTAAGGTACTCTAGTCCATCGAGAAAGTATGTCAAGAACAAGCGAAGAGTAGTTGCACGAGTACCAAAGACGATCATCATCTTCCACCATATAAGTGCAAAGTTTGCAAGTGTCATTGTCAATGATGTTCCGGCTTTTGATCTTGGCCAGCGTAAGAAGACGCCTGTGGCTGGCAATCCGCGTGATATAACTGCATTTTGGAATGTTTTAATTTTTCCAAATGATGCTACAGACGGTAGAGGGTGGCACGGAAGGTTGAGTTTTGAAGATGGCATAGGCTTCTTTTGGACAGAAGGTACCATGAGTGTTGGATAGTAGTGATGAATGGTGAGTACCAGGGGGGTTGGAAGATCATCCCTGATCCTGACATACATCTCCAGTAGTAGATATGTTAGGGCTTTGATTGAAAATTCCATATGGTATGGCTCTTAACCACGTGCTTGGCGATCCAAGAACTCCACAGGTTATCATCATCTCTATCAATGTCAAAAATGAGGCGCGAGAGGGAAACCTTATTCCTTGCTTTCAGATTAGGAAAACCAAGGCCACCATCCAGCTTCAAAGTGTAGACAGTAGACTAGGCGCAAGAGCCCTCTTACTACAATCCTTTCCGGACCAAAGAAAGGATCTAATCAGGGTTTGAATCTTATTCAAGATCGTGTCCGGAAGAAGGAACATCGAACACCAATATTGGTTAATAGGTATAAGAATGGATTTGATGAGTTGAGCTCGACCAGCATAGGATAAGAGCTTAGCACTCCATGACTGGATCCGCTTGGTTAACTTGTGAATCAGAGGGAGGTAATCCGAGAGAGAGAGCCTGCAATTTCCCACCGGAACCCCAAGATAATGGAAAGGGAGAGAACCACAGGTGAAAGCAAGAGCTTGATCAGTAGTCAATATACCTACCATGAAAATAGAGGACTTGGATAAGTTGATCTTTAACCCGGAGTAGTTACCAAAAGTATTGAAGGTGCTCTTGAGGATGTTGATGGAGGTAAGGTCTCCTCTACAGAACAACATTAGATCATCTGCAAAGGAGAGGTGAGTGATGGGTGGTGAGGAGCATTTTGGATGGTGGTTGAAGTCGGTATTGGTGGTACTTTGGTGTAACATTCGGGAAAGATATTCCATAACAATGGTAAAGAGGGGAAGGGATAGAGGGTAGTCTTGCCTTAGCCCTCTATGGCTCTTGAAATGGCCTTTTTAGGAGCCATTAGTTTTAACCAGAGTATGATGTTGTAGTGATACACTCCTTGATCAATGGATGAAGGGCTCAGGGAATCCTATCTTGGATAGATAGTGCACAATGAAGTCATGGTCAATTGTATCAAAAGCCTTGGAGATATCGATCTTCATGGCAGCTCTAGGAGAGATGTGCTTCCTGTTGTATTTATTGAGGAGCTCCTGGTAAATTAGCACATTGTGCTTTAGAGATCTATCTTTAACAAAAGCACTCTAGTAAGGTCCTATGATGCTAGGCAAGATGGTGTTGATGCGGGAAGAGATGATCTTGGCTATGGTTTTGTAGGTTGTGTTACAGCACGAGATTAGCCTGTAGTCGGAAGGGGAGATTGGATTATCAACCTTAGCAATGAGAGAGATGGATGCGTGATTGATCTGTTTGAGCATTTTCCCTTGTGAAAAGAATTCTTAAATAGCTTCCATGGAATCATATTTTATAATACTCCAAGAAGCTTTGAAGAACATTACACTGTAACCATCCAGTCTGGGCACTTTATTGTCCCCATTACTAAAAAGGGCTTCTTTAATCTCCTCAGGAGTGGCCTGCATAGAAAGAAAAGAAAAGTCAGTGGGTTTAAGACTTGGTAGGGGAAGGTCCGGGTAGGTGTTTATGTTTGGTGGAGAAGGGGTTTTGAGAATATTTTGGAAGTGATTGATGAAAGTGGACTCGATAAGATCATGATCAGAAGTTGTGAGACCGTCATGCCCATTGATGGAGTTAATCCGATTAGCACATCTCCTTGCTTTGATGCTTCTAAAGAAAACGTTTCACATTGGTCTCCATATTTGATCCGATTAGCTTTGGAGAGTTGGGTCATAGTGGTCTGCAAGGTGTTGAGGCTATCATTCAGGGAGATGGTGTCTTTCCGCTCGGTATTCTGAAGGATAGAGTCATGGAGATTGCTTTGAAGATTTCCCTTCGTTGTGAGCAATGACTTCTTGTTGGCTTGAATGACTTGGTAAATCTCTTCGAGTTTGAGGCTAGGGAATCTTTTGAGTTTGAGTTTGAGCTTCTTGAGTTTTTTAGTGATCTTGTACATCGGATTGCCTTCAATATCCGTGTCCCAAACGTTGGATATACAAGAGAGAAAATTTTCATGATGCACCCACGCGTTGTTGAATCTGAATGGGGTCTTATGTGTAACCTCAATCGGATCGATACTGAGTATGGCATGAGAGTGATCAGACACTTCAGGGAGATCGAAGTGTGCAAGAGAGCGTGGAAATCTTGAGTGCTAAGTAGGACTAACCAGAATACGGTCAAGTTTACACCAAGTGCGGGAACCAATCTACTTGTTGTTCCAAGTGTACTTGCAGCCACAATACAAGTGATCCGCAATATTGTTTTGCTCGAAGTAGCTGGCCAGTTCCGAAGATGGTTGGGAGATGCTTGGAGAGTCATTGGTCGATTTTTCATCAAGGGAAAGGGTAAGGTTAAAATCTCCAAGCAAAGCCAAGGGAGTGGAGGAGGCTTAAGGTTGAAATAGAAGTCCAAAGATCATATCGGTTTTCAGGTGAATTATGGTCATAAATGAACGTGAGTTCCAGGCAGGTGGTCGGATCATTGTGGGATAGGGGTTTGGAACTTTAGCAGTGGAGGATTTGATCGGTAATAATTGTAGTCGAGATGTGAAGTTTGGAGGGTTTCCACCAGACCCAGATCCTACAATTATGAGCAAGGGAGGAGTTAGAGACTTGACTCCAAGTCGGTAAAAGGCTTTTGGCAATACGTTTCTCTTTATGGATCTTGAGCCTGGTCTCTAGGATGGCCAAGAGATCAATGTTCTTCTTCTTGACAAGATTCTGGATGAATTTTTGCTTGGTTGGGTTATTCAAACCCCTGATGTTCCAAGAGCAGGCTTTTATATTCATTGAGATGTAGTAATGGGTCCAGGGCAACTCTTGTTGGTTGGGGAGGAGTTGAGAGTAGGGTGAGATGGCGGGATAGGTTCAAATGTTGTGGCTTGGGTTAGGGATGGATCAGAAGTTGTAGGAGGAAGGGTAGTGCCAAGGGTGGGGGAAGGAAGGGATGAGGGATTTGTGATTGTTATCAAGGAGTGGGGGAGGGTGTCAGGTGTGGTAACGTCAAGGCTGGTTTTAGCGTTTGATGAAGAGGTAATTGGGTCCACTTGGATACCAATAAGATTGGGGTCAGATGAGGTTAAAGAAGCGGTTAGAGTTTGAGCAGGAAGAGCCGGGGGATCTTGGGAATCTGGGGAGATCTTTTAAGAATCATCTGGGGTGGGTAAAAGAGGGCTTCGATTAGGGTTAGAGCTTACCCTAAGAGAAGGACGTTGTGGGTGAAGCGGTTTTTGAGTCAATGGTTTCGGTCTTGGTTTAGGTGCTGAGAAATTGTGCCCAAAGGTGAGACAGGTAGAGCAGTGGGTAGGGATCCACTCGTATCTTATCTTTTGGTTGAAGGAGACACCATCAGGGCCAGTGAGAACCACCTCGCGAAAGAGAGGCCGAGCAGCGTGAATATCAACAAGTACACGTGCATATCCAAGTCTCTCCTGGTTGGCTGAGCATGAGTCGGTGAGGATGGGCGTACCTAGAGCCGATCCAATCTTGGCGAGCATGCCTTTGGACCAAAGACGATAATCGAGATCATGCAGGGTTGCCCATATGAGGACAAAGCTCATGCAAGAGTAGTCAAATGGGAGGTCTTTAGTCCATCGCTTGAGTATCATGGTTAATGAGCCATTGGCCATCCAAGGGCTTCCAAGCAGGATAGAATTGAGATCTTCTTCATTCGCAAATTGGAAGACAAACACACCCTTATTGTTCGCTCCAAACGGTGTGTGAAAGCTTTAAATTTATAACCCTAGATGTAAGCTTAAAACAAGGATGCCAACCCGCAGTTTACGGGTCAATCGTAGTAAAAAGCAAGAAATTACAGGGGTCGATCACAGGGACTTAGTGAAAAAAAGCAGGTGTAGGTTGTCAATGTAATTACTAACCACAAAAGCGATCAAAGCAATCAAAGATGACAAAAAGTCAATTAAGGAAATATGCAATTCTAGGGATTAAAGCATCAAGTTGTGGTTCCAACTCAAGATCTAAAGATAAGCGGACAAAGCTGAGATTTTGCAAAGGGAAGGTGTTACTAAAGTGGAATAGATCACCGGGTAAGTCTCACTACTCACTAATCCCAAACCGTAACTCCTATTACCGGGTAAGTCTCAAGGAATTAAAGAAAAGAACTATAGCCTCAAACTAACACTCCAACTAAGGGAATAGAATCAACCTTTACCAGGTAAGTCTCAAGCTAACTCACAAAGATGGAATGAAAGCACACTCAAACCCCAATAAAGGATAAACCTTTATTACCTACACTTATGATCTTTGGTAAACAAACAAAGAAATTACCGGGTAAGTCTCATCCTAGGCTTGCATTGAACCATGAAAGGTGTAATAAGAATAGGATTTGGCAAACTCTAACACTTAACTCTCAGTTTCGGATCAGAAAGGTCACCTCGGTCAGACGAATTCCACCCCGGCCGAGATGTTCATCGACTGAGCGAGATGTTCTAGGGTTAAGGATAAAGACTCGAACTTTCAAGGTCCTACTGTGATTAAGATTATTCTATCATTGTTTTTCCCACAACCTTCAGCCAATCACCCTAGAATCACACAAAGAAATTAGCCACTCATCATCATGAAAGAAATAATCAAATATAAGGGAAGAAAGTGAATAATTGAACGAGAAAACCTTAAGAGCAAGACTTCAATAACTGAATCAATTATCAATCAAACAAGCGTTCTTTGGATCACAATCCAACAAGACAATCAACAAGAATGGAATCTAAGAAAGTCTTACAAAACCCTTCACAAAAGCTATAAAAGCTATCAACTTTCTTCCTTCAATCTTCCTTCAACCTTCAAAAAGGTTCTTCAAATCTCTCAGCTGTAGTGGGATAGCGGGGTGTAGCGGCGTCCAAGCACGGTCTCTTGCCGTTAGCGGGTGTTGGATTTGTGGAAAACCCAACCCTTTTTATAGGAAAATTCCCTCCCAAAGATAAGATATCTTAGAAAGATATTTTCCCATAAAAATAGGTAATATATATGGGCTAAATTATCTTCTTCCTTTCAGGAATCCAGCCTAAAAATATAAGATCTTCTTTCCCAAAATAAAAGATCTCAGCCAAGAATAAATTATCTTTCGCCGCGTCCAAGGTGTTCGCCTCGGTCGAGCAGCTCCTCTGGATCACCTCGGTCGAGATGATACTGTAGCTGACCGAGGTAACTCTAAACTGAAAGAGAAATCTCTCAAATCTGGTCCAAAGTGAATCTTCAATCCATTTCCATGATTCCTGGATTTTTCCTTAAGCTCCTGAATGTAGCTCCTATGACTCCTTAACTCCATTTTAGTCCAAAATGTGCCATTTTACCTACGATTATAACGAAACTTGGTGCGGACCTCGATTCTCACAAAGGTAGATGAAGCGACAATATAATCACATAATATACATCCAAACATGCAGATTATTGAAGATAAAACGTCTAAACAGGCCCCAAAATATAGACAATAATTCATGCTATCAAAATACCCCATACTTAGCCCTTGCTTGTCCCCAAGCAAGTTCCGAATATAAAATACAAGATAGAATGGATTATAAGTCATAAAGATCAATGAAAAGTATTTCAAAACATTTTAATGGTGTGTTACAATCATAGATCACTCTAAGAGAATGCTTCATGGAATTCAAAATCAAAACATGCTCAAAACATTTTATAAATATAAGAAAGTTGTTCATCTTTGCATAAAATCATAGAATGCATAATAAATCATAATTATCGAAATCAATCATGTATAATCCAGTTTAAACCACCAAGTCAATCAACAAGCTCGAGGTCTCAAGGGCTTCCAAAAGAAGGTCAAGAAACTTGTGAGGGTGGGATGTATATAGGGAATGTGGTGCTAGAATCCGGGAAAAGGATCTTTACTTCACTTCCTTTGAGCTTCAACATCTTTCACCAATAAGCTTTGCTTATTTACTTTTTTAATTTACTTTTTGGGATGCATGGACAGAGGTGCACAATAATCGAAGCCTAGGAAATCAGCAATTATCAATTTCTCGAGATACCTCAAACCCTTGATGCACATACCATGACCCGTTAGGAATATCGCTCAATCCGACTTTGGCAAGACACAAACACCCGGCTATGTGAATGGTGCCGAGTTACTCATCATCATGATTGACTTCCCCAAACCTATTTGTTTCTTTCTAACTTTCAGCCAACATCTCAACTTTTCTTTCACTTGCTTTTCACTTTTGCTTGCTTCCAAATTCCCGGATAGGTAAAGGGAGACAAATATGTATATGAAGGGCTAAGCATGATCAAGAAGAAGAAGAGAAGAGAATGAATTGCCTTGGTCTTTTCAGGAAGAAAGTGAGAGAACTCATCATGTCGTGCAACCTTCAAATTCAACATAATTTTGATAAAAACAAAGTATTAAACATGCCAACATTTCAAACAAAGCATTTAGCAACTCAAACATATCATAAAATCTTTCAAACATAAAAAGAATTTAAAACCAGTCAGCAAACAAAATCATCACTGAGGTCATATCTAGATAAGAAGCACAAAAATTGTTTCGAAAACTGTTCCAGTTAAACCACCTCGGTCGAGATGTTCTAAGTCAACCGAGGTGAAGTACCTCGTTTGGTCAGAATCACTTCGGTCGAGGTCATAAAATTTTTTTCAAACCAGTTTTTGACGTTTTCTCAATCAAATAACATGTATGCATGCATGTAGCCTCAGTTAAGCACATAGAGCATAAATAAAACATAAATATCCAAATAGAGTCGAGTCATACATCCATAAAAGTCAAATAATATATCAAATACCCCATACTTGGGACACATTGTCCCAATGGGTCAAAATAAGTCTAAAGAAATAAAGTACTCACCGGATAAAGCTGAGCTGCATAATAAATAAATAAAGAAAATCCTGCAAGCTCTCAATAATCCCGATCCGGTGGTGGTGGTGGCACGTACGGGTACTGAGATGGGTCGAATGGATAGCCCATGATATGCTGAAACTGAATCTCAGCCATCACGTGCTGGTAATGTTGTCTCTCCTGCATCTCTCTAATGTCCAAAGACAGGGCAGCGTAGGAATCTATCATCTGATCCGTCAGATCGTCGATCCGACGGTGAGCAACTAGATCCCTCTGCCTGCGTACCCTACGCCTAGTGGGACGTGCTGGTGCTGCAGCCGGCTCCTTCTCAGTCTCGTCATCTTCTAAATCAATGACCGGCGCACTAGTCTTAACTGTATTTGTGCCCGTATCCATGGGAGCACCGCCATCCTCATCATCATCATCATCATCATCCTCCTCAGCCTCAGCTGGCCCCTGAACTGCTGCTGCTGCTGCCTCTCTGGCGTCCTCCATCAGCGGAATCCACGCAGTCTGCCAATAATGTGGTTCTTATACGGAGAACTGAGCTGACCACCTAATATCCTGGGGTGCAATCTGCTCCCAAGGCATCGCCACATATGGCGTAGTAAGACCTCGAGGAACCAATATCCTCCGTGTGATCATCTCCTGAAGCCCGAGCGGCTTGGCAGCCGCCACCATAGTGCATGCACTCAAATCAAGATCCATGTAACTCGCTATATGAGTCACAATACCTCCACAGCAGATGTCTCCCTTGGCCTTCGCCTTGATCTTGTGCAGATCCTCCGCCAGCATCATCCCAAAGTCCGGAACTCCTCCGGTCACCATGTAGTACAGACTCAGAAGCTCACCTTGTCTGATCTTCTGGGGCGTCTCAGTACACGCCAAAAGTGTCTCGCTGAAGATCCAATGAGCAAGTCTAAATGCCAGATGGAATATAATACGCTCCCTGGAATCTCCAGGTCTCCATCTGTCAGCATGCTTAACCACATGAGCAATCTGTCCCCAGAACTCCCGAGGTACAAATCGAGAGGGAAAATCAGCAACAGTAGGGTCCGGGAAGCTAAAGATATCCCGCCAGTGGTCCAGGGGAACTAAATAATTCCGGTTCATCAACCGGTACTTGATGGCGCGCTCGGTGGGCAAGTAGGTGACGGAGCTGACAAACTCTAGGGTCGGCTCTAGGTAGGCCGGAGCTCTAATCTCTGTGAACTACTCCAGCCCCATAGCAGATATCATCCGCCTCAAGTCCTCATCAACATAGAGGCAATCAAAAGCAGATATGTCCAGGAAGCGTGTTGCAACGACTGGACGGGCCGCTATGCGGTCATAGTCGACTTGGTGACGCTCATGGATCACCGGTCTAGAACGGCGTGAAGAAGAAGAAGAAGGATAAGGAGAAGGAGAAGATCTGTCTCTCAACACAAGCTGCTTGTCAGAAATCATTTTCTGCAATCTGTCAGACCACCTCGGTCTTTGTAACAAGTCTCAAGAACACCTCGGCCGAGGCGCAGGCCGACTGGACCGAGGCGAAAAACTGTTCGATCGCAACTCTCAAAAATCCAGTTCTTTTCCCCCAAAATCACTACCAAAGGTTCCTATGTGGTACTTAATCCTTTTTCAACAGAATGCAGGGGCAACCAAAGCCCAAATCGAAAGGAATAAGTGGAAGAAGAGGAGGTTAGGGTTTTCTCGAATTTTACCCATATTTGCTCGATTCGGTTCGTTTTCTCTGCAAATTGACGGTTGCAAATCGATCCTCTACCCTTTCCTTGCAGTTTGGAAGCTAGAATCGTCGAAAATGAGCGAAGAACGAAGAAGCGAGGTGGAGATTTCGCCGTGGTCGAGAAGGAGGTAAAGGGAGGAGAGAGAAATCTCAGCCCCCTTTTATACCCTTTTCTGGAACTGCTGTCACTTCGGTCGAGATGGTCTCGATTGGACCGAGGTGGTACAGACCGAGGTGGATCTTCAGAAACCCTAGTTGCCTCGGTTGCTCAAGAATCATCTCGGTCAAGGTGCTGTGACAGCAACCGAGATGTGTCTCAGTCAAACTCCGTCTTCTCAAATTCTCGAACTTTTGTCCTTCCAGTTTTGCTCCTGGGTTGTATTCCTTCCTTAGATGTCACCTGTTGCCTTTCTAGGACGCCAAAAACAAAACAAAAGCAAACTATCTAAAGCTAGACTAGAAAAAGGGAAAAGAAAGCAATACCTTGGGTTGCCTCCGAAGAAGCGCTTGATTTAAGGTCGCTAGCTGGACCGTACGGCATCTCTAAACGTGATGGGAGGTATCCTCACCCCATACTTCACCTTCATCATGGGGTGAGATAAGTAAGTCTATCAAACGTTCCAACAAGTGCAAGTGCTCATCGGGGAATGAATCGTCTTTGGGTGGGTCGTCCTTCTCGCGTGAAGAGGAAGGTAGCCGGCTAAGATGATCCGCAACAAAATTTTCGGATCCCTTCTTATCGCGGATCTCTAGGTCAAAATCTTGAAGCAAGAGAATCCATCGAATAAGGTGTGGCTTGGCATCCTTCTTAGCAAGTAAGTAACGAATGGCTGCATGGTCGGTGTAGACAATGACTTTCGCCCCTACTAAGTAAGAACGAAACTTCTCAAAAGCATATACAACCGCCAATAGCTCTTTTTCGGTGGTGGCGTAGTTACGCTAGGCTTCATCTAGCGTCTTGCTAGCGTAGTAAATGGCGGTGGTCCGCCCATCCTTCTTTTATTCAAGCACCACTCGTACCGCCACATCACTAGCATCGCACATGATCTCAAAGGGCAAAGTCCAATCCAGAGGCTGGATAATGGGAGCGGAGATCAACGCTTCCTTAATCCTGTAAAATACATCAAGACACTCCTGCGAAAACTCAAAAACAACATCTTTATTCAAGAGGTTAGTTAGTGGTTTAGAGATCTTCGAGAAGTCTTTGATGAATCTCCTGTAGAAACCTACATGCCCGAGAAAACTCCTCACACCTTTAACAGAACAAGGGGGAGGGAGTTTCTCAATAGTCTCGATCTTAGCGCGATCGACCTCAATACCTCGATTAGAAACGAGGTGTCCTAGCACAATGCCTTCATTAACCAGAAAGTGACACTTCTCCCAATTCAGAACAAGATTAGTGTCTTCACATCTTTGTAGCACTAGAGAAAGGTTAGATAGGCAATCATCAAAAGAGGAACCATATACTGAAAAATCATCCATAAATACCTCCATGATCTCCTCTATATACTCGGAAAAAATCACCATCATGCATCGCTGGAAGGTAGCGGGTGCATTGCATAATCCAAATAGCATCCTCCTATAAGCGAATGTCCCCCATGGACAAGTGAAAGTGGTCTTCTCTTGATCATCCGGATGGATAGGAATCTGGAAGAAACCACTATAGCCATCTAAATAGCAGAAGTGTGAATGTTGGGCCAACCGTTCGAGCATTTGATCAATGAAGGGAAGTGGAAAATGGTCCTTCCGAGTGGCCACGTTCAGCTTCCTATAGTCGATGAAAACCCTCCAGCCCGTGACGGTCCTAGTTGGGATTAACTCGTTATTCTTATTTGTCACAACGGTCATCCCTCCTTTCTTCGGAACTACATGTACTGGGCTAACCCACTTGTTGTCCGAGATAGAAAATATGATACCTGCATCCAACAACTTAAGAATTTCTTTCTTCACAACCTCTTTCATGATCGGATTTAACCGTCTTTGAGGTTCCCGTGAAGTCTTATGATCGTCCTCCATTAGTATTCTATGCATGCAGAAAGAAGGCTTTTTGCCAATAAGATCATCAATAGTATAACCTAAAGCCTTTTGATGCTTCCTCAGGACATGCATTAGTTTAGATAATTCAGATAAGGAGAGGGAAGCACTAACAATGACGGGATAAGTAGAATCCGGTCCAAGAAAGACATACCTCAAGTGACTTGGGAGTTGTTTAAGCTCCACAACTGGGGGTGCTTTTTGAGGGGGATCCTTGCTTCCTCCTTCCAGTGGAGTAGATCGAAGAACTGGACTTTCAGAAGTCTCAGTTGACATCATCTTGCTTTCAACCTCGGTTGAGGTCTAGAGAGGTTGACCGAGATGTTCTTCAGTCACCTCGCTTGGTCCAAAAAGTGCCTTGGTCGAGGTACTGCAACTGGAACCGAAACTGGAGATCTTCTTCTCCTGGATTAGCTTTTCAGTTTTAGCTCCTGGATCTTCTTCCAGCGCCTTTAAGCTCCGTATATCTGCATCACAAGAAGCATCTATACCTTCCTCCATTAAACTAAAACTAATAACTTTTTCAAGTGGATCTTTAATAAGGATAGAGCTCACCAATTCTCTTGATTCTTCTTCATCATAGATGTTGAAGATGTCATCTCCTAGCTGCTCTCCCTTCATAGCCGCAAGTAATGCAAACTCCACTTCATCTCCGCCAATGTTGAACTTTAGCTTGGCGTTCTTGCAATCCACATTGCAACCCGAAGTTGCTAGAAATGGTCTCCCGAGAATGATAGGAACAGGATAATCTGCGGGAATGTCAAGCACAACAAAGTCTATAGGTAAATAGAAGTTACCTAACTTGACCAAAACGTCCTCCAAAATGCCCACGGGATGGGTAATGGAGCGGTCCACCATGTATAACCGTATCTTCACCGGCTTGGGCTCTCCAAGTCCGATCTTAACACATAGCTCCAGCAAGATGATGCTCACGCTGGCTCCTAGATCACATAAGGCTTCACAAGTGACATTCCCAACTTGAATGGGAATACAAAATGAGCCGGGATCTCTCAACTTGGGTGGCATCTTCTCCTTTATGATTTGAATAAGCTCCGAGGATTTAGATGTCATCCTTACTTCACCAAAGTCTTCCAACTTCCTCTTCCTTGATACAATCTCTTTCAAGAACTTCGCATAGGCGGGCATCACTAGAATAGCATCAAGGAAAGGGATATTAATGTGTAGTTTATTCATTAAGTCAAGGAACTTACCAAAATGCTTGTCTAGATGTGCTCTGGCCCTTGACTGGGGGAATGGAAGTGGTGGTTTATATGCAGGAGTTGGAACATAAACTTCAGTTTTCTCCTCCGCTTTCTGTGGCTCCACCTCGGTTGGCATCTCGGCCGAAGTGTTCTTCGACTGTACCTGGACTGAGGTGGTCTTCGTCTGTACTGGCATCGACCGAGGCACTGGATTTGCAGTCTTCAGTCCACTTCTCGTCGTTATTGCCATGATATGTCCTTTAGGGTTGCTTTCCGTCCTTGTTGGAAGCTTCCCTGGATCTCTTGGCGCTTCATTCGCCTTGTTAAAGAATTGTTGTTCCAAGGCCTTTTGTGCCTTCGAAAATGAAGTCATAGACGTCTCCATAGAGTTTAGCTTGATCAAGATTGCCTCCAGCACCGCATCTTTCTTTTCCGGCTGGGACGAACTCGATCCTTGCTCCTGGCTCTTCAATGGACTAGAAGAAGAAGAGGAAGAGAGGAAAGGATTAGAGGAGTCATTCGAACTGAAGTTAGAGTAAGGGTTACCCGAATTTTGGTTGTTTGCCCTCCAATTATTGTTGTTGGATCCTCTATTGTTGTTGTAGTTATTGTTCCGGAAACCGTTGTTGTTACGGTATCCATTGTTGTTCCTTGATCCTTGATCTTCCTTCTTGGTTTGAGAAACCAAAAATTCCTTCAATTGTTTCACATCATTCTTCAAAGAAGTGAGTTGATCATTGTTGGGTGGAGCTTCTTGAAAGTTGACTCTTTTAACTCCACCTTCAGCTCCTTGGTGGGAGTATTTCTCCATGTGCAAAGCTTGCTTCTCTATGAACTCCCAAGCTTCGTCAATCGGCATGTCCATGAACGTGCCGGCGGATAGTAGTTGAAGGTTGAACTGGGTGCTTCCGTCCAGTCCTTTGAAGTATATCTCCAACAACTCTATCTTTGGAATCCCATGATGTGGGCAATCCAAAAGAATGTCTTTAAATCTCTCCCATGACTTGGACAAGCTCTCCTTGTCCTTCATGATGAATGCATTAATCTTCCCTCTCATTTCAGCAGTTTTAGAGGGGGGAAAGAATTTAGTTAAGAACTCCGTCGTCATCTCCTCCCAGGTATTGATTTTTCTTGGAGGAAGAGATTGATACCAAGTAAGTGCTCTATCTTTCAAAGAGAAGTAGAAAGGCCTTAGCTAGTAGTTGTTGTTTTCTATTCTTGAAGGTCTCAAGGTCTCCATCAAGATCTCATAGTTTTGTAGATGTTGATGCGGAGATTCCCTCTCTAGCCCTACAAACTGGTATTGGCGAATCATGAAAAGAAACTTGCGGTCGAAGCTCATAATCATGGTCCGCTAGATCACCTAGGTTGACTCCTGGACGCCTCAGTTGTTGATTAGGGTCCATCCTCTGCCCTAGGGTTTGTGGAATACCTGCAAAAAGAGCATCTCGGATTGGCATCCGAGGTGGAAGCATCTCGGCCGGGGCAACAGGTATTGGATTCTGCCTCGGTCGAGGATCTGGAACAGGGTCTTGCCTCGGTCGAGGATCTGGGTTCGGTCGAGGTAGATACTGGTCTTGTAAAGCTGCCATATCTGCTTCGATCGCCTCAGTCCTTGTGCGAGTTTCTTCCCTTTCCAGTCTCAGTTCTTCCTTGCTGAGGCGTAGCTGTTCTAACGCCTCCTTCAATTCGGCCTCAAGATCGCGATTGTCTTGGTTGGCCATCTTCGCTTCTCTCAAGCGTCTTTTGTATGTCTTTTCTGGTTCGGGATCGTAGGGAACGATTTCCTTCCCAGCGCGGGTTCTTCGCATAAACCTAAGAAAAAGAACCTGCGAAAGTCACTCAAGTAGAGTGGTTAGTAGAAATGGGGTCAAGCGCTCGGACAGCCAACCGCAACCGGCTCGGTCCAGACCAAGTCCCCGGCAACGGCGCCAAAAACTTGTTCACTCCAAACGGTGTGTGCAAGCTTTAAATTTATAACCCTAGATGTAAGCTTAAAACAAGGATGCGAACCCGCAGTGTACGGGTCAATCGTAGTAAAAAGCAAGAAATTCCAGGGGTCGATCACAGGAACTTAGTGAAACAAAGCAGGTGTAGGTTGTCAATGTAATTACTAACCACAAAAGCGATCAAAGCAATCAAAGATGATAAAAAGTCAATTAAGGAAATATGCAATTCTAGGATTAAAGCATCAAGTTGTGGTTCCAACTCAAGATCTAAAGATAAGCGGACAAAGCAGAGATTTTGCAAAGGGAAGGTGTTACTAAAGTGGAATAGATCACTGGGTAAGTCTCACTACTCACTAATCCCAAACCGTAACTCCTATTACCGGGTAAGTCTCAAGGAATTAAGGAAAAGAACTATAGCCTCAAACTAACACTCCAACTAAGGGAATAGAATCAACCTTTACCGGGTAAGTCTCAGGCTAACTCACAAAGATGGAATGAAAGCACACTCAAACCCCAATAAAGGATAAACCTTTATTACCTACACTTATGATCTTTGGTAAACAAACAAAGGAATTACCGGGTAAGTCTCATCCTAGGCTTTCATTGAACCAGGAAAGGTGTAATAAGAATAGGATTTGGCAAACTCTAACACTTAACTCTCAGTTTCGGATCAGAAAGGTCACCTCGGTCAGACGAATTCCACCCCGGCCGAGATGTTCATCGACTGAGCGAGATGTTCTAGGGTTAAGGATAAAGACTCGAACTTTCAAGGTCCTACTGTGATTAAGATTATTCTATCATTGTTTTTCCCACAACCTTCAGCCAATCACCCTAGAATCACACAAAGAAATTAGCCACTCATCATCATGAAAGAAATAATCAAATATAAGGGAAGAAAGTGAATAATTGAACGAGAAAACCTTAAGAGCAAGACTTCAATAACTGAATCAATTATCAATCAAACAAGCGTTCTTTGGATCACAATCCAACAAGACAATCAACAAGAATGGAATCTAAGAAAGTCTTACAAAACCCTTCACAAAAGCTATAAAAGCTATCAACTTTCTTCCTTCAATCTTCCTTCAACCTTCAAAAAGGTTCTTCAAATCTCTCAGCTGTAGTGGGATAGCGGGGTGTAGCGGCGTCCAAGCACGGTCTCTTGCCGTTAGCGGGTGTTGGATTTGTGGAAAACCCAACCCTTTTTATAGGAAAATTCCCTCCCAAAGATAAGATATCTTAGAAAGATATTTTCCCATAAAAATAGGTAATATATATGGGCTAAATTATCTTCTTCCTTCCAGGAATCCAGCCTAAAAATATAAGATCTTCTTTCCAAAAATAAAAGATCTCAACCAAGAATAAAATATCTTTTGCCGCGTCCAAGGTGTTCGCCTCGGTCGAGCAGCTCCTCTGGATCACCTCGGTCGAGATGATATTGTAGCTGACCGAGGTGACTCTAAACTGAAAGTGGAATCTCTCAAATCTGGTCCAAAGAGAATCTTCAATCCATTTCCATGATTCATGGATTCTTCCTTAAGCTCCTGAATGTTGCTCCTATGACTCCTTAACTCCATTTTAGTCCAAAATGTGCCATTATACCTACGATTACAACGAAACTTGGTGTGGACCTCGATTCTCGCAAAGGTAGATGAAACGACAATATAATCACATAATGTACATCCAAACTTGGAGATTATTGAAGATAAAACGTCTAAACAGGCCCAAAATAAAGACAATAATTCATGTTATCACTTATCATTGCGTAACACTTTGGATTGGGTAATAGTAATCCAGTGCTCCTTGACGAAAGCGGATATACGTTGGAAGCTGATTGAACTTCCAATGGGAAAGCCAACAAGGGATAGATGCCATTTCTGGGTTGTCTCGGCAATGTCATCCTTAGTGAAGTTAATGTGTCCAGAGTCAAACCAAGGAGTAAATGACAAAGGGACATGGTTCCAACGCTCATTGCTCGAGATAATATCCTTGTAGGATATCAAGGTGGCGGCTGTTAGCATGCTTGCATAAGCGTGTGGTTGGTTATGGGAATCCGTAGGGTTTGTCAGGGAATGTTGGTGTCTAGGTTCGGTATCGAGAGGGGTAGTTGAAAGGTTAGCAGTCTTGGGAGGGCATGTATCACGTTGGGTCTTCTCGGGGGGTTAGTGTCGGACGCTGCCAGTGGTTCGTCAGCAAAGGAAGGGTTTCCAAAAGTGGGGGGCATGCTCACAGTAGTTCCCTGTTGAGGTTGAATCGAGCTAGACGACTGGGCAGGAAAGGGAGATACTGGATTTGTTGAGGGTATTGTAACAACCGGATTTTTTGTTACGCTTTAATAGGGTTAGAGGGGTTTAGAAAACGAAATTAAAATTTAGTAAAACTAGGATAAACAAGTTTATGTAGGGAAGTCGTCTGATTAAATACCTTGTTCTAAGTTTCGGGACGAAACTTATTTTAAGGGGGTACTGATGTAATATCCGGAATTTTATTCCATTTAATTCCAAAGCAAATCGGACTTCGAGGCATTGACGGTTTCCCATTCTATCTAGTATTTCCTTCTTCACAAATTTTATCATTTTATGTAGAAGTTAATTCACATAAAATGATAGAATTATATCAAACCCTAATTCTTATAAATATTTATCATGTTATGTAGAATTTAATTCACATAAAATAATAGAATTACATCAAACCCTAATTCTTATAATTTATTCTTAACGACGACTTTTGACGAAACCATGACGAGTCATGATGAAACCATGACAAATTCGTGACAAGGCCATGACGAGTTTTGACAACTCAGCCAACCTTTGTTTTTACAACTTCAGTCCACCTCAAGTTCCTTGGCTCAACCCAAATTTGTACCAATCTCATCCTCTCTTGTTGCACGTTGGGCCAAGATCCTCAGTCCAAGGAGAAGCCCGCCAGCCCAAAGCAGCCATTCAACGTGAATGCTGAAGCGCAACCGATGAGGAGTTACAGAGTGTAACGGATGGAGATCTCGCAGCATTCAACGCCCATTTGCATCGCCTCAGTTACAACAGTTGGAAGGGACCCTCTGCAACACCTAAGCCCATGTGCATCGCCTCTGGAAGGGACCCTCTGCAACGCCTCCTACCATCTGCATCGCCTCAGCCCACTGCACGCCTCCAGTGAGAATAGGACAGAAGACGAATAATCGCACCCGGACCACCTCGCTCTTCTTTGTCGGCAGCCAGACGAGCAGCAAATCCCCCCCTGTGATTCTGTCACAAGAAGCAGCCAGTAAGCAACAACAAAAGAACAGCCTTGCTCCTTCCTATGGCCTTCGCCTTGCATCAATCGAAGAACCACAACACCGTTGTTGATGCCTCTCCTCATCTTTGTCGGTCGAGTAAGATCCGTACCTATCCTCATTACGTTTCCCCTCCATATATATATGTGATAATAGTTGCCTCCAAACTGCCTGGAACCCAGACATAACAGCCCAGGAACAATCTCAAGGGCTGCTTCATTTTTTCCTGAGTTCTAAGACAGTGACGATCATCCAACTTCTGGGCCAGATTTAGGTATGCTAAACTCATTGTTTTGGCTAGTTTTCGGATATGTCATATACAGTATTGCATAGTAAAGCATACTAGAATTTTAGAGGAATCATAGTTACGGTTTGAGAGTTATTGTGTTCCAAAGTTGACGCCTCATGCAGTTTGTATATATGTGTTGAGTGTTGGGGAAAACAACAAGTGATGCTGTTTTGTGAGATGGTTTTGAATAAGCTCTTGATCTCCGTTGGGCTTGAATTTTGGATATGATATATTTTACATATTGTTGTGGAACATATTAAAATTTGAGAGGCATCCAGCGAGTGGTTTGGGATTTATGAATTTTCAAAGATTGAGTCGTAAGCAGTTTTTCTGTTGTGCTGAAATTCGGTTTTCCGAGATAGTTTTAAATAGGATTTTGATCTCCTTTGCGGCTGAATTTTGGATATATTATAGATAAGATTTTATAGTAGAACGTATCAAAATTTGGGATAAATCCAACGAGTAGTTTAGGAGTTATGATTTTTTAAAGTTAAGACAATGTGTTGTTTGTTAAGTGTTGTAACCAACTTTGGAAATTTTTGTAGAAGTGATGGTTGAAAAGTTTTAAGAAATTCTTGCTCCTAGGAGTAGATGAGATATGATAGATGATCTAGGGAATTAATTCGGAATTTTTATAAGATTATTCGAATTTTATATTTGAAGGCGAAGTTGGACCTTAACGATCTTTCCAAAAATAGGGAAATGGGTAAATTGCCAGTTTGTAACCAAACTCATCTTTAGGAGTTAGAATATGTAATAACCGAAAATTTTAAGTTCCGATAAATTGAAATTAACCAAAGTCCGATGAGACAATCGTAAATAAATAAATAAATAAATAAAACGAGCTAGTTCGATCATTTTTGTGACCTAGATTCACATAAAATGATAAATTAAAAGACCGGAAATTTTACGTATTTAAAATAAAAACAATAATTTACCTAGTACGGAATTTAACTCCGCAAAATTTTTCCGCAAATGCCCTACCGATCCATACGAGGAACGGATCTCGCGTCAACTCGTTTTAATGAAGCCCAAGTGGGCCCAAATGGTTTTGAGGAATGCCGGCCCAGCCAGCCCATTTCTTAACATCTAACTAAAACATAGTTAACTATAACCCTAAATTACCCTAATCTAAACCTAGTCTAACCTTCCTCACCCGCCGCTGCTAATTCTCATCCCTCTCTGTACTATCAATCGACCGCCGCGCAGGACCTTCTTCACCCTGTTGCGTGACCGACCTTGACACTAGCACCATTGGCGGCTAGGTGATTGCGGACCAAACCGGAGACCCGACTACGGACCTCGCAGACAACTCTCGCCGGCCAAGCAGTGTCACAGCAACCCGAATAGCAGCCCAGATCGCGCGCCAGTAGCCACGCCACACCACCCAGACTGCCGCCTGCCGGAGTCTGTCGACCACCAGGTGAGTCGTCCGCTTCTTCCCCTCTCCTTCGGTGCGGTTCTCCGGTGTTAAACACCACTCTTTTTCGTGGTTGCAGTCTCGGACCCACCGTCTAACCCAATGCCGCTGCAGTGAAACTCGGCAGCCGAAGACGGTCCACGGAGGAGCACAGCCGAGCCAGACCGGAAACATTGTGAACCATCCAGCAGAAACGAACCGGACGGGGCTCTCTTTCAAGTACGCGACGAGAGTACAGGACGGTGCGTTCTTTCCTCACCAGTATATTTGTACGTGATTGTGTATATGTAGAGTAGTTTGGAGACAGCAAATGATACCTTGTGTAATGCCAGTAGGAATAGTTGAAGTTAAGGGGTTTATTTATATTTGAGTGGTAGGGAAGGATACGTGTATGGAGTTGGTGGAATGAAGGTTTCGAGTAGACAGTATACATGCATAGGCGCATATATATTTACAGGTATATATAAGTATATATATATATATATATAGGTATGCACATAAGTATATACATATAGGAGAGAGACGGGTATACTTATATAAGTGCGAGCTGGGGGTTATGAGAATAGGTAGATATACATAAATACCGAGTAGTCACGGAAGTATATGAGTTATAGGAAAAGTTAGAGTTTATATATACGTATATATATTATTGAAATAAAAGCATACATATGAGTGTGAGTTAGTGAAAATAATATGTGGCTATATATATATATATATATATATATATATATATATATATATAT
>BSUD01000007.1:29680221-29694618 GCA_033239045.1 Fagopyrum esculentum
ATATATATATATATATATATATATATATATATATATATATATATATATGTATGTATAAATATCTAGGAGTGACGGATTTATAGAATTGGATGGAAAGTTAGTATGCACGTAAGTATGTATATATATGGATATATAGATATGTATATAAGATTAGTTAATACCCGAAAATGAAGTAATGTAATTCCAGATGACGAGTGGACGAGATTAATTTTTATAACCTTAGTAAACTATTTTGGAAGTAATCTTAGATTAGAAAAGTGTTCCAAAAGAAATATTAGAGGTCAAGAAGTGACCCGGAGAATTATCTACACTAAGGGTAAAACGGTCTTTTACCGTATGAGAATCGTTCTTTCCGTAATTCCTTCGCATGAGGTTGGACAAAGAGATGTGATTTTGATACACATGCCTTCATTTGACAGGCACTTGAGTTACCACGAGTACGGACTTTTTGAGGAGTGTAGAGTGTTTTGATTCAGGTAAGTCCTTGCGACTTACTTAGCCAGTTTCTGAGTGTTAGTTGAATGATAGTAGTTGTGTGTGCTATTTGAGTGTTTAATAATAATAACTTGCTAGGACGACGGTTATTATTTACGTTTAAGGCCCAAGTGTATGTATAACGGGCCGTGACATCACTGCCCAGCTCTGACAGGAGACTGGGAGGTTCTCTATACCCAGACCATGCAGGTACAAGGTGAGATGCATCGGATCCATTCCTGATGGTTACACGGGGGCGGAGGCGAGGTTTGGGAATCCCTCGTGTCACAAAATAAGTATCACTAGAGTGAACGAGTAAATTAAAGCAAGATAATAAAACGGACTTGTTTGAAAGCATGTTGAGTGTTTATGTTTATCTGAGTGTGTTTGTGCTGCTATTATTCTGCTAATATTTAGATAACTAGCTAACGGTTCTTCTTGTTGTTGTTTTAGACTTACCGCAAGTTAGATCAGCAGCTGAGTGATCCGGAAGTAGTGGTCAGCCGGGTCTCCGTACTCCTTAGAACGGGGTTGGGGTTGTTTTGTCTTTCCTTTCTTTTGGTTAAGACAGTTGTTCTTTTCTTTTGTTTAGGTACGTTAGGCTGCTAGACAGTATTGCATTCATTACTCTAAAAACATGGTTTTTATGAATTTCGGTTCTTTGTTTGTGTCTTGTTGCAAGATCCTAGTAATGTTGTTGTCAAACTGAGGTCGGGACCCATTGTGAGGTCCTAACCTGTAATACTCCGAGTTTTGAGAATCCGGGGTGTTACAGAATATGACTCTTTAGTCTCAAATAAGAGTTTAGACATAAATTATGAATTTTTTAGAAGTTTCACGACCAAGGGTAAAAGAGTCATTTTACCATAAATTAATACTGTAATCAATTCCGTTCTATTAAGACCTACTATCTTAGAAGTCTTAGACTTCTAATCACCTGGAAAGTGTGCTGACACACTTGCCTCCTTTGACAGGCCAATGAATCCCTACTGTACAGATCGATTTGCGAATTAGAAAGTCGAGATTTGATTCAGGTAAGTCCACGGACTTACTTAGCTGGCTTCTTGTATGAGTGTAATGTGTATGAGTGGTGTTTGTTAGTTATGATAAACAACGAAACCGGATTAGGCCGACTTTATTATTTACGTAATTGACCCAAGTGTATGATAACGGGTCGTGACATCATCTGCCTAGCTCTTGCGAGAGTCTAGGTGGTTCCCTGCGACCAGCCCAGTCCGGTAGACGGTCAGATGCATTAGTACCATTCCGCGTTGGTAAACGGGGACACGGGCGAGGTTTGGGAATCCCCCGTGTCACAAAATAAGTATCATTAGTAATAACCTATCACCTAATTAAAGATAATAAAAGGATTGAGTGTTGCATGTTGATTGTGTATGTTGTGTGTTTGTGCTTTTACCTTTTTATACTTATGCATAGAATGTTAGCTAACGGTTTTATACCCCTTGTAGATGCCTTGCAGGTTAAGACAGTTGTAGAGAGATCCAGAGAAAATGGTCAGCCGGGTCCACGTACTCATTTAGTTGGGGACGGGGATGTCTTCTATTCTTTATATGCATCATTTTAGTAGCTTTTCTTGTAAGGCTGATACATATTCTCCATGTATATATTGTTTACAGTTTTTAAACGTTTTAAATACTTTTGTGCCTTGTTGTAAGATCCAAGTAAAAATTGTTGTCAAACTATGGTCGGGACCCATTGTGAGGTCCTAACCAGTAGCTCCCCGAGTTCTCAGAATTTGGGGTGTTACAATATGGTATCAGAGCTTTGGGTTGGCAACAACGGCACTTGAAATCTTCTGAAAGACCGATTGTATAAAATAAGTAGAACCCGAAAGGGGTCTAAAATTTTCAAAACGGATTTATGTTTTTTTTTTCACGAGCATAGTCGGGTTGTGGGTTAGTAGTACGTTGGACTACCATCGCTCTCCGTGGATCTCTGCAACTTAGAATGATAGGTATGTTAGTTAGTATATAGACTTATATCGATATGTTCTAATGTATTATTATATATATGTATATGTATAGCATGTTAATATCCTAAAGGATATTTTGTATCCTTTAGTTGTGATATAATGAAGCGATTATCACCTCATTATAAATCGGTAGCGAGCTTGAAGAGTTTTCAACACGAGGCAATCGAATCGGACCTTGAATTGAGTATTATACTCGGGTAGGCCGCTTGGTGATCCTTAGAAAGCATCCAAAGAACAAGTGAGCAAGGAAGTAAAGTTATGAAGATAATTTTTACCACAAGCACAATCAGATGAGGAAGAAATCCCTGAGTCAGTTCAGTTAGAAGCAATAGAAGGTCGTACAAGGAACTCAGGCATAAGAGGCTGAGAGATGGAATTAGAAGAACCATCCAGGAGACGAGAAGATCTCCGAGTGGAGATCACAACATTAGAACAAGAACCAAGTAGAACGGAGTACAACCAAGAAGGCGAGATAAAGGACGTTAAAATCGTGGCGAATGCCCCATAGACAATTATGGGCATGAGAAATCTGAAGAGATTGTGTGTCGAACCGCATATGAGGATTGAGGTGCACAGAATGAAGACCTACAATTGAGTGTAAAAGCGAAAAGGTAGACCCCACAAGTGTGGAGAGATTTTGACCTCCTCGAAGATATAAGAAGTTGAAAGAAATTGCAACGCCAATATCCAAAGAATAGAGGCATGTAGCAGGGTCAACGGAGTTCATGAAGGCGATATTACCACCAACACCAGTAAAGAAATCTGTATGAGAGAACGGCCTTGCTAGACTCGAGAGTCTAGGGTAACCCGAATTATCACGGGACGTAAGCCATCAACACACATGGTCCATGCAAAAGGAACTGCAAGTGGATGATCATTACGACCATAAGAATTTCAAAGACGCTTGCAAGCTATCGTGGAAACTTGAAACGACTATTTGTGCCAAATGAACGACAAAATCGGACTAGAGAAAATGGAGTTAGCCTATGAGAAGTGGAAGGGTGGAAGGTAAAACGAACTAAAGAAGTATAAAAGGATTGTTGTGAGCAACTGTTTACCTACTAGCTAAGGAAATTTTGACAGATCACAATTTACACGGAATGGAGACTTACAACTTAATGTAAGAGTGAAGGGTAGACTTCACAAGCCTGTAGACATTTTGTCTTCTTTAAAGATAAGAATTCTTAGTGGAATCACAACGCTAGTATCGAAAGGATCGAAGCCCGTAACATAGTCAACAGAGATTTGGAAGGAAATATTACAAACAACGCCGATTAAGGAACCTGTGCTTGTGAGAATCGTGTGGTAGACACAAGAGTCCAGGGTAACCCCTATTTATAACAGAACATAGGTCATCAACACAGACGGTCCCTGTAAAAGGACTACAATTGGGAGGTAATTAAAAGTCATCGGAACTACAAGGCGCTTACAATCTATCGTGGAGTGTTAGGAACAACTTTTGACGTCAGGCGAATGGCACAGTGAGACTTGAGAAAGAGAGTTGTTCTAAAGGAAGCAGAAGAGTGAAAGATAAGACGAACTAAAAGGAGGATAAAAGGATTAATCTAGTAGGTGATGTGCACCAAAAGTTTAATACCAGTAGAGGTATGAAATTGAGATAAGTCAATTATAGACTGACCGATGTCAACCAAGGACGTGCAAGTATTGTTTGGTATTGACAAGTTATGTGCCGTTAAGAAGAAATATTTGTGATTGTGGATCTATGGAGTAGCTTTACCGACGCCTTAGAGGATTTCCTCAAATAGGCAACAATAATCTTCTTGGATGAATTAAAGGTATAAAGAGAAACGTTTTTAAGGGTTACTTCTTGGCTAGTTAAGATCAAACTCCGGTCAAGTCAGGGAGTTTGGATCCGTGGTAGAAGAATTAAGAAAGTAAGCGGAAGAAGTTGTTTTACAATCGTTGTTTTATTTTCTTAAGGCAAGTAAAGAAGGTACTTGGTACTTCATCCGTATAAGACTCATGGTGTAATTGGAAGAAATAGTTTTGGGGTCAATCACTTTATACTTACAGAAAAGGTCCTTAGGATTAATGAGTGACAACAGAATTATCAGAGTAGCGCAGCGGAAGCGTGGTGAGACCTAACCCACAAAGCAAGAAGCTCAAGGGTACTGATGGATGTCGTGTCGAGTTTAAGATGGTGATAGTTGGTGAAATGCATTCTAGTTGGAAGAAACATGGGTTAGGCTATGTGAGTAACTGGAAATGTTGTAGGGGAACTTATGTGCATGTAGAGGTAATAGAAGTAGACTGGTACCCTATTATGGATCCGAGTGAAGAGTGATGGCATTGTCACATGTTGCCAGACAAGTAGTTTTGGAATTCTATACTAATGGAATACTCTAGAGTGAGTTTTCCGGATGGATTAGGAAAGAATTAATGATACAATAAAAGTATTGCGCATGGCCTGCACTAGAAAGCTCAAAGTGAGTAACTACCGTCCTGAGTCGAAGATACATAAGAAAGATAAGCGACAAGAGCATACTTGCAACCTAGTAACCGTGCTTAAAGAAAGCATAATCTCGGAGTATATTTTATGTGTAATGTTATGTCGGAACAGAGCCTAGTTGCGTTTAAAGTTAGAGAGATATTACTAGTCGGATAAAAGGGGAGGATATAAGAGTGCAATGTTGATGGTGTGCTAGCATTAATCGAGTCGTTATGATCAATTAACGGTGATATGAGATCACTTTGTGTCTAATACCGTCATTCCGGACATATTCTACGCCACTTAAGATCTTGGAAAATGTGTGAGAAGCCTAGGTTCGAGTTAACGATATATTAGAGATCTATAAATAATATAATAATGCCAAGTGAATAGAGAAGATGACCACTAGATTTGTTTTTTTTGTTGTCTCGAGTGTTAGACCTGAAAAGGGTAAAGGTGACAATTCCTTACCTGAGGAATAAGATGACTAAGTAATATTAAAAGACAAGACCAAGTGGGTCGTGATACGAAGAGCATTGAGCACTAGGTAAGTGTTGGTGGATGTCCAAGACCTTTGACCTGATTGTGTAGACAGAACATTTTCAGAAGGCCCGAAGCAAGTGGTCATAACGAAGGGAAGAAAGTTGAATAGATCATTTTCCGTAGGGTCATCAAAGGATCTAGAACTTCAGTTTTCCACGGAGACTAAGTTTAGGAACTGAGTTTGAGAATTTCAGTTGAAAAGATACCTACCAGACACGAGTTAGGTCATCAGATTAGAGGATTAGACAGTTGAGTCGGATGATACCGGTGAGATATCCGGTAACCACTCTAGAACGTGGTAACATACGCTTGTGATCTAAGTACCTAAAAAGATTTAAGATTTAGTGGTTTTATGAAAATCCGATAAGGCTACCTAAGATTGGAGATAGTAAGAAACGTAACCTTTCAAAGACCCATGTAGCGATAGTTGTAACCTCGGGAGTGACGAGTTAGGGCTTGACCTTGTATGTGTGATATTGTTTGACTGCTTGTTTGTTTCATGATTGAGTGTTAGTCAGTGATGTGTTCTTTTGGTAACCTTGATGTGCGGGATACTTAGATGTGGAAACGACGAGACTTTGGCATAGTGATCAAACACACCCAGTTGGTGCCTTAAAGGCCGATCAGGATTGTCTTACCCTAAGTTTCGGGACGAAACTTATTTTGAGGGGGATCTGATGTAACGACCGGATTTTTCGTTACGCTTTAATAGGGTTAGAGGGGTTTAGAAAACGAAATTAAAATTTAGTGAAACTAGGATAAACAAGTTTATGTAGGGAAGTCGTCTAATTAAATACCTTGTTCTAAGTTTCGGGACGAAACTTATTTTAAGGGGGTACTGATGTAATATCCGGAATTATATTCCATTTAATTCCGAAGCAAATCGGACTTCGAGCCGTTGACGGTTTCCCATTCTATCTAGTATTTCCTTCTTCACAAATTTTATCATTTTATGTAGAAGTTAATTCACATAAAATGATAGAATTATATTAAACCCTAATTCTTATAATTATTTATCATGTTATGTAGAATTTAATTCACATAAAATGATAGAATTACATCAAACCCTAATTCTTATAATTTATTCTTAACGACGACTTTTGACGAAACCATGACGAGTCATGACGAAACCATGACAAATTCGTGACAAGGCCATGACGAGTTTTGACAACTCAGCCAACCTTTGTTTTTACAACTTCAGCCCACCTCAAGTTCTTTGTCAAGGCCCACTTTTGTTTGAACAACTTCAGCCAACCTCAAGTTCCTTGGCTCAGCCCACATTTATACCAATCTCATCCTCTCTTGCTGCACGTTGGGCCAAGATCCTCAGTCCAAGGAGAAGCCCGCCAGCCTAAAGGAGCCATTCAACGTGAATGCTGAAGCGCAACCGATGAGGAGTTATAGAGTGTAACGGCTAGAGATCTCGCAGCATTCAACGCCCATCTGCATCGCCTCAATCACAATAGTTGGAAGGTACCATCTGCAACGCCTCAGCCCATCTACATCGCCTCTGGAAGGGACCCTCTGCAATGCCTCAGACCATATGCATCGCCTCAGCCCACTGCACACCTCCAGCGAGAATAGGACAAAAGACGAATAATCGCACCCGGACCAACTCTCTCTTCTTTGTCGGCAGCCAGACGAGCAGCAAATCCCTCCCTGTGATTCTGTCACAAGCAGCAGCCAGCAAGCAACAGCAAAAGAACAGCCTTGCTCCTTCCTATGGCCTTCGCCTTGCATCAATCGAAGAACCGCAACACCGTTGTTGATGCCTCTCCTCATCTTTGTCGGTCGAGTAAGATCCGTACCTATCCTCTTTACGCTTCCCCTCCATATATATGTGCTAATAGTTGCCTCCAAACTGCCTGGAACCCAGACATAACAGCCCAGGAACAATCTCAAGGGCTGCTTCATTTTTTCCTGAGTTTTAAGACAGTGACGATCATCCAACTTCTGGGCCAGATTTAGGTATGCTAAACTCATTTTTTTTTGCTAGTTTTCGGATATGTCATAGACGGTATTGCATAGTAAAGCATACTAAAATTTTAAAGGAATCATAGTTACGGTTTGAGAGTTATTGTGTTCCAAAGTTGACGCCCCATGCAGTTTGTATATATGTGCTGAGTGTTGGGGAAAACAGCAAGTGATGCTGTTTTGTGAGATGGTTTTCAATAAGCTCTTGATCTCCGTTGGACTTGAATTTTGGATATGATATAGTTGACATATTGTTGTGGAACATATTAAAATTTGAGAGGCATCCAGCGAATGGTTTGGGATTTATGATTTTTCAAAGATTGAGTCGTAAGCAGTTTTTCTGTTGTGCTGAAATTCGGTTTTGTGAGATAGTTTTAAATAGGATTTTGATCTCCTTTGCGGCTGAATTTTGGATATATTATAGATAAGATTTTATAGTAGAACGTATCAAAATTTGAGATAAATCCAACGAGTAGTTTAGGAGTTATGATTTTTCAAAGTTAAGACAATGTGCTGTTTGTTAAGTGTTGTAACCAACTTTGAAAATTTTTGTAGAAGTGATGGTTGAAAAGTTTTAAGAAATTCTTGCTCATAGGAGTAGATGAGATATGATAGATGATCTAGGGAATTATTTCGGAATTTTTATAAGATTATTCGAATTTTATATTTGAAGGCGAAGTTGGACCTTAACGATCTTTCCGAAAATAGGGAAATGGGTAAATTGCCAGTTTGTAACCAAACTCATCTTTAGGAGTTAGAATATGACTCTTTAGTCTCAAATAAGAGTTTAGACATAAATTATGGATTTTTTAGAAGTTTCACGACCAAGGGTAAAAGAGTCATTTTACCATAAATTAATACTGTAATCAATTCCGTTCTATTAAGACCTACTATCTTAGAAGTCTTAGACTTCTAATCACCTACAAAGTGTGCTGACACACTTGCCTCCTTTGACAGGCCACTAAATCCCTATTGTACAAATCGATTTGCGAATTAGAAAGTTGAGATCTGATTCAGGTAAGTCCACGGACTTACTTAGCTGGCTTCTTGTATGAGTGTAATGTGTATGAGTGGTGTTTGTTAGTTATGATAAACAACGAAACCGGATTAGGCCGGCTTTATTATTTACGTAATTGACCCAAGTGTATGATAACGGGTCATGACATCATCTGCCTAGCTCTTGTGAGAGTCTAGGAGGTTCCCTGTGACTAGCCCAGTCCGGTAGACGGTCAAATGCATTAGTACCATTCCGCGTTGGTAAACGGGGACAGGGGCGAGGTTTGGGAATCCCTCTTGTCACAAAATAAGTATCATTAGTAATAACCTATCACCTAATTAAAGATAATAAAAGGATTGAGTGTTGCATGTTGATTGTGTATGTTGTGTGTTTGTGCTTTTACCTTTTATACTTATGCATAGAATGTTAGCTAACGGTTTTATACCGCTTGTAGATGCCTTGCAGGTTAAGACAGTTGTAGATAGATCCGGAGGAAATGGTCAGCCGGGTCCACGTACTCATTTAGTTGGGGACGGGGATGTCTTCTGTTCTTTATATGCATCATTTTAGTAGCTTTTCTTGTAAGGCTGATACATATTCTCCATGTATATATTGTTTACAGTTTTCAAACGTTTTAAATACTTTTGTGCCTTGTTGTAAGATCCAAGTAAAAATTGTTGTTAAACTATGGTCGAGACCCATTGTGAGGTCCTAACCAGTAGCGCCCCGAGTTCTCAGAATTTGGGGTGTTACAGGTATAGAGGATGGTGATGGTAGCGGGGGAAAAAAAGAATCAAAGGTCAATGTTGGAGGGGTTGGGAGTTGGTTTGGTTTGGCTAGGATCCTCTGGTTATTAAAGCAGATAAGGTCTTCTGGTATTTACTCAAAAGGGCTATCAGGCGAGGGAGGGATGGATGGAAGGGGACGTGGTTTGGACGGGGTGGTGGATTTGTTGTGTAGTTCGGAGAGCTTAATGGATAGTCTTCTTGATCATCTTGAGCCAACCATGGGGGCAAGCGAAGGCAGGGTGGGGGCGTGGCCGGAGGCCACACTGGGGTGGAGAGGGCCAAGCCAACTCCGGTGGAGGAAGAGAGAGAAGAGAGCTTTTAATGTTGAAGTTTTAAATTAAGGAGTAAGCCGTTTTTCTTCGTCCCAACTATTTTCATTGTTTATAAAATAGTTAACTTTAGTGTCTAGATTTATTACGTTTAAGTTATAAGGTCATTTCATTGTCAAGAAAGCCAATCGAAGAGTAGTGATAGAGAATCACCCCTCTCTTTTTTTTCTTCTTGTGTTTATTGCAAGGGGATTCGATTAATATAAATCAGTATTTTTTGTGTTTGATTTCGATATTCTCATTTCTTAGTTAGTATGACTTCCAAAGAAGATATAACTCTCCGGATCTACCAATAGTCGGGCAATAGATCATGATGTCAAAACCAGATGAGCTTCAAAGAGAGCTAAGACTCAAGAGGTAGGTTTCTTTTTTTTAGAATACAAGGGTAAGGAATTAGGCATGATCACCATCTATTGGTGTAGCATGCTATGAAATTCTTTTGGATGAGAGCTTGATCTTTGCTTGGGATCACATCTCCGGTTGTAGGGCGGTCTTGACCTAGTGTTGCGAGTCTGTCAGCAACCCTATCGACTTCCCTGAATGTATGGTTGACATGTACTTGTCTGAAACTTGACAAAATAAGTGATATATTTGAGATGATAACGTTAATTTCCGACGGAGGCTTATAGATGTTTTTAATTGAGTTGATATTTGTAAGGTTATTTCCTTCGATTTCAATATTTTTTATTTCCATTTCTTTTGCTTTAAGCAATTTATTTCTTAAGGTGTGTGCTTTTGCATGCAAGACAAATGTGTATAAACATTGCTCATAGCTATAGGCAATTACTGATGCATTATGATCCCTTATGATGTATCCAAATGCACAATGGTCGTCACTTCTTTTTTATCTATCAAAATTAAGTTTCAAGCTTCTTCCATTGGTGTGGACCTATGAATTTTTCTAATTTTTTCTATATTATCTCTTGATTGTTCTTTTAGTGAGATTTTTAGAGTTGGCGGTATTCCACTCTTGTATTTGACTAGTTACCAGTTGGGTGATGTTAGTTGGCATTTTCCTACTGAAGATATTTTTGCTCCTCATATACCAAATGTTCCACCACGTAACGGTTATTTGTGCCATAGTGTTGTCATAAAATTTATTACGTATACGAGACATTATTTCTGGAAGTTTCGTATGAGATGTATCAACACTTTTTATAAAAAAAATCTTGTGTTCTAGTCTCAAATATGTTACCAATAGTGTACGAGCATTTGAAGAATACGTGCTTGGCCCTTTCATACAGTTGTGCCGTGTTGGCATAGAACATATTTTATGTGTACTGAGATTTTTTGTTTTTCAAGGTTTTCTTTTGTTGGAAGTCCATCTATAGAAAGTTTCCAAATGAAAACTTTAATTTTTGGCATGACATTAAGACTCCGGTACATTCGGTCTTTGATGTTACAAATTGGCAACGAGATGCTTTTGATTCTATTAGCCACGGCATGATGGATCAGAGGTCCAAGTTGGGTAGTTATCTTTCCATGATCCTATTTATCATTTGTAATAAGCGAGATTACCATTTCTCTTGTGTTCATTATATGGTCTTTATTTGTGACATATTGTTCTAGCAATTATTCAACTGCCTGGGGATCATTCTATAGCCTAATTGTTCGTCCATCACCCACATTCCATCTGAGCCCTTTTTCAAACTCAAGGCGTATATTTATGAACCTTCTTCATTGTCATGATGTGTTCCTTCTAGTTTTATAACACCATAGGCGGTTACCTTTTAGGTATTTTTCCTCAATTAGCTTGACCCAAATGTTATCCGATTCATTCATAATTTTTCAAATAATTCCATTTGGAGTGTCTTGTTCATGTCCTCTGCTTTTATTATTCTTACTCCTCTTGCTTCTTTTGGTTTACAAATCTTATCTCAACTTATCAATGGGTGAAATTTAGTTCCCTTGTCCCGGAAAAATTGTCTATTGATTTGGTCTAGTTCCTTATGTATGGATGTTGGTAGCATAAAGCTTTGCATTATATAGTTTGGGTTTGCATTTGAGCTCTGATTTTATCAAAACCGATATTCCTTCTTCAGACATTGAAGCCGCTTTCATTTAGTTAATTGTTGTCTAGATTTTACAGTGACATCTTCGAACATCGATTTATTTACACATTCGTTAACGATCGGGAAACCTATGAACTTTTCTATCAGGTGCTCGGGGGAATGCTAGTATTTTTTTGGAGAATTCTTTTAGTCGCGTTGTCAACATTTCCCGAAGTCTAAAATGCTTATTTGTGATAGTTTACTTTTTGTCCAAAGATTTGACAATACTTAGATAGTATTTCTATCACCTGATTGCACGATGTGGTTGTGGCTATTGTAAAAATTATCATATCAGCCGTAAAAGCAAGAAAGGGAATGGTCATTCTTGCTCTTGTTAATGGAAATCCAATGTTTTTTCGGTTTCCATTGCTTGCTTTTTGGATGTTTCTAGCTAGGACCTCAACTCCAAGTTTAAATAGTAGTGGTGATAGCGAGTCCCTTTGACGAAGACCACGTTTTGGGTGGAACATTTTGGTCGAGTTATATCATTTATCAAGAAGGAATAGGAAACCGTAGATATACATTCCACATTCCATCTTATAAATATGCTTGAGAATCCAAACTTCCTTAGTACTGCCACGATAAAAGGTCACTCAACCCTATCATAAGCTTTTTTCCCAATCGAGTTTAATCGCCACAAAGCCTTCTTTTCATTTTTTTGATCTAAATCCTTAAAAAATCTTATGGGTTATTAAAGCGTTGTCATGGATTGATCTATTTTGGGTGAAAGCACCTTGAAGTGGGCGGATGAGTTTCGAGAGTATCTTTTTTAATCTATTTGTCAAGATTTTTGCAATAGTTATATATTGTTGAGCATAGACTTATCGGTCTATAGCGGTTTGTTAAGGAGGGATTATCAATCTTTGGTACAAAGCGATGAAAGTATGGTTAATTTGTTTTAAGATTCTTCAAATTCTGTAAAAACGTGACGGGCCTTTCACGAGCCAATATTTTTTAAAGAAACCAGTCGGCATTCCGTCCGGACCTGGAGACTTGTCGCTGCACATCAAAGATTGCACTTTTGATTTCTTCATTTGTAAAGGGTTTACTAGTCTACATTTTCTAATTCAAAAAGATCTTAAATAATTTCAAGTTGTTTATGGAGTTAGTGGTGTCTTTGAATTTGGATTTGTAGTCTGCATGGAATTCATTATGGATATCGTCTTTTGAAGCTATCATTGTTCCGTCATTCCTTACAATTTGCAGATATATTCTTATGATCGATTCCTTCTTCTTGTTGTTTATAGTGGTGAAATTTTATGTTTTTGTCCCCTAGGATGAGGAATCTTGTTGCATTCAGTATCTTTGTTGGTAATCAATAAGACATTCCCTCTTTTTGTTTAATCTATTGAGCTTTGCGTTGTTTTGTATTGAGAAGTTTCTATAGATTAGGACTTGCAATTTCTCAATTTCTGTATCCACCTCTCTAACTTGCCTATTTATGTTTTCAAAATTCTTTTTACTCTAAATTTTCAACTTAATTTTCAATAAGTTTATTTTTTTTAACAAGATTATACATGTGGGTCCCTTGGTATTGGATTCTCCATGTTTGTTTAATGATATTCTTGCAATCTCTTCTTTGGGTCCATATCATTCGAAGCATAAATGTATGTTCTTTATATGTTGTCTTGAATTATGGAACTCAACCGAGATGCGACAATGATCTGATGTTGTGAATGCATGGTTCCAGGCAGTGGCGACCGCAGGATTTTAAAAGGGGTGGGCGAAAATTTATTTTCGATAAAAATATCTATGAAAATAAAATAGCGATAAAACAAAGTCAATATGTCATCTACTTACGAAGTTTTGACTACAAGTCTACCAAAAATAAATAGTGAATGTTGCAAATAAACAGTTAATCTGACAACAAAGGGTGTAAACTCATCTTGCGAGTTGACATATTCTGATAACACTGAATAATTAACCGCTCGAATAATCATGTTGCCAAAAAGGAAAATTATCTATCAAATGGAAAGTAGAAAAAAAAAAAGAATTTTTCGGCACAATAAAAAAAAATGGGGAAAATTTTTTCAAATTAGCTTCGGAGCAGAATTATTCCCCAAATACACGAGATTTTCGTGTTGGAGAACAAGCGCGGTCGTAGACCGCGTCTATTGCAAAAAGAAGAGTGGTTACAAACCGCACTTTAATAAACTAATTAAACAATATACAAAAAAAAAAACATTACACTTAAAAGCGCGGTGTACATTTTTAAAAAAAAAAATAGTTGTCCTCTCTTTAGTTTTTTTTTCTTTCAAAAACGTTACACTATAGGCGCGGTCTAGGACCGCACCTCTATTTGTGTTTTTATTATCTTTATTTTGGATATTAAAACGTTGTCCTCGACAACTCGTTTTACAAATAAGAGTGTGGTCTAAGACCGCGCTTCTACTCCAAACAACAAATCTCGTGCATTTGGGTGAATTATTTCACTCTGAGCCTAAAACGGGAAGTTCTTTTGAAGTTTCGTTCACTTCGGCGAAAGATCCAAAAAAGCATTTAAATATAACACAAGAATAGTGATATTTAAAAAAATAATAAATCGTAGAAACAATTTTATAAACGAGAGAAGCCACAACCCATTTTAAAACGATTATGTTTGGGTGTAGATATTTGTGTATGCTTGGATTATGTTTGGGTGTGCCATGACTCTATCTAGTTTTTCAGAAGAGTTATTTTCACCATCTTTGTGTTTCCTCCAAGTGAATTCATTACCTTTTTGCAAGGCCAATCATGTTACATTTTTTTGTGAAGAGTGTAGCCTTTTGAATAATAATTGAAAATTGTGCGCCCCCCCCC
>BSUD01000007.1:29694851-29782605 GCA_033239045.1 Fagopyrum esculentum
CCCCCCCCCCCCCCCCTATCAGAAGGTATCGGTATTCCGTTAAAATCTCCCATTACGAGGTTAGGAAAGTTATTTGTGTTGATATGGTTCTCAAGTTTCATCCAGAACTCGTCTTTTGTTGGTCATTTGGTGGGGCGTAGATGAAAGTGATAGATATGGTAACATTATTTAATGTGTTTATGTATTTAAATGTCACGAAACTTTTTTCTGTAGTAACTACTTTTACTTTTTCATCTACTAGTTGATAATTTTTTCATAAGAGGCATAGTCCTTCGGGTAAGCCGTATGCTGGAACGAAACTAATATTATCAAATTCAACCCCTTTTCAACATGCTAATTCTAGTTCAACACTAGTCTTTAGTTCCGCAAACACGATCATATGCATATGGTCGTTTTTACATGTCATATTAATGTTAGTCTAGAATTTGTCTTCCTCATACCTCTACAACTCCAAAACGCGATCTTCATTTAAATCACATTACAAGAAATGGTTAATAAAGCCCTTGTTCTTACCACTATTGTTGCTACTTATGTAGGATTGCTTTCTTTTTCCGGGGTGAAACTTTTGAGCGAAGCTGTGTTATTCTATTTTAATTTATTCTTAGGGTGAATTTTCTATGTAGCATTAGGTCACTAATATTACTTAGTATTTGTCCACCTTAATAATTATATTAAAATATAACATCAGTTGAAATTTTAAGACTAAATTACCCTCATACAAAGAAATTA
Source organism: Fagopyrum esculentum (assembly GCA_033239045.1). Taxonomy (NCBI): domain Eukaryota; kingdom Viridiplantae; phylum Streptophyta; class Magnoliopsida; order Caryophyllales; family Polygonaceae; genus Fagopyrum; species Fagopyrum esculentum. The sequence goes on from BSUD01000007.1 coordinate 29,695,581, forward strand.
CAAAATTTTGTATTTACTATTACCTTTTAAATCATGATACACTCTAATTGTAGAAGTTGAATCATTAATGGTTAATAATTTAGATTAACGTAATAAATTTTTAATTAAAATATCAGAAAGTAGAATAATTTTACAAGGAACTTATATCTTGTGATTTATTCTTGTAAATGAAACGTATATCTTGTAATTTATTCCTGTAAATGAGGCGTATATTTTGTAACTTATTCTTGTAAATGACTAAGAAATATAAAAAAAATTAATAAACGAATGTAGTCATGGAGAATTGAATTCTGGTTGGTAGACACTCACTCCCACCCTTATACCAACCGAATAAATTCAAATAACGATTTATTTATCTTCTGAAAATTATAAATATACGTTAATTATGATACTTGAAGTTTCTCTTGTACAAGAATTATTGTAATTAATTTTCTTGTACCCGATTATTGTATGTATACAAGTACCTCAAAAATATTATTGAATTACTTTTCTTGTACATAAATGATTTGATTATTTCTTGTACCTAGAATTCATATACAAGAATTAAATACAAAATCTTGTAACATATTAATAAATTTTGATATATTAAATAAGGGTAAATTTGTCATTGTTGGTTAAATAATGTTATTTATCTAATAAATAATAGGAATATGTTATCTAGTACATAAAATTTATATTCGGGTGCATTTCATCCAATTTCCTATTATTCATATACTGGATTTATCTTCAATTAGCTTATCACTTATGTTTGCATGTGAATCGTTATAGACGAAGCTCACTTTTTTCCGATAGAGGGAAAGATATTTTTGCACATTTAGGCATCGTCATCCTATTTTGCTGATTTTCGGTAAAACAAACAAACCGGAGTAGACATGGAATAGAATAAAAAAAAATAAAAAAAAATAAAAAAAAAAAAAAAAAGAAAAGAAGAAGAGGGTCAAACCTGAGTGGGGTAATATATATATAAATAGATCATGACTCATATGTAAACAACTCTTATCGTGTGAAAGTGTAAACACCGAATAAATGTGAGTATACCACTGAATATATGTGACTATACCGCCGAATATATAGATTCAGGTCCGGCGAATCTTCTTCCATTAATAACATGATTTTTTTATCCTTTAATATCGTCTAATCTCAGTCATCTATTTAACGATCTAACGGATACAATTTGTTCTCATTTTACATGATAAGAGCTGTTTACATGAGAGTCGATATATATATATATACTTGAACCGGTTTGTTTGTTTCGGTTTTGTCAATATATTGATTTTATGGATTTTGCAAACCGGGTGAAAATTAGTAGTGTCGACCTTGTTACCTATGAAGTTACAATGCAATTTGTGGGGGAAAGATAAAATGTATAAAAATAGTTGGATTTTGCCAAACACAAACTAACACTTAGCACAGCAGTAGAGTACAATCCCTCTGATGAAATTTGACAATAGTTTAAAATATACTTTCATTTCTGTATCACTGTCTGTTGTTTCCTTTACAATTTTCTTGAAAATCCCACACAGTACAAATTATATAGAAAATCAGACAGTAACTGTGTTTTTTTATCAATCGGAATTTTCTTATATAATAAACGTATGTGACAGACTATATAAACTTTGTATTTTAATGTTATACAGACTTACGTACGTAGCTAAATGACATAGCTTGCTGCTGCTGCGTGCTGAAATTAACCAAAGTACACTGTACAGTACGTACTTTGAAAGATAATAAATACTGATTAATCAGCAATTGGTGACGTCTATATATAATTGTCAATATCGGACTAATCTGATTATCTTAGGGGGTCTTTTAAAGAATTGAAAAGAAGTGGATCCAGAGGCAATTGCCTAGTACTATAGTTGGACTTGTTCAAAGCCCAACGACCTTCTTTGTATAGGCTAGTTCGCATTTATTGAGAGGGTCAAACCCGAGTGGTAACAAACCGCCTACACCAAACCGGCTACCATTAAAACAAACAATGTGTTTGAGCCAAAGTATAAGAGCTCATCGGCTCTTCTAACGGTCTAGTTGCTTGCTTCATTCATTCATTGTTGATTGATCACAAACCCTAAGAGAAAGAAGAAAAAGAGTGTTGGTATGGTTTCACCATAGACGTTTTGTTAGAGTGATTTGAATTTACCTGTGTGAAACACGAAGAGAAATTTTGGATTATCAAATTCGTGTTAGGAAGATCTTTGTTAGATCTCCTTTGTTGATCTTTCTTCTCTCTTTACTTATATGAGGATAAGATCTTTTGAGATCTCGGGGACATAGGAACATGATTTTGTGGCTTGTAAACAACTCGATTGACTTTCTTGTGTTTTCTCTTGAATTGATCTCTTTTAATAGGTTTTGAAAATCCACCTTGATTATAAAGTTGTACAGGTGTTGATGATGGAATACGTAAACACAAATGAAGTAGTTTAAATACACTAACAATTTTGATTATATATCGAGTTGCTTGGTTTGGTTTGGTGGTTTGTATTGAATAAGTGTAGGTTTTGCAAGACACTTCAAAAGACCTTGAAAGACAAGGATAGTTTAGAGTGTTCAAACAACGGAGGCCTTGAAATGAATTTCAAGGGAACAAAAAAATTAAGGCCGTACGCTAAGGGAATTCAAATCACTAAAAAAGATCTTCTAGGAACGATTTGCTCAACAAGAAGATTTGTTGAAGATCTCAACCGACCATTAAAGACCTTGCAAAGATCCTCAACCGAAAGCACGAAGATTCTCTCCTCTGGAATTATCACAAAAAATACGAAAAGATTAAGGAGCCGAGAGATCAACGTGTTCTCAGGAGATGAAGATTCACAACGTCTATCTCATATCAACCAAGAAGCGATCTTCATGGAGAATAAGAGTGATCTTCAAACGGTCATCTTTCCAATGGCTAGAAGACCTCTTCATAGAAGACTATAAATGAAGATGACGATTGAACAACAAAGTACAGAAGCTCTCAAGGAAACATCAAAACGTCTTCAAGCGATCCAAAACATCTTCATTATATCAAATAGTTTTTCTTTCTCTCTTTCTCTAAAAAGCTTTATCCCTTAGAGAGAGATAAAACTCAAGAGCTCCATTGGTATCCCTAAAGAGTGTTATACTCAAATGTGTGTTACTCTGCGAAGTAACTAGGCTATTATAGCAAGGTGAAGAGTTGGAGCTAGATCGTAGCGTTGGATACAGTGAGAGAAGAAGGGGAATTCTTCTAGTTTGTATCTAGGAGGACTCTTTTAAGCTGATAATAGATAGTTAGATCCTAAGGTTATACCCTGGGACGAAGAGTAGACTATTTAGAGCCGAACTTCGTAAACATATCATTGTGTCGATCTTTTACATTCCGCACTATATCTTGCTTTATTGTGACTAACTTTGTTTTACAGGAGTACAAAGTCAAGACCCTTGAAAGTTGTTTCAACGCCCTTAAAATCAAAGTATCAAAAGAGCTCAAATCGACATCAAGACCCTTGAAATTGGTTTTCATACTCTATTCAACCTCCCCCCTTCTAGAGTATCTTCTATCCTTTTTACACACCTACCGGGTCTTCAGGTTTGTATGGGTTGGTTTTGTAGATGCGTTATTTCTTTTATCAGTTTGGTACCAAAGCACACTACTCTACGAATCTTCAAAGAAAAATTTACAGTTTTGCTTTACTTCTTTAAAAACTTTTTAGATCTGCTTTTGGTGTCTTTCTTTCGTTTGGGCAATGGCGGCCTTAGGGGAGGGCAGGGTGGGGCCACCCTTCAAAAAAAAATTAAAAAAAATTTAAAAAAAATTAAATAACAAAACGACGTTGTTTTGTGGAATGTGGAAAATAAAAAAAATTCAGAAAAGGTTAAGGGTTTGCAATCTCGCGCTTCACTCTCCTCCCGACTCTCGCACCCAGGCGGCCAGGCTTCGCGTCCCACTCCCGGCCCCAGTCTCGCACCATTCGCACAGAAGTCTTCGGCGCCGGCCTTTCCACCGCCCAGCGAGCCACCAGCAATCACTCCACTGCCCAACGGCGCCGTCTTTCCTTCCCGGCCCCGGTCTCGCACAGACTCTCGCCGTCTTTCACATCTGATAAATGTTGTTGAGTGTTGATTACTGTCACAACAGAGGGGTTTTCCATGAAGACCTGAAGGTGACTAACTTCTATTGATTAGCTAAGCTTTAATTATCTACAGGTTCCTTGAGACATGTTTAGTTGCTTGATTAATTTTGTTCTGATCTCTTTGTGCTTCTGTAAATAGCCAGAAAACTTGTTGTTAGATGCAAATGGAGTGCTTAAAGTTTCAGATTTTGGATTAAGTGCATTAGGATGTAACTATTGATTCACTTTAAGCATTTGATATATCTTTATCATGAAGTATCATCATAGAAAGTATAAACAATATATACTTGTGTAGGAATATAGTCATTAAATTATGTTCTTGAAGGCATTTAGTCCCTTGATTTGATTTTTCTATTATGTAATGCTTATGCGATGCATTTTAAATTTTTGTGTGTTGCTTTTCGGGTAGACAACTCTATCACCTTCACAAATATTTATTCTCTTCATTGTAGTAAGCTTGATTGATCAGCTACATTGGTTTGTAGGCTTTTATTAGTCTTATGGTTGAGCCTCTTAATTGTAGATCAAATGCAACAACAATTGAAACGAACCTGAAAAATTGGTGCAAGTCCATCTCCTAGACTGGAATTTAACACGTCCGGTCTTATTTCTCGAGAATGATTCTAAGGATGAGGTTAAAGTGGATATCAACACGATGAGAACTAGTAAAGGTTAGGGTTATTTTTGAACTTCTCTTGATATTTATGTTTTGTTGGCTATGGACAGCCATTTTGATCACATACAGTTAACTTGAATTGCATGTTTGGTGATGGTAGAGGAGATGAATCATCATTTTTCATGAGTGTTGAATCTGTTGATGCATTAAGCTCATTTGGTTGGATTTGTCTACCATGACGAGAAGTCGAGAACATTCAACTTGGATTATCATTTTTCATGAGTGTTGAATCGGGTGAGTTTCGTAAGATTCTTTGCAGATGACTGAATATGTAGGCTATTATTTTCCATAGTTTTGACATTTTTGAACCGTTCAAAATGTTGATCCTTTGTAATTTTCTATACCATCCGATTTCTGAATGGTCTTCTCCAAGAAGATGGGTTATTGCAATTTGCACACTACATGTGGGACTCCAAATTATGTTGCTCCAGAGGCCAGTATGCTATCCTGTAATGGACTTTGTTCACTTGGGAGCCATTTTTATCAATAATTTATATTTGCCCCCTATAGAAATTCTGCGGCCGCCACTGAGTTTAGGTATACACTTTTATAAAAGTTTTCATTACAAACTCTTGATTCAAATGTAATGTCACCCAATTATGCATTTTTTTTCCATCCTCATTTGCAATATATTTATATCATATAGTGTAGAATTACATGGTACGTTTTATGGTAGAATCAACTAGTTTTGCTATTTTGGAGATTTACTTTTTTATTGGGACTGAAAAAGTCAAGGTCAAGACTGGATTGATTAAAACTGAGATTAAGGGAAGTGAAGAAAAACGTATTTTCCTCGTTATAATACATGATCGAGTCGGTATGCTTTACTAATTGAGTCGACCAAGTGAAAATTTAGAGCTTGAAGCAAAGAAGAAGAATTTCACTAAATTGGCCTGATTTTTAAATCGGTTTAGTCGACCATCTACAACGATCGAGTTGACTTAGACTAGCTTTTGCCAGCTAAGGAGCACGTGACCAACTTATCCTTTACACAACGTTTTGCACATGATCGATTCGTCCACTATATTGATCGATTCGACCACATTGAAGAGTCCGTCAACGGATTAAGATCGATTTATATTTTTTTTCGTCTTATCTTTTTCTTATTTGAGCTTTCTTTTAAGCTCAACTTCTTAAGATATTTTTTAGATTTCCTAGGAGACTAAGGATATCCCCTCTCCTATAAGATGAAACAATTTGGTTTAATAGGCTTTTTCTAGTTTTGTGTTTAGTAAATGTACCTCTTGAGAGAAGAGTGTGTAGAATTTGAGAATAAATACAAAAGGTTGGGTACATCTTGAGAGAAGAGTGTTTGGTAAACAATTTGGTTTAATAGGCTTTTTCTAGGCTTTTTCTCCTTATGAGGCTTTATACGGCATCTCTGTCCGTATAAAGCCTCATAAGGAGCCATCCTGATCGATGCGTGTCAGCTGTTGTTGTACGAAAACTCCACTAAGGGTAGGTGATCTGGCCACACCTGCCCCCAGTCTAACACGCAAGCTCTCAACATGTCCTCCAAAGTCTGAATGGTCCGCTCAGACTGACCATCGGTCTGAGGATGATAAGCGGTCGTGAATTGTAGACTCGTACCTAGGGCGGCATGAACCTGCTGCCAGAACCTCGAAGTGAACCGTCCATCTCTGTCAGAGACAATAGTCCTAGGTACTCCATGAAGTCTCACTATCTGTCTGGTGAACTCCTCTGCTAACCGACTCACCGGCCACGTTTCCTTGATCGGAATAAAACGTGCGGTCTTCGTCAGTCGATCTACTATCACCCAGATAGCATCAAAGCCTCGACTCGGTCTCAAACCGGTAACAAAATCCATATAGATATCCTTCCACTTCCAATGAGGAACGGGAAGGGGGTGTAGCTCGCCTCCTGGTCTATGATGCTCGATCTTGACTTGCTGACAGGTCGCACATTGAGCTACATATCTCGTCACATCTGGCTTATGACCTCCTCACCAGAAAGAACGTCTGATATCCTGATACATCTTACTCGCTCTAGGGTGTACTGAGTAAGGTGAAGAGTGAGCCTCTTGAAAGATCCTCGGTCTCAACTCTCGATCTGAAGGCACACAAACACGCTCTTGGCGTCTCAAAACTTCGTCAGCACCAACTACAAACTAAGGTGCCTCTCCTCAAGATATCCGGTCTCGGATCTGTGTCAAAGCTGGGCAACTCTCCTGCTTCCGTCGGATTTCGGCCAACAAATCAGGTTCTATCTCCAAGGTGGATAACTGGCTGCCAGAATCTGGAAAGTAGATATCCATATCTAGCCATGTCAGGTCTCGCTGTAACTGTGGTTGAGCTGTTAGCCTAGCAATCGCCATCTCTCGGGGAGTCTTCCTACTAAGGGCATCTGCTACCACATTAGCTTTCCTTGGGTGGTATAAAACCTCAAGATCAAAGTCCTTGATCAACTCCAACCATCTGCGTTGGCGGTTATTCAACTCCCGTTGAGTGAATATGTACTTCAGACTCTTGTGGCCTGTGAATATCTGACACGTAGCTCTGTATAGATAATGCCTCCAAATCTTCAAAGCGTGAACCACATCAGCCAACTCCAAATCATGGGTAGGGTAATTCTCCTCGTACGTCTTGAGTTGTCTAGACGCGTAAGCAATCACCTTTCCCCTCTGCATCAGAACACATCTCAAGCCCAGCTTGGATGCGTCGCTGTACACCACAAAATCCTCAATGCCCTTTGGCTGAGCTAGAATAGGAGCAGAGGTCAACCTCTTCTTCAGCTCCTCGAAGCTCTACAGGCAAGACTCTGACCAAAAGAAACTCTTAGATTTCCTTAGCAAGGAAGTGAGCGGTCGGACGATAACCAAAAAATCCTCAACAAAAGCCGGTAGTAGCCCGCCAATCCTAAGAAGTTGCGGACCTCCTTGACGTTCTTAGGTGGCGGCCAAGATACTACTGACTCGATCTTTTCCGGATCTACCTTGATACCTTATGCAGAAACGATGTGACCAAGAAATGCTACCTCGGACATCCAAAACTCGCACTTAGAGAGCTTGGCGTAAAACTCTCTATCCTGTAAGACTTGAAGAACAATCCTCAAGTATTCTACATGTTCATCTTTACTGCGAGAGTAAATCAGAATATCGTCGATGAAGACAACTACAAACTAGTCTAGAAAGTCGATGAAGATGCTATTCATCAACTCCATGAAGACTGTGGGTGCGTTTGTAAGCCCGAATGGCATCACTACAAACTCGTAGTGTCCATATCTGGTCCGAAAAGTTGTCTTAGCTACGTCATGCTCTCTCACCCTCAACTGGTGATAACCGGATCTCAGATCGATCCTTGAAAACACTGAAGCTCCTGCAGCTGATCCAAAAGATCATCGATACGGGGCAAAGGGTACTTGTTCTTGATCGTCACCTTGTTCAACTCTCGGTAGTCAATACATAACCTCATTGACCCGTCTTTCTTCTTGACGAAGAGAATTGGTGCGCCCCAAGGAGATACACTAGGGCGGATGAAGCCCTTCTCTGCTAACTCCTCGAGTTGCTTCTTCAACTCAAGCATCTCGATAGGCGTCATACGATTAGGAGCTTTAGAGATCGGTCTCGTACCGGGATCTAGCTCAATGCCAAAGTCTACACTCCTTTGTGGGGGTAAACCTGATGGCTCTCCAAAGACGTCCGCAAACTCGCAAGCTACTGGAATCTCCTCTAAAGCTGGACTCGTACTATCCTTCATGGCATAGCACCAGAAAGCCTCCCATCCTTGACTGATAAGTCTTGCAACTCACACTGCACTGATGACTGTACCAGTCTTTCCGAGATCCCATCCTTGGAAGATCTCAACATGGCCTCTTAGTCCACATGTCAACACCTTAACCATGCCACCTAGGACTTTTTGTCAAATATTTACAATTTTGCCACATTTTAATTACAATTATGCCATTACTCAATAAATATTTAAAGTCAAAATTAAAATATTTTCCATCTCATCATGCCAATTCAACAAAAATAATTCCATTTCATCATATTCAATATCTTTATAAAAATAATTTTTAAAAAAATTATATCGCCTAACCAAATTTAGAGATTTCAATGGATTTTGTTTGGATTCTAGATTTTACAAAATATATTCGAACTAACATTTAAATCTTATTGGTTACATAGATGAGATATAACATTATTTTCTTAAAAGTATTTGTAATATCGTTAATAAATATTTTATAATTGCTTTATTAAATCAATTTTTTTTTAAATAATCATTTTAAAAACGATTTATTTAAAAAAAACTTTAAATTTTTAGTTATAGGTAATAATATTAAAAAACTATTAGAAATTTGTTACGTAAATTTTTTATGAAACAATTTGGTTTACTAGGCTTTTTCTAGTTTTGTGTTTAGTAAATGTATCCCTTGAGAGAAGAGTGTGTAGAGTTTGAAAATAAATACAAAAGGTTGTGGTACATTTACTTAATTGAAACATTAAAAAGCCTAGTTACTACTCTAGTTTTTCAAAAAAGCCTAGTTATCAAAATTGTCCGGGAGAATTTGACATAGGCTTTTTTGAGTTTTTGTTTAAGAAAATGTACCCCAAATTTTTAACCACTTTCATTTAATAGTAGGTAAAAAATATTAACCCTTCTATTTAGAAAGAAAGAATAAAGGGAGAATTTGACATACTAGGCTTTTTTAAAAATATGATTTAGTAAATGTACCCTATAATTTTTTACCACTTTCATTTAATGGTAGGTAAAAATAATTAACCCCTTTATTTTAATAAAAAAAGAATAATAGACATTAGTTAGTGTTAAGTTGTAATTACTATCACTAAATTTATTTTTTTTTTAATTTTTTTATTTTTTCTTTTTTTTTTATTTTTTTTATTTCCTGAAATAAATTTCTGGTATGAAATTTTTCATACCATAAATTTTTCATACCATAATTTTTCATACCATAATTTTTTTCATACCAGAAATTTTTTCATACCATAATTTTTTTCATACCAGAAATTTTTTCATACTAGAATTTTTTTCATACCAGAAGTTCTCATACAAGAAGTTCATACCAGAATTTTTTTCAAACCATAATTTTTTTCATACCAATATTTTTTTCATACCAGAATTTTTTTTTTTGATTTTTTGATTTTTATAATTTTCTGGTATGCTCATACCAGAAAATTATATAGTGTAGTTGTTCAATATATAGTATCTGCAGCCATATATGTTAAGTTGATTTGATAACATCAAAAAGTGCCACATGATGTGTTGGAAGAGGAGGCTTGCATATCTTCTGTAAATGACCATTATAATTGAAGATATAATTTTCATTTTGTTGTCCGCTATTGCAGCTTGCTCGCTAAAGGGTTAGCAGGTACACAAGCTGTCGACGTGCCTGGGATTGAGAATGTGAGTCATTCATGTCAACTTTCTTTAGATAAACCTTCTATGATGCACAACTAATTCATCTAGCCTTGCAGGTTGATGCAACACATATAATTGAAGGTCATTCCTCCTATTTATGGGCCACGAACCGGATACTAGAGGAGCTTGAGATTGAATCCTACTTCCCTGTTTTCGGAAGCCCTCCTACCAGAGCTGAGCACTCTGTTTACCCGTTAGCGCTAACTGATTGATCTTTGGATCTCTTCTGCCTGTAGAGACTTCAAAGTTATGTACAGCCTTTAGCTTCGTCATGTGAAAGAGGAAAGTACATCAGAGGATAAGAATGTCAACACTCACCAACAAAGTCTCAGCCATGACTGAGCTAGACATCAAGTACGCGTACGTACGCCTTGCTACACCGAAGCAACAATTGAATTTTCCTCATCATTCCACACTAATCCTCCCATTCTAACCCCTACCTTCGCACTTGACATCTAAAAATCCAGCAAAAATCTCTCACAACAGCAAACAAATAGCCAACAACTACAATTTCCCAAAAAAAAAAACTCGTTTGATGAGGCTATATCATGTTCAATTCCAATACATTCAGCCACGTGCTTTCTCCTTTCATTTAATCCCTCACCTCTTAGATCTCAAAATCACGAGGAATCACTTGCAAAATTGACGGATTCTATCAGTTTCCGCTCAATTCAACATCATCCACCTGCGGTTTCTCCGGTTGTCGACCTGTCGGTGACGAATTGCTTGCGGAGAAGAATGGCGGACGTAGAAAGTGAATCTTTGCTTGCAGAGATTGTGAGAGAGGGAGAGTTGATGGAGGCTGCGGCTTGCAAAGAGGAAGACGGAAGGAATAGAAGGTTAGGGTTTCACGGTTAAAAACACATTGGGGGTATATTTACTAAACTAAAAACCTAAAAAAGCTTACTTACTAATAATATTCTTAAAAAGGCCTACTAACTAAATTAGTCCAAAAAATTTTCAATTAATAATTATTATTCTTTTACAATTTATTCAAACTCAATCCCGCACAAGGTGCGGGTATTAGACTAGTTTGAACTTAAAATTTCATTCAACTTCACTTGGATTATACATTATTTGGGAGATTATAATTCCCAAAAAAATCTTAGAGATTTACCGAACAAAACCTTTGGATGGGTTGGGTTGAGATTATTTGACAGCTCCTAGATTATAAAATTTTAAAAGTTTATGCGTTTGACAGATTATTGAGCAATTTTAAATTTTTTTCTGGGGGGAGGGGGGTCACTAGATTTTTCATTAGATATAACCTAATGAGATTAGCTTTTTGAAGAGTTTTACGAGTTTATTGAAACATTTTTCCAAATTTATACGTATCATTTATCACACTCTTATATTTTTACCTTATCCTTTTGGTAAATAACTACAAAAATGTACCTACAGTTCCCACCCAAAAAAAAATGGGGCAATTTTGGTAACTAGGCCTTTTTGAAAAACTATACTAGTAACTAGGCTTTTTAATGTTTTAATTAAGTAAATATACCCCAACCTTTTGTATTTATTCTCAAATTCTACACACTCTTCTCTCAAGGGGTACATTTACTAAACACAAAAGTAGAAAAAGCCTAGTAAACCAAATTGTTTCAAAAAAAATGTACCTACAGTTCTACTTTTACAAAACATATTTTTAGATTTTTTTTAAATTTTCATATTTTACAAAATCATCCAAAACTAACAAAAACAAAACTAAAGTTATCCAATATACTTTTTTTTGGTAGAAAAGAGGCGGTACTCTTCGCGCTTCAGCTGCGCTAGTTATCCAATATACTTAAACCACCAAAACATCATGTTCTACCAAACAAGCCATTAGTTTTGGGAGTTAGCTTTTACGATCGAGTAAGCGATTTCTATCTAGCTCAATGCACTTGATCGATTCGATCGGACCCGTCGATCGACTTGATCGCCGACAATTTTACAAATTCAATCAAAATATTTATTTTGTAAATTATGACTTGCTAAATTTGTTATCATAGGGTTTGGAATATCCTGAATATATTATCATTCAAACATATCGTGTGTTTGGAGGACTATTAGGTTCAAGTGCTCAAATGATGTTGTTTGCTATATGCAAGAGTTGTGAGAATATATGTTTATATTTCCTACATGATGCGTGAGTTGTGTAGGAATATCTTTAGATTAAATGTTTAACATGGTCAATGATGTGTTTGACTTATGAATTGAGATTTGCTATAATGCATGTTGTGGTGATTTTTGGACTTTTGAATATTCCTCTCTTGATTACCCTCTGTTTTGATTTATGTTGATTGCCTACAACATATAAAACCCCATTTTCTCCCTTATTGCTAATTGTTCGTCTTCTCTGTTTTTCCCTCGATCAAGTCGCTAATTATTACCGGTCGACTTGATTTTATATATTACTTATGTCTTATCTTCCTTTTAGTTTTACAATTAATTACTTGAATCATTACGCTCTTACTCTCATGTTCGATTCTGACCCTAAACTATAATTGAGTTTTGTAATTAGTTTGCGAGATACAAGACTCATACTACAAGCCTCATCAAATTTGACATTGTTACTTGCGAGTTTGCAACATTGTGTTTTTGTTTTAAATTAATTGTTTAGTCATTATGTCTTATTGATTTTGTTTCCTTTGTGGTTGTTTGTGTTTTCAAATTGAATGTGCCGAGAGAGAAGTTTCAAGATGCAATTCACCCCGCACGATTCTTAACCATAAAGCGTGTTCTAAAATTGACAAACTACCTCACTAGATCGATTACCTCGATCGAATTGGCTAGTAAATCAACCGACTCAATCACATTCTGCAAAGAGTGTCAAGAACAACGGCAATGTTGTGTACCTACCGAGGGAACATTGGCTGCTCTTCAAGGCCAACTAGATGAGATACAACTCAAAGTTAGATATTTAGAAGAGAACCCTTGTAGTTGATGATGTTTTTGAGATTGTTAGGGAAGTTATGATAAGCGTGTCTATTAACGCAACAATTTTACTACTTTTGGTGCTTATATTTTTGTGTGGTATGAAAGAGGGTTCACCTCGCACTAAAAGCGCTTATATAAAGAAAGAAAGAAAAATTATGACCGATTCAATCGATGCATCGTATCACCTCAGTCTTGAGAAATGAGTGAGTTAACACAAAACGGACGAGTGTCCAAAACATGCACCCCTAAATCCAAGGAAAAAGAAAATTCGGTCAGCATCTTCCATCTTATTGCCTTCCCAAAACACGGGCTGAGAGAGACTTCCCAATCCTAATAAAGAAAGCATTGGCACCTTAGTACCAGGATAGAGAGCGGGTGAGAAGGATTCACACCCCTGTCAATAAGATCCACCACCAATCTCGAGTCTACATCAACTTTCATCCGTCTACACCCTTTGGCGAGACTCCGGAGCTCCGCCGCAGGGACCGAAGCAAGCCCAATATTAACCGCCACACCCGTTATCCATTCACCATTATGGTTCCTCAATAGCCCACTAGCACAAGCTCTCCCGTCTTCCCCCCTAACTCCACCATCTGATTTAAGATTAACCCAGTTCCAAGGGGTAGTTTCCATCTAATTGGTATCTCTTTCTTCAGTACCGATGGGAAACACAAGTCCTAGTCTCAAATGCCTTGATGGTCTTCTATTATCTCATCTACACAAGTACCGGTTTACTTCTCACCTTCTCATCAATATTAATGACCCTCCAGCATCTCCACTTCCATAGCCATCAAACACATACCATAAACTATACATTCCATTACACCCTTACCTTTTTACTTGCGCAATACCCAAATTCTCAAAAAGTCATAAATTGCCAATCTAGTTGAAAGAATATGGCATGATACTAGGCTGGAACAATAGTCTCTCTCACCACCCTTACTTTAGTACAATCTTTAAAGGTATGAATGAGAGACTCATCCGCCAACCTACACACCGAACAAGAACCATCCATAGTAATGTCTCATCTCCTTAACTCGTGATTCTTCATCAAATATCCTCAGCATAACAACTACCCAAAATGGTGTATTCTCGCATGCACTTTAAGCTCCCGTTTGGTTGTAACTCCGGAAACGGAAACGGAAATGGAATGTAAATGAATCTAGTCCACATGTGTACTTTGTTCATGATTTTTTTTGTAATCATTCCTTGTGGTTTCATGCAAAATGCACTTGATTTTCCTCAGAAGAACCGGTAGGTGAAATAAATAAGGTAAAAGATACTCTAGAAGGGGGGTGTAATAGAGTATGGGAACTTTTCGCAAACCAAATCTCAAGGCCTTGAAACTCCTTTCAAGGGTCTTGATGTCGATCTGTGCTCTTTGTGAAACTTTGATTTCAAGGGCTTTGAAACTACTTTTAAGTGTCTTGACTTCTTGCTCCTGCAAAACAAAGTTAGTCACAATAAAGTATATATGGTGCGGAATTGAAAAGATCAACACGAGGATATGCTTACAAAGTTCGGCTCTAAATAGCCTACTCTCCGTCTCAGGGTATAGCCTTAGGATCTAACTATCTATTATCAGCTTCAAAGAGTCCTAGATACAAACTAGAAGAAATCCCCTTCTTCTCTCACTGTAGCCAACACTACGATCTAGCTCTAACTCTTAACCTAGCTATAATAACCTACTTACTTCGCAGAGTAACACACACTCTAGTATAACACTATTTAGATCTTCCAATGAAGCTCTTGTGTTTTCTCTCTCTAAGGGGGTATGGTTTTTGCGTAAAAGAGAGAAAGAAAAACAATGAATGAAGATGTTTAGGTTGCTTGAAGACTTACAGATGTTTTCTTGTGTAAGCTTGTGTATCCGTCTTCTTCGACCATCATCTTCATTTATACTCTTCTATGAAAAGGTCTTCTAGCCGTTGTAGAGATGACTGTTTGAAGATGAATCTTCTTCTCCGTGAAGATCGTTTCTTGTTTTGAGATAAGGTAGACGTTGCAAATCTTCAGCTCATGAGAACACGTCGAGTCCTTAGCTCCTTAATCTTCTCGTCTTCTGTTGAATAGAGAGAGAGAGAGAGAGAGAGAGAGAAGATATTTTGCCGTTCTTTGTTTTTAGAAAATCTTGTGAAAAGATTCTATAATCTTCGGTTGAGATCTTTCTGTTTTGAAAAATCTTCCTGGAAAATCTTCAGCTCATTTGAATCCTTGTTTCGTGCATCTATAACTCCAAGGCCTTTGAAATCATCCCTTTGTAAACGATATCTTCCTTGTCCTTGAGTTATTCTTCAAGGCCCTTGAAATCCATATCAAGGCCCTTGACATTTTGATAAAACGTGCAATGAATTCAAACCAACCGAATATCTAGAGCATATAATCAATACATTGTTAGTGTATCCAACTACCATTTGTGTTAAGTCTTCCATCATCAACACCTGTAAAACATTTTAATCAAGGTGGAGTTTTCATCCTCATTTTGTTACCCTATAGGGTATCAAAAGTAATCAAATTCTACTCCAATTACTTCAAACCACAAGGAATGATGCTGAAAACTTTCATGAACAATAATATACGTATGGACCATATTCGTTTCCATTCCGTTTCCATTTTCGGAGTTAAAATCAAACGGGCCCTAAGTTTCCAAATCATCCCGAACAAACCTCCCAAACCCGAACATTTGGTGTACTCTGTCAAATAAACTAAAAGGTTATGGATGAAGAAAACTCTCCATTATTGCTACCCAACCAATGTATGCAATTGACCCTAGGTCATCATTCAACACCACATCAGATAGACTCAAGACGCACATGTTCAGGAGTTTACGACCAAGATAACTCTTCTTCGAACCCCTACCCTCAGTCTATACATCATAGACCCTAGTGCAAATTTAACAGAAGAAAGCGGAAGCATACACAGCGAAGCCAACGTTTCCTTTCCCAACTACCTACCAAGCCAAAATTGAACCTTCTTTCCATTGGCGACGTTTCATCCAATATTAGGGGCGATCACCGATTATACCCGTTAACTATACCATTCCAGGCATGTGAGGCCTCTCCTCTCTTCGACGACATATCAGGCCATGAGGTATCATGATGTGGGACTATCCTTGATATATATCTCCTATTAAACATAGAATCATCACTAGATCAAGAGAAAGAGCCGCTCAAGGAGAGGTTGCTAACAATATTCATACATTGGAGAATCTAATGGAAATGAAGAATCTCGTGCCTAGAAAAATCTTGGCCCCAATTTGAAGAATCTCACCTGAGATTATGACCGAGATTTGCCTATGTTGCGGAGCCATGAGTGGAATCTCGACTTGAGGATTAAATACCTATTTATCTTTTATTATTTTAATACCTTAAAGCTCTAAAGATTCCAAATGTATCTTTTGGTTTTTGATCCTATCTTTAGGATTATTTTTTAATTTATATTTTAGTAGAATCTCGCTATATAAACCTTAGAAGGTCGAGATTATTATATAGATTTGACTGATTATTACTTTCACAATATTGTGAGATACTCGTTGCTTCGTTTATGAAGTTTGTGTTTTATTCATTTCAATTCAATCAAAAAGAGAGCCTTTGATTGGATCGTTGTGAGTCTTTGCTAGGTTGTTCTTGTATGCGTTAATCTTATTAAAGATTGGTGCTACTAGTCAAACTAGTCTCTACTTGTGCTTGTCTTATCTAAAAGGCTTGTGTAAAGTTGAAGAATGAAGGGTTAAGGTAAGTTCTTTGTTAATGGGTTTTTATCCAGTTGGTTAAGGTTCTTTGAAAGTCAAACGTTAAGTCATATCTTCCTATATTTTCCATACTTTCATTCCATAATATCACTTTCTTATTCTACTATTATCATTCCATCAAACTCACGTGCTTTGTTTTCGAGTTTCACAGATCTCGGGCTTCCATACAAATCTCGCCCGAGATTTACACCAAGGTTTGCTTTTGTCGTTGATTTTGTGAACTTCAATCTAGATCGGAAAACTACGGCATTAACCCCGCATCAAAGTGGTATCAGAGCTAATCGACTGAAGTTCAACTCAAACTGTGTTGTCAAGCTGAGTATATTGTTAGTATTTTTATTTGAGTCTTCTTTGAGTCATATAAAAATCGAGCCTTTTCTAGTTTTCATCTTTTGTGAGATTATTTGAGCTTGACGTGCTTTGTCTTGTGACTATTAGAGAAGGGAGAGAACAGTCATAGCCAAACACAAACCATCCAAAACCCAAAGTGAAAACTTGACTCGAGATTCCACTGCGGAAACTAAATATCACCCAAGGTTAGCGAAATATGGCCCGAGATTTTGGAAGATTCCCCCAAGATTGTGTTAACGGCAAGATCGCTATTTTCTCTCCAAATCCAATCAGATCCAACAATATATTTGGATCATATCTTCAAAGATATATCTTATCAATTTGCAACAAAGAAAGAAAGATATTTACGGAGTATCTTATTGTTGAGATCTTATATAGTATGCGAGATCTTATCGTATCTTCAAATCATAACCAAATATCTCTTTCAAACTTCGATCATATCCTCCATCCAGCAGTTGTATACTCATCCCAAACCTTGGATTCACATTCATATCATATCAAAATTCCTCTCTTGACTTCACCTATATTTTATATCATCGATTATAACCAAAGTATTGGTGAAGCCTTTCAAGCGAGAGTTACTACAATCCAAGTGTGTAAATATAAAGAAGGCATCAAGGAAGCAGCTTACCCCAAGCCCAAACTAGTTTTAATCCCAAAAACCTTGCCTTTGATTAATCTCGGCTCCCTCCATTGAGAAATCTTGCCCGAGATTTTGGAAACTTGACCGAGATTTGCTACGATCGAGATAGAAACCCTCACCGGCGATCTCTCTCTCTAGTTGCTGAAGTGCAAGGTAAGTAAAGCTCTCTTCTTAGTCTCTAGTGAGTCTATATCTTACCTCTTTTCTACTTTAAACACATTGAGTCTATTTTATTAGGGTGTGTTAGTGAGTATCTATACTTTACATCATACTAGTTGCGTCTACTTGCAATATTCTTTCGACCTTGTTTAATTGCGTGAAAGAGACTTCCAGCAGGTTCAACTTGACTATCTTCTAACAAAAGAACCTTCTTCCGAGCCAAGTTGACTATTTAAGTCATCCAAGGAGTTTCTAGTTGAAGCTAGTCACCGATTTGTAAAGAAACATTAATCCATCCAAGACAATTACATCAAATTAATTTGAGATTCACAACAGAGTGTGCGTGTGAGATAAATTAAATAAGGAACCTCCGTTTTCACTAACTTCACAAGTTTGTTGTTACTTTGTGTGATTGTGCAAGATGTTTATTTTAAAGGATCACAAGGGAATTGGTTATCGAGTCCAACAACCAAGGATATGTTGAAACAAGTCTAGGTATCGATTACCACCTTGAACGAAATACTGACCACCTGGAGCAAAAACCATCAACCCATTGAAAAATCTCGGCCCCTAGTGAGAAATCTCGCCCGAGATCCGTCCTAATCGAGATTTGGTAATCACGCTCCCCAGCGGTGAACAGTGTATGAGGATGATGGAAGTTCACATGTTCCATATAGAACTCCAGTCCCGGAGTTGCCTCTAAGAGTCCATTTTGAGCAAGGTATTAGATATTTAAGTCCTTGTTATAATACATCTAACCTTCCGGAGTTTATTGATGAATTTTAGGAATTAAAGGACGAAGATGAATAGGATATGTGGAGAGGCTATTCTAGACGTAATCATCATCCAAGAGACAAGAGAGATTATGAATCTCGACACCAGAATCTCGCCCCTTCCCATCCGAGATTCCAACCGATATCAACATATGAAGTTGGACGTAGGTCAGGTGTCTCACCTAGAACCCCAGCCCCGGAATCACCTCCAAGATCCCATCATAATCAAGGTATGACATATTCGAATCCTCCTTATAATACTCCTAACATTCCGGAATTTGTTGATAATTTTCAAGAATTCGGGAATGAGAATGATGAAGGCATTTGGAGAGATTATCATAGACGTGATCCACGTTCCAAAAGAAGTCAAGATTATGAGTCATTTAGGTCTCATCAAGAGCATGATGTAATTAGGAAAGAGAAGGCTAAAAATCCGAATCTACCAGAATCTTGGTCCTAGTATCTCACCCCTTCTCACCGGAGATTCAGTGCCGAGATTCCTCATGAACAAGCACCACAAGGCATTCATACCGGAAAAGCAAACCCTCAATAGAGGTTCTCAACACTTTATAGATAAGTGATTTTAAAAATCTTCTACTTATATGCTTATTGAATCAACTACGCATTAATATGAGTTAGTAGATGAGATTGATTGTGATGAGCATGAAAAAGGTGTTAATAAATTCTATGCGCATGCTTTTGATTTTTATGACACTCTTGAATGTGATGAGCCTCAACATGTTATGAATGATCTTGATTGAGTATGCTATGAACGATATTGATTGCAATATTCATGAGCATTTTATGAATAATATTGAGATAAATATAAATAATATTAATTTTTCATTGTATAAAAAGGCTATTGATTAGTACCGTTTATTGTACCTTAATTCTAATACTACTTGGAACCAATTACATGAGCATTTTATTAGTAAACTTTTCCCGCCTTGAAAAATTGTAGAATTAAAATCTAAGATAACCGAGTTTAGAATGATTGTAGGGTAGACTATCTACGAGGCATGTGAGAGGTTTAAAGACCTCCTACATCAATGTCCTTCTCATGGGCAATCTAAGGTTATATTGGTATAATCTTTGTACCAAGTGAACAATTGAACTATATATATATGAATGCATACAGGTGGAAGCCTATCGATAAGGCTTTCGGTCAAGGTATTGAGTAATCATTCAAATAAATTTTCAGATCCTAGTTAGTAGATTTTAAGTTTTCGGGTGTTTAAGCGGCTTCTACAAAACCACTGGAAGGACAACATTGTGTTTCTTGTCTTTAACATGTAATAGTGTTTGCAATTGGTCTTTACTACGTAGCAGTGGTGACGCGTTCTCCATCTCCTACGGATGAAGACGTTTCTTCTTTAGTTGAATTTGTATTTCGATGAAAATGATTTGATTCGTAGGCTCTAGCATTAGTCAGGTATTGTTGATTTGAGACCTAATTGGAACATTGGTTTGATCTAGGATTAGACTAGAATACTCAAGGAATGTTTGGTGAGAACTTCATTGTTGCATAGGATATTTTGATAACAAATATAGCAGCCCTCCGGAGAGAATGGATCGGGTGATGGTTGGGTAAAGCACTTTCATCACTCGCCCGTTAACCTTATCGGTGGTCCACCCTTCACCTTTTAGGTGACCGGGAGGTTCAGGTTCCTACACCGGTGATTAAGGGTTATGAATAATGTTAACCTATATTTTATTTTTAATGTATTTTCGCACATGTAGTATAAAATAACTTTTTTTTAAATTAATGATATCAATAAATAAGATATAAAACTATTTAAAATTGTTATTACATGACAAACAACAATAAAAATTGTCATATTTTTGTGATGGATATATATAAATTAATGGATACAGAGAAATAATGGATATATAAAAATTAAGATATTTCGAGTATATCGGGTCGGTGATGTGTGTAGGACATTCACCCATTACCCACCCATCATCTGTTTTTTTTTCCAGGTTTTCACCCGCTTTCTCGGATCAAGTGATTCCGATATTCATCGAGTGCGAGTGAAACTGTCATTCCTACGATTGGTTGCACAAGGGAGGCATGTGGGAGTGCCGTCAGCCACACTTCGGCATTTCGTAGAAAATTTCCTGATAATTGTACTTCAATATTGTAAAATGTAATGATCTACGTTGTAAAATAGTTATGTGCACCCAAAAGTTGTATTATGTGTCCAGAGATGGGCTGTTTACTTATTACTATAATTTAACTATTGTTACATTTTTGGGAAATTCAGTTTGGTACCCTTGTAGTATGGGGTATTTTGAATTTTGTCCATGACTTTTTCCAAGTTCGGTTGTACCTCTCAATTTTTACATAATTTCAGATTTTACCCAACCGTTAAAAAACTCGTTAACATTAACGTTTTCTATTAAAAAATTAAGGGAAAGGAAATTGAAAAAAAAACAAAAGGAAATTGAAAAGAAATAAAAAAACAAAAGAAAATTAAAAAGAAATTAAATAAATGAAACGTATCAAATATATTTATAATTTCTGAAATTGTAAATTTTTTATACAAAACTAAATAAGCGTTAAAAAAAACCCGTTAACATTAACGTTTTCTATTAAAAAATAAAAGGAAATGAAATTGAAAAGAAATAAAAAATAAAATAAGAAATTCCTAAATTGTATCAAAAATTTATAACTTCAGAAATCAGAAATAAGAAATATATTTGAGACGTTTCATTATTTTATTTCTTTTCAATTTTCTATTATTTTTTATTTCTTTTCCCTTAATTTTTAATAGAAAAAATTAATGTTAACGAGTTTTTTATCGGTTGGACAAATTCCGGAGTTATATGAAAACTGAGGGGTACCAACCGAATTTGAAAAAAGTTATGGATATAATCCGAAATGCCTCATACCACAGGGGTACCAACCGAAATTTTCCCATATTATTTAACAAACCCATATTTTAAATGAGTTAATTGATTTTACACCAAAGTGCAAAATTAGGCAATTTTATAAATAACTTATATAGGTCATGTAACATTAATTCAATATTAGATAACCCATATATAATATTTATAAATTATCTAGCTCAACTAAAATTATTATAATTTTGGTGCGGAATTGATTAAACCAATTTCGGCCGCATCCCAGTGCAAAATTGATTAAACACAATTTTGATTTCACCGTCCATGTGTAAAATCAATTGAACATATCCAACTAAATTTTAATTTTTAACAAATTCTTGAATAATCTTCTTAAAATTATCATCCTATAAAGGACGAAAGTCAAGCCCAGTGTATGCACCCGCTAAGCTCTCGTTTGTTATAACTCCGGAAACGAAAACGGAATGAAAATAAACACAATGTATTTGATTCCGTTTATTTTGAACATATGTACCTTGTTGAACATATGTACCTTGTTCATGAAAATAAACACAATGTATTTTGAACATATGCACCCGCTAAGCTCTCACCATAATTTAACAGTAATTATTATATTAAGCTCTCGTTTGTTGAACATATGTACCTTGTTCATGAAATTTTGTGGAATCATTCCTTGTAGTTTTATGCAAAATGTATTTGATTCCGTTTATTTTGTTTCCCTATATGGTATCAAACTTATCAATTTCTACTACAACTACCTCAAACCATAAGAAATGATTTTTTTTCCAAAAAATTTCATGAACAAGGATATACGTATGAACTAGATTCGTTTCATTCCGTTTCCGTAATTAAAACCAAACGGGCCCTAAAACTAATCAATTTTGTAAAAAAAAAATATCAAGCATTTCAGGAGAGTTGGGAACCATGTTTAATAACTCATGGCATACAAAGATGGAAATCTGTTTTTAATAAATACACAAAAACCAAATTTATGTTTTATTGAATCAAAAAGCTAATAACCAATTTGTATCTCATTTTATCAAATAAAAAGCTCACCCAAATCTTGATTCTCATTTATACTGAATTCAAGAAAATTCAAATTATTTGGGCGTTAGGACTCAAAGAAGATAGTCTCTACAGCCCCTAACTAGGATATTTTGAGCAATTTCACAAAGTTTATAAAATAAATATATTAAAAAAAACTTTTAGAAACATATACAAAAGGGCAACTCAGATGAAGTAAAAAAAAAATTGGACACAAGATTCGGCTCAGCAACACACAGAAGATTGATGTTCTTCCAATCAATTCTTGTATGGCAAACACCAATATGCCAGATATGAACAAGAACTCGATGTCAATCACTAGTGACCCAAACCCATTTGTGACAACATGGCCTGAAAGATATCTAAGATCAGGTAGATTTACCGGTACAGAGAAGGTAGCCGGAAATCAGAGAGCTAAGAGCAAAGGCAAGGAATGCTAGGAAGGACATTGCTACAGATGCAGTCGCCATTGTAGTGAACTTGTCGTTGCCCCAGTTCACTACCCAGTCATCTACTCGGGTAGCAGCTGATGACGATGCAGACATCAAAAGATACGCCAACATCTACAATTTCAAAGACGAATCAAAGTTGATAAGAAAGGTTCAATCAATGGAATTGACACTCAATCATACTGTCAACCTATCGTCTAATTCATGCATCAACTAGTTACCTACAAGATGATTAAATCAGTGCTCTTTTGTATCATACAAAGTTGGTGTTATATTTTCATCAAGAAGGATCTACTCTGCTGAGTATAATTATTATATTAAGACTAAAGGTATTTTTGAAAAGGTGTGCTCCTAGTCATCCTACCACCATACATGTAATGGTAAAAATGACTTTCTTTATCGTTAAAAGTAGTAACTTTCTCACCATAATTTAACAGTAGTTGCACAGAAGAATTCATATTCATACATGCAAACAAAGTAGAGAAAGAAGAAAAGAAGGAAGTCCAATTGTAAGTGCAAAGCCTTGTAAAACCAAGCAACTCTTTTTTGGATTCTCTAACTTTTTCAAATAGGGAAGAGGCTGATCACTAGGCCATTACTGATGGTGACCTATGGCAAATGGCTACTACTTGAAATGATACATTAATATATTCTAAACATAGGGAAACTTAGGGTAGAAGTATTCATATTCCACAATTTCCACTCAACAACTTCTAATTATCTAATATTTGATACAAGTGGGAGCTCAATTATATATTTTAGTGCGACCTTATAGGAAAAGTGTGAGCACAAGGCAGTAGCTGAAGATGCATAAACAGAAATTCATGCAGCTTCTGAGTTTTGGCAATATATACTGAAGAAAAAAAGGGTCACTTGTCCAGAAATCATGTTACAAGGCACTCTAATTGTTCATATTCAGGTCAATATAAGAAAGTACCAAGAAAACTTTCTGAAGCAAGGATCAATTTCTAATGTTCTATGATAGCATGGTGAGTAAGGAAGGAAATCTAACACTCCCTGGGACATTATGAGGAAATTTGTTAAAACATTAATGGTCCATCACCTAAGGAAAAGCAGCTTAAAGCTTACTTCATGGAATCAAGTGCTGGAATGCATTATTTATTTTTCACCATTATAATTTATAACCTGGCATAATAGGCAATTCAGAAGAGATTAAAGTTCATTTTCTATAGTCTCTATTACTTTGTATGTAATTTATAGTCCAATTTTAGAACAGATATGGAAGGCAATTTTAGGCACGCCTAGTTGAAACCGCCTTGCCTTGGTCTAGACAGGCAAGGACCCCTAGTCATCTGGCCCCTGAGCGCCTAGACATGCCTTCTAGAATTCTGAAACAGTCTTGCATATAACATAATTCCTTCCCATAGTACAATTCAACAATCCGTATATATCACTGATTGAGGACTGAAATAAGTATCTGTATTACTTGGAAAGTCAATCTGTATTAATAGCCAAATGTTGAAACCAGTACCAAAAATCACCAGATAAATGATATTTATGGGAATAGTTTTCGTCATGGGCATCATCCATGTATTATTATTATAAATTTTATAATGGAAGATAATTTGTTGGTCATATGGATGTCCATTATTGCAATAAACCATTTATAAAAAAAAACCACTGACCATTTTCAACTAGTCACCAAACTATATTGTATGTCAGTATATGAGAACCAAAGTCTAGGTCATGCAAACAATTATTAACAACAGAAGACAAACCACAGGTCATATATTCCAAACACAGACGAAATGCTAGGATAAAGAACAGTAACTGCAAACAAAGAGAAGGGAAAGAAACAAGACTAGCCTGATCCAACATGAATTCAAAAATACATCTGATGCGGTTTTGTGTAATATGCTTTCCTTTTCTCAATTGATGAGATGAACAGCATCCTTGCAGCCCCGAATACACAAACCCTATCACGCTGACTGCCATAGAGTACCTGAATTCAAACCAAAACCACAAACTTCAGCTTCATATTCCACCATGTGTCAGCTAATGATCATAAGGACTGGATATTTATAACACTTGCTGATTATATACTGTATAACGAAAGACAATTATCAATCAATTGCAAGACTGGAAGTACCAAATTGAGCTGAGAAAGCAAAATTGAAGTAGCTACCTGAACTCCTTGTACCGATCAAAGGAATCGAGAGCCCAGCCACGGTTCCGATCAGCAGCCATAACGGCAAAAGCCACCAAACAAACCGCAAACTCAAGCCATCTCAACGCTACCGCCGCTTTTCTCACAGCAATCACATTCTTCGCCCTCCGCGAAATCGACGGAGTCATCTCCCACCTAGCACCTACGTCTCCTCTCTCTTCACCACCAACGCTCCCATCCATACCAGATTCATAATCAGTAGTCCCACCAGCATCAGCGAATCCAGTAACAGGTCCGGACTCGGTCTTCGCGACAGATGCCGGAGGCTCATCACGGATCAAGCGGCTAACTATGGGAGCCTTCTTTGCAATCATAGGACGGAGAGGAGGCGGAGAGGGAGAGGGATTCGGGGAATGGAAGCCGGTGAAGGCGGATTGATGAGACTCGAGAGGATGAGTGGGGGTCGGGACTGGTGAGGGTTTGGCGGAGTAGCCATGAAAAGTGTGCGCAGAGGATATGGAGGAGGAGGAGTCCGGTGAACCTGGCGGCGGAGGAGAGGGGATGTGGTTTAGGGGAAAGTTATGGTTGGAGGAGGTGGAGGGGCGAGGAGATGGAGTGTGAGGAGGTGAGGTGTCGATGCTGAAGCGTCTGGAGGTGGTATCAGATTGATCTTCTTCGGGTTCTTCGAGTATTTTCACCATTTTTGATTGCTTGAGCTTTGTTTCGGGTTGCTCAGCTGGCTTTCAGAGTCTCCACTCTTCAACGGGAGAAGGGATGCACCTGAAATTCTTCAACTAAAAACGCATAATTAAATTGAAGTCGGGAGACTCGGGACTGGTCTTTGTTTGTCTCTTCTTTTTGATACGGAATGCTAAACAGTATTAAACTACCCGTCACACTTCATCAATTCGGACACATTGCCCCTAAAGTGGTGCAACTCATCCTTTCACTTGTAAATCAAATTAACAATACACGTAAACCCTTGATTTTATTTTATGTTGTGTAAGACACGATCCCTTAATCAAATAGGGGTTGTTCTTCGGTCAGACGTCGGGAGACAACACACCCGTAATGCGAGCGTGTTTTCGGCCGCAATCCGAGTGTACCTCCGAAACACAACGAGATTGCGTCATTTCGACAGCGTCCGGATCTCTTCCTTTTCGAATGATATATTATAGTTTCTGGAGAATAAATTCACTGTATAAATATACGTCAAATCAAATCACTATAGATCTCATTCCCAAAAACCATTATAAATTATGTCGAAATTTTTCGAAAAGATCGAAGTTGAATCCGATGGTGAAAGCGTTAATCTTCCGTTCGATGAAAATAAATGTAGTGATCCAGAAAAGCTTCTTACAAATATCGTAGTAAGTGTATTATTTCATTTAATGGGAATGTTATTAATTCCTAGTTTTAGGGATGTTAGAATTAATAACCGAACTCATATAATTCTTACTTGGGTGAGTTGGTTAAGTAGGTACTTTAGGAAAAAGATTGTTTGACACTAGTGTCAAATGACACTAGTGTCAAATGACACTAGTGATGTGGCACTATCAATAGGATGAATTGGCAAATGATGTGGATAATAATTTTTTTAAAAAAAGATAATAAATATGGGCAATTAATTAGTTAATGAAAATCAAGTAAAAATCAATTTTCCAGATTTCTCAAATCACGTAATATTGCAATTGAGGCAATTCATATCATCTAATTTCCTTCGAGATTTCTTCCCTTTCTTCTCGATTTCTTTATTCCGTCCAGATTTCTTCCCTTTCTTATCGATTTATTCCTTCCAAATCCATTTCTTCTCGATTTCTTTCTTCTCGATATCTTTCTATGTCCTTCATTTTTTCATTGATTTCTCCAGATTGTTTTTGTCATATAACTGTCAATGCAGTGCTATCGAATGGATTACAGAATGCCGGATGAAAATCAATTATGAACAAGTTGGGGTGTATAGTTTTACTAAGAGACTGGAACCTTTGTTTCTTATGTCACTGCATTACAGATAGCACTGGTTTTACTCAGAGACTGGAACCTTTGTATGTACACCTTGATGTATTTGAACAAGTTGGGATGTCTTTGAACATGTTGGGGTCGATGGATTACAAAATGTAGGATGAAGTTTGATTTTGATCTAGAACCTTTAGGTACTCCAAAAGTAAATCCATATGATATGATACTCTATGCAGATTATGAGCATAAAATATAGTTCGATTTTATAGTTTTGATCTGGAACCTTGGGGATGTTTGTGTACTGTTGATTCATAAATGGTGTAAACAAACAATCTTTTACCCAAATATTGATATTATAAAGTGAAATATAACACTTTGCTTACATAGTTGAAAATGGAAAGTGTTACATTCAGTACATTGAATGCTTGATAACCAACGCCAAAATTGAAATGTCTTTGAGAGGTCATTTCTTACAAAACAACAAAAGAAAAAGAAGAAGCATGCAAAGGTCTTCTAGAGGTCATCTCCGCTTACACCTCGTCCTCGTCATATATGCTGATGAAGTTGGTCTGATCAACGTCTACCCCTTTCTTTTTCTTGGAAGCTGAAGAAGGTGTGGCCTCGCCCTCTTGTATGACAGTTTTGTCAACTGATGTTGGTGTCTACTCATATTCCATTCTCACCCTCTTAGAAGAAGAAGTTGGTGTGCGGTCTAGTTTTAATTTTCTCAAAGGCTTTGAATTAGGTGTGGTTTCATCATAGCATTGTAGGACTTCTCTCTCGTACATCCACAATAAATCAACCATCGGAGTGTCCGATGCAACAACAACTTTGAAAGAAGGCCCTAAACATGCTTTGATCATGGTCACCAAGATTTGGTACTCGAGACTGTTGTACTTTGCGGTAATACTCTCCGTGTAGATCTGCATTCCGGATTCAGTGATTGGGGTTACAGGTTTCTTGGACGATGAAGTTGTGTTTTTGGGGGTCGTTGACATTTTGAGGGTTTTTGGGTGAAGGATGCTCGAATGCCTGGTAGTTTTGAGGGTTCTCATACGATTATAATATGTACGAGAACGAGGAGATAGAAGGTGGGAAGGGGCGGTTACTTGTTGTAATGATAGAAGGTGGAAAGGTGGGAAGGTGAGAAGCTCGAAGCAGCCTAATGATAACATTGGAACTCATGAATTTGCATTCATTGGTGAGTAGTTGAAAAGATGAAACGCCATTCATTGGACGATAAATCCGGCACTGGATTGATTTGAAATCTTTTCATTAGGAAGCTAACCGGTTTCTCCTCACCAACTTGTTACATTGTTTCGGATCCGGATTTTGAAAAAAATAACTAGTACTTCCGTAATGTATTGTAACGGTTCAAATAATACTACCATATTGTATGTGATAATAAGGATATTATCACATAAGTGTAAATTACATCTTATTACCAATAAAGTTATAATAAGTATAAATATAAAATTTATTAAGTTGATGATATGATCACATAAGTTTAAGTTACATCATATTAACATGGATATGATCACATAAGTGTAAACTACATCATATTACCAATAAAATTATAATAAGTATAAATATAAAGTTTATTTAGTTGATGATATGATCACATAAGTTTCAAATTTATTAAGTTGATGATATGATCACATAAGTTTAAAGTTATAATAAGTATAAATATAAAATTTATAACATGGATCAAGTGAACTCGCAAGCTTGATGGTTCACATGGATGATGCTTCACATGATACTACCATATTGTATGAAGATCAAGTGATTATATGATGACTTAATGTCTAATTAACATCTTAATGTCGTAAAATTAAGCAGTATTTAGTTAGATCAATTGAACTCACAAGTTTGATGGCTCACATGTTCTATGATACTTGAACCCCGTCACTCAAAACTCTAGTTTCGGAGAATCTCGGTTTATCGACTTATGCATGTGTGACGGACCTAGTACTTTTGTAATGTCTAATTAACATCTTAATGTCGTAGAATTAAGCAATATTTAGTTAGATCAAGTGAACTCACAAGCTTGATGGTTCACATGTTCTATGATACTTGAACCCCATCACTCGGAACTCTAGTTTCGGAGAATCTCGGTTTATCGACTTATGCATGTGAGACGGACCTAGTACTTTTGTAATGTCTAATTAACATCTTAATGTCGTAGAATTAAGCAATATTTAGTTAGATCAAGTGAACTCACAAGCTTGATGGTTCACATGTTCTATGATACTTGAACCCCGTCACTCGGAACTCTAGTTTCGGAGAATCTCGGTTTATCGACTTATGCATGTGTGACGGACCTAGTACTTTTGTAATGTCTAATTAACATCTTAATGTCGTAGAATTAAGCAATATTTAGTTAGATCAAGTGAAATCACAAGCTTGATGGTTCACATGTTCTATGATACTTGAACCCCGTCACTCGGAACTCTAGTTTCGGAGAATCTCGGTTTATCGACTTATGCATGTGTGACGGACCTAGTACTTTTGTAATGTCTAATTAACATCTTAATGTCGTAGAATTAAGCAATATTTAGTTAGATCAAGTGAACTCACAAGCTTGATGGTTCACATGTTCTATGATACTTGAACCCCGTCACTCGGAACTCTAGTTTCGGAGAATCTCGGTTTATCGACTTATGCATGTGTGACGGACCTAGTACTTTTGTAATATCTAATTAACATCTTAATGTCGTAGAATTAAGCAATATATAGTTAAATCAAGTGAACTCACAAGCTTGATGGTTCACATGTTCTATGATACTTGAACCCCGTCACTCGGAACTCTAGTTTCGGAGAATCTCGGTTTATGTCTAATTAACATCTTAATGTCTAATTAACATCTTTTTTATATATTATCATATTTTATATGGGCATGTATTACTATTGATAAATTTTAAATTTTCAATATCAACCGGTTTAGGGTTTAGGGTTAAATTGGGACCGGATACTAGGGGGTAGGTAACCGTTTAGGGTTTAGGGTTAAATTGGAATCGGATACTAGGAAGTAGGTAACCGGACGGTTCACTTCCCTATATTATTTGTGGGTCACTTCCTTGACCCAATTTTAAATTTTCAATACCTCCTCATTTCCTTCGTTGCCGGTAATCATTTCTCACCTTCCTGATGATTTTCACTTCCTTTCTCACCTTCATTTTTATGGATTGTAGGTAATGGATTATAGTAGAGACAATCAATCTTCATTACCTCCGTTGAGGCTATAAACCCAATATTGTCGATGTCAACCTCCACGAAGGGCTGCTGTGAGATTTTTCTTTACAGATGAAAATCCGAACAAGTTTTTTTATAAATGCGATAAATGTTACTTCTTCAAATGGGTTTGTCTTTCAAATGTTATAGGTTATGGTCATGGTTATAGCTCGATGGGTACAACATCTCGTTCTGAAAGTAGTGCTTCTGAAAGTGATCCTAATTCCTATCATATTAAGAGACAAATAAAAGATCTCAATGACTATGTGAGGAGCATCGTCAAAGTAGCAATCATAATGTATCTTGTTTTGTTAGTAATGCATCCTTGGACACGACAATGAATTATTCCGGATCTAGATGAAGCTGAAGCTCAACTACTCCTTAGTTGAAGTGTGAATGCAATTGAAGATGGGTTGCGGAAGCTTAGAGATGGAGGCGGAAGTTGTATGATTGAGTCGATCTA
The DNA here is from genome assembly GCA_033239045.1 of Fagopyrum esculentum. NCBI lineage: Eukaryota > Viridiplantae > Streptophyta > Magnoliopsida > Caryophyllales > Polygonaceae > Fagopyrum > Fagopyrum esculentum. Next base: position 29,726,482 of record BSUD01000007.1, read on the forward strand.
GATTGATCGATCAAACCTTGAAGTGGGTGGGTTGAGTTGGTTCTTGAAGAACCCTCGAATGTGGTTGAGTTTGGATCGAAGATCCAAAAGAAGAACTTTGAGAGGATTGGAAGAGGGATTGATGCTCAAGTAAGTAGGAGGAAAATACTTCTCATTACTTAATCAAATTGAACATGCTTTACAAATGAGCCAAGCATTCCCTTATATAGTTGATGAAGGCCATACAAAGGGTCGGAAATTAAATGACGGAAATAAAGACGGAATTTAAGTTCCGAAAATGAAACACCTAAAAATATGAAAGGTTGAGAATTTAAGTTCGGAATTAAGTTTCCGAATTAAATTCCGAAACCAAAAGTCTAATCTTAAATTCGGAAAATTAATACCCGGAAATAAAGTCCCGGAAATTAATATTCCGAAAATAAAAAGACTTATTATTACAAAACGCTAAATTACGGAAAATGCGCCGGAACGGTGCCGACTTGACAAGCTTCATGTCATAGTGGCGTAGAGGCACGGTTTGCAACCAATGGGTCCGTGACAAGCAACGGTCCGGCTAATGATGGAGCCGGTAGCTTGGGCGATTGCCTTAGCACGTGAACGGGTGTAAGATCCTTGACATTGAACGTCGGGTGCACGCCATAGTTGTCCGGAAGCTCCAACTTGTATGCATTCGGGCCAAGGCGGGATAAGATGCGGAATGGTCCATCACCGCGGTCCAAGAGCTTGCCTTTGCGGCGAGATGGAAAACGCTCCTTCCTTAAGTGGAGCCAAACAAGATCACCGGGCTCGAATGAGAGTGGACGGCGCCCTTTGTTGCGTTGTGAGGCAAGTTGATCGGCACGCCGTTGGAGTTGTGTCCTAGTCCGCTCATGAAGCTCAATGATGTGAGCGGCACGACTTGCTCCGGTGATGTGTTCTCCGTCTTTGAGTGGATGCGGAGTGAAGTCCATCGGGGTGTGTGGATTAAGGCCATAGACAACTTCAAAAGGTGAAAGCTTGGTTGCCGAGTGTCAAGACCTATTATAAGAAAACTCCACAATAGAAAGTAAGTCCTCCCACTTGCGTGAGTTGTTCCTAAGGGTCGCTATAAGTAGAGCGCCGAGAGTCCGATTGGTCACCTCCGTTTGACCATCGGTTTGGGGATGATAGCTACTTGAAAACAACAAGTTGGTTCCAAGTTTCCCCCATAAGGTTCTCCAAAAATGGCTCACAAACTTTACGTCCCGATCACTAAGGATGGAACGCGGTATTCCATGTAAGCGCACATCATTGTCAAAGAAAAGGGTAGCTACTTCACTAGCATTTTGTGTGCTCTTATATGCAATAAAATGTGCCATTTTTGAAAAACGATCGACTACCACGAAAATGGAGTCTTTGCCTCGTTTTGACATGGGTAGGCCAACCACAAAGTCCATAGAAAGATCCTCCCAAGGTCCCATTGGTATAGGCAAAGGAGAATACAATCCATCCGGACCTTGGAGCGATTTTGCATGGTGACATGTGATGCAACTTGTGCAAAACCGTGTCACATGCTTGCGCATTCGAGGCCAAGAGAAGTGCTCTTGTAGAGCGGCGAGAGTCTTGGTAGCACCAAAGTGACCACGACCCTCATAAGCCTCCTTTATCAACAAATGACGAATACTCGAGCGCGGGATACAAAGCTTGCCCGCACGGAATAAGTAGCCATCGTTAATAAAGAAAGACTCATGCTCTCGGAGGTCAAGGCATTGAGCAAATATATCCTTGAAGTCAAGATCCGTGGCATATAACTCTTTGATAAGAGCAAAGCCATGGATCTTGGCGTCCATATGCATAAGAAGGATATATCGGCGAGAAAGGGCGTCGGCTACCACATTCTCTTTACCTTTCTTATGTCGAATGACATAAGGAAAGGTCTCAAGAAATTCTACCCAACTAGCATGGCGCCGACTCAAAGTAGTTTGACCCTTGAGATACGAAAGAGCCGCATGATCCGAGTGAATCACGAACTCCTTCGGCCACAAGTAATGTTGCCATGTTTTTAAACAACGACCTAAAGCATATAGTTCCTTGTCATAAGTTGGATAGTTGAGTGAGGGACCGGAAAGTTTTTCGCTAAAGTAAGCAATGGGCCGATTCTCTTGTAGGAGAACCCCCCAATGCCCACATTAGATGCGTCACACTCCACCTCGAAGGTTTTCGAAAAGTTGGGGAGTTGGAGTAGTGGCGCATTACAAAGACGGTCTTTGAGCGACTCAAACGCTCGGGCATGGGTGTCACGCCACTCAAATGTGACACCTTTATTAGTAAGCTCATGTAACGGTGCCGCTATCGAGCTAAAGTCCTTGACAAAGCGTCGATAGAAGCCCGCTAAGCCGAGAAAGGCTCGAACCATGGTGGCCGTAGTAGGAATAGACCACTCCTGAATGGCGCGAACTTTTGATTCGTCCACTCGTAGTCCGTCCTTAGACACGACATAGCCAAGAAAAATTGTGGTGTCCGAGCAAAAGACACATTTCTCCAAATTGACAAATAAGTGCTCTAGTCTAAGGCACTCGAGCACTTGGCGAAGGTGCCCGATGTGTTCATCCAAAGACTTACTAAAGACAAGGATATCATCAAAGTAAACTACTACGAAAATACCCAAAAATCGGCACAAGACGTGGTTCATGAGGATATCACCAATGTATTCCTCTTCGCCATCGTCATACGATGGATTGGCAAACATCACCCGCTTGGTGTTCGGGCAATCACGTTGGACATGACCAAACCCGCTACATTTGAAACACACGGGTTCTCTTGGGCGGGCCACCGTTTGAGATCCTTGTTGGGGACGGCCCGGAGGCGTTTGTGTTGGAGCAACGGTGCCACGGTATGGTGTTTTCTCGGTAGCCGCTTGCCGGCTGGGTTGACTCATCCGTGGTGATCCTTTAGCGACTCCGGAATCTTGGGGACTAGAAACATCTCGAGAACCGGAATTAGTGGTATAAGAGTATTGACTAGTGGAAGAATTATACCTTGAGTATCGAGGCGTTTCGAGTTATTGCTTGTGAAGTTTCATGGCGGCGTGACATAAGGCTCCCAAGTCCTTGTAGGGGAAAACCTCGAGGGGCTGCCGGATTGACGGATTAAGGCCGCTCATGAATTTGGTTCGAAGGGCGGAGGCGGAGGCTGAGATGCCGGCCTTCATGTGCATGTCCTCCAGCTTGGCTAAGTAAGCCACCGGAGTAAGGCTTCCTTGTTGAAATTCGGCAATTTGCAACCGCATGTTATTTTTTAAGTCGTCGGACACGTACTTCTTAGTCATGACATAGATCAATTGATCAAATGTCGCAACCGGTGCCCATCCTCGGTTCTCACGGTTGGTCTCGTACCGGTTCCACCAAGATTTTGCATCACTTTCAAAGTAAAGTATCGTCGCTTCGATTTTCTCATACTCCTCATAATGGCAATACTTGAGAGCTCTTTTCATATCCTGTGCCCAATCAAGAAATGCACCAGGATCATATTCACCATAAAATACCGGAAATTTAACCTTACCTTCCCTACGAGCTCGGTAGGGATCCGGTCGGGGTGGTGCGATATAGGCGTCTTTGTGATGGGCTCGCTGGTGGCCATCGTTATGCCTTTGGCGCCCATGATTATGTGGTGCACGCCTTTTTGGGTTAGGAGGAGGCAACCATTCTTCTCCTCGATCTTGGTTCTCAAAAGGCTCTCGAATGGGTGGATGCCATGGACGGACATATGCCACCCGCTCCAAGTCCGACTCATCATCGGAGAACTCGTCAAAGTCATCTCTCTCGGCATACTCTTCATAATCATGATACATCGGTTGCCGGCTATGCCGGTGGCGGCGTTGTCCGGACCGATCATTCTCGGGACGTTGAGAGCGATCATTTGTTTGATGATGATACCGGTCATCAACCTGGGAGGGACGGTTGGTGCGTTGGGCACTAGATGGAGGAGGGGAAGTGTCATACTTACGTCGGTTGTGCTCATAGCGTTTGTGCCGATTCTCCGTGTCAACATATAGCAAATCATTTGGAGAAGGGTCAGGGTTCTCATCACCTTCATTGTGGGACTCATGACCGTCATTTTGGGAGGGCCCGTGGTTTTCAATGACAGAGGCAAGCCGTCGACAGTTAGATGGTTCGGCTCCCAAAATACCTTTGTCTTTGCGACGTCCATCGGACGTGGAAGCATCGACCAAGGCTCCATTTGGATTTGGTGGAGCGGTCGTAAGGGCAAGCATTTGGGCCTTCAAAGTTTCAAGCTCTTGCCTAAGGGAGGCCTTTTCTTCCGTCAAAGTAGTGAGCTCTTGCCTTTCACTAGATTCCTGAGAATTTTCCATTGTGACGTTAGTCATAACTCCAAGATTGGACACAAAATTGCAAGCAATCAAATGAGCAAGGTGACAAGATAAGTCAATGTTATCCAAGTTTAAGTGCGTTAAGCTTCTACCTTTGGGAAGGCCGTGTGGCGGTTAGGCAAGGAAGGCAAATCCAACAAATTTGAACCAAAATGCACACAAAATCAATAAAAAAATTTGCAACTTGTAAGAAAATGGAGAGATAGGAAATGGACGGATTGTTTATCGGCAAGTTTTACTTGCTTTGGTCTTTGACCTTTTTCAAAAATCCGATTTTTCGGATGGACCGGTTTGCCGGACGTCTTTTACTTTTGTTTTTGTGGAATTGTTTCTTTTGAAACTTTTGAATGCAACCTTTGGAATGCAAGAGATGAATCCACTTTTTATTTTGAAACAAATCCGTTTTTTTGAAGAGTTTTTGCTTTGTTTTTGGTTTTTGGAATATCAAAAGACGTGATATCCGATTTTGTCAACAAAAAAATCCCAAGAAAATGGTGAAATTGATTAACAAAAATGTCGGATTGGGTGAGGAAAAATGTTTGTTTTTTTTTTTTGATTAATGGTTTGATGGCAAACCAAAAATCTCCTAAATTTCCTTTGCAAAATGGATCGAGAAAAAAAAAATTTCAAGAACGTGGTTGAAGATGCGAAGAACGAGATGAAGATGATGATGAACAAAAGGCAAAAAGGATGAATATGATAACGCACAAAAACAAGAGTAAAGATAACTTAGCTTAGATCCCTTTTCTCTGATGCCAATTTGATGCGTCCTTGGACACGTCAATGAATTATTCCGGATCTAGATCAAGCTGAAGCTCAACTACTCCTTAGTTGAAGTGCGAATGCAATTGAAGATGGGTTGCGGAAGCTTAGAGATGGAGGCGGAAGTTGTATGATTGAGTCGATTGTTCGCCACTTAGCATGCGTGCAAATAAGTCTTAAATTTATAAAACTAGAAATCAAGCAAGCGAACCCGCAGTGTACGTGTAATATCCGGAATTTTTATTCCGTCTATTTCGGATATAAACCTGATCTCGATCCATCGATTCATATCCGTCTACTTAGTTAGACATATGATGATAAAATTTATCATTTTATGTAGACCTCCTTCACATAAAATGATAGAACCTTTTATAAGTTTATCATTTTATGTAACTTACCTTCGCATAAAATGATAGAGTTTTATAACCAATCCTAAACTGTAATATAATCCGTATCCGGTTATTCCGTGCATTCATTTTCGGTTCTCGATTCCGGACTACAACTAGTACCGGGCTGCTGCCCCCTTCACTTCAGCGCCAGCTTCAGCCCTCTGCAGCCCAGCTGGCTGCTGCCCAGTAGCGCCTGCTGCCTACTCCAGCCCGTTGCCTTGCCTGTCCAGCGACAATCCCAGCCCAGCAGTCGCCACTCCAGCCCACGGCCTTGTCCGTCTTCAGCAAGCCTCTGCCTTACCTTCTTCAACTCGTGCCCAACAACCCAAGATAGCGGCCCAGTTCCTGTCCAGCTGATGTGCACGTCCAGCCCAACAGGAGAAAAGAACAGATGGACGCCCCTTCTGTCGCAACCCAGGAAGACTCCACGCAGCTGAGAAACGTTACCACAATGGTAACTGCCGAATCCCACGCAATTAAAGCAGCCTCCCGATCTACCTTCCTTCTGCATTGGAAGTTATTCCCGTCCAGATTCATACCTTAGATCCACACCTTCCTTCTTCAGCGTGAAGGATTTTCACCTCTTTGTACGTGTGCTGTCGACCGGTCCAGATCCGAATCCTCCTGTATACGCTAACCTCCTATGTTACGCTCGTTGTGAAGAGATAGAACTAGCCCTCCTGCACTTCAGTCCGTTCCAGACGTAGGAAGTACACTGAGAGAAACCAGCGTGCCCCAGCCGAAGATCTCTCGTGCTCACACCGCCTTCGGCTCCAAGAGGTGAGTCTTCGTCCCTCTTCTCCCTTCCTTCATTCCCTTTCCGGATCTGGACGTGACCAACGTACAGAGACAGTAGAACCCTCATAGCGTAATGTGTACAGGACCCGTGAACTTCCCATCCAAACGTTTCAGCAAACAACTTGTGAAGCTCCTTTGCGGCTGAACCGGATTCCCTTCCTCACGTGCATCTATAGTGACCTTAGGCGCGGCTGCAGATCCAAATAATCGAACTACGGATCTACTGAAACGGGTAAGTCACTGTTGTATCTGTTCTGTTGCTGAGTAAAGAGTATAACTTAGGGTAGAAGATACATGGGTTACGGGAGAGATGTTGTGCGTTTTACAATCTAGAGTGACTTGAAGTTTAGAGAGGGTCAATTAGTTCGAACCTGGGGTATAAGGGACTAGAAAGTTGAACCAGAATAAAGGGCTGCTGTAAATTCAACTAATTTTTCCTTCAGCTTTTAAGTTAGAAACTGACTACCTTGCCGACCAATGTTTGAGCGTTTGGATAAAGATCCACCGTTGAATTTTGGATATGTTGTAGATGGTTATATGTAGTATATGGTATAAAAATTTGGGAAGAGATGAACGGTCGGATTAGAAGTTATAAGCTTCCCAAGTTAGGTAGTTGAGCAGTTTTTAGTAAACTTAAGATTTGGCTAACTAAGTCTAGGAATTGTGAGTGAAATAGCCAACTTTGTGAATTTTTATAGGAATAATGGCTGAACAGTTTTGAGGAATTCTTGCTCCTAGGGGTAGATGGAACATCATAGATGACTAGAGAATTTATTCGGAATTATTATAAGCTGTTACGAATTTTATATTTGGAACCGAAGTTAGACCTTTACGATCTTCCGAAAAATAGAAACATAGGAAAAATGTCAGTTGGGACCAAACGAAACTTTAGGAGTTAGAATATGAATTTAGAATCTCAAATAGGAGCTTAGACATGAATTTTAGAATTTCTGGAATTTCGGGACCAAGGGTAAAATGGTCATTTTACCCTAAATTAATACTGTAACTAGTTATGTCTTAATACATTATTCGATCTTAGAAGTTTTAGACTTCTAACTACGTGAGAGTGTGCTAATGCACTTATCGCCTTTGGCAGGCAACTGAGTTGCTACAGTTTACAGAGCGAGTGGTTTACAAAGAGTCGAGCTTTATATCAGGTAAGTCCTTTGGGCTTACTTAGCTGACTTCTAAATATGAGTATGAATGATGATAGTGGTGTGTGATTGAAATGTTTAGAGAGATAGGTTGTGATATATAATTACCGACCTATACTTGGCCTAAGAGTAACGGGCGGTGGCATTCTGCTCAGTTAGCTTGCGAGCGCTGGGGGTTTCTTTAGGGACTAGTCCATACTCGGTTTGTAGTGATGCTACTGGCGGAGGTCAGCTAGACCTACACCCAGTTGGATAAGGAATGGAGGCGAGAATTGTTAATAGCTCTCGTGCCACAACTTAAATTGAATAATGTGAATCACTTAAATAATAGATAATAAACGGTTGAGTGCCAGCATGATGTTTGTTTATTTTGTTTTTGCTTGTGGTTGTGCTGTTATCATTCTGCTTATATTTGGATAGTTAGCTAACGGTTGATATGTTGTGTAGATTTGCCACAGGTTAGAGCAGATGCCGAGTGATCCAGACGGTAGTGGTCAGCCGGGGTGTCGTACTTTAGGACGTTTTACAGTTTCTCCATTTGTGGGTTTTCAGTTGGACTTTGTTTCTTGTCGTTCTTTCCGTACTTGATCATATTACGTTTTCCGGCTGTTAGTTGTACTGGTCACATTCATACATTGTTAAGAATTATTTTATGATTTCTGGTTTTCCTTATCTGTGCCTTGTTGTAAGATCATGTTAAGTTGCTGTCAAACTAAGGTCGGGACCCACTGTGCGGTCCTAACCAGTAACTCCCCGAGTTGTAAAATTTGGGGTGTTACAGTACGGATCGACGTAGTTAAGCAAGAATTCCAGAGTATCGAACACATGGATTTGGGGGGAACAAATTCAATTATAAATCGTCAAGCAAGTAAATGTATGAGCTTTGCAAATATATTGGGAAAACAGCAACCCTAAAGATCCAGGAATCCAGTTGTGGCAATCGATTCAAGATATACTAAAGGACTAAGAACAGAGTTAAGAGTTGCAAAGGTATGCTAATTCAAAGCAATGTACGGTGAAGTTCAAACGCTTTATATGACTTATCTAGAAATACTCTCTATAAAGGTTGTTGAGGCTTCAGTATAGAAAGGATCTAAAGAAAAGAATTAATATCAAATATCCAAACTTGTAATCCAAGGATCAAGACTAACTAAACCGATTAAGGTTGTGACACTCGAAATCGAAGTAGAGGTTGTTGAGGCTTCACTACTACCTAGAAAAGGCAAGCCAAGACTAAGTTAAAGCAAATCTTTAACTTTGGATTAAAGTAAAAGCAATGTTCGTTAACTAGGGAAAATTACGGGTGGATATTAAGATTCCACGGCCGTGGAACTCAAGAACACACCGTGATTCTGGCTCGTCAGCGAAATCTCTCTAACTCTTAGGGTCCAATCTGTTTACGATCGATCTATCATCATCTAAGCCACAACTATCAACCCTTCACCTTAGAATTGCTAAAGGGTTTTAGCCAACAACAGTCATTATGATATCAAATTCAAGATTTAGAAGAATGAAAGATGAAAACCTTCAATAAACTTCAAATCAATCTCAAATCCACAAACAAAGGTAATGATGAATATCAGATTTGGAATAACACAAACAAATCACAATCCTTGATAAAAACGAAGAACGGGATGTCAATCCGTCTTCTAATCAAACTTAAGGATAAAAGACGTAATCTCCGTACGTCCAATGATACCCTTAATGCGCGGAAGCGAAGCTCCAAGCGATGATGCTCTATGCGAGGGTGTAAGCAAGATCTAAGCGCGGTCCCCGATTTCTCCCTCCTCTAGTCCTTTTATAGGGAAGGATAGAAGTAACCTTTCAGCCCATTGTGTAAAAGATCGTGGCTTTAATTAGTACGTCAAAAGATCGCCTAAATCACGGTCATAGAGGGTTCCACGCCCGTGGTTTAGAGCGTGGATTCCATCACGGTTCTTCACAACTTCCACGGCCGTACTTTATACCGTGTAACTCTCTGGAATGCTCCACGCTCATGTTGCCAAGTTCTACGGCCGTGGTTTACAGCGTGGACTTCATTACGACCGTATTTTAGAGCGTGGAAGCATAGGTTGCTCGTAATTCCCTTTGTTTTGTGCCATTCTTCATCCTAGAATCTTCCTTAGCTTCTTTGTGGTGTCCTCAATCCTTGGATGTGCTCAATCCATCTCCATTCTCTCTTAATTCGTTCGGTTTTAGCTATTATTCGCCTACAATCAACACAAAGCTTATGTAGACCTCTATATCAACAATATAGATATACTAGCTCACAATTGCTTCAATGCTTTATCAATGAACACTAATATGGATGAAATACATCTAGAAAACGTGCCTAAAATATCACAATGTTTCATGCTAACATCGATCTAGATTGATCAATAAAACCTTGAAGTGGGTGGGTTGAGTTGGTTCTTGAAGAACCCTCGAATGTGGTTGAGTTTGGATCGAAGATCCAAAAGAAGAACTTTGAGAGGATTGGAAGAGGAATTGATGCTCAAATAAGTAGGAGGAAAATACTTCTCATTACTTAATCAAATTAATACCCGGAAATAAAGTTCCGGAAATTAATATTCCGAAAATAAAAAGACTTATTATAACAAAACGCTAAATTACGGAAAATGCGCCGGAACGGTGCCGGCTTGACAAGCTTCATGTCATAGTGGCGTAGAGGCACGGTTTGCAACCAATGGGTCCGTGACAAGCAACGGTCCGGCTAATGATGGAGCCGGTAGCTTGGGCGATTGCCTTAGCACGTGAACAGGTGAGCGGTCCATCGGAGCGAACCCGGAGTGCCTCGTCTTCCTCATGTTGGGACATAGGGGTCAAGGGCGCATCAGTTAGTTGTTGTTTTCAGTTTTTAGGTGGTTGTTTCAATTGTTAAGTACGTACAGAGCTCTTCATCGTGAACCTGCTATATCTGAGTTGTTGTATTTGTTTTGTTACTTGTTGTTTTCGATCTTATTTGATGTGAATCTCAAGGTAGTTAAAAATTTATGGATTGTGTTGTTAATTACCGTGTTAGAATTGAAAATTATATTAATTGTGAAATAACCTTCTATCTTCCCTTCATTCTCGATACATAAAATCATAATTGCACGCCAGCTCTATGAAATTGTTCTTTTCGATCTTAATTCTGTAACCCTTCCCCTTCCTTCCTTCATTGAGAATACATAAAATCATAAGTACATACTTAACATTTGCCTCTTGGCACGACCTTTTGCTGCAAATGTGGACTGTTGTGATCTTAATTCTGTAACCCTAAGCCTTCCTTCGATCTTAATTCTGTAACCCTTCCCCTTCCTTCCTTCGATCTTAATTATGTAACCCTTCTATCTTCCCTCAAATGTGGACTGATGTGACCCATAAAATCATATGACCATAAAATCATCCCTTCATTGAGAATACATAAAATCATATGAGCATTGTCGATACATAAAATCATTAGAGTAAAACTATACATAGGAGCAAACCACAATCTCGTAGGAGCCAAATTCATGGAGCAAAAGATTCGATTCTCGTTACATAAAATCATGGAGCAAACCATGGTCAGAGAAATATAAGTCTCGTTAAATAATAGTAATAAATCAATAGAGCTCTTCAACGTTGAATGTTTTATCCTCCCATCTGTTGGGATGTGATGGGGCGTAGAGCCTGAGAAATCTGGAATGGAGGATTTATGGTTGTGGCATATCCTCGGTTTAACTGAGGCCAAAAATAAGGCTGACCGAAACCCTGAAAAAAAAATAAAAAGAAGAAGGTTATAACACTTGAGGCATGAATTACAATAGGCACAAAAATAAACTTAGGGTCGTAAATACCGTATGGTTCACAATGATGTTGGATATGCTCTGCGTGTTCGTTTGCGGAACTTGAGATAATTCTTGCGTTCCGGTACGTACATCTCTAGCACGACCTTCTGTTGTAGGCTTTCGATAGCCGAGTCTCCGAGCTCTAGCTCTCCCTTTTCCTTGTTTGTCAACGGGATCCTTTACTTGCGTTCTGCCCTCTTGGCTTGGATTTGCCTCATCGTTGGAAGGTGCAGTAACCTTCCGTCTTCCATAAACCCTACCAATCTTGTTCATGGTGGAGTAAACTAGTCCTTGGTTTCTTCTTCTGTTGTTGGATTTTTCTTTCAGTATAGTAAGTGTTTCCTTCACTTCATCGTAGAATTCGTCATCAGTCATTGCGAAGCCTATAAAAGACTCGAATAATTCCCGCATCTGCTCATACCTATGGGAAGTCTCAGGTGGATTCTTCAATAGTAAGGCATCGGTAACTTCAAGTGCTCTCTATCCAAATCCTTCCTCCACCTATACAATATGTATCTTTCGGGAACAAAATCAACATCCTCTTCGTGCATAACACACAATATATGACTGCACAAAATCCCGCGAAACTCGAACGATATTTGATGTCGATTGTCTCTTTCTCCATTGTAACTATAAACACCTTAGTTACATTCTTTTCAAACCTCTTCTTCTTGACAGCAATGGTATAATAACAAATGGTCTCATCATCATGCACCTTTCTTGCACTATTGTATGTCATGTCCGACACTTCTTTTTGAAACTCTCTGAATTTACTTGTTGTGTAGAGCTTCTGAAAGACATCTTCAAACACATGCGTAGTCATCGGTCGAACCGGTTTATGTTTTGATTGAAATGATGCTTTTTCCTCATCGCATACCTTGTTTGACAACGCAAGTCCATACTGTTTGATGTACTATTTTAAAGTGGTGTTGGCATTAACATATTTCTTGAAGAAGAAGTTAATACCTTCACTCCTTTGTGTGCTAGACATCCCAGCCCAAAAGTTGCACTTCAAGTAGATTGGAATCCACCGGTGTCTATTGTTGTACATAAAATTACACCACCGGTTGTTCTCAAGTTCATAGCCAGCAATTATCTCCGTCCACGCATCTTCAAATTCCAAAACATTTACCGAGTCATGAAGGGCATCTTGTATTGCACGGCATATGTTAACCTACTCATTGAGCGAACCCAAATGTTTTTGTGCATTTTGCATTACATGCCAAATGCACCACCGATGTGGAGTATTAGGGAACACTTTTCCAATTGCATTTCCTTTGAAATAAGAAATATATATATATATATATATATATATATATATATATATATATATATATATATATATATATATATATATATATATAAGAGAGTTATGATCATTGTGAGAAATGTAAACGTAAAATAATGTACTAATTGGAGAAATAAATATACCGATGGATTTGCACTGATCGGTGATGATTGCCCGCGAAACCTTTCCCGACATTAATTCTAGCCAGGTACGGACCAACCACATGACATTACCAATTTCCTCACCACCTAATAGAGCACACCCAAACAACACAGATTGACCATGGTGGTTAACTCCAATAAATGGTGCAAATGACATCTTATATCTATTCGACACGTATGTAGTGTCAAAAGAAATGACATCTCCAAACTCTTGATATGCAGCTATGCTCCTTCCATCTGCCCAAAATACATTCATCAATCTTCCGTCGTCATCTTGGTCATATCTATATACAAAATTGCACTTACTGATACTCATCATGTCAAAATAATCCCTCATTGCATTGAAGTCGCATGTATCCATATGAAGTCTTCTACACATTGCAGTTAGGTTACGAACATCTCTCTGCTCAGAGGGAACATTGTCATGGCTTCCGTGTTCCACAGCAATAGAACTGTAGTTTTTTATTATTTTCACGCCAGCTCTATCATTATCCAAAATCCTTTTCTTATTTCTTTCACTGATATATCTATAGCTTGCAAGGAATTTAGAATTTACAACAACACATTCATGATTATGATATAGTGTTACCTTAGTTAGCTTCCATAGCCCATCAGTTTGGATAGAGGCATTGACATAAAACTGACATCCGGTGATGCATGAACTAGGTCCACGTCCCGGATTTCCTGACTTTGAATCAAATTTCCCCCCTTTAGAACAAATCAGCCTCAATGCCTTGTACTTGTCTTTCCTGCTCGGCAAAACATTCCCTTCATTCTCCTCATTACCATTCTCTTTGTTCATTGTAGAATTTCGGATTCTAATAGAAAATCCATTTTTCTGAACATAAAAATGACAATGACCTATCAACTCATCCGAGTTTGCAAATGTCATCCCCACGTGTAGAGTAAGATCTTCATCCACATCAACTTCACATTCATTCCCTAACCTATATTCATTACCTTCGTAATATAGCTCGTTCTCATCCAGATTTTCATGTTCTCTAATAGTCGGTGAACATGGTGGACTATCGCCGAACAATTCACGCATTAGGTTACCTTCACATTCATACATAACACAATGGGTACGTTAAATTATTCGATTCTACACAAACAAAAGGGTTAATCTTGACAAAAGATATTTGACACTAGTGTTAATTACCTTGTTCTTGTACGTCGACTGCATCAACATTAAGATCGATGCTCATCGAGTCGCTCATCTTGATGACGTAAACTTAACTTTTTGGGTTAACTCCTTCACAACGTAGCCTTCTGTCCCTCCTAGCAAGCAATGTCGTAGACACAAACAATGGAAAAGGATTGTTCACTTACCATGCACGTACGTACAAGAGACAAACACTGCACATCATCGCCTTTTTTATTTTGAAAATGTAAAACTATTAAATGCAACATTAATTTTGTTTAACAATTTAATTCTCATCTAACTCGTCTAACTCTTCAACTCCTCCTTTCTTCCAACGAACTGAATAGCCTTCCTTCCCGGTCGATTAACATCACCTTCCAACGAACTGAATAGCCTCCATATGATTTTATGTATAGTTTCACTTCCCATTCCAACGAACTGAATAGCCTCCATAAGAAATCCAGTGGAGCATCTCTATCGATTAACTTCACTTCCCCTTCGTTGTGTGCAAGACATCCCAACTCCTACAGTGGAGCATCTCGTTCGACTTCACCTTCTCACCAAAAACCTTCAAATGATATGGAGCTTTTAATCGAAGCAAATCGATGATGATAGAAGGATAGCATAACAGATCCATTCAAGATCCAACCATGGAGAAAAACTCGGGAGAATCGAACGTCTTCATTGATTGCAACCCTTCCAATAACCAAGGGAAAAATAATTAATGAAGTTGGAATTTCCCATAACAAAATAATTAATGAAGTCTAATTAATTACCCATATTTATTATCCTTTTTAAAAAAATTATCCACATCATCTTTCCCATCTGCCAATTCATCCTATTGATAACGCCACAACACTAGTGTCATTTGACACTAGTGTCAACCGATCAACGTCCGGTACTTTATGTATCTTTGTGCATAAAGTAGGTACCTTTTGTTTTCTATTAACAAAGTAGGCACCCTAATTTACGTAGAAAAAGATCAAATAGAAAATGATAAATGATATTACCTAATTTGGAGATATTCTCTCTCCTATATTTGTAACACCCCAAGTTATGGGAACTTGAATCGCTACGGGCTAGGACCGCACAATGGGTCCCGACCCTCAGAGTAGCAACAACAAACAGATCTTACAACAAGGCACAGACGAATGAAAACCAAAATTTAATATAAAACCAAAGGAAGAAAACACAAAAGCTCCACAGCCGGGTCAAAACAAAAGGAAAACAACAAACGAAACAAAAACCCAATCTCGTCCTATAATGCACGGGAACCCCGGCTGACCACACCGTCCGGATCACTCAGCAGCATCCTGAACCTGCGAAACATCTACAACGACGGTATAAACCGTTAGCTAACATTCTAGGTATAAGCAAGAGTGTAAAGGCACAAATACACATAAGGTAAAGAAAACACATAGCATGCTCACACATCAACCGGTTATTATCTTTCATTAAGGTTATCCATTACTAATTCAACTTCTTCCGTCTGCCAATAGGAATAGATCAGCACTATCCGTTACCTATGGGTCTGGGTTGCAAGAGCACATTCTAGTCTCCTCTAGAACTAGACAAGTGGTCACCGCCCGGTTATAATACACTTGGGCCAGTTAAGGGTAACAAAGGGTGAATCCTATTTCCAATTATCCGTTATAAACATGATAGCAACACAAACAAGCCAATACAATCCAACTAATACGCAGAATGAAGTTAAGTAAGTCCAAGGGACTTACCTCACTCGAAGGTAAACCAAAAGATCAACACAACTCAGGAACAACTCAGTTTCCATCAGGAAAGGAGCAAGGAAAGCATGTACGAACAAGCAACACGGATCAGGAACGAAACGGTTGCTAGAAGTCTATGACTTCTACTCTCAAAGATCTCTAAGAGATCAACACATGCTAAGGGCTCAACCTTAGTCTTATAACAACTCAGGGGAACAAGGAACAATCATAAGGAACCAAGGAAGGAACGAGGAAAGGAAGGAAGGAAGCAACTCAACAAAGACGGGAGCTACTACAGAGAAACCGCAGGGGCAGTTAGACAGATGCGCAGGGGCGGCGGAACAGAGGCGCAGGGGCGTCTCTGTGCAGGCGCAGGGGTGGATCTTCATTAGAAGCTACTGTCGGGCTTCTCTTCGACAGATCTCACAGTAGGGGCAACCAAAGCTCGAACCTTTGGTTCCAACACGTCGAGACTCCACTCCAGAGAGCTTGAGAATAACGAAGGGTCAACAATGGAACACTCCACAAGAATCAAGGCTCATGCTTGATCCTTGGAGAAGAAGGAAAGAAAATAACGAAAGGAAGAAACCAAAACAGAAGGGAAGGCATGCAACACTAAAGGAACGTGAGGAAGAACCAGAAAAGATGCACTTACACGTTCAGCGGGATTGTAGGAAGCAAGGACGGCTGCAACTCTCTAGGGTTTGAAGACGATAGCAAGGAACGGGAAAAAGGAGAGAAGGAAGAGAATATATAGGGAGGGTTGAAACGCTAGACAGAAAGGCGTCTACGGTTAGAAAGAAAACAAGGAAACCGGCCCATAAGATATAACATTGATAGCATGAATTATAGTCTATATTTTGGGGTTTGTTTGGACGTTTTATCTTTCATAATCTGCATGTTTGTATGCATATTATGTGATTACATTACCATTTCATCTACCTTTGCGAGAATCGAGGTCTACACCTAGTTTTGTTGTAATCGTAGGTAAAATGGCACGTTTTGCATCAAAAAGGAGCAAAAGGAGCTATAGAGTCATTGGAGCTACATTCAGGAACATAAGGCAACATCCAGGAAGCATAGCCATGGATTAAAGATTCATTTTGGACCAGATTTGAGAGATTTCACATTCAGTTGTGACTCACCTCGGTTGACCACAGATTCACCTCGACCGAGGTGATCCAGGGAAGTCGACTCGACCGAGGCGAATACCTAGGACGCGGCGAGAATATTTTATTCTTGGCTGAGATCTTTTATCTTTGGAAAGAGATCTTATATATTTGGGCTTGGCTCCTGGAAGGAAGAAGATATTATAGATCTTATATTTTACCTATTTTTATGGGAAGAAATCTTTCTAAGATATCTTATCTTTGGAGAGTTATTTTCCTATAAAAAGGGTCGGATTTTCCACAAATCCGACATCCGCATACAGTTGGACATCACGCTATCACCTATTACGCAGCAGCAACCATACTCCAGTTGGGAGATTTGAAGAACCTTTTTGAAGGTTGAAGAAGGAAGATGTAGCTTTTATAGCTTTTGAAGGTTTTCTTGTAAGATTACCTTAGATTCTCTTCCTTGTTGTCTTGCTTGTTGGATTTATATCCAAGGAACACTTTTGTTGTGATATTTGATTCAGTTATTGAAGTCTTTTCATTAAATTCTTCTTGTTCAAATATTCACCTTCTTCCCATATATTTGATTATTGCTTTCATGATGATGAGTGGCTAATTTCCTTGTGTGATTCTAGGGTGATTGCCTGAAGGTTGTGGGAAAAACAATGATAGAATAATCTTAGATTCCAGTAGGACCCTGAAAGTTCGAGTCTTTAACCTTAACCCTAAGCATCTCGTTCAGTCGATGAACATCTCGGCCGGGGTGGAATTTGGCTGACCGAGTGACTTATCTGATCCGAAACTGAGAGTTAAGTGTTAGAGTTTTCCAAATCCTATTCTTATTACACCTTTCCTGGTTCAAAGCAAGCTTAGGATGAGACTTACCCGGTAATTCCTTAGTTTGTGTACCAACGATCATAAGTGTAGGTAATAAAGGTTTATCCTTTATTGGGGTTTGAGTGTGCTTTCATCCCATCTTTGTGAGTTAGCCTGAGACTTACCCGGTAAAGGTTGATTCTATTCCCTTAGATGGTATGTTAGTTTGAGGTTATAGTTCTTTATCTTAATTCCTTGAGACTTACCCGGTAATAGGAGTTACGGTTTAGGATTAGTGAGTAGTGAGACTTACCCGGTGATCTATTCCATTTTAGTAACACCTTCCCCATGCAAAAACCTCAGCTTTGTCCGCTTCTCTTTAGATCTTGAGTTGAAACCACAACTAGATGCTTTAATCCCTAGAATTGCATATTTCCTTTATAGACTTCTATATCATCTTTGATTGTTTTAATTGCTCTTGTGGTTAGTATTTACATAAGCATACCGTGATTGGACTTTGTTTCACTAAGTCCCTGTGATCGACTCCTGAAATTCCTTGCTTTTTACTACGATTGACCCGTACACTGCGGGTTCGCATCCTTGTTTTAAGCTTACGTCTAGGGTTATAAATTTAAAGCTTGCACACACCGTTTGGAGCGAACAAGTTTTTGGCGCCGTTGCCGGGGACTTGGTCTAGACCGAGCCGGTTGCGGTTTGCTCTTGGGGCACTTGCCCCCGTGTCTACTAACCACTCTACTTGAGTGAATTTTGCAGGTTCTTTCTTAGGTATATGCGAAGAACCCGCACTGGGAAGGAAATCGTTCCTTACGATCCCGAACCAGAAAAGACATACAAGCGACGCTTAAGAGAAGCAAAGATGGCCCAACAAGACAACCGCGATCTTGAGGCCGAGTTGAAAGAGGCGTTAGAGCTGCTACGCCTTAGCAGGGAAGAACTAAGGCAAGAGAAGGAAGAAACTCGTACCAAGACTGAAGCAATCGAAGCAGAAATGGAAGCCATACGAGACCAGATTCTACTTCGACCGAGGGAAGACCCAGTTCCCGATGCTGGACCGATGCAGGTTCCAGTTGCTGACCCTCGACCGAGGCAGGTCCCAGTACCTAACGCCCCGGCCGAGGTACTTCCACCTCGGGTACCAGTCCGAGACGTTCTTCTTGCAGGAATCCCACGAACCCTATGTCAAAGGATGGACCCTAATCAACAACTGAGGCGTCCAGGAGTTAACCTAGGAGATCCAGCGGACCATGACTATGAACTTCGACCGCAAGTTCTATCCATGATTCGCCAATGCCAGTTCGGAGGGCTAAAGAAGGAATCACCACATCAACATCTTCAAAACTATGAGATCTTGATGGAAACCTTGAGACCTTCAAGGATTGAAAATAACAACTACAAGCTAAGACCTTTTTACTTTTCTTTAAAAGATAGAGCTCTTACTTGGTATCAATCTCTTCCTCCAGGAAAAATCAGCACATGGGAGGAGATGATAACGGAGTTCTTGACCAAATTCTTTCCCCCCTCAAAGACCGCTGAAATGAGAGGGAAGATCAACGCTTTCATTATGAAAGACAAGGAGAGCTTGTCCAAGTCATGGGAGCGGTTCAAGGACATTCTTTTGGATTGCCCACATCATGGGATTCCAAAGTTAGAGTTATTGGAGATATACTTCAAAGGACTGGACGGAAGCACCTAGTTCAATCTCCAACTACTCTCCGCCGGTACCTTTATGGACATGGCGATTGACGAAGCGTGGGACTTCATCGAGAAGCAAGCTTTGCATATGGAGAAGTACACCCACCAAGGAGCTGAAGGTGGAGTTAAAAGAGTTAACTTCCAGGAAACTCAGCCCAACAACAATCAACTCACGTCTTTGAAGAATGACGTGAAGCAATTGAAGGAACTCTTGGTTGCTCAAACCAAGAAGGAAGAGCAAGGACAAAGGAACAACAACAACGGATACCGTAACAACAACAACAACGGTTCCCAGAACAACAATTACAACAACAACAATAGAGGATCCAATAGCAACAATTGGAGGGCGAACAACCAAAATTCTGGTAATCATTCAAACTCCAACTATAACGATTCCTCTAACCCTTTCCTATCTTCCCCTTCTTCTTCTTCTTCTACTCCATTAAAAAGCCAAGGGCAAGGATCAAGTTCGTCTCAGGCGGAAAAGAAAGACGCAGTTCTGGAGGCTATCTTGATCAAGCTCAACGCTATGGAGACTTCTATGACTTCATTTTCGAAGGCCCAAAAAGCCTTTGAACAACAACTTGCAAGTAGGGCGAATGAAGCGCCAAGAGATCCAGGGAAGCTTCCAGCAAGGACGGAAAGCAACCCTAAGGGCCAGATCATGGCCATAACTACGAGGAGTGGACTGAAAACTGCAGATCCAGTGCCTCGGTCGGTGCCAGTACCGACGAAGACCATCTCGGTCCAGGTACAGTCGAAGAACACTTCGACCGAGATGCCAACCGAGGTGGAGCCACAGAAAGCGGAGGGGAAAACTGAAGTTTATGTTCCACCTCCTGCATACAAACCACCACTTCCATTCCCCCAGTCAAGGGCCAGAGCACATCTAGACAAGCACTTTGGTAAGTTCCTTGACTTGATGAATAAACTGCACATTAACATTCCTTTCCTTGATGCTATTCTAGGAATGCCCGCCTATGGGAAGTTCTTGAAAGAGATCCTATCAAGGAAGAGGAAACTGGAAGATTTTGGTGAAGTTAGGATGACATCTAAATCCTCGGAGCTAATACAAATCATGAAGGAGAAGATGCCACCTAAATTGAGAGATCCCGGCTCATTTTGCATTCCCATTCAAGTTGGGGATGTCACTTGTGAAGCCCTTTGTGATCTAGGAGCCAGTGTGAGCATCATCCCGCTGGAGCTATGTGTGAAGATCGGACTTGGAGAGCCCAAGCCGGTCAAGATTCGACTATATATGGCGGATCGCTCCATCACCCATCCCGTGGGCATCTTGGAGGACGTTCCGGTCAAGTTAGGTAACTTCTATCTACCTATAGATTTTGTTGTACTTGACATTCCCGCAAATTATCCTGTTCCTATTATTCTCGGGAGGCCATTTCTAGCAACTTCGGGTTGCAATGTGGATTGCAAGAACGCCAAGTTGAAATTCAACATTGGCGGCGATGAGGTGGAGTTCGCATTACTTGCAGCCATGAAAGGGGAGCAGCTAAGCGATGATATCTTCAACATCTACGATGAAGAAGAATCAAGAGAATTGGTGAGCTCTATCCTTACTAACGATCCACTCGAAAGAGTTATTAGCTTCAGTTTAATGGAGGAAGGTATAGATGCTTCTTGTGATGCAGATATACGGAGCTTAAAAGCAATGGAAGAGGATCCAGGAGCTAAAACCGAGAGGCTAACCCAGGAGACGAAGATCTCTAATTTCGGTTCCAGTTGCAGTACCTCGACCGAGGCACTTTCTGGACTGAGCGAGGCGACTGAAGAACATCTCGGTCAACGCCTCTGCGTCTCGACCGAGGTCGATGGCGAGATGATGTCAACTGAGACTACTGAGAATAATAAACTTCTTACTCCCTTCTCTGACATTCATCCTCAGTTGGTGGAACATTCCATCCACCAACTTTCTGATAATAAAGGACCTTGGTATGCTGATATTGTGAATTATCTTGTTTGCCAGGAAATACCGCCCGGATTGACGTACTCTCAAAAGAAGAAATTCTTCAAAGAAGTACGACATTACTACTGGGACGAGCCGCTGCTATTCAAGCGTGGGCCGGATGGGATGCTTCGAAGATGCATTCCGGAAGATGAAGTTAATAGCGTTATACGGCATTGCCATTCACTTCCTTGTGGAGGACATGCTAGCACCGATAAAACATGCGCTAAGGTATTGTGTTCCGGTTTCTTTTGGCCTACGTTATTTAAGGATGTACAATCGTTTGTTGTCTCTAGTGATGCATGCCAAAGAACAGGAAATTTATCAAGGAGAAACGAGATGCCACTTAACAACATTCAAGAGGTGGAAATCTTTGATGTATGGGGGATTGACTTCATGGGACCTTTCCCATCCTCCGGAGGAAACCTCTATATTCTTCTTGCAGTTGATTACGTCTCTAGATGGGTGGAAGCCATTGCTTCTCCCACTAACGACGCCAAGGTGGTTGTGAAGTTCTTGAACAGAACCATCTTTCCACGGTTTGGAACTCCACGCATCATCATCAGCGATGGAGGAACGCATTTCATCAATCGGAAGTTCAAGGCACTTCTATCGAAGTATGGGGTAACCCACAAGGTATCAACCCCTTATCACCCTCAAACTAGTGGACAGGTCGAGATCTCGAACAAAGAGATCAAAGCAATTTTGGAGATGACCGTTTCTAGGACGAGGAAGGATTGGTCCATGAAATTGGACGATGCTCTTTGGGCATACAGGACCGCATTTAAGACTCCCATAGGTACCACCCCTTATAATTTGGTATATGGGAAGTCTTGCCATTTGCCCGTTGAATTAGAACACAAAGCATATTGGGCGATCAAATGGTTGAACTTCGATATTAAGGAGGCCGGCGAGAAGCGACTATTGGAACTCAACGAGCTGGAGGAGCTGCGTTTGAACGCTTATGAGAATGCCAAAATCTATAAAGAAAGGACGAAGAGATGGCATGACAAGCGTATCGTCCCAAAGGAGCTTAACGAAGGAGACTTAGTTCTACTCTTCAACTCCCGCCTCCGCCTTTTTCAAGGTAAGTTAAAATCTAGATGGACCGGATCTTATGTTGTGAAACATGTTTTTCCTCATGGTGCCGTTGAGATATGGGGCGAAACTAGCGGAAGTTCAAGGTCAACGGTCATAGACTTAAGAAGTACAAACCGGAAACTCCGGTTGAGGAGGTTGCACCAATATACCTCGTTTGAGACACATCATGGTCCAGCTAGCGACCTTAAACCAAGCACTTCTTGGGAGGCAACCCAAGGTATTGCTTTCTTTTCCTTTTTCTAGTCTAGCTTAGATAGTTTTTGCTTTGCTTTGTTTTGTTTTTGGCATTCTAGACAGATAACAGGAGACATCTAAGGAAGGAGCATAACTGGAAGTACAGAAGATCGAGAAATTTGAGAAGACGAAGTTCAACTGAGGCATCTCGGTTACTGTCAGAGCACCTCGACTGAGATGATTCTTGAGCAACCGAGGCGACTAGGGTTTTCTGAAGAACCACCTCGGTCCGTACCACCTCGGTCCAGTCGAGACCATCTCGACCGAGGTGACAGCAGTTCAGAAAAGGGTATAAAAGGTCTGAAGATTTCTCTCTCCTCACTTTACTCTTCTCCCTTGACCGCGGCGACAGTTTCACCTCGCTTCTCCGATTTTTGCTCGTTCTCGAAGATTTCTGTCTCCAAACTGCGATTAAGACTCAGAGGATCCCAGTGCATCATCGATCTGCAAGAAAATCGATCCGATTCGGCCGAACGAGGTAAAAACAAAACCGAAACCCTACCTCTCCGATTTCGCTTCGATTTGGGCTTTGGTTGCCCTTGCAATTGCTGAGAAAAGGCTTAAGTACCCCATAGGAAGCAGTTGTAGTGATTTTGGGGGAAAAGAACTGAATTTTCTGAAGAAATTACGATCCAGTTTTTTGCCTCGGTCCAATCGAGCTGTGCCTCGGCCGAGGTGATTCTTGAGTGTTGTCAGTTGACCGAGGTGACCTGACAGTGTGATTTTCTGAAAATGAGTTCTGACCGACGCCTTGCCCTCAGGGATAGATCCTCACCTTCCCCGTCTTCCTCTTCTTCCCGACCCTATCGACCGGTGATCCATGAGCGACACCAGGTCGATTATGACCGTATTTCCGGCCGTCCAGTGATTGCACCTCGCTTCCTAGACGTGTCTGCTTTTGATTGCCTCCAGGTAGACGGAGACCTTAGGAGGATGATTTCTACAGTAGGGCTGGATCAGTTTACTGAGATCCGAGCCCCAGCCTATTTGGAGCCGACCTTAGAGTTCATTAGCTCCTTCACCTACCTTCCCACAGAGCGATCTGTGAAGTACCGGTTGATGAACCGGAACTTCTTAGTGCCACTTGAGTATTGGAGAGAGATTTTTGGCTTTCGTGAGCCTACAGCTGTTGACTTCCCATCCCGATCAGTAGCTAGGGAGTTTTGGGGGCAGATTGCCCATATTGTTGAGCATGCAGATAGATGGCACCCTGGAGATTCCAGGGAGAAGGTCATCTTCCATTTAGCCTTTAGGTTAGCCCACCGGATCTTCAGCGAGACACTTCTGGCGCGTACTGAGACGCCCCAGAAGATCCGACAGGGAGAGCTTTTCAGTTTGTACTGCATGGTTACTGGGGGTATCCCGGACTTTGGCTTGATGTTGGCAGAGGATCTGCACAAGATCAAGGCCAAAGCGAAGGGAGACATCTGCTGCGGAGGGCTTGTCACCCATATAGCTAGCTATCAGGACATGGATCTCAGTGCTTGCACGATGGTGGCGGCTGCTAAGCCGCTTGGGCTGCAGGAGATGATCACTCGGCGGATTCTGGTTCCCCGAGGTCTGACTACACCGTACGTGGCTATGCCGTGGGAGCTGACTGCACCACAGGGGATCAGGTGGTCTACCCAGTTTTCTGTTTATGACCCTCACTATTGGCAGACCGCTTGGGCTCCACTGATGGAGGATTACAGAGAGGCAACAGCTGCCCCAGCTGAGGAGGAGGCTGATGACAAAGAGGGTGGAGTCCCGATGGATACAGGGACGGATACTGCAGGGACGAGCGCACCAGTTATAGATTTGGATGATGAGGATATTGAGCCTGCACCTGCTGCATCACCTGCTAGACCTTCTAGGCGTAGGACACGCCGTCATAGAGATCCAGAGGCTCACCGTCGGATTGATGATCTGACGGATCAGATGATAGACTCTTATGCTGCCCTTACTGTGGACATGCATGAGAGATTTGCTGCCCAGCACCGACATATTGACAGCTGGACTCATCAGATGTTAGAGGGACAGCACTATCAGCGCAGGATGATGGAGATACAGTTCTAGCAGACTATGGGTTATCCATTTGACCCATCCCAGTATCCGTATGTGCCACCACCACCGCCACCACCGGATCAGGATTATTGAGAGCTGCAGGATTTTCTTTCTTATTTTTATGCAGTTCAGCTTATTATCCGGTGAGTATTTTATCCTTTAGACTTATTTTGACCCACTGGGACAGTGTGTCCTAAGTATGGGGTGTTTATGTGATGTATTATTTGACATTTATGTATGACTCCATTTGACCGGATATTGATATTTTATGCTTCACTTTTGCATCTATATGTTTATCTGAGATTACATGCATACTTACAGGTTATTTGATTGAGAAAAACGTCGAAACTGAAAGAAAACTGGTTTTAAAAAAAAAAATTTTGGACCTCGACCGGGGCAGTTCTGGCCAAACAAAGTGTTTCACCTCGGTTGACCTAAGAACACCTCGACCGAGGTGGGTTAACTGAGAGTTTTCGAAACGATTTTTGTGTTCCTTATCTGGATATGATCTCAGTGAAGATCTTGCTTACTGACTGGTTTTAAATTCTTTATGTGTTTGAAAGGTTTTATAATATGTTTAAGTTGCTAAATGCTTTGTTTGAAATTATCGGCATGTTTAATACTTTGTTTTTGTCTAAATTATGTTGAATTTGAAGGTTGACACCACATTATGAGTTCTCTCACTTTCTTCCTGGAAAGACCAAGGCAATTCATTCTTCTCTCTTCTTCTTCTTGATCATGCTTATCCCCTCATATACATTTTGCCTCCCTTTACCTATCCGGGAATTTGGATGCAAGCGAAGTGGTGAAAGCAAGTGAATTTAAAGTTGAGAAGTTGGCTGGAAGTGAAAGTGTTAGAAAGTAATCATAGGTTTGGGGAAGTCAATCATGAAGATGAGTAACTCGGCACCATTCACATAGCCGGGTGTTTGTGTCTTGCCAAAGTCGGATTGAGCGATATTCCTAACAGGTCATGGTATGTGCATCAAGGGTTTGATGCATCTCAAGAAATTGATGATTGCTGATTTCCTAGGCTTCGGTTATTGTGCACCTCTGTCCATGCATCCCAAAAAGTAAAGTAAAAAGAAAAAGTGTGAAATAAGCAAAGCTTATTGGTGGAAGATGTTGCAAGTCAAAGTAAAAGTGAAGTTCATCCTTTTCCCGGATTCTAGCACCACATTACCTTACATACATCCCTACCCTACACGTTTCTTGACCTTTCTTTTGGGAAGCCCTTGAGACCTTGATCTTGTTGATTGACTTAGTGGTTTAAACTGGATTATACATGATTAATTTTGATAATTATGACTTATTACGCATTCTATGATTTTATGCAAAGATGAACAACTTTTCTATATTTATAAAATGTTTTGATCATATTTTGATTTTAAACTCCATGAAGTATTCTCTTAGAGTGATCTATGATTGTTGCACACCATAAAAATGTTTTTGAAAGACTTTTCATTGGTTTTATAATCCATTATATCCTGTCTTTTATATGCGGAACTTGCTTGGGGACAAGCAAGGGCTAAGTATGGGGTATTTTGATAGCATGAATTATAGTCTATATTTTGGGGTTTGTTTGGACGTTTTATCTTTCATAATCTGCATGTTTGTATGTATATTATGTGATTACATTACCATTTCATCTACCTTTGCGAGAATCGAGGTCTACACCTAGTTTTGTTGTAATCGTAGGTAAAATGGAACGTTTTGCATCAAAAAGGAGCAAAAGGAGCTATAGAGTCATTGGAGCTACATTCAGGAACATAAGGCAACATCCAGGAAGCATAGCCATGGATTAAAGATTCATTTTGGACCAGATTTGAGAGATTTCACATTTAGTTGTGACTCACCTCGGTTGACCACAGATTCACCTCGACCGAGGTGATCCAGGGAAGTCGACTCGACCGAGGCGAATACCTAGGACGCGGCGAGAATATTTTATTCTTGGCTGAGATCTTTTATCTTTGGAAAGAGATCTTATATTTTTGGGCTTGGCTCCTGGAAGGAAGAAGATATTATAGATCTTATATTTTACCTATTTTTATGGGAAGAAATCATTCTAAGATATCTTATCTTTGGAGAGTTATTTTCCTATAAAAAGGGTCGGATTTCCCACAAATCCGACATCCGCATACAGTTGGACATCACGCTATCACCTATTACGCAGCAGCAGCCATACTCCAGTTGGGAGATTTGAAGAACCTTTTTGAAGGTTGAAGAAGGAAGATTGTAGCTTTTATAGCTTTTGAAGGTTTTCTTGTAAGATTACCTTAGATTCTCTTCCTTGTTGTCTTGCTTGTTGGATTTATATCCAAGGAACACTTTTGTTGTGATATTTGATTCAGTTATTGAAGTCTTTTCATTAAATTCTTCTTGTTCAAATATTCACCTTCTTCACATATATTTGATTATTGCTTTCATGATGATGAGTGCCTAATTTCCTTGTGTGATTCTAGGGTGATTGGCTGAAGGTTGTGGGAAAAACAATGATAGAATAATCTTAGATTCTAGTAGGACCCTGAAAGTTCGAGTCTTTAACCTTAACCCTAAGCATCTCGTTCAGTCGATGAACATCTCGGCCGGGGTGGAATTTGGCTGACCGAGGTGACTTATCTGATCCGAAACTGAGAGTTAAGTGTTAGAGTTTGCCAAATCCTATTCTTATTACACCTTTCCTGGTTCAAAGCAAGCTTAGGATGAGACTTACCCGGTAATTCCTTAGTTTGTGTACCAACGATCATAAGTGTAGGTAATAAAGGTTTATCCTTTATTGGGGTTTGAGTGTGCTTTCATCCCATCTTTGTGAGTTAGCTGTTAGCATGAAATATTGTGATACTTTAGACACGTTTTCTAAGCATATTTGATTCATATTGATAGTCTTTGACTGAGCATGGTTGCATAAGTGAGCTTGTTTGCCTATATTGTCGATATGGATGTCTACACTAGTTATATGTTTATTATAGGTGATTGGGAGCCATTTCCGAACGGAATTTAGCAAAGAAGAGTTGATTGAGTATGTCCATGGATTGAGGGCATTCTTAGGAGCAAAATGGAGTTCAACTTGAGGAATGCACGAGTCTAGGGAAGAATCACGTTCTTGCCCTAAACCACGCTCTAAAATACGGCCGTATTACAAACCATGTTCAGTTCCACGGCCGTGGATCCTTGCAAGAGAGGCGTGATGCATTCCAGTAACTATTACGGTCGTGGAATCCATGGTTCAAACCGTGACACTTCCCACGCTCTAAATTACGGTCGTGGAATCTTCCACAACCGTGATCTTGGCGATCTTTTTTGCCACATTTCGAAGCCACGGTCTTTTGAAGATTGGGCCGGGCCGATATTTTATCTTGCCCTATAAAAAGACGGACGAAGAGAGATTCTGTCATCGACGCATACATCCTCGCTTAGCCCCGCTTACACCCTTGCTTAGAGGGATTTTCCCTAGCAATTGCTTGGAGGCATTTACATCTCGTGGGAGATCGACGTTCGCGATTGGATTTGCCCTAATCTCGCACTTTGGTGGAGATTATCGTTGGGACTTCCAGATTTCCCGGATTGACGGAAGATTCGGAAGATTGTGCAACAAGACTTCTCTTCTTGTTTAGGTTTGATTTAGAAGACGGATTGACATCCCGTTCTTCCTTCTTATCTAAGATTGTGTTTATTCGTTCTATTCTAGAATTAGTGACATTATTTGTTCTTGATTGTGACTTTGAGATTAGTTTGGAGTTTATTGGAAGTTTTCGAAAGTTCTCATCTTTCAATCTTATAATTCTTGAATTGATATCAACATGACTGTTATTGGCTAAAAACCCTTAACAATTCTAAGGTGAAGGGTTGATAGTTGTGGCTTAGATGATGATAGATCGATCGTAAATAGATTAGACCCTGAGAGTTAGAGAGAATCGTCGACGAACCTTAAATCACGGTTTGTTCTTGAGTTCCACGACCGTGGAATCTCAAGATCCAACCATAATTTCCCTTAAAGTTTACGAACCTGCTTTTACTTTAATCCAAAGTTAAAGATTTGCTTTAACTTAGTTTAGGCTTGCCTTTTCTAGGTGGTAGTGAAGCCTCAACAACCTCTACCTCGATTATGAGTGTCACAACCTTAATCGGTTAAGTTAGTTTTGACCTTTGGATTACAAGTTTGGGTATTTGACATTAATTCTTATCTTTAGGACCTTTCTATATTGAAGCCTCAACAACCTGTATAGAGAGTGTCTTGTAGGTGAGTCATATAAGGTTTTTGGAACTTCACCGTACGATTACCTTACATTAGCATACCTTTGCATATCTCAACTCTGTCTTATATCATTAAGTATATCTTGAATCGATTGCCACAGCTGGATACTTGGATCTTTAGGATTGTTGTTTTCCCAATATTTGCAAAATCTCTCATACTTACTTGCTTGATAATCTGCAATTGAATTTGTTCCCACCCAAATCCCTGTGTTCGATACTCTGGAATACTTGCTAATCTACACCGATCCGTACACTGCGGGTTCGCTTGCTTGATTCTAGTTTTATAAATTTAAAGCTTATTTGCACACACGTTTAGGGGCGAACAAGTTTTTGGCGCCGTTGCCGGGGATTTGGTTTCGGCCGAATTCGGTTGCCGGTTGTCAAGCTTGGGAGCTTGCTCTCGTTATTTGATATTACTTTGAGTGCATGCGCAGGTCTAGGAACACCGAAGATCTCTTACCTCTTGATCAAGAGTTAGAGAAAACTTTAAGGCAAAAGCGCAAGGAAAAGAAGATGGCTGAAGAACACGAACACAATCTTCAGGCGGAGTTAGACGAGAAAGAAGCTCAACTCCAATGGAATGAGAACCTCCGCCGGGATGAAATGGATCGTCATCATTCTGAAGTTAACGATCTAAAGGATATGATGTTCCAAATGAGGATAGAGCTAAGCGACCTTAAGAATAAGGGAAGCAAGAAATCCTCAAGAAGGGCATCAAGATCTAGAAGAAGAAGTCATTCATCCGCTGATGATAGTGACTCTTCCATGCCACCGCTAGAAGAAATTGATCCCACGATCAATGCGAATCCTTTTCATCCACAAGGAGCTGCTAATCGCCGTGTTCCACCTAGGAACGCAAGGATCGAGCGTGTGGATGATGAGCCAAGAACTCTTGGCCAGCGGATGGATCCAACGCAACAACCACGCCGCTTGGGCGTGAATTTTGATGCTGAAGATGTACAAGGGTTTAGTTTCAACCCTCAAGTTACTACTCTTGTTCGCCAAAACCAATTTGGCGGGACAAGCGCTGAATCTCCACACCAACACTTGCAAAACTTTGAGTGTATGATGGAGACGATGAGACCGAAGAATGCTACTACCAACAGCTACAAGCTCAAGCCCTTCTTCTTCTCTTTGAAGGGGAAAGTGTTAGCATGAAATATTGTGATATTTTAGGCACGTATTCTAAACGTATTTGATTCATATTGATAGTCTTTGATTGATCTTTGTGCATATGTGAGCTAGTATTACCTATATTGTCGATATGGATGTCTACACTAGTTCTATGTTGATTATAGGTGATTTAGAGCTATTTCCGAACGGAATCGAGCAAAGGAGAGTTGAGTTGATATGTCCATAGATCGAGGACACTTTTTGGAAGCAATTTGGAGTCTTAGCTTGAGGAATGCACGAATTTAGGGAAGAATCACGTTCTTGCCCTAAATTACGCCCTAAAATACGGCCGTATCACAAACCACGTTCAGAATTACGGCCGTGGATTTAGAGTCAGAAATTCGTGTTCATTCCAGAGGATTACACGGCCGTGGAACATATGTTGCAAACCGTATTTGTTTCCACGCTCTAAATTACGGTCGTGGAACACTTCCACGACCGTGATTTTGGCGAATCTTTTCGCCACACTTCGAAGCCACGATCTTTTGAAGATTGGGCCGGGCCGACACTTTGCCCTGCATTATAAAAAGACGGAAGAAAGGAGATTTCGTCATCACCGCATACATCATCGCTTACGCCGCTTACGATCGTCGTACATCGACGTTCAGACAAAGACTCTTCGCTAGTTCTTGCGGGGAGGCAATTGACGTCTCTTGGAGAGATCGAAGTTCGTGTTTTGGAATTCCCTAATCTCGCACTTTAGGTGGAGATTGCTGTGGAGATCTCCGGATCTGCGGAAGATCGAAGTTCTTGGAAGACTTTGCAAGAAGATCTCTCTTCTTGATTAGGTTTGATTTGGAAAACGGATTGACATCCCGTTTTCTCTTCTTTCCTAAGGTGGTGATTGTGTGTTATACTTTGAATCTTTTGACATTACTTGTTCTCTTTGTGACTTTGAGATTGAATTAAAGATCATTGAAAGTTCTTGAAAGTTTTCATCTTTTTATCTTTTAATTCTTGAATTGAAATCAATATGACTGTTATTGGCTAAAAACCCTTAACAATTCTAAGGTGAAGGGTTGATAGTTGTGGCATAGATGATGATAGATTGATCGCAAACAGATTAGACCCTGAAAGTTAGAGAAACATCGTCGACAACCCCAAATTACGGGCTGTTCTTGAGTTCCACGACCGTGGAATCTCAAGATCCAACCGTAATTTCTCTCAAGTTTACGAACCTGCTTTTACTTTAATCCAAAGTTAAAGATTTGCTTTAGCTTAGTTTAGACTTGTCTTTTCTAGGTGGTAGTGAGCCTCAACAACCTCTACCTCGATTGTGAGCCTCAACAACCTCAATCGGTTAAGTCAGTCTTGATCTTTAGGTTATAAGTTTGGGTATTTGATACTAATTCTCGCCTTTAGAATCTTTCTATATTGAGCCTCAACAACCTGTATAGAGAGTGCCTTGTAGGTGAGTCACAAAAGGTTTTTGGAACTTCACCGTACGATTACCTTACATTAGTATACCTTTGCATATCTCAATTCTGTCTTTATATCATTAAGTATATCTTGAATCATTAAGTATATCTTGAATCGATTGCATACCGAAGATCTCTTGCCTCTTGATCAAGAGCTAGAGAAAACCTTAAGGCAAAAACGCAAGGAAAAGAAGATGGCCGAAGAAGACGAACGTGATCTTCAAACGGAGTTAGCGGAAAAGGAAGCTCAACTCCGATGGAATGAGACTCTCCGCCAGGATGAGATGGATCGTCATCAATCTCAAGTTAACGGTCTACAAGACATGCTCTTCCAAATGAGGATAAAGATGAGCGACCTTGAGAATAAGGTAAGCAAGAAGTCCCCAAGAAAGAGATCAAGGTCTAGAAGAAAAAGCCACTCGTCCGCTGATGATAGTGACTCTTCCATGCCACCGTTAGAAGAGATTGATCCCACGATCAATATGAATCCTTTCCATCCACAAGGAGCTGCTAATCGCCGCATCCCACCTAGGAATGCGAGGATCAAACGTGTGGATAATGAGCCAAGAACTCTTGGCCAACGGATGGATCCAACACAACAACCACGCCGCTTAGGTGTGAATTTTGATGCTGAAGATGTTCAAGGGTTTAGCTTTAACCCTCAAGTTATCACTCTTGTTCGCCAAAACCAATTTGGCGGTACAAGTGCTGAATCTCCACACCAACACTTGCAAAACTTTGAGTGTATGATGGAGACGATGAGACCAAAGAACGCCACTACCAACAGCTATAAGCTCAAGCCTTTCTTTTTCTCCTTGAAAGGGAAAGCGTTATCTTGGTACCAAGCTCTTCCTAATGGGAAACTAGACACGTGGGAAGACCTTTCCGCGGAGTTTCTCACCAAGTTCTTTCCGCCTTCCAAAACGGCGGAACTTAGAGGTAAGATTAATGCTTTTTCTATGAGACCTAACGAAAGTTTGTTTCAATCTTGGGAAAGGTTTCAGGATTTGCTCTTGGATTGCCCTCATCATGGCATATCCAAGCTTGCCTTGCTGGAGATTTACTACAAGGGGCTGGATGCGGGAACGCAATTCAACCTCCAATCCCTCTCATGTGGAACGTTCATGGACATGAGAGAAGATGACGCTTGGGACTTCATTGAGAAGCAAGCAAGAGTCATAGAGAAGTATTCCCACCGGAAAGTGGAGGGAAATCGTGTGGAGCAAGGAGCGAAGCTCACACACGAAGCTCAAAATCAGATTTTCTCCCTCAACAATGAGATCAAAGAGTTGAAGGAGGCTATCAAGACCAACTTCCCAAAGCAACAAGGGAAGGATGTTAGTTATTTGGGCAACAATAATGGCGGCAACAACAATAACCGGAGTAACAACCGGAATAACAACTGGAATGGAAACAACAACAACCGGAACAATTATTGGAACAACAATCGGGGTTCAAACAACAACAATTGGCGCTCCAATCAACAAAATTCCGGTAACTCTTATCCTTCCAATTCTAATTCACTAACCCCACCTTCCTCTTCCTCTACTCCTTTGAAAAGCCAGGGGCAATCATCTAATGGAGGAAGCAATACGGGAAAGGAGAAGCCCGATCCCATGTTGGAAACGATCTTGGGAAAGCTTCAAGGGATGGAGAACCGCCTCATCAAGGTTGATGATCAAGTTTTTAAAATTGACAAAGCTCAAAAAGTTTTAGAAAACCAAATGTTCAACCATGCGGAGGAAGTTCCTAGAAATCAAGGGAAACTTCCAGGAAAGACGGAGGACAACCCTAAGGGAAGGGTAATGGCGATTACAACTAAGAGCGGAGTGACTACCACCGATCCGCAGCCTATGTTCGTTGAAGTCCCCGTAGAGAAGGACAAAGGAAAGGGGAAGGAGAAGGAAGATGTCTATGTTCCTCCTCCAGCTTTCAAACCTCCCCTACCGTTCCCTCAATCTAGAGCGCGAGCGCGCCTAGATAAACAATTCGGTAAGTTCATAGAACTCATGAGTAAGCTGCATATTAATATACCTTTCATCGATGCTATTGTAGGTATGCCAGCTTACGGCAAGTTCTTGAAAGAGCTCCTTTCCAACAAGAGGAAGCTAGAAGACTTCGGAGAAGTCAAGATGAGTTCGGATTCTTCGGATCTCATCAAGACCATGAAAGAGAAAATGCCCCCAAAGCTGAAGGATCCGGGGTCATTTTGCATTCCCATTGGAGTGGGAGACGTCACATACGACGCTTTATGTGACTTGGGAGCAAGTGTGAGCATCATACCACTTGCATTATGTAGGAAGATTGGTTTAGGCGACCCTAAACCGGTGAAGATGACGTTATACATGGCGGATCGATCCATCACTCGCCCCGTCGGTATTGTAGAAGACGTCCCGGTCAAGCTAGGTAAA
This sequence comes from Fagopyrum esculentum, assembly GCA_033239045.1. Taxonomy (NCBI): domain Eukaryota; kingdom Viridiplantae; phylum Streptophyta; class Magnoliopsida; order Caryophyllales; family Polygonaceae; genus Fagopyrum; species Fagopyrum esculentum. Next base: position 29,760,297 of record BSUD01000007.1, read on the forward strand.
TTCTTTGTTCCCATTGATTTTGTCGTGCTTGACATTCCTGCAGATAGTCCGGTCCCGATTATACTCGGAAGACCGTTTCTTGCAACTTCCGGCTGCATGGTCGATTGCAAGAATGGAAGACTCGCTTTTGATATTGGAGAAGAGAAAGTAGAGTTCGTTCTTTCCACTCTAGTGAAGGAGCCAATCTTTGACGAGGATATCTACGATATCCAAGACGAAGAAGGTTTGTCTAGGGAGGAGGTAAGTGTGATTCTCTTTAACGATCCTTTACAAAAGGTTATCACTATGAGTCTAACCAATGAAGGAGAAGAAGAAGAGTGCAAAGAGGAAATTGAAGCCTTAGAAGCACAAGAAGAGATGTATGAATTGGAGTTTGAGAAACTCCACGATGAGGCTGAGAATGTAAGAATTCACGGTCACACCCTGTATTCCACGACCGTGGATTTCACAACCAAATTCGACCTCCATTCCAGGGGATTACACGGCCGTGGAACACACGAGGAGGCCGTAATTCTGACCGTGGAAGAGGGTTACCGGCAAACTTCTTCAACTTCTTCCAATTCTTCTCCAAACCACTCAACACCCTTAGAAACTTCTAAGGAAACGTCGGACGCTCCCCAAGGATCATTGGAGGCTCCGAAGGTAATGGAACTCAAACCACTTCCTACTCATCTAAGGTACGCTTTTCTTGGATCTAATTCTACCTTTCCGGTTATCGTTAGCTCCGAATTAAGCATAGATGAACATGAACAGCTCATGATTGTCCTTAGGAGACATAGAAAAGTCATAGGCTATACTATTGAGGACTTAGTAGGAATTAAACCCTCCTTGTGCATGCATAAAATACTAATGGAGGAGGACTTTAGAACTTCAAGACAACCTCAAAGGCGGTTGAATCCGACCATGAAGGAGGTTGTCAAGAAGGAATTTCTTAAACTTCTTGATGCAGGTATCATCTATCCTATCTCCGATAGCAAATGGGTGAGTCCAGTTCAAGTAGTTCCGAAGAAGGGAGGGATGACGGTCATCACCAACAAGAACAACGAACTCATTCCTACCCGAACCGTGACTGGATGGCGGATGTGCATAGACTACCGCAAGCTCAACAACGCAACGCGGAAGGATCACTTTCCATTGCCATTCATCGATCAAATGCTTGAAAGGTTAGCACAACATTCACATTTTTGCTACCTTGACGGTTATAGTGGTTTCTTTCAGATTCCGATACATCCGGATGATCAAGAGAAGACCACATTCACGTGCCCTTGGGGTACGTTCGCCTATAGGAGAATGCCGTTCGGGCTTTGCAACGCCCAAGCCACCTTTCAACGGTGCATGATGGCCATCTTCTCCGAATACGTAGAGGAAATCATGGAAGTCTTCATGGACGACTTCTCCGTATACGGTTCCTCTTTTAACGATTGCCTTTCTAACCTTTCTCTCGTTCTAAAACGTTGTGAAGACACTAACCTAGTTCTTAATTGGGAGAAGTGTCAATTCATGGTTAAAGAAGGAATCGTATTAGGTTACTTAGTCTCTAGTAGAGGGATAGAAGTAGACAAGGCTAAAATAGAGACCATAGAGAAACTTCCTCCCCCAATTTCGGTGAAATGGATAAGAAGTTTCCTAGGACATGCTGGATTTTATAGACGTTTCATTAAGGACTTTTCTAAGATATCAAAACCTCTCACTAATCTATTGATGAAGGATGCGGTTTTTGAGTTTTCGCAGGAATGTTTGGATGCGTTTAACACCATTCGGCAAGCTCTAATTTCAGCACCTATTATCCAACCTCCAGATTGGACTCTCCCCTTCGAGATTATGTGCGATGCTAGTGACGTAGCTATTGGAGCTGTTCTTGGACAACGAAAAGAAGGACGAACCCACGCCATATACTACGCTAGCAAGACGCTAGACGAAGCTCAGCTCAACTACGCCACTACAGAAAAAGAATTTCTAGCCATTGTCTACGCTATTGACAAGTTTCGCTCTTATCTTGTAGGTGCAAAGGTGATTGTCTACACGGATCATGCTGCGATCCGGTACCTCCTTGCAAAGAAAGACGCGAAGCCAAGGCTAATTAGATGGATTCTTCTCCTACAAGAATTCGATCTTGAGATCCGCGACAAGAAAGGCTCAGAAAATTCTGTTGCGGATCATTTGAGTCGCCTCACACATCTAGAGGACGACCATCTACCCATTGATGACTCCTTTCCAGATGAACACCTACACATCATAGAGGAGTGCATCAACGAGATCTCCAAAGGTAACGAACCATGGTTTGCTGATTTTGTTAACTATTTGGTTTGCCAGGAGATACCGCCCGGACTATCCTACGCACAAAGGAAGAAGTTCTTTAAAGACGTCCGGGAATACTATTGGAACGAACCACTCCTCTTTAAGAGAGGTCCGGATGGCATCATCCGGCGATGTGTGCCGGAAGACGAGATGCAAAGTGTCATCCGCCATTGTCACTCACTACCTTGTGGAGGACACGCTAGTTCAAACAAGACTAGCGCAAAGGTATTGCAATCAGGATTCTATTGGCCTACTTTATTTAGAGATGTGCAATCCTTTGTCTCTTGTTGCGATGCTTGTCAAAGAACAGGCAATATTTCTAGAAGGAACGAGATGCCCCTCAATAACATCCAAGAGGTGGAGATTTTCGACGTTTGGGGAGTCGATTTCATGGGACCATTCCCATCTTCTTGTGGAAACCAATACATATTATTGGCGGTAGACTACGTTTCTAGATGGGTGGAAGCAATTGCCTCTCCCACAAATGATGCCATGGTGGTGGTTAAGTTCTTCAACAAAACCATTTTTCCACGATTCGGGACGCCAAGGACGATCATTAGTGATGGAGGTTCTCACTTCATAGCCCGTCGCTTTGAAGCTCTTCTAGCCAAGTATGGGGTTACTCACAAGATCGCTACCCCTTACCATCCACACGAGTGGACAAGTTGAGATCTCAAATAGGGAGATCAAGGGAATTCTAGAGAAGACAGTTTCAAGGACTAGGAAGGATTGGTCCTTGAAACTAGATTATGCATTATGGGCATACCGGACTGCGTACAAGACTCCCATAGGAACCACACCATACAACCTTGTGTATGGGAAGTCTTGTCATTTGCCGGTAGAGCTGGAGCACAAAGCGTTTTGGGCTATCAAGTGGCTGAATTTCGGCATGAAGGAAGCGGGAGAGAAGCGTCTCCTAGACATCAACAAGCTGGATGAACTCCGTTTGAACGCCTACAAAAACGCTAAGATCTACAAGGAAAGAGCAAAGCGTTGGCATGATAAGCATATCATTCCAAAGGACTTCAAAGAAGGAGATCAAGTTCTCCTCTTCAATTCAAGACTTCACCTCTTTCCAGGTAAGCTTAAATCTCGTTGGAATGGACCCTTCTAATTAAGCACATTTTCCCCATGGTGCAGTTGAAGTATGGGGTGAAGCTAGCGGAAGTTTTAAGGTGAACGGCCAACGACTCAAGAAGTATACGCCGGAACTCCAAGCTGAGGAGTTTGCGCCTACCGCACTCGAATAAGTGCGAGATTGGTCTAGCTACAGACCTTAAACAAAGCGCTTCTTGGGAGGCAACCCAAGGTATTGCATTCTCGTTTTTGTTTTCGATTCATAGATTAGTTTAGAATAGACGTTTTCGCTTTATTTTGCCTCGATTTCTTCCGATATGTTCGTGTTTTTGGTTGTAGGATCGATGGAAAAGGAGAAAGGGAGGATAATGTCGAAGAAAAGTGACGAAATTTGGACTTTGAAGCTTTACAGAAAGTTCCACGGTCTAAATTACGGTCGTCATAGCTACAGTGGCCGTAATTCTCAAAAGCCTGTGAAAAATCATCAAAACCACGGTTCCGTACACTTCCATGGCCGTGGAATGCCCCGACAGACCGTAATTTTTGGAAATTTTGCCGGCCACTATATAAGCCACATTCTTCACAAACTTAACCAAATTTTCCCCCTTTCCACGACCTAGATACCGAAAACCCGCAGCCTCTCCCAATTCTTCATTCTCTAATCGTTTCCAACGATTCTTCGTCCTAAACTGCAGCAAATCCAACCACGAACAGGATCCAAGCAACAAATCGAGTGGAAATCGATCAACAAACACGCATTTTGGGTTTTTCAATCCGAAAAAGAGGTTATTTCTTTCTTCTTGATTTTAGCGGATTTAGTTCGTTTTTGCTATAGATCTTTAGGAAGAACTGACAAAGACTGGAAGGAATTAGATTAGGACTGCTTGTTGTGGTGATTGTTGGTGAATTTGCTGAGATTCACGAATTTCTGAGACGAATCACGGTCTCTGGGTAAACCACGGCCGTAATTTCCCAAGAACAGACCGTGATTTTGCTGAAAAATGGATTTCGTAAGGAGAGTGTCAGGAAGGATAAAGGAGAAGAAAGGGGAACAAAATAAGAAAAGAAAGGGCAACCCCTCCACCTCTAGGGCACCACCACCCTCATCTCCCTCACTACCATCCTCACCTTCACCTCCATCTTCACCTCCTCACCCTAGCATCCCCACCATACATGAGAACCACCTTGTTGCACTAGACCGGATCAAGGAGAGGACAGTGATAGGTCCTAGGTATTTGTTGTTGGAGGATCTACATCCTCTCAACATAGTTGAGGATCTTACATGGCTCTTGGATAGAGCCGGATTGATTGTCTTCACGAACATTCGTGAAGACGCCTATGAGGAGATTACCCGGGAGGTTGTGACATCTTTCGAGCACAGCCACGTTGATAGGACCGTCTCTTTCCGTCTCATGGAACGAGACTATCATTTGAGTATCGTTGAGTTTGGGACCATTTTCGGGTTCCATGAGACCTACAATGGTCGATTCCCTAGCGGTGTCTACCCTAAGGATTTTTGGGAGGAAGTTGCGATGATATACGCCGACGAGGACCGTTGGCAACCCGCTAATACCAAGGCTAGATTGATGTACCATCTAGCCTTGAAGATAGCTCACCGTGTTCTTTCGGAGTGTCTCTTTCCTAGGACGGAGACGCCCCAAAAGATCAAGACGGATGAGCTATTCTTGCTCTATTGTATGCTATATGGTCGCCGCGCAGATTGTGCCACTCTCTTGGCTGCTACGATGAGCAAGCTCAAGAACAAGAAGAAGGGGAACATTGGATATGGTGGGATAGTGACCCACATTGCTAGGATGCTTGGTGTAGATTTTTCCGCTTGCACCCGTATACCGGCGGTTCCCTTAGGGCTACATGCTTTTATGGTTAGGGGACTCATCTTCCCCACACATAGAGGTCCGCCTTATGCGGGCATGCCTTGGGAGACTAGGACGGGTAGGGGTATTGAGTGGCTGCCGGAGTATTCCATTGTGGCGGGACGCCACAATTGGAAGGAGACGTTCGCTGCGATGCATGCGAACAGGCTAGTAGCTCCCCCTTACGTTCCACCACCGGTTGTGGATGAGGAGGACATGGGAGATCAGTACGAGAGTGGTGGAGGAGCGGAGCAGGAGTTCGACACGTTTCCGGATCAGCCGGAGGCGGCCCGGGATGTACCTAGGCGCTCTCCACGCCCAGCTAGAGCTTCAGGCTCGTCATCTCGCCGCGCTAGCGTGAGTGAGAGGCCCACGTGGATGACTACACCTCCCACTTGGTACGACACACCCCCTCCTTGATCCACGACGCAGCCAGCAGCACCACCGCCACCACCAGTGCCAGCACCAGCCGATGCCCCCGCATGGTATGATCACGCCCCGGGATGGTATGAGAGGATGCCGGATTGGGCTACCGGGCTTTCAGAGAGAGTAGGAGCGCTAGAGATCTGGGCGGATGCTAGAGACGGACGCCTAGACGACCTTGACCACATGATGAGGGACGTCTACCGCCAGCAGTTTGGGCGGTTCTATGATCCGAGCTTCTCTCCATTCCCACCTCCGCCGGCGCCGCAGTGATTGATGCATGATCGTTGTTTTAGACATTCCCGCCACCACTTGTGAGTTTCTTTTCTTTCTTTTGTTCTTTCTTTTGAACATTAGGGACAATGTTCGTCCTAAGTATGGGGTGGGATGTACTAAAAATTTGTAATAACTCTACTCTCTATGTTGCTTTCATTACGAGACTATCATTGCATGTTCATTATGTGTTACACGTTTCATTCTCGCATTGCATGAAAAAGAACTTTAAAAACCCATAAAAATTGAAAAATTTTGAAAATTTTGTGCTTTTAATGAATTGAGATGATTTCCATGATAATCACTACTTGCGAATTGAGTTTGATGACAATTGCATACTTAAAAGGATTGTGAATTGAAAAGGATTTGAATGAATAAATTTTACCTCTTTTGCAAGTTTTATAATGTGAAAATGTTACCTAAATCATGTTAGGAAATTGAAGTTGAAATCACATTATAAGTTCCTATACTTCTTGTTGAAATGATTAAGGCAATTCGATACTTTCTTTCTTCTTTCTTTAATCATCTAACTCCTCATTGAAATATTAGCCTCCTTTACCTATCCGGGAATTTGGAAGAAGTGAATGAGAAAAAGGCATGTTTGATGTGGGAGGGCCATGAGAGCAAAATTTTGCAATCAATTGAATAGAAAGAAATTGTAGGTTTGGGGAAGTCAATCATGACGATGAGTAACTCGGCACCATTCACATAGCCGGGTGTTTGTGTCTTGCCAAAGTCGAATTGAGCGATATTCCTAGCGGATTATGGTATGTGCGCTAAGGGTTTGAGGCATCTCTTGCAAATTTGAGAAACGCCGATCTCCTAGGCTTCGGTTTTTGTGCACCTCTATCCATAACTCCAAAAGTAAAGTCGAAAAATGAAAGGAAGAGAGCGAAGCTCTAAGTTGAAGTGTTGCGGGAACCGCATAAGAAGAAGAAGGTAGTTGTCCACTTTCCCGGATTTATGCACCACTTTCCCTTAAAGTTTTCCCTTCCCTTCCATATTCTAGACCTTTTCTTTGAAAGTCCTTAAGATCAAAAGAATGATATATGACTTGGTGATCTAAATTAAAGTTTCTTGTGATTGATTTTGATAATGTTTGAAGGTTATAATGCTTGTTTAGAAGTTAAATCGGTTCATGAATTTTCCTTGCCTTTTACTCTTTGATTAAGTGTGTAAAAGTTTGAAAAACGATTGAAGCAAGGTTTGAGAATGATCTATTCCTTAGAAGTCACATTCATTCAAAAGAAGGTACACATATTTCATTCTAACTCTTGTTTAAAGCTTTTTGAAAGACCTTGCTTAGGGACAAGCAAGTGTTAAGTATGGGGTTATTTGTTAGCATGAAATATTGTGATATTTTAGGCACGTTTTCTAAACGTATTTGATTCATATTGATAGTCTTTGATTGATCTTTGTGCATATGTGAGCTAGTATTACCTATATTGTCGATATGGATGTCTACACTAGTTCTATGTTGATTATAGGTGATTTAGAGCTATTTCCGAACGGAATCGAGCAAAGGAGAGTTGAGTTGATATGTCCATAGATCGAGGACACTTTTTGGAAGCAATTTGGAGTCTTAGCTTGAGGAATGCACGAATTTAGGGAAGAATCACGTTCTTGCCCTAAATTACGCCCTAAAATACGGCCGTGGATTTAGAGTCAGAAATTCGTGTTCATTCCAGAGGATTACACGGCCGTGGAACATATGTTGCAAACCGTATTTGTTTCCACGCTCTAAATTACGGTCGTGGAACACTTCCACGACCGTGATTTTGGCGAATCTTTTCGCCACACTTCGAAGCCACGATCTTTTGAAGATTGGGCCGGGCCGACACTTTGCCCTGCATTATAAAAAGACGGAAGAAAGGAGATTTCGTCATCACCGCATACATCCTCGCTTACGCCGCTTACGATCGTCGTACATCGACGTTCAGACAAAGACTCTTCGCTAGTTCTTGCGGGGAGGCAATTGACGTCTCTTGGAGAGATCGAAGTTCGTGTTTTGGAATTCCCTAATATCGCACTTTAGGTGGAGATTGTTGCGGAGATCTCCGGATCTGCGGAAGATCGAAGTTCTTGGAAGACTTTGCAAGAAGATCTCTCTTCTTGATTAGGTTTGATTTGGAAAACGGATTGACATCCCGTTTTCTCTTCTTTCCTAAGGTGGTGATTGTGTGTTATACTTTGAATCTTTTGACATTACTTGTTCTCTTTGTGACTTTGAGATTGAATTAAAGATCATTGAAAGTTCTTGAAAGTTTTCATCTTTTTATCTTTTAATTCTTGAATTGAAATCAATATGACTGTTATTGGCTAAAAACCCTTAACAATTCTAAGGTGAAGGGTTGATAGTTGTGGCATAGATGATGATAGATTGATCGCAAACAGATTAGACCCTGAAAGTTAGAGAAACATCGTCGACAACCCCAAATTACGGGCTGTTCTTGAGTTCCACGACCGTGGAATCTCAAGATCCAACCGTAATTTCTCTCAAGTTTACGAACCTGCTTTTACTTTAATCCAAAGTTAAAGATTTGCTTTAGCTTAGTTTAGACTTGTCTTTTCTAGGTGGTAGTGAGCCTCAACAACCTCTACCTCGATTGTGAGCCTCAACAACCTCAATCGGTTAAGTCAGTCTTGATCTTTAGGTTATAAGTTTGGGTATTTGATACTAATTCTCGCCTTTAGAATCTTTCTATATTGAGCCTCAACAACCTGTATAGAGAGTGCCTTGTAGGTGAGTCACAAAAGGTTTTTGGAACTTCACCGTACGATTACCTTACATTAGTATACCTTTGCATATCTCAATTCTGTCTTTATATCATTAAGTATATCTTGAATCGATTGCCACAGCTGAACACCTGGATCTTTAGGATTGTTGTTTTCCCAATATTTGCAAACTCTCATATTTACTTGCTTGATAACCTGCAATCGAGTTCGTTCCCACCCAAATCCCTGTGTTCGATACTCTGGAATTCTTGCTTAACTACGTCAATCCGTACACTGCGGGCTCGCTTGCTTGATTCTAGTTTTATAAATTTAAAGCTTATTCGCACACACCTCTAGGGGCGAACAGAAAGCGTTGTCTTGGTACCAAGCTCTTCCTAGTGGGAAACTAGACACGTGGGAAAACCTTTCCGTGGAGTTCCTCACCAAATTCTTTCCGCCATCCAAAACGGCGGAACTTAGAGGTAAGATTAATGCTTTTTCCATGAGACCTAACGAAAGTTTGTTTCAATCTTGGAAAAGGTTTCAGGTTTTGCTCTTGGATTGCCCTCATCATGGCATATCCAAACTTGCCTTGCTGGAGATTTACTATAAGGGGCTGGATGCGGGAACGCAATTCAACCTCCAATTCCTCTCATGTGGAACGTTCATGGACATGAGAGAAGATGACGCTTGGGACTTCATTGAGAAGCAAGCAAGAGTCATAGAGAAGTATTCCCACCGGAAAGTGGAGGGAAATCGTGTGGAGCAAGGAGCAAAGCTCACACATGAAGCTCAAAATCAGATTTTCTCCCTCAACAATGAGATCAAAGAGTTGAAGGAGGCTATCAAGATCAACTTCCCAAAACAACAAGGGAAGGATGTTGGTTATTTGGGCAACAACAATGGCGGTGATAACACAAACCGCAACAACAACAACAACAACAACAACCGGAACAATAACCGGAGCAACAATTGGAATGGCAACAACAACAATAATAACAGCCGGAACAACAATTGGAACAACAATAGGGGTTCAAGTAACAACAATTGGCGCCCCAATCAACAAAATTCCGGTAAATCTTATCCTTCCAATTCAAATTCACTAACTCCACATTCCTCTTCCTCTACTCCTTTGAGAAGCCAGGGGCAACCATCAAATGGAGGAAACACTTCGGGAAAGGAGAAGCCCGATCCCATGTTGGAAACGATTTTGGGAAAGCTTCAAGGGTTGGAGAACCGCATCATTAAGGTTGACGATCATGTTTCCAAGGTTGATAAAGCTCAAAAGGTTTTAGAAAACCAAATGTTCAACCATGCGGAGGAAGTTCCTAAGAATCAAGGGAAACTTCCAGGAAAGACGGAGGACAACCCTAAGGGAAGGGTGATGGCAATTACGACTAGGAGCGGAGTGACTACCACCGATCCGCAGCCTAAATTTGTTGAAGTCCCCGTAGAGAAAGACAAGGAGAAGGGGAAGGAGAAGGAAAATGTCTACGTTCCTCCTCCGGCTTACAAACCTCCCCTATCATTCCCTCAATCTAGAGCGCGAGCGCGCCTAGATAAACAATTTGGTAAGTTCATAGAACTCATGAGCAAGCTGCATATTAATATACCCTTTATCGATGCTATTGTAGGTATGCCGGCTTATGGCAAGTTCTTAAAGGAGCTCCTCTCCAATAAGAGGAAGCTAGAAGACTTCGGTGAGGTCAAGATGAGTTCGGATTCTTCGGATCTCATCAAGACCATGAAAGAGAAAATGCCCCCAAAGTTGAATAATCCGGGGTCATTTTGCATTCCCATTGGAGTGGGAGATGTCACATACGACGCTTTATGTGACTTAGGAGCAAGTGTGAGCATCATACCACTTGCATTGTGCAGGAAGATCGGTTTAGGCGACCCTAAACCGGTGAAGATGACGTTATACATGGCGGATCGATCCATCACTCGCCCCGTCGGTATTGTAGAAGACGTCCCGGTCAAGCTAGGTAAATTCTTTGTTCCCATTGATTTTGTCGTGCTTGATATTCCTGCTGATAGTCCGGTCCCGATCATACTCGGAAGACCGTTTCTTGCAACTTCCGGCTGCATAGTCGATTCCAAGAATGGGAGACTCGCTTTTGATATAGGAGAAGAGAAAGTAGAGTTCGTTCTTTCCACTCTAGTGAAGGAGCCAATCTTCGATGAGGATATTTACAATGTCCAAGATGAAGAAGGTTTATCTAGGGAGGAGGTAAGTGCGATTCTCTTTAACGATCCTTTACAAAAAGTTATCACTATGAGTCTAACCAATGTAGGGGAAGAGGAAGAGTGCAATGAGGCAATTGAAGCCTTAGAAGCACAAGAAGAGATGCATGAAGAGGAGTTTGAGAAACTCCACGATGAAGCTGAAAACGTGAGAATTCACGGCCATACATTGTATTCCACGGCCGTGGATTTCACAACCAAAATCATGCCTCACTCCAGGGAGTTATACGGTCGTGGAGAAGATGCAACAACCGTATTTCCCTTCCACGCCCTAAACCACGGCCGTGGAGGACATGATCCACCCGTAATTTTGGCCGTGGAAAGGAGTGATCGAGACACTTCTTCGACTTTTTCTGATTCTCCTCCCACACACTCAATACCCTTAGAAACTTCTAAGGAGACATCGGATGCTCCTCAAGGATCGTTGGAAGCTCCGAAAATGATGGAACTAAAACTATTTCCTACTCATCTAAGGTACGCTTTTCTAGGAGCTAATTCTACCTTTCCGGTTACTGTTAGCTCCGAACTAAGCATAGATGAACATAATCAGCTCATGATTGTCCTTAGGAAACATAGGAAAGCCTTAGGCTACACTATAGAGGACTTAGTAGGAATTAAACCCTCCCTATGCATGCATAAGATACTAATGGAGGAGGACTTTAGAACTTCAAGACAACCTCAAAGGCGGTTGAATCCGACCATGAAGGAGGTTGTCAAGAAGGAAATTCTTAAACTTCTTGATGCAGGTATCATCTATCCTATCTCCGATAGTAAGTGGGTGAGTCCAGTTCAAGTAGTTCCGAAGAAGGGAGGAATGACGGTCATCACCAACAAGAACAACGAACTCATTCCTACCCGAACCGTGACGGGATGGCGGATGTGCATAGACTACCGCAAGCTCAACAACGCAACGCGGAAGGATCACTTTCCATTGCCATTCATCGATCAAATGCTTGAAAGGTTAGCACAACATTCACATTTTTGCTACCTTGACGGTTATAGTGGTTTCTTTCAGATTCCGATACACCCGGATGATCAAGAGAAGACCACATTCACGTGCCCTTGGGGTACGTTCGCCTATAGGAGAATGCCGTTTGGGCTTTGCAACGCCCCAGCCACCTTTCAACGGTGCATGATGGCCATCTTCTCCGAATACATAGAGGAAATCATGGAGGTCTTCATGGATGACTTCTCCGTATACGGTTCCTCTTTTAACGATTGCCTTTCTAACCTTTCCCTTGTTTTGCAAAGGTGTGAAGACACTAACCTAGTTCTTAATTGGGAAAAGTGTCAATTTATGGTTAAGGAAGGAATTGTATTAGGTCACTTAGTCTCTAGTAGAGGGATAGAAGTAGACAAAGCTAAGATAGAGACCATAGAGAAGCTTCCTCCCCCAACTTCGGTGAAAGGCATAAGGAGTTTCTTAGGACATGCTGGATTTTATAGACGCTTTATTAAGGATTTTTTTAAGATATCAAAACCGCTCACTAATCTATTGATGAAGGATGCAGTTTTTGAGTTTTCGTAGGAATGCTTGGATGCGTTTAACACAATTCGGCAAGCTCTAATTTCAACACCTATTATCCAACCTCCGGATTGGACTCTTCCCTTTGAGGTTATGTGCGATGCTAGTGACGTAGCTATTGGAGCTGTTCTTGGGCAACGAAAGGAGGGGCGAACCCATGCCATATACTATGCTAGCAAGACGCTAGATGAAGCGCAGCTCAACTACGCCACCACCGAGAAAGAGTTTTTAGCCATTGTCTATGCTATTGACAAGTTCCGCTCTTATCTTGTAGGTGCAAAGGTGATTGTCTACATGGATCATGCTGCAATCCGGTACCTCCTTGCGAAGAAAGATGTGAAGCCAAGGCTAATTAGATGGATTCTTCTCCTACAAGAATTCGATCTTGAGATCCGTGACAAGAAAGGTTCAGAAAATTCTGTTGCGGATCATTTGAGTCGCCTAACACACCTAGAGGACGACCATTTACCCATTGATGACTCCTTTCCGGACGAACACCTACATATCATAGAGGAGTGCATCAACGTGATCTCCAAAGGTAACGAACCATGGTTTGCTGATTTTGTTAACTATTTGGTTTGCCAGGAGATACCACCCGGACTATCCTACGCACAAAGGAAGAAGTTCTTTAAGGATGTTCGGGAATACTATTGGAACGAGCCTCTCCTCTTTAAGAGAGGTCCGGATGGCATCATTCGGCGATGTGTGCCGGAAGATGAGATGCAAAGTGTCATCCGTCATTGTCATTCACTACCTTGTGGAGGACACGCTAGTTCGAACAAGACTAGCGCAAAGGTATTGCAATCTGGATTCTTTTGGCCTACTTTGTTTAGAGATGTGCAATCCTTTGTTTCTTGCTGCGATGCTTGTCAAAGAACAGGCAATATCTCTAGAAGGAATGAGATGCCCCTCAACAACATCCAAGAGGTAGAGATTTTCGACGTTTGGGGAGTTGATTTCATGGGACCATTCCCATCCTCTTGTGGAAACCAATACATACTATTGGCGGTGGATTACGTTTCTAGATGGGTGGAAGCAATTGCCTCTCCCACAAATGATGCCATGGTAGTGGTCAAGTTCTTTAACAAGACCATCTTCCCGCGATTTGGGACACCAAGGACTATCATTAGTGATGGAGGTTCTCACTTCATAGCCCGTCGCTTTGAAGCTCTTCTAGCTAAGTATGGGGTTACTCACAAGGTCGCTACCCCTTATCATCCACAAACAAGTGGACAAGTTGAGATCTCAAATAGGGAGATCAAAGGAATTCTGGAGAAGACGGTTTCAAGGACTAGGAAGGATTGGTCCTTGAAGCTTGACGATGCATTATGGGCATACCGGACTGCGTACAAGACTCCTATAGGAACCACACCATACAACCTTGTGTATGGGAAGTCTTGTCACTTGCCGGTAGAGTTGGAGCACAAAGCGTTTTGGGCTATCAAGTGGCTAAACTTCAGCATGAAGGAAGCGGGAGAGAAGCGTCTCCTAGACCTTAATGAGCTGGATGAACTCCGCTTGAACGCTTATGAAAACGCTAAGATCTACAAGGAGAGAGCAAAGCGTTGGCATGATAAGCATATCATTCCAAAGGACTTCAAGGAGGGAGATCAAGTTCTCCTCTTCAATTCAAGGCTTCGTCTCTTTCCAGGTAAGCTTAAATCTCGTTGGACGGGACCTTTTCTAATTAAGCGTATTTTCCCCCATGGTGCAGTTGAAGTATGGGGTGAAACGGGCGGAAGCTTTAAGGTGAACGGCCAACGACTCAAGAAGTATACGCCGGAACTCCAAGCTGAAGAGTTCGCGCCCACCGCACTCGAATAAGTGCGAGTTTGGTCTAGCTACGGACCTTAAACAAAGCGCTTCTTGGGAGGCAACCCAAGGTATTGCATTTTTGTTTTTGTTTTCGATTCATAGTTTAGCTTAGTTTAGACGTTTTTCGCTTTATTTTGCCTCGATTTCTTCCGGTATGTTCGTGTTTTTGGATGTAGGAACGATGGAAAAGGAAAAGGGAAGGATAATGTTGAAGAAAAGTGACGAAATTTGGACTTTGGAGCTTTACAGAGAGTTCCACGGCCTAAACCACGGTCGTGACAGCTACAGTGCCCGTAATTTCCAAAAGCCTTTGAAAAATCACCAAAACCACGGTTCCGTACAAAACCACGGCCGTGGAACACCCCGACAGACCGTGATTTTCAAAAATTTTCCTGCGACTATATAAACCACGTTCTTCACAAAAATCACCCACAAAACCCCTCTTCCACGACCTAAACGCCGAATCCACGCCCCGTCCTCAAATTCCTTGTTTCTTAATCGTTTTTAATGATTCTTCTTCCTAAACTGAAGCAAATTCGATCACCAACAAGATCCAAGTGACAAATCGAGTGGAAATTCACCAAGGAACGTGCAATTCGGATTTTTAAATCCGAAAAATAGGTTTTTTCCCTCTTCTTGATCTTTGTCGATTTGGTTCGTTTTTGTTAGAAATTTTAGGAAGAACTGATTGAGATTGGAAGAAATTAGATTAGGACTGCCTGTTTGTGGAGATTGAGTGTTGATTTGCTGAGATTTGCGAATTTCTGAGACGAATCACGGTTCTTGGGAGAACCACGGCCGTGGAATTGCAAGAACAGGCCGTAATTTCTGACAGAATGGACTTTGTGAGGAGAGTTTCGGGGAGGATAAAAGAGAAGAAGAATGATCAGAACAAGAAGAGGAAGGGTAATTGTTCGCTCCAAACGGTGTGTGCAAGCTTTAAATTTATAACCCTAGACTTAAGCTTAAAACAAGGATGCGAACCCGCAGTGTACGGGTCAATCGTAGTAAAAGCAAGAAAATTCCAGGGGTCGATCACAGGGACTTGGTGAAACAAAGTCAACACGGTATGCTACGTTAATTCTAACCACAAGAGCGATTAACACAATCAAAGATGAATAAGATGTCAAATAAGCAAACATGCAATTCTAGGGATTAAAGCATCTAGTTGTGGTTCCAACTCAAGATCTATAGATAAGCGGACAAAGCTGAGATTTTTGCGTGGGGAAGGTGTTACTAAAGTGGAGTAGATCACCGGGTAAGTCTCACTACACACTAATCCTAAACCGTAACTCCTATTACCGGGTAAGTCTCAAGGAATCAAGATAAAGAACTATAACCTCAAACTAACATACCATCTAAGGGAATAGAATCAACCTTTACCGGGTAAGTCTCAGGCTAACTCACAAAGATGGGATGGAAGCACACTCAAACCCCAATAAAGGATAAACCTTTATTACCTACACTTATGATCGTTAATACACAAACTAAGGAATTACCGGGTAAGTCTCATCCTAAGCTTGCATTGAACCAGGAAGGTGAAATAAGAATAGGATTTAGCAAACTCTAACACTTAACTTTCTGTTTTAGGTCGGATAAGTCACCTCGGTCAGAAGAATTCCACCCCGGCCGAGATGTTCATCAACCGAACGAGATGCTTAGGGTTAAGGTTAAAGACTCGAACTTTCAGGATCCAACTGGAATCTAAGATTATTCTATCATTGTTTTTCCCACAACCTTTCAGCCAATCACCCTAGAATCACACAAGGAAATTAGCCACTCATCATCATAATGAAAGTATTAAAATATATGGGAAGAAGGTGAATATTTGAACAAAGAAGAATTTAACGAAAAGACTTCAATAACTGAATCAAATATCACAACAAAAGCGTTCCTTGGATAGCAATCCAACAAGACAAGACAATCAATGAGGGAATTGAAGACAATCTTACAAAACCCTTCAAAAGCTATAAAAAGCTATGAACTTCAATCTTCCTTCAACCTTCAAAAAGGTTCTTCAACAACTCCCAACTTGGAGTGTACTGCGGCTGCTGCGTCGTATAAACCCTGATCGACGGTATAGCGTGATTTCCAGCTGTAAGCGGATGCCGGAATTATGGGAAATCCGACCCTTTTTATAGGAAAATAAACCTCCAAAGATAATAAATCTTAAGAAGATATTATCCCATAAATATAGGTAAAATATATGATTCTGCATATCTCCTTCCTTCCAGAAGCTCAGCCCAAAAATATAAGATCACTTTCCAAATTTAAAAGATCTCTTCCAAGAATAAAATATTCTCGCCGCGTCCTAGGTATTCGCCTCGGTCGAGTCGGCATCTCTGGATCGCCTCGGTCGAGGTGAACCTCTGGTCAACCGAGGTGATCTCACGACAGAATGTGAAATCTCTCGAATCAGCTCCAAAGTAAATCTTTAATCCATGGCTGTGCTTCCTGGATGTAGCTCCAAATGACTCTTGACTTCTTTTGCTCCTTTTTGATGCAAAACGTACCATATTACCTGCAATTACAACGAAACTAGGTGTAGACCTCGATTCTCGCAAAGATAGATGAAATGGTAGTAAAATCACATAATGTACATACAAACATGCAGAATATGAAAGATAAAACGTCCAAACAAACCCCAAAATATGGACTATAATTCATGCTATCAGGAGATCAAAGGAATTCTGGAGAAGACGGTTTCAAGGACTAGGAAGGATTGGTCCTTGAAGCTTGACGATGCATTATGGGCGTACCGGACTGCGTACAAGACTCCTATAGGAACCACACCATACAACCTTGTGTATGAGAAGTCTTGTCACTTGCCGGTAGAGTTGGAGCACAAAGCGTTTTGGGCTATCAAGTGGCTAAACTTCAGCATGAAGGAAGCGGGAGAGAAGCGTCTCCTAGACCTTAATGAGCTGGATGAACTCCGCTTGAACGCTTATGAAAACGCTAAGATCTACAAGGAGAGAGCAAAGCGTTGGCATGATAAGCATATCATTCCAAAGGACTTCAAGGAGGGAGATCAAGTTCTCCTCTTCAATTCAAGGCTTCGTCTCTTTCCAGGTAAGCTTAAATCTCGTTGGATTGGACCTTTTCGAATTAAGCGTATTTTCCCCCATGGTGCAGTTGAAGTATGGGGTGAAACGGGCGGAAGCTTTAAGGTGAACGGCCAACGACTCAAGAAGTATACGCCGGAACTCCAAGCTGAAGAGTTCGCGCCCACCGCACTCGAATAAGTGCGAGTTTGGTCTAGCTACGGACCTTAAACAAAGCGCTTCTTGGGAGGCAACCCAAGGTATTGCATTTTTGTTTTTGTTTTCGATTCATAGTTTAGCTTAGTTTAGACGTTTTTCGCTTTATTTTGCCTCGATTTCTTCCGGTATGTTCGTGTTTTTGGATGTAGGAACGTTGAAAAAGGAAAAGGGAAGGATAATGTTGAAGAAAAGCGATGAAATTTGGACTTTGGAGCTTTACAGAGAGTTCCACGGCCTAAACCACGGTCGTGACAGCTACAGTATCCGTAATTTCCAAAAGCCTTTGAAAAATCACCAAAACCACGGTTCCGTACATTTCCACGGCCGTGGAAAACCCCGACAGACCGTGATTTTCAAAAATTTTGCTTGTGACTATATAAGCCACGTTCTTCACAAAAATCACCCAAAACCCCTCTTTCCACGACCTAATAGCCGAAATCCACGACCCTCTCTCAAATCCTCGTTTCTTAATCGTTTTTAATGATTCTTCTTCCTAAACTGAAGCAAATTCAACCACCAACAAGATCCAAGCGACAAATCGAGCGGAAATTCACCAAGGAACGTGCAATTCGGATTTTTAATCCGAAAAATAGGTTTTTTCACTCTTCTTGATTCTTGTCATTTTGGTTCGTTTTTGTTAGAGATTTTAGGAAGAACTGATTGAGATTGGAAGAAATTAGATTAGGATTGCCTGCTTGTTGTGATTGAGTGCTGATTTGCAGAGATTTACGAACTTTTGAGACGAATCACGGTCTCTGGAGGAATTACGGCCGTGGTTTCCATAGAACAGCCCGTAATTTTCAACAGAATGGACTTTGTAAGGAGAGTTTCGGGAGGATAAAAGAGAAGAAGAATGATCAGAATAAGAAGAGAAAGGGTAATCCCTCCTCCTCCTCATCCTCTAGGGCACCACCACCCTCTTCCCCTTCACCTCCATCATCAACTTCACCTCCATCCTCACCTCCTCACCCTAGAGTCCCGACCATACACGACGATCATCTCGATGCACTCGAGAGGATCAAGGAGAGGCCAGTGATTGGTCCTAGATACTTGTTGTTGGAGGATCTAGCTCCTCTCAACATTATAGAGGATCTTACTTGGCTTTTGGATAGAGCCGGACTAGTTGTCTTCTCGGCTATCCGAGAAGACGCTTATGAGGAGATTACACGGGAGGTTGTGACGTCTTTCGAGCACAGCCATGTAGACAGGACCGTCTCTTTCCGTCTTATGGAGAGAGACTATCATTTTAGCATCCGTGAGTTCGGGACCTTTTTCGGGTTCCATGAGACCTTTAACGGTCGATTTCCTAGTGGCGTTTACGCCAAGGACTTTTGGAATGAGGTAGCGATGATTTACGCCGACGAGGACCGTTGGCAACCAGCTGATACCAAGGCTAGATTGATGTACCATCTAGCCTTGAAGATTGCTCACCGCGTTCTTTCGGAGTGTCTCTTTCCTAGGACGGAGACGCCCCAAAAGATCAAGACGGATGAGCTCTTTTAGCTATACTCCATGTTGTACGGGCGCCGGGCTGATTGTGCCACTCTCTTGCTGCTACGATGAGCAAGCTCAAGAACAAGAAGAAGGGCAACATAGGATATCGTGGGATAGTTACCCACATTGCTAGGAGCTTGGGTGTTGATTTTTCTGCTTGCACCCGCATACCGGCCGTTCCTTTAGGGCTACATGCTTTCATGACTAGGGGTCTCATCTTCCCCACGCATAGAGGTCCACCTTATGCGGGCATGCCTTGGGAGAGTAGGACGGGTAGGGGTATAGAGTGGCTACCGGAGTACTCCATTATGGCGGGACGCCATAATTGGAAGGAGACGTTCGCTGCTATGCATGCGAACAGGATAGTAGCTCCCCCATATGTCCCACCACCAGTTGTTGAGGAGGAGGATATGAGAGATCAGTTTGAGGGTGGAGGAGAGGCAGAGCAGGACTTTGGCACGTTTCCGGATCAGCCGGAGGTGGGCCCCGCTGCACCTAGACGTTCTCCGCGTCCAGCTAGAGCTTCAGGCTCGTCTTCTCGCCGCGCTAGCGTGAGTGAGAGACCTACGTGGATGACCACACCTCCTGCATGGTATGGAGTTCCACCTCCTTGGTCCACAGAGCAGACAGCAGCACCAGCACCAGCACCAGCTCCATCCGACGCTCCAACATGGTATAGTCACGCCCCGGGATGGTACGAGCAGATGCCGGATTGGGCTACTGGCCTTTCGGAGAGAGTAGGAGCATTGGAGATCCGAGCCGATGCTAGAGACGGACGCATGGATGATCTTGATCACATGATGAGGGACGTCTACCGCCAGCAGTTTGGGCGGCCCAACGACTCCAGCTTCTCTCCATTCCCGCCTCCACCAGCGCCGCAGTGATGATGATGCATGGCCGTTGATTTAAACATTCCACTGCCACTTTGTGAGTTTCTTTTTCTTTTCTTTCTTTTCTCTCTTTCTTTGAACATTAGGGACAATGTTCGTCCTAAGTATGGGGTGGGATGTACTAAAAGTTTGTAATAACTTCTACTCACTATGTTTGCTTTATTCGAGACTATCTCGCATGTTCATTATATTGTTGCACGTTTCCTTATTGCCTTGCATGAAAAAGAACTTGAAAAACCCATAAAAATTGAAAAATTTTGAAAAATTTTGTGCTTCTAATGAATTGAGATGATTTCCATGATAATCACTACTTGTGAATTGAGTTGATGACAATTGCATGCTTAAACGATAAGTGAATTGAAAAGGATTTGAATGTGTTGATTATACCTCTTTTGCAAGCTTCATAATGTGATAAATGTTACCTAAATCATGTTGAGAAATTGAAGTTGAAATCACATTATAAGTTCCTATGCTTCTTATTAAGATGATTAAGGCAATTCGATTTTTCTTTCCTCTTTCCTTGACCATTTAGCTCCTCATTGAAATATTGACCTCCTTTACCTATCCGGAAATTTGGAGAAGTGAATGAAAAAGGCATGTTTGATGTGGGAGGGCCATGAGAGCAATTATTTGCAATCAAATGAATAGAAAGAAGTTGTAGGTTTGGGGAAGTCAATCATGACGATGAGTAACTCGGCACCATTCACATAGCCGGGTGTTTGTGTCTTGCCAAAGTCGGATTGAGCGATATTCCTAGCGGATTATGGTATGTGCGCTAAGGGTTTGAGGCATCTCATGAAAATTGAGAAACGCCAATCTCCTAGGCTTCGGTTTTTGTGCACCTCTGTCCATAACTCCAAAAGTAAAGTCGAAAAATGAAGAGAAGAGAGCGAAGCTCTAAGTTGAAAGTGCTGCGGAAACCGCAAAAGAAGAAGAAGTGAGTAGTTGTCTAATTTCCCGGATTCATGCACCACATTCCCTAAAGGCTTCCTTCCCTTCCACATTCTAGACCTTTTCTTTGAAAGTTGTTCGCTCCAAACGGTGTGTGCAAGCTTTAAATTTATAACCCTAGACTTAAGCTTAAAACAAGGATGCGAACCCGCAGTGTACGGGTCAATCGTAGTAAAAGCAAGAAAATTCCAGGGGTCGATCACAGGGACTTGGTGAAACAAAGTCCAATACGGTGTGCTAATGTTAATGCTAACCACTAAAGCAAGTAATACAATCAAAGATGAATAAGATGTCAAATAAAGCAAACATGCAATTCTAGGGATTAAAGCTTCTAGTTGTGGTTCCAACTCAAGATCTATAGATAAGCGGACAAAGCTGAGATTTTTGCATGGGGAAAGTGTTTCTAAAGTGGAGTAGATCACCGGGTAAGTCTCACTACGCACTAATCCTAAACCGTAACTCCTATTACCGGGTAAGTCTCAAGGAATTAAGATAAAGAACTATTACCTCAAACTAACACACCATCTAAGGGAATAGAATCAACCTTTACCGGGTAAGTCTCAGGCTAACTCGCAAAGATGGGATGGAAGCACACTCAAACCCCAATAAAGGACAAGCCTTTATTACCTACACTTATGATCGTTAGTACACAAACTAAGGAATTACCGGGTAAGTCTCATCCTAGGCTTGCTTTGAATCAGAAAGGTGTAATAAGAATAGGATTTGGCAAACTCTAACACTTAACTCTCAGTTTAGGGTCGGATAAGTCACCTCGGTCAGAAGAATTCCACCCCGGCCGAGATGTTCATCAACCGAACGAGATGCTTAGGGTTAAGGTTAAAGACTCGAACTTTCAGGATCCTACTGGAGTCTAAGATTATTCTATCATTGTTTTTCCCACAACCTTCAGCCAATCACCCTAGAATCACACAAGGAAATTAGCCACTCATCATCATAATGAAAGTATTAAATATATGGGAAGAAGGTGAATATTTGAACAAAGAAGAATTTAATGAAAACACTTCAATATCTGAATCAAATAACACACAAAATCGTTCCTTGGATAATAATCCAACAAGACAAGACAACAAGGAAAGGAATTGAAGACAATCTTACAAAAACCCTCCAAAGAGCTATAAAGCTATAGTCTTCAAATCTTCCTTCAACCTTCAAAAAGGTTCTTCAACTCTCTCCCAAATTGGAGTAGGATGCGGCTGCTGCGCTTGTAAACCCTGATCGGCGGTATAGCGTGATTGTATGTGGTGTATGCAGCCTCCTGATGATCCGAAGATGGTTGAATTGTGGAAAATCCAACCCTTTATATAGGAAAAATAAACCTCCAAAGATAATAAATCTTAAGAAGATATTATCCCATAAATATAGGTAAAATATATGATTCTGCATATCTCCTTCCTTCCAGAAGCTCAGCCCAAAAATATAAGATCACTTTCCAAATTTAAAAGATCT